>CM040128.1:163017773-163617773 GCA_022559845.1 Amorphophallus konjac
CAGGGAAGTTGTGGCTGCTACTGCAAATCACTACTTTTCTGAAACCAACAATAGGGACAGAATAGGTGGAGGAGAGGGTGTGGGGAAGGGCATGAACAAGGGGTTATTTGGTGGATGGGGAAGGGGGGGTGCGACCTTGGGTGGTTAGGGAGGTTCGGAGATGAAAGGGCACAGCCCAAGGGAGAGGGAAATTTGAAATTTGGCCTAGGGAAGGGCTCTTTCAGTCTTGGGGAGAGGGAGGGTTGCTTGGGAGAATGGAAAGGTGCCTAGGAGAAGGGGTTTCCACCTAGGGGTTGGAGGGGGAATTGAATGAGTGCATGGGGAAGGGGAAGGGGCCTTAATGAGGGGTGAATGGGGAGGAGAGAGAATGAATTTTGAAATTGGGGTGGGGAGGAGAGAGAGAGGGGGCACAACCCACTTAGAGAGAGTGATAGTAAGAGAGAGAGAGAGGGAGATATTGAGAGGGAACTAGAAGGTGTGGAAATTTTTTGGATTCAATATTCAAGCATAATTGTTACAAATGAGAGAGGGGTGGGGTTATTTATAGACCCCACACTTTTCCTAAGACCAAACTGACCCTGACAAACTAACTAATGACCAAACAGTCCAAGGGAGGGGCGCCCCTGGGCCTAGCCCAATGAATTGGGCCCATTAACCTATCAAACCAACATAATGACTTCAAGACTTAGGAAAATGACTTTCTAACCTAGGTACATGACTCAATAAAGGGAAAATTACATGCTTAAGACTCAAATAAAAATAAGAAAATTACATGACTCGACTCACAAACACATGAGGAACATAATGGCGTACACCGACGATCAATCCGATCTTCAGAAAATGTGGAGGGGCAAGGGATGTCCCCATCATACCCCCGGGGTGGGGAAAACTCAACCCTGTCGAGTATGAGTCCACCGGGGAAGTAGCATCCCAAACGCAGTTCCGGGCGAACCTTGTTCTCCAAACTCGACCCATGTCCATAGCCGAGGAACGATGCTTCCACTCGACAAAGTGGCTCGGACACACCCTTAGGCTGGCGAAGAGATCTTGTTTTGCTTAGTATTGCCGCCATGTGCTGACGTCGGGCTCTCGAGCTAGTTTGTGGTGGCACTCCGAGGGTGTCTCTCACAAGGATAGGTGTAGGCTCAAGACACTCACTAGGATCCACCGCGGTACCCTTAGAGGGTGCCGGATCCGCCACGTGGGAAGTGGGATGAATCCCAAAACCCATTGGTAAGTTCAACCCGCAAGCCGGGTGCTAAGGCCACTCGGAACTTGGGAAGGTCCAAGTCCTCGTGCCCTCAAATTGGAGGTGACCCTAGAGTAGAGCCACTCCAAAATCATCATCATCATCAAGTCACCAACGTGGGATTTCAAGTGGCGCTCACGAGTTTTTGCCCGCTTTTTGTAATTCTCACCGCTTTTTGCTTGATGCATATGCCATATACTAAGATGCGGTGTGAGTGAGTAGTGCGTGGTATGCAAAGGTGGTCCAGGGTAACCACATGTAGAGCTATCATGCATTGATGTTATGAAGACTTTGAATGTCTTGGGAGGACCGGGGCATCCATAGGTGTCCCTTTCATGTGTGAGTGTGATGAGTGCCGGGGGACCCGAACATCCATGAATGCTCCTAACATGCTTGAGATTTATGATGAATGATGGTGGACCATTACAACCAAATATTGACCACTCATGTTTTCTTCTTGACATGTGGGTGATATGAATGAATGGACCCGACTTTCTAATCATGTCAAGTGGAGTGGTATGCCTAAGCACATGCATTTCAATCCTAGTGATGACTTCTATGTGCATAGGTGTGGGGTGGCCCTTGAGCTTCCATTCGTATGAGTCAAAGGGATCTAAGAAGGGAGACATCATGGAGTGGGGCCATCTATCAATCCATTGTGTATGTTGCCTATGGTTAAGGCTTCTTTGGTGTAACCCAATTCTAGGAAGGGAAGGTTTTGGGTTATCATGAGTGGTAAGGGTAGGGTAAGGTGGGTGGTGAATAAGGTGAGTGGGTTACATTGAGATCTAGGCTCCCATAGAAAAGGGTCAAAGGGATCATGGTAAGGGTCACCTTGGTAGGGGTACTCTATGCTCTCAAGGTCCTCGAATGGCGAGTCATCCTCCTCAATAATTGGGCCAAGGTTGCTATTGGGTTGACCGATCAAAGCACTTGGGATCTTAATGGTTGGGGAGTGGACTAGAATCGGTTCTTCCTCCATGGGAAGAAGGAGGATGATCTCACTAGTAACTTGGCCATTAGTGTAGATGGAAGTGATGGAGCCAATGGAGGGATATGCTAGGCTAATGGTGTTAGTTTCGGACGGCCTCAAGGCTAGCATATTGGTCAAGTGGATTTGCCAATGTAGGTAGTTCACTAAGTCTCCCAAATCTTCCACACAATAGGAAGTTTGATAAGTGACATGTGGCTGAATGGGAATGATTTGGGATTGATATCCCATGGGTAGGTGGCATGGTTGTGAACTAGGAAGGGTGAGACCTTTCTTGAGCCATTGGAGTATAGACTTATCTATGGTGAGGTTGGGTGTCTCTAGAGGAGCTAGGCTAGAGGTGTGTGAGTTGTTTGGCCTTTGGATTTCCTCTATGTTGGGAGGTGGATTCGGATGGGCATCCTTCTCCACTTGGGTAGATGTGTGGGTAGCAACTTCTATTGCTAATGGAGTAGGGGGATCTATGGTGGGTGATTTGGTGATAGCTAGCGTATGACATACTCGGGGTGGTGAACAAACATGGGCTTGGGTTGGGATAGGAAGGGGAAGTAGAGGAGGCCTAGGTTGGGGAAAGATTGGTGTAGGAAGTGGGAGGTGGGTTGGGTGAGGGGTTTTGGGTTGATTTGTTTTGGGAGATGTGTCCCTTTTTGGGGACGATGGTGGGTTTGTGGTGGTGGTCAAGGGGGCTTGTGGGGTACGGGTTTGGTGAGGGGTTTTGGGTTTGGGGGTGGTGGCCATTATGGGCCTAGGTGGAGGGGTGGACGCGGTGTCCACTTGATTTTTAATGGTGAGGGTTGGATAAGTGGTGGTCACCATGGAGGGAATTGGGTCGGTTAGGGGTCTCTTGTCCTTGGGATCGTTTGGGGTGGAAGTGGGGGCTAAAGGGGCTTGACTAGTGTAGGTTAGGGAAGGGGGGTTTGGTTGGGGTGTGGGGGCCCTCATGGGGTTAGGTGGGGAGGTGGAGGCCTTGGACACTTGGGTTCTAGTGGTAAGGGTTTGGACGGGTGGGGTTGGAGGAGTGGGAGTGCTCCTCGAGTTTTAGTAACCCTGGTAGGAGGGAGGAGGTCGGGGAGTGTAGACTTTCCTAACTTCGGCTCTCATGTTCTCCCATGTGTTAATAGGCTCTAGCCTCATAACCCTCCTAAATTGTTCAATGAACTTCCACCTATCCTCGGCATGGTACACAAGTCGACTCTGGCAAGGTAGATTTTCATGGGTTCAGTCATTGGATTCCTTTTAAAGTATTTGTCCATGTTTTCCTCCCACTCTAAATATGCACTAGGGTGGTATCCGTTAAAGATAAGGTCCTCAAATAGGACTTTGTCCAAAGGGGTGTCAATCGCACCATTGCGGAGGGCCGAGTGAGATAGATGTGACTTACATGAAGTAGCCATGCTAGTGGACAAAAGAGATGCAACCAAAGACTCTAAATGCATATGAGCGTCCTAGGACCAACTTGATAGAGACAAGTTGTGAACTTGCTCTGATACCACTTGATGTGACACCACCTTGGGGTGATGACCACAAGACAATATGACCCTTGGACCTAAGGTTGCAAGCAAGCAAATTGGCGATGATACCACTCGATCGGCTCACTCGCTTGGTGCACACTTGTGCCCGTGGGCAACTAAACGATAATGGAGAGGGTCCGGGGTGGGACAATGATGCTCCGGTGCTTGGCAAGCTTGGGGAGAACCCCAATTGGGCCAGGGATGCCCACTCACGGGCGGCCGTCACACCATGGGTGTGGGTTGAAATGGCTCGCTCACAACTCGCCCGCGATAGACACTCACGTGTTCGGCAATTTGGGCCGGGCCCTCGCTCTCCGTCCGACGCAGCAAAGCAAGAATACTAAGCTAAGCAAGTGATATTGACCAGCAAGGAAAGGGGGACCGAGGCTTACCTAGCCGACGTGAAGACGCCAACTCCGGCCGAAGACGGGGGCGAGCGGGGAGGCAAGGGTTTGCGCCTGCAAGCCGCGTCGGTGTCGCTTCAAATCTACGAAAATATTATTACATGAACTACACCTCTCGCAGGAGGGGGGCTCTTGGGGTGGGGGTTAGACTTATTACAACCAAGATTACCTCCACGCAGGGAGGGGCCTTCAGCCGGCCAAGCGGGGTGGGGAAATTATGAAAAGAACGCCGACTCTCCAAGCTTCGCCGGTTCTGCCACTCTTCAGTTTTGCTGAACAGGTTGTCGATGAAGATGCTGCCACGGACACAACCGAGCTCCAAATTTGATGAAACTGGTGCCAAAAGTTCTCCAGCTGGCCGAGGATGATGCTTGAATTTTTTGGGAAGCTCTGGAACTCGGGGCTGATCGGACCGGCGACTGGAGCAGGACAGCAACACTCTACCTCTGACTGATGCAGAACTGATACAGTGGATTGCAGAAGGCAGTACGGTCGCTCCCGAACTCCAAATCGAACGAAACTGGCGGTGACGCGATCGTGGTCGGAGTATTTCGAGCAGAAGTTGACGGGGCCACAATCCGAGGTCAGAGAGGAGAATGGTGGCCGGAGAAGTGAAGACAGGTTGAACCTAGACCTGCAGGGGGCAGACTGCACACTCCGGCGAAGAAATTTAGAACAAATAGCTCGGGCGGGCGATTGGCGTCGTTCCTTCTGCTACTGATGGAGGACTAGATGAAGAAGAATTTTTTAGAAGGAAGCATGATCGAATTCCTCAAAGGTTGGCCGCTGAATGGCTTCCAAGATCGCTCTGGCCTTCAGTCTGGGACAGATTGCGCAGTCGTTGAAGATGACGTTCCTCCGGACAGCTCCGAACTCGGATGCAGGAAGGAGTACCTTCGTTGGAAAGAAGACTTGGACACAATTCCATAAATATAAGATATGCCACCGGGAGCCCTCAGGGGAAGTCGTGGCTGCTACTGCAAATCACTACTTTTCTGAAACCTGCAACAGGGACAGAATAGGTGGAGGAGAGGGTGTGGGGAAGGGCATGAACAAGGGGTTATTTGGTGGATGGGGAAGGGGGGGTGCGACCTTGGGTGGTTAGGGAGGTGGGGAGATGAAAGGGCACAACCCAAGGGAGAGGGAAATTTGAAATTTGGCCTAGGGAAGGGCTCTTTCAGTCTTGGGGAGAGGGAGGGTTGCTTGGGAGAGTGGAAAGGTGCCTAGGAGAAGGGGTTTCCACCTAGGGGTTGGAGGGGGAATTGAATGAGTGCATGGGGAAGGGGAAGGGGCCTTAATGAGGGGTGAATGGGGAGGAGAGAGAATGAATTTTGAAATTGGGTTGGGGAGGAGAGAGAGAGGGGGCACAACCCGCTTAGAGAGAGTGATAGTAAGAGAGAGAGAGAGGGAGATATTGAGAGGGAACTAGAAGGTGTGGAAATTTTTTGGATTCAATATTCAAGCATAATTGTTACAAATGAGAGAGGGGTGGGGCTATTTATAGACCCCACACTTTTCCTAAGACCAAACTGACCCTGACAAACTAACTAATGACCAAACAGTCCAAGGGAGGGGCGCCCCTGGGCCTAGCCCAATGAATTGGGCCCATTAACCTATCAAACCAACATAATGACTTCAAGACTTAGGAAAATGACTTTCTAACCTAGGTACATGACTCAATAAAGGGAAAATTGCATGTTTAAGACTCAAATAAAAATAATAAAATTACATGACTCGACTCACAAACACATGAGGAACATAATGGCGTACACCGACGATCAATCCGAGCTTCAGAAAATGTGGAGGGGCAAGGGATGTCCCCATCATAGAGTAATTGGAGAACAGGATGCTGGTCATCCTTGTTCCAAGAAGATCATCAAAAAAATGGGTGGCCAGTGCGCGCCACGTGTCGCTCCCCCCTGGGCGGGTGCCTTGCTCGGGCGGCCGACGCCCGCCACGCGACGCGTGCCCGCTGGTTGGCGCCGCCTGGCGGGCACGTGGCCGAACGTGCGGGAGCCTGCGTGGCTAGCCGGCGCGCACCACACGGTGCGCACCCGCTACCGGGCGTCGCAAGGCGGGCACCGCCTGCGTGGGCGGCGTAGGACGGCGCACTACGCCCTGCACAAATTTTTTTGTAATTTTTTTTTCTTTCTGAAATAGGTTGATTGATTTTCAAATTATATTATTGGATAATTAATTTGACAGGATAATTATATTATTTAATTTTTCAAATTATATTATTGGATAATTAATTTAAATTTAAATAATTATTTTGTTTAAATTTATTTTGAAATTTAATTATTAGATAATTAAATTTAAATTTAAATAATTATCTCCATTAACTAAATTATTTGGATTTGATTCAAATATGTATGCCCCTTCTATAAGTGATGATTCTATGGATGCCTTGCTTCATGCTGCTTTGTATTGGCTTAATTATATGTTTTAATTTTAGTTAATCCGACTTGAATTTTTAAAATTAAATAAAGCCAACTTCTTTTTGTTTGCACTTCTCACTTTTCAATCCAAATGTAAGGATTATTTTGAAAAATAACTCTTGATTGATATGCATGTGTGGATTGGCAAGTGATCATGGACATAACTGATGTTACTATTTGGGGCCTGTGAGCCTCCCTTCTCTCTCTGGTGTAATTCATATGTACTTCTATCTCCTTTCACTGGATGTACTCACCCTGAGGGCTTCTAGAATTTTATTGGCATGTAATTTAAATTTTGTCGGCCAGCGAGCCGTGTAAAAGTTGTACTTTTTACGATATGAGAGTTTGAAGGTGTGGAGCACAAACAACGAGGACAATCCAGTTGCTTCGGAAGTGAGCTGGATGTCTTAGTAGCATTAGGCTTAGGGTCCATGATCACTCGCATTGTAATTTTTGCATTGGATGTATTTACTTTGTGCAAACTACTAGGTACAGTAAATATATTGGATATAATTATATTACCACCTAGGGTGAGACCAAGATAAAATCAAATTCCCTCATAATTTAACTTTAGATCTGGTATGCGTGGCTCTAGGAGTTGACGTGGCCCTCCACCATTATGGGGTGAATGAATGTCTTTATCCCAAAGATTTGTTGTGCTTTCCACAAGGTTCATGGGCTGAGGGTAAGATTCAACTCCAAGGCTAGGCCTCAATGGGGTGAGGAATTGAACTTGACCTTATTGTGCTTTCCATAAGGGTCGAGTCATGGACTCATTGTTGTGTAGTAATGGTGGTTAGTGTAGACACGCCATTCTTGACGTCTCCTGAGAAAGTCTCATATTACTATACGACGCCTCGCGACGGCTTACGCATTTCGAATCACTTGAGTACTTCCTTTTCTTGGGTCTTCTTCTGCCTTTTTCGGCATCCGTAATCGTCTCGTCACGGCATTCGGACGGCATCAACACCAGTCAGACACACCAAGAGGTTCCGGAATCAAGAAGGGTGTCTGTCGGGCGGCCGCCGATGCCTGATCTGAGGACCCGGGTGGGTCTTAATGGGGGCGTCCAGGCCCCTGGACGCCCCCATGTTTTTAATTTATTTTATTTTATTTTCTCAGGGCCCAAAACCAAATAAAAAATATATATATTAATGGAGGCGTCCAGGCCCCTGGACGCCTCCATAAAAATAAAAATAAAAAATATGTGTAAAATGCCAGTTGGCATAAAAAAACAAACAAATAAATAAAAAATATATATATTAATGGAGGCGTCCAGGACCCTAGACGCCTCCATAAAAATAAATATAAAAAAATCAAAATACCAACCCTAGCATAAAAAGACAAAACAAAAATAAAAATAATATATTTTGGAGGCGTCCAGGCCCCTGGACGCCTCCATCAACTCTCTCACGGGCGCCGCTCACCGAACGACGATTTGTCGTGTGTGAAAAAAATCCAAATTATAGAGACGTCCAGCCACCTGGACGCGCCCATTTCTGAATCACGAGGCGCCGCTCACAAAACCACGCGTTGTGCCAAACCGCGTGCGGCCGTCGTCGTTTTTCGGTGGACCTGTTGGAGGCGTCCGGGCCCCTGGACGCCACCATAAAAATATTCCAAAAAAATTAAAAAAAATAGAATAAAATATTAGTTCGGCCCTGATGGAGGTGTCCAGGGTCCTGGACGCCTCCACCCTCCGGAGCCCTATAAATAGAGGCCCACCCCCTCAGTTCTGGAGGAGCTTCGAAGTGATCCGATAGGCTGCCGGAGCCCAGAGGCTACGGAGTCATTTTCTAACCCGTGGGTTCTTTTGTAGGTGGAGGTTCTGCCGGCTTCTCGGGTGCTCACGCTCGCGAGAGGAAGGTCGTCTTCATCCACCGCGCTTCCACGTCGTCCCCACGCTGCCGGAGCTCCGCCGGATTTCACCATCGGCACATCCAATAAGCCAATTCTTTCCTTTTCTTCGTAGTTCTTTTGCATTCATCATCTTGCATCCCCTATCCCCCTTCATAAGGGCGTCTTTTCTTATACACTTCTTACATCCATCATCTCATTTTCCTCCTACTCGAGTCCGAGAGGGGTTTAAAAGATAACACCAACCAGGTGTGTGTCTTGCCATCATTTCGTTATTTTTATCGCAAGGATTTGAATACTACACCTCCATCTTTCTAATCCACTTGTCATTTATTTGTCGTTGTTTTGCAAGGGTAGCCGAGGAAAGCCCTCTCCGTCGGCCGGCCGGAGGGAGAGGAAGAAGCAACCCGCCATCTCCCGCTCTTGAGGTAGGCGCGATCACTTTCTTATTTTGGGGTCTTTCGGCCCCTGGCGATCACATCTTGTTTTCGAGGCCGCGGCGAGTCACTTCCCCAATGGCCGTTTAAATTTCCGTTCTTATATTCTCTTTATATTCTGTTATATTCTGCTCATATTCTCGAGGCCGCGGCGAGTCACTTCCCCAATGGCCGTTTAAATTCACGTTCTTATACGTTATATTCTTATCTGTTTATGTTCTCGAGGCCGCGGCGAGTCACTTCCCCAATGGCCGTTTAAATTCCCGCTCTTTGTATTCTCTTTATATTCTGTCGTCTTATTATCTGCTCATATTCTCGAGGCCGCGGCGAGTCACTTCCCCAATGGCCGTTTCAATTCTTGTTATTTAATTTCTGCACCATTCCCGTCCCCCCGAGGCCGCAGCGAGTCACTTCCCGCTATGGCCGTTTAACCCCCATATCTTGCTATATCACACTTGTCCCGCTCGCCCCGCCGGAGCAATCTCCCGTGGTGGCCCCTTCTCTCTCTTCTCTTATTTCTGTGTTGCAGCAAACAAACACCAAACAAAAAGAAGGAGCCCGCGCGCTCCGCGTCTTCTCCGCTCTTCCCCGAACCGCGTGACGTCGCTCACAGATTGGCGATCACGGTGGGACTCTACTGCTTCCTTTCGGCTACCCTTGCAAGTTCGGCACCATCCGTGCCTCTCCACCTTGGCGCCCGCGCGCGCCCCCGTTGTGTTCACGGTAGCACTATCAGTTGTGATTGGTTGTTTGTTTATTATATGTCTGTTATTTCTGTTGTTTTCTTACTCTATATATCTGTCAGCATTCCATTGCATACATCCATTCCTCTTTTCTATCCTTTTTTCATTTTTTGAGGATCACCCTTTCCCGGTGAAGGAAGGACTCTCCGTTTGGGAATTCCTCTCAACGGACTAGAATCTCCTACACTGGGACCTCCGTAAGTCCCCGACATCGAAGAATCTCCTCTTCGTTCACTGGGCTGGTTGTACCATTGAAGTTCCCCGGAGTTAGTCATTTCATTCGTGGTGAGACGAGAGACCCTAGCTGACACGGCGGTGAAACAAAAATACACTAGGGTCCCCATTTTGTGTGAACTTCGGATCTCGCTAAAAACACAAAAAAATCATCAAAATCAAAACACAAAAAAGGCGTAAAGGCATCCACTTGTTTGATAATCTGTGCTACCTACTTGCTAGTGTATGTTCTTGCGTTCTGGAAAAACTGTGAGCATGGCTCACGAGTCTTTTGAGGAGAACCACCCTAGTCGTGGTTTGTCAGCTGACCCGCGAGTCTATGCTATGGACTCGGGCCCCTCTCATGAGCCCTCGCATGAGGTGCATGTTACCGCCGGGGACACGTCCCCACCACAGGATATCACTTCCTTACTGGGCGTCCTCGCCAACACGGAGCTTACCTCTGAACAGCTCCGGGCCTTCCAGGCCATTCTAAAGGGGAAATCTGTTTCCCCCACGCCCCAGGAATCAACTCCGGCCATCGCACCTCTCCAAGAGTCCGTGCAGGCCATTCCATCTCCTTCATTGGCGCAAGCCATCCAGTCTCCCTCGCTTCAAGGTCAAGCGAGCCAACAACCACCCTCATTCCAATTCCCGTCACAATCTCAAACTCCCGTTGTTCCCCACACACCGCTTCAGCCAGGGCCAACTGTCGGTGGTCCGACAGCTCCCTCTCATTCGGGGTTTCCCCCTCAAGTCTCCGGGAGACAGTTTCTCCCCCAGTGGCAAGTGCCACCTTCACCTCCAGAGGAGCTCGCCCAATCGCTCCTCAATAGGTTCAATCGCATGGACGAGAAGTTTCAAAATCTAAGAAGAATGGTGGACGTGAAAGCCACCCCGGAGGTTGCTTTGCCAATCCTTCCCGTCATTCATCTTCCTCCCTCCGAAATGCCCACGTACCGCAGATACAATGGTACCGGCAACCCCTTCATTCACCTCAAGGACTTCATGTATGAGTCCTCCTATTGGCAAAATGATCAAAGGTCCCTGGCATACCTCTTTCGGAGATCATTGGATGGTCCTGCGCTTGAGTGGTTCTATTCTCTGGAGCCCCGCGAGGCCGAGAATTTTGAAATAGTCCAGATAAGGTTCTTGCAGAAATATAGGGATAGGGTCGGTCCCTCACTCTCCATTACCGACCTAGTGGCCGAAAAGATGAAACCCGACGAGGATTTTGTCCGATATGCTGATAGATGGAGGTCTCTGGCGGAAAGAATAAGGGATACCCTCTCCGAGCCCGAACAAGTGAAGATGATTGTGTCTAATGCAACCCCACAGTTCAGACATGTCCTGGCCATGAATAAACTTACTACAATGGAGGAACTCTATGAAAGGGCCCGGTACATCCAAACCCAGCTAAAAGACTCCCCCATCATGAACATGTTTGAGTCGCCGAAGCCCAAAGTGGTCAGAAAGACAGGCGCTGGTGTCCCGGGCGGAGCCACAGAAGGGGTCGTGACAAATGAGCAAGTCAGTGCGGTCAACAATGCCAACTATGCAGTCAACCCAAGGCCTCCCCAAATGCCCCGACTTCCCCTTCAACCAGGTCCTTTCCCTCTTCGTCCTCCACCCCAAAATAATCCACCCCAGGATAATATGCCTCCATTACGTCAACCCCAGCAACAACAACCATAACCTCAGCAACAACAACCACCACTTCAGTACAACCAAGTTCCACCCCCGGGGAACTATGGTCTCCAACAGCAACAAAGGAGGCCGCTCGGTCCCAAGAGAGCCTACTATCCACCATTGCCAGAAACCTTAGCAGACATTTTTAATGCCCTCATGGCATCAAACCAACTCGCCCTACCCAGAGAAAAGCCAGTGTGGCCCCCGAATGTTGATACCTCCAAATACTGCGTCTACCACAGGCAGCCAGGACACACAGTAGACTACTGCTTCCATTTCAAAGATTACATCCACGATATGAATGATGAACATCAAATAGATTGGGATGAAATGAGACGATACGTCGCCACTCTTAAGGCTAGGAGACCTCCTCATAGGCCACAGCAGCAGTTACAACAGCAGCAGCAACAACAACCACAACAACAACAACAGCCTCAGCAGGCCCCACAACAACAGCCCGACATGGGCATAATCCAGAATCCATTACCGGAGCACCAACAGCCCAATCATCAGGTTAACCCCATCTCCTCCTTCCCGGAAGTCGGGAGAGAGCAGGTGTGGCACCAGGAAAGTACCTCCATTCTTTCTACCTCCAACCCTATCGTCATGCAACCCCCTCACCTTGCCCGGGTAGCACCTCTCTCTCATCAACCCGCGTCAATATCGCCTTCACCATTTCCACTACCATTACGCCCCCTCATCCGTACCCC
This sequence comes from Amorphophallus konjac, assembly GCA_022559845.1. NCBI lineage: Eukaryota > Viridiplantae > Streptophyta > Magnoliopsida > Alismatales > Araceae > Amorphophallus > Amorphophallus konjac. The sequence goes on from CM040128.1 coordinate 163,030,016, forward strand.
GACCTCCTATCAACCGACACTCTCCACTACGCCTTCACACCCTCTCATCTTCTCTCACTCCCCCACTTTACCATCCACCTCTACCACATTTACCCCTACGCCTTCTAAACCCCTTATCATCCGTCAACCATACATAACCCCGTCTTTCTCCACCGTATCACCACTAATGCCTTCAAAACCACTCATTAACCATCACCCACCTCAAAATCATTGCCCACTTCAAGCCCTACCCACTCCTACTTCGTCTCCACCGTCACCTTCTAGACCCCTTATCCTTCATAATCCGCGCAATATCCCCTCTACCTCCACCATGCAGCCACCTAACAAACCCCTCATCAGAATCCCTGCTCCCGTCATCACCCCTGCTTCATCAACCATTCCTCCACTACTACCCCTCAAACCCCTGTTAAAACCCACTGCTACCCCCACAGAGGTACAAAACCCGCAGGCAATGGTGCTCCGGAGTGGAAGGATTTTCCACAGGGTTTTCCCCCACAACAGTCAGAATCCCGAGCAATCTCAGCCAGAGAAGGATGATGCAGAACAACCAGAAAGAGCTATCCCTGGAACACAGTATGATCTATTGAAACACTTGGACAAGACACCTGCCCGGATCTCCATCCTGGAGCTACTTCAAAGATCCACATCCCACCAGGCGGCCTTGATGGAATATCTTCAAAAGGTCATGGTTAATGAAGACCTCCCCGTGGAAAAGATTTCGACCGTCCTGACCCCAACAGACACACAACCAGCCATCATGTTTCACAACTACGAGCTCGCTCCCAAGGAAGCTCGGAAATATGCATTATGTATTTCAATAAAAATTAATGGGATATCCATAAACCCGTGTCTTATGGACACGGGTGCATCCATAAATGTGATCTCCATGAGCACTCTTCAGTTGTGTGGGGTCAACGAGGAACAAATAAGACCTTCCTCGATCACGGTCACGGCTTATGACAATAGCAAAAGGCCGCCGTAGGGGATGATTATTCTGAAGGCAGAACTAGGCCCCATGTCAATTCCCACGGAATTCCATGTCCTCGACATGGACCCCACATTCAAGGCTATACTGGGTCGCCCTTACATCGAAGCCATGGACGCTGTGCCTTCCACCAACCATCAGTGCCTGAAGTTTCCTTACAATGGGAGAATTATTAAAGTGGTCAGTACACCTTTCCTTCACACAGTGGATGCTATCAACACCTCTCTGCCTTCTGTTTGGCCGTCTCATCGGCCCATATTGTCACTGCTGGACGTACGTGATCCATCTCATGTTCCACTTGCACCAAAGGAGCCGATCAGGGCAACCACAACATCATGTCTCCCTTTTCACTACAAAGGTTGGGAGATTATGAGGAACATCGGCTATCAACAAGGAAAAGGTCTGGGCGCACAGTTACAGGGTATGCTCAAACCGCCAAAGGAAATTAGACCGAACCGCAGGTTTGGCCTAGGCTTCAAAGGACCGTTCAAGGCAGATTGGAAGCCCCTCACGTGGACTCTATCAAACCACTTCAACAGAGGGCCCGTTGTTCAGATGGGAGATCACCCACGAGAAGCATATGGGGGATCACATGCTGTATATTTGGCTGAAAAATATCCGAGGATCACCAAAAGAGGCAAGATCAAAGATCCGGAATGCGAGTGGGACAAATGGTTCGACATACGGGACATTTTCGTTGCACTGGAAAGGATGTTCTCGTCTCCGCAGCTTGAAGGACCACCATTGATCTCCGAAATACCAGAGAATATTACCACTCTTGCCAAGGTTCCAAACTATCCTCGTCCTCGCCAGAAGGACCCTGTCATCGACGGATCTTCATCCGTCCTTAACATTGCCGTCGACGGCTCATTAGCCGCCATCTTCTCCATCCACTCGTCTCAGCCTTTGCTGATATCTTCTTCCTGGGCCAGACAATTGTCTGATGATCTTCCCAGGTCCCCTTCTTTGCTTACATACCTACGCGGGCTTTTTAACCCGCGCCAGGTCTTCAACCATGATCTGCTCTATGAGCCTCACAATCCTCTAGCCATAACCACTTTCCTCTCTCCTCCAATCTCTTTTCACTGCTTTGTCATTAAAAATGAAAACGAAAAAAAAACGTCAATTTTTAAACTCCCCAACAACACATCTTCGTTGAGGAAACCTCCTACATCTCTCACGGGTGCGTACCGCCTTGCGGACCACCCGTCCAAGGTCCGATGAGTGACCTTTTCTACCCCTCCTCTGAGGGGTCTTCTCCTGTACATTCTACACCATCCTCTTCATCTTCCTCTTCTTCTGTAAATATTATCAGTCAATCTAGGAATGATAGGCCAAGGGTAGTACCTAGGAAGAAATCCAAGGGTAGGCAGATCCCTCGTCGATTCCTTCTGGATTTGGCCGCCAGGTGTCAGGCCCTTCTTGCCATCCCCCAGTTGTTAGAAAATCCCATCAAGCTACCCGAAATAGAATGCGAGGGCGACTGTGCATCTGATGAAGGGTATGGAGTCTACGAGATCACGGATGAAGAATGCCCCACTGAAGATGAGGGTGAAGAATATGAGGATGCGGCGGGCGCATACGCTAGTGGAATGAGGAGATTCGACGAGCCGTCAACCGCCGTAGAAGAATCCACCAAAGAAGTCAACTTGGGAACTGAGGAAGACCCTAGGATCATCCTCATAAGTGACAACCTACCACCCTCTGAAGAAGAGGCATTAATTGAGGTTCTCAAGGAATATAAGGACACGTTTGCATGGAGCTACGAGGATATGCCGGGTCTGGATTCAACCTTGGTCGAACACCGTTTAACCCTAAAACCAGGGTCCATCTCGGTAAAACAAAGGTTAAGGCGTTTCCACCCTTAGATGGCTTTGAAAATGAAAGAAGAGGTCGATAAGCTCCACAAAGCCAGGTTCATTAGAGTCGTTCTTTATCCTCAATGGGTGGCGAACATCGTCCCGGTCATGAAGAAAGATGGGAAAGTCAGGATTTGCATCGACTTCCAGGACCTTAACCGCGCGTGTCCAAAGGATGATTTTCCCTTACCTCACATTGATGTGCTGATTGATAACACGGCAGGCTACGAAACCCTCTCTTTCATGGATAGATTTTCAGGATACAATCAAATTCGTTTGGCAGAAGAGGATCAGGAAAAGACGTCATTCACTACCCCTTGGGGAACATATTGTTACGTGGTCATGCCGTTCGGATTAAAGAATGCTGGAGCTACTTACCAAAGAGCGATGATGGCCATATTTCATGACATGATGCACATATATCTGGAAGTGTATGTGGATGACTTATTGGTGAAATCAAGGACCAGGATGGAACATCTAGAAGTTTTGGCTAAGGTCTTGCAAAGGTCAAGAGAGTTCCAATTGAAAATGAACCCGAAGAAGTGTGTGTTTGGTGTGTCGTCAGGTAAATTACTGGGGTTCATCATGAGTAAAAGAGGGATCGAGATAGATCCCGACAAAGCCAAGGCTATCAGGGATATGCCGCCTCCCAAGAATTTGAGGGAAGTCCGAGATTTAATCGGGAGGTTACAGTTTATTCGTCGGTTTGTGTCCCAACATTCACAAAGGTGTAGACCTCTCTACGAGTTGACCAAGCCAGGAGTAGAATTCCACTGGAATTCTAAATGTCAGAAAGCTTTTGAAGGGTTGAAGGAATATCTGGCTAGTCCACCCGTTCTCATTCCACCCAAACCAGAAAAACCTCTGATCCTTTACGTCTCAGTCTTGGATGACTCCGTGGGAGCCGTCCTTGCACAAGCTGATGAAGAAGGCAAGGAACGGGCAACCTATTACTTGTCTAAACTTCTCAATCCCTGTGAGCAGAAGTACACCGTCATGGAGAAAACCTGTGCTGCCCTCGTTTGGGTAGTGCAGAAATTGAAACACTACTTCTTGGCTCATGAGGTCCACTTGATTGCTCGAATGAATCCTATCAAATTCCTTCTGGAGAAAGCCGTCCTTACGGATAGGCTAGCACGCTGGCAAAGTTTTCTCTCTCAGTTCGACATCACCTACATCCAGCAAAAGGCGATTAAAGGTTATGCCATAGCCGAGCATCTCGCTCACCATCCTCTTCCCAAGTTCGATCCCGTCCAATCAGAGTTTCCAGATGAGGAACTAATGTCCATCAACCAATCGGATGAGCCAATGTGGACACTATATTTTAATGGAGCTCTGAATTCTCAAGGGAGAGGAATCGGCGTCGCCCTCCTGTCGCCTGAAGGTCTCACATTCTCGTTGGCATATCAGCTCAAATTTTCAGTCACCAACAATATAGCTGAATATGAAGCCCTTCTAGCTGGCCTAGAACTCACTCATTCTTTTCGTATCACTGAGTTGCGAGTCGTAGGTGATAGTCAACTCATCCTTCGCCAGGTGCTCACTAAGTATCGCACTCGCGATCCCAAACTCAAGCCATACCAAGAACTCACTACTGCCTTTGCCAAACTATTCACCAAACTGATCTTTGTTCATGTCCCTCGTCATCAGAATATTCTCGCCAATGCCCTCGCCTCATTGGCATCATCCTTAAGGTTCCCTCTAGGAAGATGGTTTAAGTCCATTTCCATCTACAAACTTCACGCCCCTGCAATCGATGATGCTTCCTACGTAAACATCAAAGACAGGATAGCAAGGAAGATCCTGCAGGAAGATATCCTTGAGAAGAGGGAGATCATGTTGGCAGAGGTCGAAGAAGAACTGGCTGATGAAGAGAAACCATGGTTCTATGAAATCGTCAAATACTGCCAAGATCAGTCTTATCCTGAAGGGGCCACCACAGAGGACAAGAAAGCCATAAGAAGGGTGGCTCAGAAATATACATTGGTTGGAGGTCTACTCTATAGGAGGAGCCTTACTGGTATTCTGTTAAGATGTCTTGGTGACGATGAGGTTTGGAAATGTGTAGAGGAGACACACTCGGGTGTGTGCGGCGGCCACGTGAATAGTCAGATGCTCGCCAAGAAGATCATTCGTCAAGGCTTTTATTGGCCCACTATGGAAGAAGATTGTGCCATCTATGTCCGTAGGTGTGTCAAGTGTCAACTTCTCGCCGATAAAATCCATTCACCATCTTCCTCACTTCATCCAATATCCTCCCCGTGGCCTTTCTCCATGTGGGCATTCGACATCATTGGTCCCCTAGGTGATCCCAATTCCCTCACCAAGCAGAAATCTTTCATCCTTACTGCGACGGAATACTTCACCAAATGGGCCGAAGCTGAAGCTTACGCGGAAATCAATGCGTCAACAGTCTGCAAGTTCATCATGAAGAACATCCTCGCCAGATTCGGCGTCCCAAGCATAATCGTCACCGACAATGGGCCACAATTCATTTCTCAGGACCTACAGGACCTCTGCAAAAGGTACGCAATTGCATTGCATCATTCATCGCCTTATTACCCACAAGGTAACGGCCAAGCGGAGGCCACCAATAAAACATTGCTCAAAATCATCAAAAAAACCTGCGAGTCTAGTAAGTTTTCAGACTGGCCAGAAAAGCTTATCGAAGCTCTATGGGCCTATCGCACTTCAATCCGTACCCCCACCGGGCAGACTCCATTTGCCCTTACTTATGGTATGGAAGCGGTAGTCCCGTACGAGACTCTGATCCCTTCTCTCAGGGTACAATTGGACGAGGAATTTCCCCTCGACGATCGTCGTAATTCACTCCTCGCCCAGTTGGAACTCTTGGATGAGAAATGGCTGGCCGCTGCCGAACACGCGCGTGTGTATCAAAATAGACTCGCTCGCTTTTACCAAAAGAAAGTCGTTGAGAGAAAATTCAAAGTCGGTGAGATGGTCGTAAAAAGAATTTTTGTCAAACCTGGAGGTCCGCGTTCTAAGCTCCAACCCAATTGGGAAGGACCATTTGTAATTCAAGCCGTGTACCCTGGCAACGCCTACAAGCTAGTCAACGCCGAAGGGACCGAGTTATCCCACCCTTGGAATGGGCTTTATCTTAAGAAATACTACCCTTAGCACAACAAACAAAAAAAAATGATGAAAAGATAAAAACATCAAAAACAAAGGAATATTGAAAACCACTAAAAATATGGAAAATTCAAAATACCGATGCCCGGCAGTCACCATATAGTTAAGTCCCTGCATTTAACCTTCATGTTAGGATAGGGCCCATTAAGGCTTGGTAGGCACCGGGTCTTGGTTTGCCAGAACCGTGGAGATCCCTGTCCGGCCACGTCGGCCTATGCTCGCTCGAAGGAAGCCAACATGTACTCACTTATGTATTTTATTCAAAAAAGGTCGGTAGCATCACCTACGGTGGAGCGTCACCCAGAAGATCTCCGGAAGCTCTAATCTTTATTCTTTTCTCTTCGACCAAATGAGACAGTCGGCGCCCTTAAAACGCTGAGCATGAGAAACCGAAACTCAAACCCCAAAGGCAAGAGTAGGATCCATTTCCTCGAGTATCGATCAGAGCACGAGAAGAGGGCAGTGTCCCCGCAGGCATACGAAAAGGGAACCCACAAACGTCAAACGACTGTATCTCCCTCGCAAAAAGAAATACAAAATCAAAATCAAGAGAAAAGCCTGGTCGTGACCGTGCCTGTTGCGATAAACGGAACCCCTCAAAGCAAAAGTCTGAATCCACAAAAGGGGCCGTGGAATGTAAATGCTCGAGATTTGGTCCGAAGTTGTCCGAAAGGAAAGAGTTAATGGGCCCTTATTCGCTCGCCGGGTTAACGGCTTTGCCGGTCCTCTCAGGAGGTTTATCCCCTACGCTCTTCCTTCTTCCTCTAAAGATGAAGGTTCGATGGAGTTTCTGAAGGATGAAAACTGCCTAGGGTCTGCGACCTTATTTTAATATACACATTTGGTTGCCTACTTTGAAAAGCAAAAGCTATCGCTGCGAAGGAGTCTCTGTGTTTCTGGCTGGTCAAGACCCCTGTTTACCACCTTGATGTCTTCTTGTTTAACCTCGGGCTTAGGCCAATGCAAGCGCGTCACCTATGGGTGCGACGGCGTCTGATTCCGGGTCAGCATCGCGCGGTTGGTCGTTAGGGTTCCAGGGTGTTCCATCATATACCATCTAGAGTTGTGAGGAAATAGACCCGGGTCGGGCAAATCTTTTACCTCAAACACCTTTTGGGTGAATCCCTGTGGTCGGAAGCGACTGGGAGCCTAAGCATGGCATGACGGTATTGTCATCAGGGTAAGTCTTAGCCGGCGGGATCATCATTCGAGGGGTCTAGAGGCCCAAATCAACCTAGATGTGCACTTAGGATACCTGGGAGGTTAGTAAGAAACCCCTGTTCTCACGAAGGTTAGGTGCCATTTGGGTGCTTGCCGGGCGTTAGCAATAAAAAAAATTGAGATGATAAAACAACAAAAAATGGAAAAGAGAAAATGTACATATTTGCAAGCAAAAAATCTTTTTTTATAAAAAAATGCAAATATAAAAAAAGAAAACAAATCAATTTTGCATGATTATATTTGCGTGCAGCATCTCACTTTAATACCGCTTGCATTCGTGTGCTTGCCTGTCACATTTATCATCACCACTTCTTTCCCTTGCCTTCGTTAAAATAAAGGCTTGGCCCCTTGACCAGTTATCAAGGACAGTCACAGTGACCACTTGCTTATTGAGCAAGGGGCCAAGTCAGAACAGAAATTCTGATTTGTTTGTTTCAGTGATGTATGCAGGGATTCAGGCAACAGAAGCAAAGGTGAAAACCAAACAAACCGAACCTTGTATTTTATTCCAAAAACCAAAAAAATTACATCAAGTTCCGCCCTCTCTCTCTGCATTACTCGTCCCACTACTCTCCGGGCAAAACGCTCTCAAAGGTGCTACCCAACTACGAAAAGCGGTACTCCTACCGCTCTGTACTCCCCTTCCTATTCCCACACCCCGGCTTTGATCCACGGAAACAGCAGAGAAGCTACCAACACGAAAGCCGCGCTCTCGTGCTCTTCGGTAACGCTCCTCACCATCTCTCAGCCACTGTTCAGCAAGGCCAAGGCTGATTCGGAGTTCGAATAGTTGGGCTTCCATGGCCCTTCGTTCCTCCCTTTCAGTCAATATGTTGGCCCTTTCTCTCTCTGCGTCTCTTTCTCTCTCTGCACGTTCTCTCTCGCGGTCTTCCCTCTCCAACTGGAGAGTGATCCTCAGTTCCACGGCATCCCTAGAGGAGTCGTCATCAGGATGACGCCGCAGTTCCCTCTCCAGTTCTGCTATCCTAGCCTCCTTCTGCGCAGCTTGGGCAAGCGCCTCTTCCGTCTCCTTTTCCTGCCGAGTGTACCATCTCAGATACGCGATAAGGCGTAAACCAAGAGAACTCAACACTGAAACTTTACCTGTATAGAGAGCATCCCTTCTGCCTCCGCAGCACGCTGCGTGGCGTGAGCAAGTTGCTCATGAAGCAAGTCAAGTTCTGAGGTGGGAATCCACAAGCTGGAAGAGGCACCACCCACTCCCGTCGCTGGGGAAGCCGCGCCAATCTGGGCATGCTACGACCATGTGAATTAGCAGCCAACATCAGGAATCTGAGGTTTTGATTAGGAAAGCGCACTGTACACCTACCAAGGCGCTCGTAGCTCCGCGGGCATCGCCCAACCGTTGCTCCATCTCTGCCAAGCGAGTTCGTAAAGTCGCTATCATGGTATCACGGATATCCTGCAGCCATACAAGTCAGCATTTTCACCAGAAAACCAAGAAAAGGAGAAAGAAGAGAAGAGAAAAGGGGAAACCTACCTCCACAAGTCCCCGGGGTTGGAACCGTTCTGTGTACTTTGTCCTATATAGACGCAAGTAGTCCTCGCTATCCCGCGCCTGTGATTCTACAATCGTGCCACCCCGTTGCCAGTCCTCATACTGTTCGGGGAATCGCACGCGCCAGTCAATGCAGGTCGCCGGTCCCCGCGTCTTTCTCCCGACACGAGGTGGCGCAGCTGAATCCACCCATTCTTGAGCCAGTCCTAAAGTCCTCATAACTAATCGTAGCCGAAGCGGCTCGATTTCATTCAGGCAGTGCATCCACAGTTCCCGTCCGAACCGGGCACGACTTGCTAGAACCCACGGCTGGTCGGCATCGACCATGTCTGAGTAGGGTCTCCAGTTTACCATCGCTGCAGGGAACTCCTGTAGCTCCCGCCTTAGCACCATCAGTTGGTAGGTTAGGGGTGCCGCACTCATGATGGGTTCCCACCGCCTGGCTAACGGCACCATCACGGGTCGCCAATGCCGAGCTCTCCCCATAGGGAGGTAATAATAGCTCCATAGCTGCTCTGCACATGTCGTCAGTATCCTACGAAAAAAACACAAAAAAATACAAAACAAGCAAAACCAAAAAAATACCTGGATGAATGGTGTGAAACCACTCACAGTCATCTCACGATCCGTTTCTTGGAATAGGCCTGCAAACAAGTGTGCCAGCATGGCGGCTCCCCAGGCATAATACCCTACTCTTTCAAGGTCTGACAGCAGCTCCAGGAAGCAACATTGGATACCGTCCCCTTTCGAGCTCAGTACCAATCTCCCCAAAAGGAAGAGGAGAAATCTCCTCAAATCTATGTTGCATCTTTCCCAGTCGCCGAAATCTGTGCAGTACACGGCACGGCATCCTATTTCCATCCTTTCCATGAACTCTTCTGAGGATTCATCGTCCCGCCGACGAGTGTCGGTGAGCCCTAATGCATCCATGAGGGACGCCCTAGCTACCGACCTATTTTTCCGACCATCTAGGTCCAAACCCAGTAACTTCTGGGCACCTTCTCTGTAGTCCGCGTAAGTGACTCCGGTCACTGCCTCGCCATCCACCTTGAGACTCGTAATTCGGACCACATCTCAAGCTGGGCACCATATGCCCCCAGGGCATCAGGAATGCCCGACTCACTGGGTCCCATCTCTCACACAAGGCTTGGATCAGGACCAGGTCGAGCTGGATCGGCTCGATCCGAAGAAAGGTGCCAAAACCCATCACGTCTAGCCTGGCCTTCTGAAAATCTGGGAGACCTCGGTATGCTGCCACTACCAACTCCCATGAGATCTGTGATTTCATCACACACTACGCATGCAGGGAATGGAGAGAGGTTTGGTCAGAAAGAAAGGAAGAAAAAAGAATGAAAAAAGGGGGCAGAAAACTTGGCTTACGAGTTGTGATTGGGCCCTTTCGCTGAAGTGCCCTTCGAGGTCCGAAAGCCTCCTGGAACTACTACCACTGGATCTGCTTCTCTTCGAGGAGTGGGAAGATTCGCCCTCCATCCAACTCTCGGAATTTTGAACTCCTCCTCTCCCGTAAGAACTTGTGCTCCTCGAGTTAGCTCTCGATATACCTGGGAGGATAAAAGGGACAAGAATTTATAGAAATGGAAGGAGTGCGGGCCAAGATTGCCTCAATCACCTGTTAATGGTAGCCCTCGCTATGAGGCACCTACCATGCGGTCCCGTGTGTCACTTCACCGCTCGCACAGGGTGATTGACTGGACGAAGAATACGACGAATAGCCCCCTATGTTGTCTAGGGATACCCTATCATGATTTGGAGGACGTCCGCAAAATTTGACACAACTTCCGGGAAAAGGGACTAGGGCCGTCATTATTAACTCCGACGACAGATTCCTGTGGAAATGGTCGCAACAAGACGCGATTCTCCGCTCGGGGCGGAGTCTCGGCAGACCCATCACATGGGAACAGTGCAAAGGAGAAGAAGTGTAGGGAAGAAGGAACGCACAAGAGAACAAACAAGCAGCAGAAAATCAAATCATTCCATTCATAATTCTACATAAGCTGTCACAAACACTACAATCATAGAGAGGTGGCGGGTCCACTAGCTCGCCAGCTCTTGCCATTATTTCCATGCTCGTCCCTCTAGGCGTCCCTCTCCTCTCCCCCGAGGTGAGGGTCCCTCAGAAGTCTCCGGGATCCTCGTGCAGCAGCACCTGCCTCGCCTCTTGGCGCCTGCTCCGCAGCAGTGACTCGCTGCTCCTCCCCTGGCGTGGCGAAGAAGCCACTAGCGGCAAAGCGACCGGACTGACGGAGTCGCTCCCCGAACTCTCGCGCTCTCTCGTAGCGCGTCTCCATCCCTCCTAGCCTCTGTACGACGGCCTGAAGGCCCAGCTGGAGCTCCCTCACTTGGGCCTCCAAGGCCCTCCTCTCGGTCTGATCCCGCTGTCGCTCGGACCTTCTCTCGGCTTTCTCTCTCTCTGCCTCTCTCCTCATCATCTGCAGAAGAACCCTTAACTCCAGGATGTCTGGAGAAGGTCTCTCCTCACCACGATGCCGCAGCTCCGTTACAGTCGCCACCCAGGCATCACGCTCCTCTTCCGCCCGGGTCGCCCGAGCCATCGCACCGGCAAGTTGCTCCCGGAGGGAGGCAATCTCCAGAAAAGGGGCCGAGGAGCTGGAAGATGTGCCACCAATCATCCCCGCCGTCGCTGTCTGCTGGGCACGCTAGAACAAAATAAACAACGGCCGTCAGTGAAACTCCAAAATCTGAAGATAAAAGTACGGCACGTAACTTACCAGAAGCGACAGCTCATGCTGAGCGACGGCCAGCTGCCGCCTAGCCTCTGATAGTTGGGCGCGCGAGCCGCCGACTCCACGCATGTCCCCTGCTTGGGGAAGCCCCGCATAACTCTCTCTCTGCCGCCGCAGGAAGTCGGCGCTGTCCTGCACCAATACACTCCCTTGCTGTCCAGGGAGACGTACGTGCCAGTCCTCGAGCCTCGCCTTGCCGCGACTCTCCCTCCTGACGCGGCTCGGCTCGTCCGCACTCGCCCACTCATCGGCCAGGCCCAGGGTCCTCGCCATGTCCTGCACCAAGAAAAGGGTCCCACATCAGTCAAAAAGAACGCGTCCCCTGTCTAGGATGCATCCATCATTTAAGTGCAACACTCGCCGAACCCTTTCCCCCCTCGCACGGCTTGCTTCAAAACTCAAAATGGATCAAAGAGAGGGAAAACCAAGCACCTACCAGACCGTGTTCACCTCCCTCCGCGACATCGGGCCCCTCGGGTCCCTCGGGGGCCCGAAGCGGCCCTTCCTCCTCCATAGACGCCGTTCCGTGCTCTGGCGCGTCCCTCCTCGGGCGAGGAGTTCCTCGTCCCTCTCCACCTTCACCATGATCGGGCCCACCGAACTCCATCAATCAAAAGAGGAGGAAGACGAAAAAGGGGCAAGCGAGTTTCGGCGGAAGGCGGGCTCGTTTGCAGGTAAGGCACGGGAGAAGAAAGGCCACCCGACGCTTTAAATTTGAATTCAAGGATTAAGACGCGTCCTCGCGCCTGGACGCGCCCAAAAGGGGGAGAAAGGAAACAGAATCCCCCCGTGCAAAGCGTAGTTCCCCGCTGTTCAGGGTAAGGTCTCGTGGAGCGTGCCTCGAAGGACAACTCAGTGCAAAGAAGAAAGTGTGGGAGAGAGAAAAGTACACACAACACAAGAAAGCCATTTTCATTTCATATAATAGCCGAAAGTACATCATACAGTGAGAAGGGTGACGTGTACAAGCAACTCTCTAACTCTCACCATCACCCTCCTGGTCATCTCTCTCCTCCCTCCTCTGTCGGGGATCCCTAGGGGGCCTCTGCGAACCCTGAGAAGCCGTGCTCGCCTCGCCCTGCGGTGGCACTCCAGCCTCGAAGGCGCGACGACGCTCCTCGGCCGAAGAAACCAGATAGCTGCCCATGGAAAAAGAACCAGACTGACGAAGTCGCGCCCCGCGTTCCTTCGCCCTCTGGTACCGCTCCTCGCTCTCCCGAAGCCTCCCCTCCGCCGTGCCAAGACTCAATCGGAGCTCCAGCAGCTGGGTCTCCAAAGCCCTCCTCTCGGTCTGATCCCGCTGTCGCTCCTCCCTATCCCTCTCCCTCTCTCTCTCCACGGTCTCCCTATCCCTCTCCCTCTCCTCTCTCTCCCTCATCGCCTCCCTCCTTGACAGCTCGAGGGCGATCCGCAGATCCAGCACGTCACGAGGGAGCTCCTCAGCCTCCCGTCGACGCTCCTCCTCCAGCTCCGCAATCCGGGCGTCACGCTCCGCCACCCGAGCGTCGCGCTCCTGCTCGGCACGAACAGCACGCGCCAGGGCCTCTCGGATCTCGGCCACCTGTCAAAGCACGCGTGCACCGTAAGAGAACAGTGATAGAAGGAGGGCAGCCAGAAGGAGAGTCGAGGTCAGGCAAACGCTCACTCGAGCCTCGCGGTCACGCTCGGCCTCCTCAGCCCGAGCCACCGCATACGCCAGCTGCTCCTGGAGGGCAGAAACCTCCGGAGGAGGGCCCCGCGAACTGGAACCCGCTCCACCAGCCATCCCGGCTGCCGCTGTCTGGTGGGCCCGCTGAAACACAGAGCGAACGACAGTTAGAGGCCAAGTATCAAAAAAATCCAGGTCACAAAAAAATGCATCGCATAAACTCACCAGGATCTCCAACTCCTGTCGGATGGCCACCAACTGCCGCCTGGCGTCCGCCAACTGGGCCCGCAGGTCGGCGATCATGTTATCACGAGCATCCTACATTGTACATAAGTTAGTGTTACATGCATATACATATAAAAGAGTGAAGCATTCTCATTTCACTTACCCCTGCCATACCACCAAGGAAGAGGCGGTCCCCATACGTAGCCCGGTACCGTCTCAGGTAATCAGTACTGTCCTGTACATGGGACACCACTGGGACCCCGCCCTGCTGCCAGTCCTGGTACTGTGCTGGGATTCGCGTACGCCAGTCCACAACCTTCGCCTTCCCCTTGGTCTTCCACCCAATGCGGGCCGGCTCTTCTACATCAACCCACTCCTGGGCTAGCCCCAACGTCCTCATAACCAGCCTCAGCCGAAGCGGCTCGATCTCGTTCAGGCAATGGACCCACACGTCCCGCCTGAAACGAGGAAGACCCGCTACAACCCAAGGCTGGCCAGCGTCGCCCATGCCCAGGTAGGGTCTCCACACCACCTGCATCACCATACATACATCATGTTAGTTACCATTCAGTCACATGCATAAACACAAAAAAATCATACGCATCATACCATGGCCTCGGGATACTCGCTCAGCTCCCGACGAAGCGACGCCAGCTGGTAGCCGTGGGGTGCTGCAACCACGACCGGCCTCCACCGCCGCGCCAGAGGCACGGCCCTCCTGTTCCCATGCCTAGCCCTCCCCATCGGGAAATAGTAATAGCTCCACACCTGCATCCATCATACATCATTAGTACAATAATTGCATATTTAACTGTGGGAATGCATAAATAAAATGTTTACCTGGAGAAAAGGTGCGAAGCCACTGACTGTCGTCTCCTTCTCCGAAGTCTGGGAGAGATCAGCAATCAAATGGGCAAGCAGAGCCGCTCCCCACGCGTAGTGCCCCACTCTGTCAAGATCCGCCAGAATCCCGAGGAAGCGGCAGTGGATGCCGTCCCCCTTCGTCCCCAGCAGAAGGCGGCCCAGGAAGAAGAAAAGAAACCTCCGAAGGTCTAGATCCACCAGCTCCCTCTCGCTCGGATCCTGGGTGAAAGCTGCACGGGCATCTCCCTCCAGTCGTGCCAGAAACTCCGCTCCAGTCTCGCTGACCCGCTGGCGCGGGTCGACGAATCCGAGCGCCTCCATGATCTCCACTCGGCCAACTACCCTGCTGTCTCTATCAGTCACGCTCGTCTCTAACCACAGCAGGTCCAGGGCACTCTCTCGGTAGTCGGGGTAGGTGACCCCGCTCACCGCCTCTCCGTCAACCCGTAGCCCGGTGATCCGAGCCACGTCCTCGAGTGTCGGCACCATGTGCCCCCAGGGCATCAGAAACGCCCGGCTCGGCGCGTGCCACCGCTCCCTCAATGCCTGGATAAGAGGAAGGTCGAGCCGGAAGGGCTCGATCCTAAGGAAAGCTCCAAAGCCCATGGCGTCCACACGCGCCCTCTGGAAGTCCGGCAGCCCACGGTATGCTGCCACCACTAGGGACCAGCTGATCCGTCCTTTCATCACACCCTGCACACCACAAAACCAATAAAAAATACATCAGCATCATGAATAATATTAAACAATAACACTGTATATACTACTTATTCATCTTATTTTATTTTTATTTTTAAAAATATTTATGTTTTTTTTGGAGGCGTCCAACACCTTGGACGCCTCCATTTCATTTTCTTTATTTTAATTTTAGAAAAACCCAAAAAACAAAAACAAAAATAAATAAAATATATATATATATTATCATGGAGGCGTCCCATGGCCTGGACGCCTCCTTTTTTTTAATTCTTTTTTTATTATTTACAAAAAATAAATAAATTAAAAAAAAGGAACAAAAAAGAAAATGTGGAGGCGTCCAGGCCCCTGGACGCCTCCTTCCCTCACACCCGGCGTTCTTCACACAGCCTCTCGTCCGCCCTTTTAATAGAATGGAGGTCTAAGGGGCTTACCGGATCGTGCTCGTCCTCTGCCGCGTCGCCAGCGTCCACTGCAGCCTCCAAGGCCAAAGGAAGAGCCTCCTCACCCGTGGCAATCTCCTCCGCCGCAGCAGCCTCCTCGGCATCATCCCTCAGCCTCCTCGGACGACGAGCCCGTCGTTTCCGCTTCTCTGGACCCTGGCTCGATCCTCCTCGCTCCATTGGGACTAAGAATGGGTCGTCTGGGGTGACTGGGTCGTCAGAATGAACAGTACAAATGAGCAGGGGGTGAGGCCCCCCCAATATATATAAGATCCACTGTTATTGGGGCGTCCAGGCGCCTGGACGCCCCCACCTTTTTTATTTTTTTTCAAAATTCAAAAATTTAGGGGCGTCCAGGCGCCTGGACGCCCCCAAAACAAAAAAAACAAAAAAAATAATAAATAAAAAGTTGGGGCGTCCAGAACCCTGGACGCCCCCAAATCAAAAAAATTTAAAAAAATCAAAAATAAAAAATTAGGGGCGTCCAGGCCCCTGGACGCCCCCAAGACAAAAAAACTTAAAAAATCAAAAATATAAAATTAGGGGCGTCCAGTCCCCTGGACGCCCCCATAATAAAATATTTTCAAAAAAAAAGTATATATATATATAATAAAAGTAAAAAAGATAAGAGTATGTATATAATCCAAACAAAGAAAAAAAAACACAAAGAAAAAGAAAAACCACAAAAAAGATAATAATAATTAAGGGAACTGGTCCAAAACTGCCAAATGCCAGATTTTATTCCATCAGAAAGTAGAATGAGCTACATCAGGGGTTTAGGCGCCTTAGGCCTTAACTTCCCCAGTTCGGTTACATAAGCCCTCCACGGCTCGCATTCTTCCACCACGTGCGCTAAGGCCTTTCCCGCAACACTTGTCTTCCAGGGAGCTTTAATGGCCTTCGCTTCCTTCGCGTCCGCTTCAGTGCCCAACTCCCTTTTCTTCAAAGGAACGATGCCAGTCGGTGGCGGGAACGAATGGCGTGGGATGCCAATCTGGAGGCAGCACCGATGCGCATTATAAAGGACGAACTCGGTCGCGCCGATCAGTTGAAGATCAACTTCGGGAGAAGGCCTCATGAGGAGATCTAGCGAAAGCAAACATGCCGGTGCGCAAGTAAAGAAGCCTTGTGTCACGGTGCGGAAGTGAGACCGCCAGTCTTCACGTTTCTTCAGCCACGGAACGCGGTTCACTACAGTACCACCGAAGCCTAACACGTCGGCTATGTGGTGAAGCGGGCTTTGTTGGAAGAGCTTCGAAGCAGTTGGCATTCCCTCGCGGTGGTCGAATTTGAAGTGCAAATCAAGCCAGCAATTCAAGACAAGTGCGCAACCAAAAGGAGGCTTACCCATGCTCGAGGCAGTAAGGCCGCTGTAAAGATAGGCAAGGACGGCGGGTCCCACCCTCTTTCCACTCCAGATCCCGCGAATGGCACTTAGTTGATCCTCCTCCACTATGTTGTCGGTATGAGGAAACAAGAGAGCACCCGCCAGACAGATAGTGAACCCCTTCATGATTCCCTCCAAATAGTCATCGTCTGGTGACCCTCTCAGGGCGTCCATGACCCACTCCGCGAGCTTTTGGAGATCGATCCCCTTTTGAGTACGGACCTTTCGGGCTGCGTCGGGCGGCATGAAGCTTCCAAGGACGCTTTCAGAAGTCCCCCGTGTCAGCATCCGCATAGCCTTCACCTTCCCGTCACTCTTGAATTTCTTCAATCCGAGCAGAAGTTCCACCTCCTCGAGGAGGATGGTCACCTCGAAGGTCGGGAAGATAAAAGTGTGGGTCTGGGGATGCCAGATCTCCACTAGTGCGCCCATAGCCGCCCAGTCCATACGAATCTTCTCGTAATGTTTGGCGTGAATAAGGAGCCCCTGCAGATGCCACTTCGAGAGTATGGCCCTCATGCCAATGGAGATGTTGGAAGTTAGCTTTGAAAGCCATGGCAGTTTGGAAAACTTCCTCGGGCCTGGGAAGAGTGGATATGGCTGGAAGAGGAAAGAAAGAAGAAATGAAGGAAGTAAGAAGAAGGTTCACATGGAAATTTGAAATGAATCAGCTTACCATATGCGACATGATCGTCCCACTCAGATGACCCTCGAGGTCGGAGAGTCGCCTGATCTCGCTGCTAGGCCTGCTCCTCTTCATAACGCGGGAAGACTCTCCTTCCATCCTGAAATCTCTAGATTCTCCTCTCCTTCCTCTCCTGAGCTTCCAAAACCCACCTTAGTGCATCTGAATGAACTAGCCTAAGGGGAGTTCTTATAGGAAGGGAAGATCGCTACAGGACAGAACATGTCACATCAGCGGTCAATGTCGGGATTTTGGCTAGATCTCCTTCCCATTGTGGTGCGATTCTGCTATGATTCTGCTACTTTCTGATGTTATTAATCCATGCTGGCCTGTGCAGGTTTTACTAACGGACATCTTTGTCCTATCTCCTGTCCCACCTTTCAATGGTTGGTCCCACCATGTCATGCATCGTAGTATATGATACCTACGCTACTAGAACATGTCAAGGACCTTGCGGCCCGAACGAATCTGGGATTTGAGTTCCCCTTCAACAAAAACGATGATGATCCAGGAGAATTTGGGTTGTACGGATAGGCCGTTAATTTGTGGTAGCATGGGGACGACGGTTCCATTCAGTGAGTTGGTGCGCGGATAAACGGGCCCCAGCCCAGTGGCGGCTCACCGGATCGGTATCCTGACCCGTTCTTAACAAGTTGACAATATTATCCTTGGCTATTTTCTATTTTAGTTTGTTTTAAATTTTTCTTTAAACCCAGCATGCATTCATATAGGATTTTGATTTATTGCGGAAAATCATTCAAGTGATTCGATTGCGAAGGCCGTTGTGCTTCAATTCCTACAAATATGAGATATTCCACTCCGAATAAAATACTGAGTTTCCTTGAAACGGCCCTACGTTGCTCTTCCAAAGGAGACCCTTGTTTGGACAGACCCTCAGATATTCCTTTGCTTTTGACCTTGTTTGACCCACCTTGGCCGCAGCACTTCCACATTGGCTGGTAACCGCTCCCCAAAGGTGAAACCTCCGGTTTATGACCCAGGTACTTCCACACCGAGAAGTTGGTCTCCTTTTCGTGCCTGAGCGCACATCTCACCCTCCCTTATTTGATCTCCGTCCAAGCAATCGTCAATATTTGAAAGACCTTCTTCAAGGTCGCCTCATTGAAACTTCAGGAAAGATTCCAAACAGTAACGTCAAAAGCGTGTCTCATCACACCTTGGCATCAACTTATCAGTCCGCTCCCACTTCATTTCACTCCACTTCGATACCATTCCACTACGTGTCGCTCCCTTGCAAAGCAGACGCCAAGGCGGGGCAGCTGTAGACACGCCATTCTTGACGTCTCCTGAGAAAGTCTCATATTACTATACGACGCCCCGCGACGGCTTACGCATTTCGAATCACTTGAGTACTTCCTTTTCTTGGGTCTTCTTCTGCCTTTTTCGGCATCCGTAATCGTCTCGTCACGGCATTCGGACGGCATCAACACCAGTCAGACGCACCAAGAGGTTCCGGAATCAAGAAGGGTGTCTGCCGGGCGGCCGCCGACGCCTGATCTGAGGACCCGGGTGGGTCTTAATGGGGGCGTCCAGGCCCCTGGACGCCCCCATGTTTTTAATTTATTTTATTTTATTTTCTCAGGGCCCAAAACCAAATAAAAAATATATATATTAATGGAGGCGTCCAGGCCCCTGGACGCCTCCATAAAAACAAAAATAAAAAATATGTGTAAAATGCCAGTTGGCATAAAAAAACAAATAAATAAATAAAAATATATATATATTAATGGAGGCGTCCAGGACCCTGGACGCCTCCATAAAAACAAATATAAAAAAATCAAAATGCCAGCCCTAGCATAAAAAGACAAAACAAAAATAAAAATAATATATTTTGGAGGCGTCCAGGCCCCTGGACGCCTCCATCAACTCTCTCACGGGCGCCGCTCACCGAACGACGGTTTGTCGTGTGTGAAAAAATCCAAATTATAGAGACGTCCAGCCACCTGGACGCGCCCATTTCTGAATCACGAGGCGCCGCTCACAAAACCACGCGTTGTGCCAAACCGCGTGCGGCCGTCGTCGGTTTTCGGTGGACCTGTTGGAGGCGTCCGGGCCCTGGACGCCTCCACAAAAATATTCCAAAAAAATTAATAAAAATAGAATAAAATATTAGTTCGGCCCTGATGGAGGTGTCCAGGGTCCTGGACGCCTCCACCCTCCGGAGCCCTATAAATAGAGGCCCACCCCCTCAGTTCTGGAGGAGCTTCGAAGTGATCCGATAGGCTGCCGGAGCCCAGAGGCTACGGAGTCATTTTCTAACCCGTGGGTTCTTTTGTAGGTGGAGGTTCTGCCGGCTTCTCGGGTGCTCACGCTCGCGAGAGGAAGGTCGTCTTCATCCACCGCGCTTCCACGTCGTCCCCACGCTGCCGGAGCTCCGCCGGATTTCACCATCGGCACATCCAATAAGCCAATTCTTTCCTTTTCTTCGTAGTTCTTTTGCATTCATCATCTTGCATCCCCTATCCCCCTTCATAAGGGCGCCTTTTCTTATACACTTCTTACATCCATCATCTCATTTTCCTCCTACTCGAGTCCGAGAGGGGTTTAAAAGATAACACCAACCAGGTGTGTGTCTTGCCATCATTTCGTTATTTTTATCGCAAGGATTTGAATACTACACCTCCATCTTTCTAATCCACTTGTCATTTGTTTGTCGTTGTTTTGCAAGGGTAGCCGAGGAAAGCCCTCTCCGTCGGCCGGCCGGAGGGAGAGGAAGAAGCAACCCGCCATCTCCCGCTCTTGAGGTAGGCGCGATCACTTTCTTATTTTGGGGTCTTTCGGCCCCTGGCGATCACATCTTGTTTTCGAGGCCGCGGCGAGTCACTTCCCCAATGGCCGTTTAAATTTCCGTTCTTATATTCTCTTTATATTCTGTTATATTCTGCTCATATTCTCGAGGCCGCGGCGAGTCACTTCCCCAATGGCCGTTTAAATTCACGTTCTTATACGTTATATTCTTATCTGTTTATGTTCTCGAGGCCGCGGCGAGTCACTTCCCCAATGGCCGTTTAAATTCCCGCTCTTTGTATTCTCTTTATATTCTGTCGTCTTATTATCTGCTCATATTCTCGAGGCCGCGGCGAGTCACTTCCCCAATGGCCGTTTCAATTCTTGTTAATTAATTTCTGCACCATTCCCCTTCCCCCGAGGCCGCGGCGAGTCACTTCCCGCTATGGCCGTTTAACCCCCATATCTTGCTATATCACACTTGTCCCGCTCGCCCCGCCGGAGCAATCTCCCGTGGTGGCCCCTTCTCTCTCTTCTCTTATTTCTGTGTTGCAGCAAACAAACACCAAACAAAAAGAAGGAGCCCGCGCGCTCCGCGTCTACTCCGCTCTTCCCCGAACCGCGTGACGTCGCTCACAGTTAGGTCTAACCGAGAGTATCCTTTGTTGTGCTTTCCACAAGAGGATGACTTCCCAGAGGTCAAAAGTCGGATATTGTATTGGATGCAAGTGCTTGTTGACTGCCCTTTAGATGGTGTATCGCTAATTATGCTCTGCACAAGATCATACCTCAATCTCGTTAGGATTCTGACCCACTAGGATGATCCCATTGATCTCCCGTTCTATATATTGAGGGTTGTATAGTTCAATCGAAAAATAGTGGGACTAACTAAGATAGAAAAGCACATCTACGTTAGAATTTTAACATATGCTAAGTTGTCTTTTATTTCTTATCCAGATCACCATGTCATCATCCAACCCCCTCCGTGACATCTTGGATGCCAACAAGCTGACTAGTCCAAACTTCCCGGATTGGCTGCGCAATTTACCCATAGTCCTTACCGCCGAAAAAATAGCCTATGTCTTGGACACAGTTCATTATGAGCCAACTGATGATGCCGATGAGGGCGACTTGATAACTTATGCCGAATGGCCAGAAGATTCTTCCCTTGCCCAATGCTATATGCTAGCCTCTATGGCTCCTGAGCTGCAGAGGTAGTTTGAAAATATTGATTGTAGAACCATACTTCTAAACCTATGCCAGCTCTTCGGGGAGCAGGGTAGGATAGAGAGGTATGATATCTCCAAGAAGCTTTTCAAGACTCGAATGTCAAAAGGTGCTTCAGTATAGGCACATGTACTGAAAATGATGGAGTGGATTGAGAGACTCAATGCACTGGGGTTCAAGTTGGATCTTAAACTATGCTTTGATCTTATTCTCCAGTCATTGCCCGACTCCTTCTCTCCTTTCATAATAAATTTCAACATGAATAGGATTGAAACAACTCTCGCTGAGCTACTCAACATGTTGAAAAGCATTGAAGGGACTATGCAGAAAGATAATTCATCTTCTATAATGGTTGTTGGCTGGGCCGATAAGAAAAGGAAGGCCGCCCAAACATTCACCAAAGGGAAGGGAAAGAAAAATGCCAAGGGTAAATAAATCGTCAAAGGTGACAAAGGAAAGGGCAAGAAGAATGAAAAAGAGGGCAAGTGTTTTCGGTGCGGACAGATTAGGCATTGAAAAAGTGATTGTAAGGCAATTCTGAATAAAGGTATTTTTGTCATTTACCTTAATTTGTCATATGTGAAATCCACATCATGGATATTGGATACTGGATGTGCATCTCATGTCTGCAACTCCTTGTAGGTGCTGACAAATAGGAGGCGGCTGGCCAAAAACGAGATTGAGCTGAGGATGAGCAATAGAGCTTTAGTTGCTGTTAAAGTCGTTCGGACTACACACCTCAGTTTACCTTCAGGAGTTATTATGGAACTGAATGATTGTTATTTAGTTCCTGGTATCATTAAGAACATTATTTCAATCTCTAGTTTGAATAACGTTGGATATACTTTGACTTTTAATAGCACTAGGTGCTCTATAATGAATAATGGTTTATTGATAGCCAATGGTTGATTAGTCAATGATCTTTATGTATTAGATACATGCTCTAATGTTATGCACTTTTCTAATACCAATGAAGTGAATCCTGCATACCTCTAGCATTGCAGGCTTGGTCATGTAGGTGAAAAGAGAGTCTCTCACCTACACTCAAATGGGTATTTGAACTCATTCGAATACAAGCCATTTGATACCTGTGAGTCTTGTCTCATGGGGAAGATGACCAAGGCTCCCTTTAGTGGACATGGTGAGAAGGCTGCTGACTGTTGACACCAGTTTTTTTGCCAATTAGTTGAGTCATTTCCCTTACTTTCATTTGTTGATGCCTCGAGTTATCCGTTACTCATTGGGTTATTTTTTTGGCACATCTTTGGGCCTATTTTATGGGTAGCCTCCCTCCCTAGCTAGGTCTACTTCAATTCAGGGCTTAATGGGCCTTGATTTTGTTTAATCTATCTTTTTTTTTGAATTTCAAGCGTCCAGGGCATGCACGGTCAGTCTCCTGGCCGTTCATCCTTTGAGCGGTCGTTCTTGGGCCGTCCATATATTTATTGGATATTTAGTTAATTTGCTGAATTTTCACCGACAAGCTGACACACGGCCTGAGTTTAGCCGCCCAAATACATTGTGCGGTGTATCCTTAGCTGTTCAAGTCCCAGAGTCCTGAGCTCATCAGTCTTTTCAGATAATTATCTATTTATATCAGTTCTTTGGATTTATCTCCGACAAGGTCCTGAACGGTTGTCCCTTGGCCGCTCTAGTATTAAACGGTCTACTTGTAGCCGTGTAATTGATTAGAGTCCAACGGTGAGATTTTCGGGCAGTTCGATGGATAATTTGATTATTTTCTGAATTATTGAATTTACACCGACAGGGATGGACGACCTAGGTATAGCCGCTCAACAAGATGAGTGGTCTATCGTACGAACGTTCAACGGCCAGATTCCAGAGATTTTAAAAGGTTTTCTCTCTCCATCCGTGATTTTATCCTCAACTTCTTCCGCCCATTTCTCCACGGATACTCCACCAAATGGGGTGCCGTTTCCTCTGGTTGAGAGATAATTCAATTATCTACACATTTTATGTTATTATCTCGACCTAAAAATGGCTGGAATTCCTAATTTTGAGCTAGGACTTAGGGGCTCTATAAATAGACCCTAAAGGCTAAGCTTAAAAAGGGGGGAAGATTTCAAGGTTACGACGAAGCCCTGCCGGATTTTGGAGCGACCCTAAGTCAGGGAGGGAGGCCTTCTACGTCCGTTCAGGCCTCCGGTTTCAGGGAGTAGCATGTTTTTGTGTCATTAGTTCATCGATCCCACCGTCCTTTTCTTCTCATTTGCATGCTTGATTTCTCTTCTTTCATCCACCTTTTTCCTACTCTTTTCACTGCATTACACACACCCCCATACCTTTTGGCGCCCCTAGGGGTTTAAAAACTCCCTGGTATCCCCCCATTCCATGTTGGTTAGTTTATCTTCCATGCTCTTCTATAGTTTCTACACTTCACATTTCTGACTTTGGGTTTATTTTTGCGTTCTAGACCTTGTCTTGCAGGTCAGCAGCGTTCTAACACGAGGCCCACTCTTTCTGGCCGGTCGGAAGGAGTAGAGGTTGAGCTCCTACGTTTTGGAAGGTGGTGGCGTCGAGCGGTCATTTTCTGTCCGTTTGAAGAGTCGAGCGGCTTCATCCTTGCCATTAATCTTCTTCCTACGGCCGTCTCCAAACTATTCTTGTGCCATCGTTCTTCGTCCCACGTTCCACCCCCAGCACTATTAGACGGTCTATCGAGCGGCCGCACGTTGTCCGAGCGGTTCCTCCACAGCCGCGCATCTCTGCAGTGTTGGTTAAAGGCGAGTGTCTCCCTTCTTTTCCAAGGTAGGGCGTGTTCATCGCGTTTGATACCTTGGTGGCGATCACACAGGTTCACATACTTCTGTCGCCTTCTACTTTCTATTTATTTCTCATATTGATTTAGTAGAGGGTTAAGAAGGGTTTTAAAACGATAGGAAAATATATCTACATCCCCATTTTCTGGCGATCACAGGGGGACACCTAGTGCCCATCGTGTTAGTGACTTGCTGACCCCTTTCCTTTGCTTTCCTAGTTCCCTATTCTTGAGTTGTTTCAGGTTGTTTGCGAGCCCTCCACATTCCTATCTTCTGGCATTTGTGCGGTTCAGTGAGAGCCGTTCACCACCTTGAGCGGTTGTGAAGCGGCCGTCCTTATCTGCTTATAGTGTTGTTTGTTCTGCGAAGTCCGCTGCCTTCAGCGGTCGGCCTTTGCCCGTTTACGGCTTCCTACGGCGTGATCTCAGTTGCCTATCCTGCTGGCTCAGGTACGCCTCTGCGTTTGCTCTGTTGGTTTTACTGATCTTCTGCGGTCATTTCAGGTCCGTTCTAGAGTTTTAACGGTCTGTCGAGAGACTGTCCATCCAAATACGCCTCTGTTCTCTAAAACTTAGTTCATTTCAGCATTCTATGCCTTTTATTAGTATCAGTCATTGCCTGCCAATGAACGGTCCACGCAGGACCGTCGCCCTCCCTGCACGGTCTCCCAGAGACCGTTCTTGTCGTGCTACAGTGGACCCGAGCCTCACTTTGATTGCCATGCTATATTATTTTCATGCTACTAGGTGCTGGTCATTGATCTCCCCTTGCCGTGATTACATGTTTGCATGATTGCTAGCCATACTTGTCATTCATATTTGTTCATTGATTGCTAGTTTCTAGGCTAGACTCTTGCATGCACTTGGTGCACCTAGGATCATACAGCACTCTTCATCAGTAGTTGCATTCCTATCGAGGTAGGGTTTCCTCTCGTCTCCATATTCCTTGGAGTCGACTAGGTGACCTTACCGAGGGCCTCCGTAAGTCCTCGTAAGCTGTGGATTCTCATACGGACGCCGGGTAGGTTGTACCGTACCACCCCAGTCTAGGGTTTGCATCCGCGAGAGAGAGAGAGAGAGAGAGTCCCTTAGAGTCAGCCAGTCTCCCCTTTCATACCCTGGTTAAGCACCTTGTGGTTGAGTGAATTCATATCTTAATTAATCCACTAAGGTCCTAAAAGGAAACTCATAAAATCTTCCATGCATCATTCATAACTTGGGTGATTACTTGGTTGAATCTCTTCTCATCCCTCCCCTCTCTTGTGTGCATTATTGGATTGTTTGTTTAAATCTTAGGGTTGTTTGCTCTCTCCCCCTAGGTTTTTTTAGTGTATGTGGAGCTGCTTCACACCCTCAGGATCGCCTCCTAGGGGCAGCTCGCATTTCTATTCTTATTTCAATCCCTTGTTTGATCCATCACCCACCATGTCATCCTACAACTTCTCCCATTCCCATGAGGATTCTCTCCCTCGGGGACTTCTGGAAGACCCGCCCAGGGTCGCTCATGTGCAAGGGGGAGAGGGGACTGCCCCTCCTCTCCCGGTCGTTGTTGTTGAGGGTGCCCAACCCTCTCTCTCTGATTCGTCCACTCACAACTAGGCCAGCCAGGTTCTCCACATGATGACCCAATTGGACCCTACTCAACTCCATCTCCTGAAACAAGCTTTGCAAGGGGCAGATGCCCCGCCTTCAGTGCTCTCTTCTGGCGTGACTGCTGCCGCCACTTCTACATCTTCGATTGCTGGATTAGGGGCCACCTCTACGGCCCCCATTGACCTTACTCCAATTCGTCCTCAGGTTCTTCGATTCGCCAACATGGAAGCGGGCCAGGCTTCTACCTCGGCCCATCAGCCTCTTGACAAGGGGAAGACCCAAGTCCCCTTGCCCTCCTATTCTGATCTCTACACTACCATCTCTCCAGCGTCGCAGGCCCTTTGTAACACCCGAGAATTTTAAAAATAGAAATATACAAAAAAAAATTATACATATATATATATATATATTTAATTATTGAACTCATATTCTAATTCTATTGATTTAACCATTTAAAACATTTAATTACCAATAGATGCTTTAGAAGATGTCAAATTATATTTTAGGAAATGCCAATTTATATTTTCAATCACTTAAGAAATTAATATTACACTATTCCAAAAAAATAGGAAATAGGTTATATAGATAGTGTTTTAAAGGATAAACATCACTTTTAAAAGATGTCAATTCATATTTTCATAATTTAGAAATTTTCATATTTCAACTTTTTCATTATATCATTATTTTGAAGAAATAAGGGTATATAGATGAAGTGTTAAAGGATAAACATAATTTAGAAAGTGAGAAAGGGTATATAGACAATTTTGGTTAGTGTATAGTGAATACAAAAATCTCCGTTCAAAATAATGACATATGTTAAGTCGTTATTTCCTAAACGTGAATAGTGACGTGAATAGTTCCACCTTTTATTTAAAAAGAAATTTTCAAAAAAATTTATATCTAAAAATAGAGAAAAATGTAAGGGTCTCACTCCTGAAATTCCACAAACAAATTCCATCAATGTTTAAAGACAAAAATCATTGAAGTTAACATGGAAATCTTAACTTATGAAATACACGACCCCCTCTTGGGCGTCATTTCTTTTCCGACAACTATCACGATCATTCTATCCCTCCAGCCTGTGTAGGCTGTAAACCCACTAAATACCTTATAATTCTGGATCTTGTCTCCCATCCTGTCGACCCTAAGGTTATAAAATACACTCTATTTTCTCCCTATTTGGTTAGTTCGACGGCTAGATACGGGAACAAGTTCTGAAGAGTTGCAGAGGAAGGGAAGGGCTACTTCTTCCTCTCCTGTCAACTCCTGTCACTTCACAGAGGTAGGTGTTCTCAAATCCTTGCCTAACTAGTAGCTAATAGGTTAATTGATTCATGTTTAGAGTTCGATCAACTAGTCAACCATGCTATATATATAATCTAGCTTTACCATAATCAAGCAATAATCATGTATGTATCATGTTATTTTGATAGCCTGTTACATATCACCATGATCTTTAAGAGTTTAAACTTAGTTTGTTAGTATTATTTTTATGAGTTTTTGAAAATATTTTATCACACTAGTTTTACAATATTAATAACCATATTTTAAACCTTAATATATAGTCTCTGTTAACATAATATGTTCATAGTTTAAAGACACAGAGGCTCCCAGCCCTCTGGTAAATGGTGCCCCTGACCAGGGCACCATTTTCAAAATTGAAGACTGTTCGCACAGTCGTCATTTAAATGAAGACACCACCAAGGCCGTCAATTCGATTTCTGGAATTTTGAGTAATAGATAATTCAACACATTCAAAAATCCATAACTATCAAACTAAAGCACGAAATTTTTACATGAACATGTTTCTGGAATCCTGACATTTTTCTCAACACATTCGTGCCATTACTTCCTGATACGGAGTTTTTTTCACACTGATGAATAGTGACACATCTCTGTAATTGGCGCCCCTGACCAGGGCGCCAATTTCAGAATTGAAGACTGCCCGAGAGGGCGTCAATTAATTGAAGACATACACCATGTCGTCAATTCCGTTTTCTGGAATTTTCAGAATCAACGCATTTAAAAATATATAACTAATAAACCGGACCTTGAAAATTTTGACAGAATATACTTCTGTGACCCTGAGATTTTTCTCCATCTGACCATGTCTTCGGATTCTGATTTGGAGAAACTTTTTCGAAATGAACAGTGATTTGAGTCATAAAACGTATCTGCTAGGCGAAAATCACTGAATTGAAGACGGCCCATAAGTCTTCAATTTTTGAATTAAAGACGGCCCTTAAGTCTTCAATTTCAGAATTGAAGACGGCCCTCAAGTCTTCAATTAATTGAAGACTGGATAAAGGGGCGTCAATTTCATATATATATATATATATATATATATATATTTAAAAAATTAAAATTTTGAAAGATTGGGCAACCCCCAGGTGCCAATTACTGAATTGAAGATGGCCCTTAAGTCTTCAATTTTTGAATTGAAGACGGCCCTTAAGTCTTCAATTTCTGAATTGAAGACGGCCCTTAAGTTTTCAATTTCAGAATTGAAGATGGCCCTCAAGTCTTCAATTAATTGAAGACTGGGTAAAGGGGCGCCAATTTCATATATATATAGTTTTTTTGAAAAATCAAAATTTTGAAAGGTTGGGTAACCCCCCAGGCGTCAATTCTTTAAATGACGACTTCCAGGACGTCTTCAATTAAATGAAGACATCCTGAGGGGCGCCAATTTGATATATACACATATAAATTTCTAAAAATTAAAAATTTGAAGGATTAGCAAACCCTCAGATGCCAACTCAGTAATTACAACTTCTGATCTTGATTTGTCTCGAGAATTGTGCAAACACAACCCTAATCCACACTCCTGCATATGATGAGTTCTTAAAATTTCTTTCCATGGAAAATCTACTTGTGTATACCCTACATGGTCAAACCTTGAATCTCTTAAACTACTATTTGAGAGTGTAGGAACTAAGTGCCATGCAGGGTAAAGTGCTACGTTGTGGGAGCCACCTCTTGATGCCGTACGGCGCAAAGTGCTACACGACGGGAGTCACCTCTTGAGCCTATAGGGGCCACCTCTAGAATCCCCCATAACCAAATGACTAGTTAATCTCGTCTGAAATACTACGTTTCTAAATTCTTGAAATTCCATATTGGCTATAAATGAGTGTGGATGTCAAAGGTAATATATGAAATGCTGTGCATATAGGGCCCGGTCTGGTCCTGGGAGGAGCACCCGAAGGTACTTGTGCCCATGGGAGTTTATTGACCACGGTGTTTAGCATTGCACCGGAGTACTTGCTTGACTTGAGACACTCCACCCCTACTCTCTCTCTTCTTACTTACTTGACTTGCGTGACCCGAAACGGGCAATACTTGACTTGTGGCCCGAGAAAGGGCAAAATACTTACATGATAATAGCCAATTCTACTGATACGTACTTGACAATACTTGCTTGAATTGAAATTTTACTTGATATACTTGTACATGAGTTCATTCTCATACTTGCATTCATACTTGTACACGAATCCCTGCTTGCCCGAAGTGGCATTTACATCTGTAAATTCTTGAAATACTGCTTATCGAATACTTGAAATCTGGATATACTCTCTTTATACAGTTCTTGATCTCTTACTGTTTATCATGCCTAAATTTACCTGTATACCTGATTTTTCTTATACGTACATCATGCATAGCCATACTAATAATACATGCAACTTGTAAATCACGTAAAGATTGTTCGTATTTGAGATGTAATTCCTACTAAGCGATTCGCTCATCCAGTTGCTTCCTAAATTTTTCATGTGATTCGGATAGCGACAAGAATGGGGTTGACACCGAGTGAAGAGTGCTAGAACGCCAGTCACCTATCATTAGCTAGTCGCGTCCTTGAATTTTATTTGAGTCCTACTTTTTATTCCAGTATGTCAGTTTAATTATCTGAACCATGTTAAGGCACTTAGCCTAGTGTTGTCTTTTAAATTCAGAATTGTCATAGACTATCTTTAATTCCTTTGGTTAATGAAATAGACATCACTTGGATTATTGGGAATTATTAGATCGTATTAGTCTTTTTCGCACTCCGAAATTGTGTATATCAAAAAAATTATCGCTCTAATGACATGATCTATATAGACACGTCATGCATCCGAGTATCTTCCACGCTCGGGACGTGACAGTCTTCGTGGTATCAGAGCCTAAGTTTTCAAACCTAGGGAACTAGAAGAAATAAAAGGTTAGAAATTGAAATATAAGTAAAAACTTGAGTCCAATGATAGGTAAAACGCGAGTCCAAGGATAGATATACCTTACCCGGTGAGATGGATAGAGCCATGGGTTAAGTTCTATAATGACTTTTGACCTTAAAAGTAAACCCGATCTTTATCATACTCAACTCTTTTGTAGGATCATGGCTGCGGAAAGAGCACAATGGCGCGAGATGTAGCGCACCGTGCAAGGCCTTACACAGGCACTACAGCAAGTTGCCCAAGGCGGAGCAAACTGTGGAGCGGGAGATCTCCACCGAAGTTTCTGTAACATGAACCCACCGAGGTTCACGGGTTCGTCCGACCCTGAGGATGCCGAGAATTGGCTAAAGGAGATGGAACGAATCTTCCGTGTAATGCAATGTGCGGACGAGGAGAAGGTTTTACTGGCCGTATTCCAACTAGAGCGGGACGCTCGATGTTGGTGGGAATCTATAGAAGCAACACTGCCAGAATACCATGTCACATGGGATGAATTCACGGAGTATTTCAACAACAAGTACTTCTCCGACCATATCCAGGAGAAGAAGGCCGCGGAATTCTCCGTTCTAAAACAACGGGACTTGAAAGTGGCCGAGTATGAGGCCCAGTTTTCCAGATTATCTAGGTATGCACCCCACTTGGTCTGTACGGAAAAGATGAAGGCAAGAAGATTCCTCAATGGGCTTCGGCCCCATTATATCACACATCTTGCCCCGATGGACATCCAAGTCTATTCGGAGATAGTTCGGCGTGCCTAATTGCTGGAAGACGCCACCGAATTATCCGAGAGAATCCGAGGAAGAGACAAGAAGGAACCCGTCACAAGCCCAGGAAAATTCAAACAATCCTTCAACAAGAAGCGGTTCTTCATGGGAGGGGAGCCCTCCAAGGCAAAGAAATTCCAGAAGAATGACAGGCCATTCTCCACCACCACACCATCAAAAAAAATTTGCAAGTATTATGATAAAGCTGGCCATAAGACCGAGGAATGCTGGAGGAAGTTAGGAGCTTGTCTTCGATGCGGGAGCCGAGAGCATCAGATCCCAGACTGCCCACTGATGAAGGAGAAGGACATCAAAGATGAGAAGCGTCCGGTAAAGAAACAAGGTCGTCTGGAAGCTCTCCGAGAGACGGAACCCACTGAAGGCGGAATTGTAGAAGGTACTCTCACTATTTGTTCAAAAACTGCTCAAGTTTTATTTGATACCGGAGCAACTCATTCATTCGTTTCCAAGAACTTTGCTGCTTCATTTTCTAAGAAACATGAACTGTTATATGTGGTCATATCTACACCTCTTGGGAATGAGTCTGATATCACTTATCACTATCCAAATTGTGAAGTGATGATTAAGGGAAGCAATTTACCTGCTTACTTGATATGCCTAGATATGAAGGGTTATGACGTCATACTAGCTACCGACTGGCTATCCACATACCAAGCAACTGTAGATTGTCGGTATGGCAAGGTAACTTTCATGGATTTCCCAGAGCTAGTTTACAATAGCCCTCAGAGTAAATCACTTTCTATATTAGCACTCCGAGCTAGTAAACTTATGAATAAGAGATGCATGGCTTTCATAGCATTCGTGACTACCACAGAAGTCGAGAAGGTTAAACTTGAAGACATCCGTGTAATTCAGGATTTTCTCGATATTTTTCTAGAATATTTAACCGGCTTACCCCCGGAAAGGGAAGTGTCGTTCACAATCGACCTTGTCCCTGGTGCTGGTCCTGTCTCTAGGGCACCATACAGAATGTCCCCTGCTGAGCTGAAGGAACTAAAGGAACAACTAATGGAGTTATTGAAAAAGGGTTTCATCAGGTCGAGTACTTCCCCTTGGGGAGCACCCGTGCTGTTCGTCAAAAAGAAGGATGGATCGATGAGACTATGCATCGATTATCGGCAGCTAAATAACCTTACCATCAAGAACAAATACCCGCTGCCAAGGATTGACGAGCTGTTCGATCAGTTATCAGGAGCTTCATATTTCTCCAAGATTGATCTTCGTTCTGGTTACCACCAATTGAAGATCAAAGAAGAAGACATTCATAATACTGCATTTCGAAGTAGGTATGGGCATTACGATTTTACTGTTATGCCTTTCGGACTAACAAATGCCCCCGTAGCTTTTATGCAGTTAATGAACAGCATATTCTGGCCCTATTTAGACCAATTCATTGTGGTCTTTATTGATGATATTCTGATCTATTCCATGACCGAAGATGATCATGAAGAACATCTCAAGAAGGCACTGCAAATATTAAGGGAAAACAAGCTATATGCCAAATTCAGCAAATGCGAGTTTTGGCTCGAGGAAGTATCCTTATTATTTCGAAGAATGGAATTGTTGTTGACCCGTCCAAGGTCGAAGCCGTGAAGAACTGGGAACGACCCACAAATGCAATGGAAATTCGAAGCTTCTTGGGTCTAGCTGGTTACTACCGGCGTTTTATCAAGGACTTCTCCAAGATTGCCGTTCCTCTGACTAGGTTAACCTGCAAGGAAGTGCCTCATGAGTGGAATGAAGACTGTGAAAAGAGTTTCCAAGTTTTGAAGGATCTCTTGACCACTGCTCCAGTCTTATCATTACCAATTGAAGGAGAAAAATACGAGGTATATACCGATGCTTCTGGTATTGGCCTCGGATGTGTATTGATGCAAAATGGAAGGGTCATTGCGTACTCTTCCTGACAATTAAAGAAGCACGAAGAGAACTACCCGGTGCTTGACTTAGAGCTAGCCGCGGTTGTATTTGTCTTGAAGATCTGGAGGCACTACCTCTATGGAGAACAATTCATAGTATACTACGATCACAAAAGCCTCAAGTATTTATTCTCCCAAAAGGAGCTAAACATGCGGCAAAGGCGATGGCTCGAATATCTCAAGGATTTCGACTTCACTATATAATACCATCCTGGTAAGGGTAATTTTTAGCTGATGCCCTTAGTCGAAAGCCGAGAACAATATTGGCCAATTGCATGATACAAGAATGGAAGCTGCTAGAGAAATTCTCTGAGCCTGATATCAGCACAGATGAGAAGAACATGTGTATTATTCTATCTCATATGAGCCTACATCCAGATTTGTTACCTGAAATCAAGAAGCTACAGGAAGAAGATCCCTCACTTGTGGAGATAAAGAGCAAGCTGGACGACAGACTGGATTTCAAGCTGGCACTTGATGGCAGATTGCTATTTCATGAACGGACATGTGTGCCCGACTGTCCCGAATTGAAGAAGAAGATTCTTGAAGAAGCTCATCGATCGAGGTACACGATCCACCCTGGAGCCACTAAGATGTACCAAGACTTGAAAAGAACTTTCTAGTGGCCTAACATGAAAAGGGAGGAAGCAGCCTTTGTGTCTCGTTGCCTCACATGCCAACAAGTGAAGGCGGAACATCAAAAATCGCCGGAAAGCTACATCCGCTAGATATTCCCAAGTGAAAGTGGGAAGACATTGGCATGGACTTTATCATGGATTTACCCAAGTCTAGGGTGGGATATGATGGAATTTAGGTAATTATCGACCGGCTAACTAAATCGGCCCATTTCTTACCCATCAAAAGCCGATGGTCAGTCGACGTACTTGCTGCCCTGTATATTAAGGAGATGGTTAGATTGCATGGAGTTCTCGTCTCGATCGTATCTGACTGAGACCCGCGCTTCATCTCTCATTTTTGGAAGGGTCTACAACACTCTCTGGGGATGAAACTTAATTTCAGCACTACTTTCCATCCCCAGGCAGATGGTCAGACTGAAAGGACAAATCAGGTTGTTGAAGATATGTTAAGGGCATGTATTATAGATTTCGGCGGAAGCTGGCACGACCACTTATCCCTAGTCGAATTTGCCTATAATAACAGCTATCAAGCTAGTATTCAAATGGCACCTTTCGAGGCGCTTTATGGCAGGAGTTGTCGTTCTCCAATATGTTGGGAAGAAGTCGGTGAAAGACAAATTCTAGGCCCAGATATGGTTAGAGATTCGATTGAGAAGATACACCTTATCAGAGAGAGACTCAAGGTAGCTCAGTGCAGGCAAAAATCTTATGCTGATAATAGAAGGAGAGATTTGGAGTTCCAAGTTGGTGACCATGTATTTCTCAAGGTATCTCCTGGCCGAGGTATTAGAAGATTCGGTGTTAAGGGCAAGCTTACACCGAGGTTTATCGGTCCATTCGAAGTATTCGAAAGAGTGGGCGAGGTGGCCTACCGTATTGCTTTACCTCCTCAACTCTCAGAAGTGCACAATATATTTCATATATCTATGCTGAAGAAATATGTGCACGACCCTTCTCACATCATCGACCATGCTGATTTGGTGATTCAAAGAGATCTTACTTATGAGCAAAGGCCGATGCGGATCCTCGACCGCGAAGTCCGAGTTCTAAGGAGCAAGACGATCCCTATGGTGAAAATCCAATGGAATCGATGCGCGGAACAAGATGCAACTTGGGAGACCGAAGAATCTATGAAAAGAAGATACCCAAAATTATTCTAAACTGTAAGTATTTTATACTTTCCACAATATCCTTATACAGTTGAATTTGGGGACCAAATTCTTTTAAGCAGGGGAGGGTATAACACCCGAGAATTTTAAAAATAGAAATATATTAAAAAATTATATATATATATTTAATTATTGAACTCATATTCTAATTCTATTGATTTAACCATTTAAAACATTTAATTACCAATAGATGCTTTAGAAGATGCCAAATTATATTTTAGGAAATGCCAATTTATATTTTCAATCACTTAGGAAATTAATATTACACTATTCCAAAGAAATATGAAATAGGTTATATAGATAGTGTTTTAAAGGATAAACATCACTTTTACAAGATGTCAATTCATATTTTCATAATTTAAAATTTTTCATATTTCAACTTTTTCATTATATCATTATTTTGAAGAAATAAGGGTATATAGATGAAGTGTTAAAGGATAAACATAATTTAGAAAGTGAGAAAGGGTATAGATAATTTTGGTTAGTCTAGAGTGAATACAAAAATCTCCGTTCAAAATAACGACATATGTTAAGTCGTTATTTCCTAAACGTGAATAGTGGCATGAATAGTGTCACTTTTTATTTAAAAAGAATTTTTCAAAAATATTTATATCTAAAAATAGAGAAAAATTTAAGGGTCTCACTCCTGAAATTTCACAAACAAATTTTATCAATGTTTAAAGATAAAAATCTTTGAAGTTAACATGGAAATCTTAACTTATGAAATACACGACCCCCTCTTGGGCGTCATTTCTTTTCCGACAACTATCACGATCATTCTATCCCTCCAACCTGTGTAGGCTGTAAACCCACTAAATACCCTATCATTCTGGATCTTGTCTCCCATCTTGTCGACCCTAAGGTTATAAAATACACCCTATTTTCTCCCTATTTGGTTAGTTCGACGGCTAGATACGAGAACAAGTTCTGAAGAGTTGCAGAGGAAGGGAAGTGCTGCTTCTTCCTCTCCTGTCACTTCACAGAGGTAGGTGTTCTCAAATCCTTGCCTAACTAGTAGCTAATAGGTTAATTGATTCATGTTTAGAGTTCGATCAACTAGTCAACCATGCTATATATATCATCTGGCTTTACCGTAATCAAGCAATAATCATGTATGTATCATGTTATTTTAATAGCATGTTACATATCACCATGATCCTTAAGAGTTTAAACTTAGTTTGTTAGTATGATTTTTATGAGTTTTTGAACATATTTTATCACACTAGTTTTACAGTATTAATAACCATGTTTTAAACCTTAATATATAGTCTCTGTTAACATAATATGTTCATAATTTAAAGACACGGAGGCTCCCAGCCCTCTGGTAAATGGCGTCCCTGACCAGGGTGCCATTTTCAAAATTGAAGACTGTTCGCACAGTCATCATTTAAATGAAGACACCACCAAGGTCGTCAATTCGATTTCTGAAATTTTGAGTAATTGATAATTCAACACATTCAAAAATCCATAACTATCAAACTAATGCACGAAATTTTTGCATGAACATATTTCTGGAATCCTGACATTTTTCTCAACACATTCGTGCCATTACTTCCTGATTCGGAGTTTTTTTCACACTGATGAATAGTGACACCTCTCTGTAATTGGCGCCCCTGACCAGGGCGCCAATTTCAGAATTGAAGACTGCCCGAGAGGGCGTCAATTAATTGAAGACATGCACCATGTCGTCAATTCCGTTTTCTGGAATTTTCAGAATCAACGCAATCAAAAATCTATAACTAATAAACCAGACCTTGAAAATTTTGACAGAATATACTTCTGTGACCCTGAGATTTTTCTCCATCTGACCATGTCTTCGGATTCTGATTTGGAGAAACTTTTTCAAAATGAATAGTGATTTGAGTCACAAAATGTATCTGCTAGGTGAAAATCACTGAATTGAAGACGGCCCATAAGTCTTCAATTTCTGAATTGAAGACGGCCCTTAAGTCTTCAATTTCAGAATTGAAGACGACCCTTAAGTCTTCAATTTCAGAATTGAAGACGGCCCTCAAGTCTTCAATTAATTGAAGACTGGGTAAAGGGGCGCCAATTTCATATATATATATATATATATATATATATATATATATATATATATATATATATATATATTTTGAAAAATCAAAATTTTGAAAGATTGGGCAACCCACAAGCGCCAATTACTGAATTGAAGACGGCCCTTAAGTCTTCAATTTCAAAATTGAAGACGGCCCTCAAGTCTTCAATTAATTGAAGACTGGGTAAAGGGGCGCCAATTTCATATATATATAGTTTTTTTGAAAAATCAAAATTTTGAAAGGTTGGGTAACCCCCAGACGTCAATTCTTTAAATGACGACTTCCAGGACGTCTTCAATTAAATGAAGACATCCTGAGGGGCGCCAATTTGATATATACATATATCAATTTCTAAAAATTGAAAATTTGAAGGATTAGCAAACCCTCAGATGCCAACTCAGTAATTACAACTTCTGATCTTGATTTGTCTCGAGAATTGTGCAAACACAACCCTAATCCATACTCCTGCATATGATGAGTTCTTAAAATTCCGTTCCATGGAAAATCTACTTGTGTATATCCTACATGGTCAAACCTTGAATCTCTTAAACTACCATTTGGGAGTGTAGGAACTAAGTGCCATGCAGGGTAAAGTGCTACGTTGTGGGAGCCACCTCTTGAGGCCGTACGGCGCAAAGTGCTACACGATGGGAGTCACCTGTTGAGCCTGTAGGGGCCACCTCTAGAATCCTCCATAACCAAATGACTAGTTAATCTCGTTTGAAATACTATGTTTCTAAATTCTTGAAATTCCATATTGGCTATAAATGAGAGTGGATGTCAAAGGTAATACATGAAATACTGTGCATATAGGGCCCGGTCTGGTCCTGGGAGGAGCACCCGAAGGTACTTGTGCCCATGGGAGTTTATTGACCATGGTGTTTAGCATTGCACCGGAGTACTTGCTTGACTTGAGACACTCCACCCCTACTCTCTCTCTCCTTACTTACTTGACTTGCGTGGCCCGAAACGGGCAATACTTGCATTGTGGCCCGAGAAAGGGCAAAATACTTACATGATAATAGCCAATTATACTGATACGTACTTGACAATACTTGCTTGAATTGAATTTTTACTTGATATACTTGTACATAAGTTCATTCTCATACTTGCGTTCATACTTGTACACGAATCCCTGCTTGCCCGAAGTGACATTTACATCTGTAAATTCTTGAAATACTGCTTGTCGAATACTTAAAATATGAATATACTCTCTTTATACAGTTCTTGATCTCTTACTATTTATCATGCCTAAATTTACCTGTATACCTGATTTTTCTTATACGTACATCATGCATAGCCATACTAATAATATATGCAACTTGTAAATCAAGTAAAGATTGCTCGTATTTGAGATGTAATTCCTACTGAGCGATTCGCTCATCCAGTTGCTTCCTAAAATTTTCAGGTGATTCGGATAGCGACAAGAATGGGGTTGACACCGAGTGAAGAGTGCTAGAATGCCAGTCACCTATCATTAGCTAGTCGCGCCCTTGAATTTTATTTGAGTCCTACTTTGTATTCCAGTATGTCAGTTTAATTATCTGAACCATGTTAAGACACTTAGCCTAGTGTTGTCTTTTAAATTCAGAATTGTCATAGACTATCTTTAATTCCTTTGGTTAATGAAATAGACATCACTTGGATTATTGGGAATTATTAGATCGTATTAGTCTTTTGCGCACTCCGAAATTATGTATATCAAAAAATTTATCACTCTAATGACACGATCTATATAGACGCGTCACGCATCCGAGTATCTTCCGCGCTCGGGATGAGACACCGTTGTGGCCCCGGCCGATTTTGTTCGCCTCCAGTCAAGGGCTGCCCAGCTTGCTTGCTCGGACATGGACCCTTCCCTGGCTCATTATCCTTCCTATGGGCTTCCCCCTCCATCGGTTTATCTATTTGCTCCGTACACAGGTTCTGCTATTCCTGCTCCGTCTCCTCCACCTCGGGAACGGGAGATTCTTTAAAAGTGGGCCGCCATGCAGCAATAAACCGACCTCCTTCATAAAAGGGTCGGCCCACAATCCCTTGCCGATGTCCCCATTCCTAACTTCAGGGACATTCATTTTCCTCCCCAGTCTGAGCTCCCCGTATACTAGAAATATGACGGGAATGGCAACCCGTTTATTCATGTCAGGGAGTTCCTTTATGAATCGGCGCAATTCCAACACGACGACTGCCTGATGGTGTATTTGTTCCGCCGGTCCTTGGACGGGGTCGCCCTTGAATGGTTCTACACCTTGCCTCTGGAGGAGGCAGAGAGTTTCAAGACCGTGAAGGAGAAGTTTATCCAGAGATTCCAAGATTGGGTTGGTCCCGAGTATTCTTTTACAGACTTAGTTGCAGAAAAGATGAAAGCAGATGAGGACTTTGCTGCGTATGCAGATCGATGGAGACAGATGGCCTCGGTGTGCCCGAGCAGATCCCAGAAGAAGAAAAGGTAAAGTTGTTAATTTCAAATGTCACTCTGACGTTCCGGAACATATTGGCAATGAACGACATTTCAAATATGCACCAGTTGTACAGTCGGGCCCGGTTCATCCAGACCCAATTTAAAGACTCTCCTATTCATTCCCTTTTTGAGACCCAGAAATCCAAAACCACAAGAAAGTACCAAGGCCCAGTTACTGAGGGAGTACAAACCAACGAGCAGGTCCAGGCTGTTCAATTCCCTAACCAGTCCGCTCCACCTCGTTTCCAGCAACCCCCACGCAACCCCCAATTCCCCACTCTGCAAGTTCCTCGACCTTCTTTTCCAGCTTCTCAACACCCACAACAACCACCACCACCACCACAACAGCCTCAACAGTCACCCCAGTACCATAACGTCCCTCCTCCTGTTGGTTATGGGCCTGCTCGGCCGGGACCAAAGAGAGCCAACTATCCACCACTTCCAGAAACACTCCCTGACATTTTTTCGGCCTCAATGTACACTGGTGACATACAGTTGCCTCTGGAATGTCAAAACTGGAACCCGACAGCCGACCAGTCAAGGTATTGCATATACCATCGACAACCCGGGCACACGATAGAGAGGTGTTATCAGTTCAGGGATCTAGTTTATGATTTGCATGAGGGCCAGAGGATTGATTGGGCCCAAATTCACCAGTTAATTGAAGATATAAAAGAAAGGAGAAGACAAGCAAGGCCGCAGCAGGCGGCACATCAGCAATAGCAGTTCCAGCAACCTCCCCAACAACAACCTCTACAGCAGCAGCAGCAACAGAAAGACCTCGGGATTCATCAGAATCCCATGCCAAAACATCCGCCCGCTCCTCAACAGCAACAACAGCCGCCGGCACCGGCGCAAGTAAATGTAGTTCAGCACCCAGCCCCTAATGCTGGGTGGTCTTTTGACGATGAGACTCCCGCTCATCTCTTGGCCTTCCACCATACCAATTCCCCCGCACCTTCTATTCCCTCCATTCTCCATCCCACCACTATGGCCACCGCTCCACCCACTGTCCTCTCCCGATCACCTATTGCACCCGCCACATTCCCCACCATTCCGCCAATCCTTCCACCATCACCCGCCATACCCTCCATCATCATCCCTCCACTTAACCCTTCACCAATTACCACTCCACTAGGGCTCGTTAGGCCAACTTCCGCCATCCTCACCCCCATTTCTATCCCTTCCACCTACCCCACCGGGCCAATCGGGAGTCCATTTGATGCCGTGCCGGCACGACAATGCGCCCTCCGGAGCGGGCATTTATTTCACAGGAGTTACCCATCCACTGGTGCACCTACATCCAACCCTCCAATTCCTTCCTCAGCAGTTGAAGCAGAAGAAGTAGATCCCGTGCCTAGCACGAAGTATGATTTGCTACAGCATTTGGATCGGATGCCAGCCAAGATTTCAGTACTAGAGTTAATAAAAAGGTCCACGCTACACCAGGACGCCCTAAGGGCCTTTCTACAGAAAGTGATGGTTAACGAAGACGTAGCAGTGGATAGTTTGCCATCCGTGTTGGCAACAATTACGAGGGGGCCTTCCATTTCATTTTTAGAATCAAAATGGGCACCCCCAGAGGCACAGCAAATGCCACTCTGCATTACTATTTTCTTAAACAAGGTGGCAGTTGAGTTAGCCCTTGTGGACATGGGAGCATCAATAAATGTGTGTCCATTAAGCACATTGCGTGCCTGCAATATCTCAGAAGACATGCTTAGGCCAACGCCAACCACAATTGTGGCTTATGATAACTCTAGGCGAGCTTGCCATGGGGTTGTGACAGTTCAGGCCGAGCTAGGGCCTTTAAAAATGGATGTCGAGTTTTACGTACTGGACATAGACCCGATGTTCAAGGCAATTCTGGGTCATCCATGGATAGACAATTTGAATGCAATACCCTCAACTGCCCACCAATGCCTCAAGTTCCCATTCCAGGGGCGGGTAGTCAAGGTGAAGAGTGTTTCCACAGTCCAGACCGTTGATGCGATTACAGACAAGATCCTTCCTACTTTGTGGCCAAGCAACAGGCCAGTTCTTTCTGTTATGGACTTAAACTATTTATGGACATATGCGTCACGCAAGCCCGCCACTACACCAACAAATGTTAAAATTAAGTCCAAGATTAGAGATTCAAAAGGGTGGCACATGATTTTGAAGTTAGGCTATCAGCCAGGCATGGGCCTCGGCGCACAATTGCAAGGGTAGACTAATCCCGTCCCGAGGGGCAGAAAGATGAGCCGAAGGGGCCCTGGCTACCAGGAGTCGGCACTGTCTATACTGGGAAATTCTGGGCCACTGACGTGGGATTATCGTCAACACTTCGTGAAAGGCCCGTTACAGCAAGGTACATTGAAGAAGCCACCACCCTATTCTGATGGGAAGATCGATGCCGCTTATGTTGTTGCTGACCCGCCGCCGCCGCAGGAGGGGCTGGTGGGTGACATGGATGACTTTTGCAGTTGTTTTGAAAAGATGTTCCGTGAAGAAGAGGCTTGTCCGAAAGAGATGGAGATGCAGTTGGTGAGGCATTCTCCGATGGAGTTAGTTCACTGGAGGCCGCAGGAAGTGGGGAGCTCCATCACTACTTTTTCTTTATCCCCGTCCCGCCTTTCCTCCTTGTTTCAGCAATTGGGGTTTATTCCCCGTTCCCCTCCGATTATGGTCGACCCGTACTTTACGGAAAGATCACCTGAAATTCTATTTGTTCCTTGTGCATGTAGGCACTACCCACCCATTGATTTATCAACTCTGTTTACTCCTCCCTCCCCCACTGCCGAACTCCACGAGATGTGGTTTTCATCTTCCGACCCATTTTTTGACTGTATCTTCCCCTCTCTGTTTTCCATGCAACTTCCTCCTCCTCCGTCCCCCTCTTCCTATTGCGTGATCTCTCCAGCTTCCAAAAAAAATACCAATTTTAAAACGGAGGTTTCAATGGAGGATTAAGCTATGTTCTGCTCATCTTCCCAGGGGCATGAGACCCCTTCTCCTTTCCCGATAGATTTCGTGTCTCCTTGGTTAGATGTACATTATGTAGAATCTCCTAGGTTAGTTGAGTCAGTTGGGGTAGAGTCTAGCTCTAGTGTTGTCAGCCCGTCCACGTCTGCGGCGCACCCCGTGATGCGTCATTCTAAATTCGTTCCAGATAAGTTTCTGGAAGATTTAGCCCAGAGATGTCATGCCCTTCTCAAATGCCCTGAGTTTGTAGAGACCGCAATAGTCTTAGAAGATGATGAGGAAGTAGAAGGGGTATGGATAGTGATGGATTATGTGTGTATGAGGTCATAGATGAGAAGGACCCAGCCGATGATGAGGAAAGCGATGTGGACGACACGGTCGATCTGTACGCACAAGGTTTGAAGAGGTTTGATGAACCGTCGACGACAGTGGATGAACCCACTAAAGAGATCAACCTTGGAACGGAAGAGGACCCCAGGCCTATAATTATCTCCGCTAATCTCCCCCCTCAGGTTGAAGAGGAGCTGATTAAGGTTTTGAGGGAGTACAACGATTTCTTTGCCTGGTCCTATGAGGACATTCTGGGTCTTGACCCCACTCTGGTTGAACATAGACTTATACTTAAACCAGGGACAACACCCGTTAAGCAAAAAGCAAGAAGGTTCCACCCTCAAATGGCCTTAAAGATAAAGGAGGAAGTTGATAAATTGCACAAGGCCAAGTTTATCAGAGTTATATTATATCCTCAATGGGTGGCGAACATAGTCCCTGTAATGAAGAAGGATGGAAAGATTCGAATATGCATTGATTTCAGGGACTTAAATAAGGCATGTCTGAAGGATGATTTCCGCTTCCTCACATTGATGTGTTGGTGGACAACACGGCTGGGTATGAGGCACTCTCATTTATGGATGGATATTCTGGTTATAATCAAATCCGTCTTGCTCCCGAAGA
This sequence comes from Amorphophallus konjac, assembly GCA_022559845.1. Classification (NCBI taxonomy): domain Eukaryota; kingdom Viridiplantae; phylum Streptophyta; class Magnoliopsida; order Alismatales; family Araceae; genus Amorphophallus; species Amorphophallus konjac. The sequence goes on from CM040128.1 coordinate 163,072,974, forward strand.
CCAAGAGAAGACCTCTTTCACCACGCCCTGGGGCACGTACTGCTATGTCGTTATGCCATTTGGATTGAAGAATGTAGGTGCCACGTATCAACGGGCAATGATGGCTATCTTCCACGATATGATGCATGTGTATATGGAGGCCTATGTGGACGATATCCTGGTGAAATCGAGGTCCAAGGAAGAGCACCCCGCCATTTTAGCCAAGGTATTACAAAGGGCTAGAGAGTATAAACTGAAGATGAATCCAAAGAAATACGTATTTGGAGTTGCATCAGGGAAGTTGCTTGGGTTTATAGTTAGTAAACGGGGGATCCAGATTGATCCGAATAAGGCAAAGGCCGTGATGGACATGCCCCCGCCAAAGAACATTACTGAGTTACGAGGTCTGATTGGGCATCTGTAGTTTATTAGGAGATTCATATCTCAGCACTCTCAGAGGTGCCGCCCATTCTATGAATTGTTAAAGGCGGGGGCCAAATTTGAATGGAATGAATAGTGTTAAAAGGTCTATGAAGATCTTAAGGTTTATCTATCTAATCCCCCAGTTCTACAACCTCCTGTCCCTGGTAAACCCCTGATTTTATACATTTCTGTAATTGAGGACTCCCTAGGAGCTGCCCTGGCTCAAGTGGACGATGAAGGGAGAGAAAGGGCAGCATACTATCTGTCTAGATTGTTCAATCCAGCTGAATCTAAGTATACTGCCATGGAAAAGACCTGTGCAGCGCTAGTGTGGGTAGCTCAGAAGCTCAAACACTACTTTCTTGCCCACGAGGTTAAGCTGATCTCTAGAATGGACCCCATTCGTTATCTCTTAGAAAAGCCCGTCCTTTCTAGCCGATTATCTCGCTGGCAGAGCTTTCTTTCTCAATTTGATATCACCTTTGTCGTCTAGAAGGCAATCAAGGGATATGCCATTCTCGAGCATCTTGCTCACTCTCCAATCCCTTGTACCGACTTGATCCAGGATGAGTTCCCTGATGAGCACTTGGTTGTACTTACTCATCTTCCCTTCTGGTCTCTCCATTTCGATGGTGCTCTCAATTCTCAGGGCCGTGGAATCGGCGCCGTTCTTCTCACTCCAAAGGGAGTAACCATCCCCATCGCTTATCAGCTCTCTTTTCCTACCACGAATAACATAGCTAAGTATGAGGCTCTCCTTGCCGGACTGAAGCACGCCTACCTTATGGGCGCGCGATACCTAAACATCATAGGAGATTCTCAATTGGTGCTGCGTCAAGTTCTGTCAACTTACCGCACCCGTGACCCCAAACTCAAGTCTTATCAAGATTTGGTCACGCTCTTGGCTAGGTAATTCCGCAAGCTCGTCTGCATTCATACTCCCCGTTCTCAGAACATTCTGGCCGATGCACTTGCATCACTTGCTTCTTCCCTATCCTTCCCCCTCAGTTGTGCAACTGAGACCATTGTGGTCCAGCGGTTAGACGATCCTTCCCTTCAGGATCTCTGGTTTGACAACCTTAAGAAGTCTGTAGAGAGGAAAGCTGAGAAGGAAGATTTGAAAGAAGTTTCATTGACTGAGCTCGAAGAGATCATAGAAGAAGATGAATTGCCGTGGTACCACGAGATAGAGCAGTATTACAAGGGTGGATCCTTCCCAGACACGGCGAATGCTGAGCAGCGCAAGGCCATTAGAAGAGTCACCGCCAGATACACGATTATTGTTGGAGAGTTATATAGGCGAGCTCTCAATGGAGTTCTGATGAGGTGTCTGGATGACGATGAGACTTGGAAAGTTGTTGAAGCAGCTCACACGAGTGAGTGAGGAGGGCACGTCAATGGACATGTGCTGGCAAAGAAGATTCTTAGGCAGGGCTATTACTGGCCAACCCTAAAAGAAGACTGTTCCACCTATGTCCGTAGGTGTCTTCAATATCAACTCCATGCCGATAAGATTCATGCTCCGGCTTCTTCTCTCCATCCTCTTTCTGCTCCTTGGCCGTTCTCCATGTGGGCTTTTGATATTGTAGGCCCACTAGGTGATCCGAACTCTCAAATCAAACAAAAATCTTTCATTCTGACCGCTACAGAGTATTTCACCAAGTGGGTGAAAGTTGAAGCTTATGCAGAAATCAAAGCCACTACAGTATGCCACTTCATCCTCAAGAAGATCATCTCGCAGTTTGGAGTGCCAAGTGATATCGTCACCGACAATGGGCCCCAATTTGTGTCTCAGGAACTTCAGGACCTCTGTAAGAAATTTAATATTTCGTTGCATCATTCATCACCAGACCACTCTCAAGGTAATGGTCAAGCCGAGGCCACGAACAAAACCCTTCTTAAAATCATTAAGAAAACATGCGAGTCACATAAATTTGCAGATTGGGCCGACAAATTGGTAGAAGCTCTATGGGCTTATCGCACCTCCGTCCGTACTCCCACGGGGCAAACTCCTTTTGCTCTCACTTATGGGATGGAGGCGGTACTCCCGTACGAGATCCTAATCCCTTCCCTAAGAGTGCAGCTAGACAAAGAACTCAATCTCGACGAGCGTCGAGAGGCGTTTCTAGTCCAACTGGAACTCTTAGATGAGAAGAGGCTAAATGCGGCCAATCACGTCTTGATTTATCAAAAATGTGTCTCGTGGCATTTTCAAAAGAAGGTTATCGAAAGAAAATTTCAAGTGGGTAACATGGTTTTGAAGCATAAATTTATCATATCAGCAGGTCCTAGGTCTAAGCTGCAACCCAACTGGAAAGGGCGTTTGTAATTAAAGAAGTCTATCCTGGGAACGTGTACCGTCTTGTTAACGCGGAGGGTGAAGAATTGCCAAATCCGTGGAATGGGTTGTATTTAAAGCGTTTTTATCCATAGAGTCAAGCCAGCAATAGCCCGGCGACGGGATTTTCCTCCATTTGATCACGAAAGGAGATCCCCGGTTCAACATTCACACACTACACGACCCCCGGTGGTTCGTTTTCCTCTTTTGTGCAGCGTCGCTTCTCCCTTGGCCTTGCTTAGGGGACAGTGAAAATCCTTGTTTTTCCCCTCATTCGGCTGAAAATAGGGGCACGTGGTGAATAAGGGGGGCGAGAACTAATGTAGACACCCCGATGAAAGGAAGGTCTCAAATAGGGGCAGTCTGTTATGACCTTATTCCGCGGTCAAAAAAGTAAAAGAAAGAAAAGAAACAAAAGAAAAGGAGCAAAATCAAAGATAAAGCTAAAGGCCCATCCAAAGCTCGAAGCTCAAAAGTCTAAATGACCCCAAAAATAATGAAACTAGGCATGACAAGAGTGGCAGTACAGTTTCCCCGCGGGACGTTATGAGCCCGGTCGTATGCGTGCCTAGAGCAGATATAGGTTCGATGATGGACACAAAGCCCTGGTGCAACAGATCAAATTCTTTGAAAAGGGGGCGTCGCGAGAAGAACTCAAACCCTAAAAACCTCTATACCTTTTGCTGGCTTCTCTATCAAAATTCTCTTTTATTTTCTAAGGATTGGATCATACCTCGGGTATGGCCTCGGTAGAAGCACCGTTAAGAAGAATCGAACCCCGGCCATGGGCGGTCACCCATAATGCACGTTGGACCTGGAAGACCCCTAATGAGATGTGAGGTTCCCCATCGTCAGGTTTAAGCTGGTTTCAAAATCTAAAAAAAATCAAAAAATTAAAAATCTAAAAAATCAAAGAAAAAAAATCAAATATTTCAAAGTCCAAAAAAGTTAAATATTTCAAAATCAAAGAAAAAAATTTAAATATTTCAAAGTCCAAAAAAATCAAATATTTTAAAACAAAAAAAATCAAATATTTCAAAGTCTAAAAAAATCAAATATTCCAAAATGCAAAAAATAAAATATTCTAAAATCCAAAAAAAATCAAATATTTCAAAGTCCAAAAAAAATCAAATATTTCAAAATTCAAAAATCAAATATTTTTAAAACAAAAAAAAAGATTTTCATCATCATGATTTGCATTCGTGGCATGCATTGCATTCATTTTCGGTTGTTATCTGCCTATTTAATAAGGCTTACCCCCTTGACCAAAAATCAAGAGTTAGTCTTTTCCTAACTCGCTATAGGCAAGGGGTTAAGCCTAAAATAGATTTAATCTGTTTCTTTGTTTGTGTGTGTGCAGGGGCAGGTTGAAGGTAAAGGTTAGCACTTTTGTCACTGAATGGTCCTCTGATGACCGTTTTATCCCTTCCAACGGCCAAACTCAGACCGTTCACTAGCTCACACGGCTTAATTCAGACCGTTCAAATCTCTACCTACTTCAAGGATCTATGGTTCTCACTAGACCGTTCAAGGACATAAACGGTAGGCTTTTGAATTCCTGTTTTCAACTTTGCCGTTGATCTAACACACAGCCCCGATCTTGCCGTTCCATTCCTTGCACGGTTAGTATCTTACCGTTTATTCTACCAAGCGGTCGGTGGGTGGCCGTGTTCATCCTGAGATCATACCCCAAACTCACTCAATCACATGTAAGAAAAGCCAAACTCAAATCAATCAAGTCATCAATTTTATTCATTCATATACCTCTCTAAGCATAGGTCTCTATATCAAGCATCATGAAAGAAGAAAAATCACTCGATCCTCTGCTGGGCATCCCCGCGGGGACGTATCTCTCTCAGCTCTCTCAGATATGCCTGGCGTGTCTCTGGAGCCTCCGTAACCTCCGTCAGAAGGGTAAGCACCCTGCTTACTGTAGATCGGATTAAAATCCGCTCTTTGTTTGGGAAATTAAATATGACAATGGGATAAATAATGCAAAAGAATGCAATAAAAATAGCACGAGGTGCTAAAGTGGAGATGATGTGATCGCCAGAGGGGTTACCTCAATAAGAAGAAAAGGAGATCGCGTGTACCTGATGGAAATTAGGATGCGGGATGGATGTGGATTTCCTCCTCCAACTTCAATCGGCCGGCCGATGAAGTGGGTCTTCTTAGTTGATTACCTTGTAAAAGGACAATGAAAACAAGCAAAAGAGAGAGGGATCAGCCAGAGTGCTATAGTATCAATCCAAAACTAACATGAAATGATGAAAAGACATCAACGTGCGCACCTTTTTTTTTTTTTTTAAACCCCTAGAAGAGAACTAGGGAAAGGATACGATATGTTGATATGTAATGCAATAAGAAAACTAATGATAGGATGACAGTGATGATGAATATGCTTAGAAAACAAATGAAATAAGCACGATAGCCCTGCTCTTCCTGACGAGAGTAAAGGGAAGCCGTGAAGGTATTGAACGGATGCAGAGGGATGGATGAAGCACGCCCCTGATGCAGAGGGATGGAGTGGAAGCAGGCGTTCAACCTTCTGAATACTTCAAATGCTTTGAATGCTTAACCCGGTTAACCTTTTTCACGATCGAATGATATTTCCTTTTATAATGCTTCAATCGGATGATCAAACCAAGGAAATGATAAGAACAGGCAATGAGGCATCCAGGGAAGGATCAAGATCGAGCAAGAGTCCCATGGATGGTAGGGAACTGTGAGGGAAAGATGGAAAAAGGAAGGACTCTGGATGAAACACGACTCAAGCCAGGGCGTCAATTTATGAATTGACGACCTGCCACAGGACGTTTATTGAAACACGACCTAGGAAAGGCCGTTTCTTCCTGGATTTAATTTTGGAAATAAAACTTTCTTTGTTTAGAAATTCCTGGAATACGCCTGAGGTAACGGCGTTGCTTAAAAACACGCCCTGAGGTAGGACGTTACGCATAAAATGCTTTTTATTTTGAAAATAGATAATTCCAGAAATTAACGGATAATACCAGGAATTGACGCCCTCACGTATGGTCGTCCCTTCTTTTGAAACGCCCTATGACAGGTCGCGACTTTTGAAAGTAACGCCCTTCGTTAGGTCGTGAATCACGAAAAATGTGGGAAAAATGCATAAAACTCACAAAAATAGAAAAACTTCATGTTATAGGAATATTGAAGTCCACTTGGGGCGTTTATATAATGACATGAGACTTGATCAACATAACGTCAATTTTGGCGTGTCTACAGCTGCCCCGCCTTGGCGTCTGCTTTGCAAGGGAGTGAGACAGAAATGGAATGAAGTGTAACGAAAGGAATGAAGTGGAATGAACTGATAAGGAGACGCCAAGGTGTGATGTGACACGCCTCAGAACATTAAGCATTTGAAATCTTTTCAAGATTCTGAGTGAAACAACTCTGAGTGGTTCCAAGGAAACATCGATTTGTTGGATAAAAGGAGATTTAAACTAAGTAAATAAAGGGTGTGCGCGTGGGCACGACAGGGAAAGACCATTGGAGAGCGATTACCAGCCAACGTGGACGTGCTACAACCAAGGTAATATTTGCAGAAAAATAAAGAGAATTGGGATAGAGATCCAACAAAAGGGACACTTTCAAGGAATCAGCCTGAACGGCTTCAAATAGAATGAAGTACTTGATTTGAAGTGGAATATCTCATGTCAACTCAATCAAGAGCGAGTGAACTTCATTATTGCCATAATATGAAGATTTTCAGCATGAAACTCAAAGTCCTACATGATGCATGCTGGGCTAAAAGAAAGATTAAAACAAACTAAAAATAGAAAATAATCAAGGATAATATTGCTAAGCCATTTAGATCTAGTCAAGAATCCACATCTCTGAGCTAACACTAAGCCGAAGCCCGTTTGTCCGCGCATCAACTCAGAAAGTGGAACCATCGTCCCAAACCTTTAACAACTCAACGGCCCATCCGTGTGATCAAGACTTTCCTGAAATCGTCATCGTTTTTGACGAAGGGGAACTCAAATTTCAGGTTCATCAGAACCACAAGGTCCTTGACATACTATAATAGTGTAGATATCATATAATAATAATGCTTACAAGAAACAGATACAAGGTGACAAGATGTTACTCCCATGAGTGGTCCAAACGTCTCGAATCCTGCAAACTTTTGCACTTGAAACTTATTAGCCTTCATTAATTCAGAACATGACATGATCATAAGTGCTTAATCATAAATAATTTTACCAAAATAATAGCACTTAAGTTCATTAAAAACATGGAGAGGTCAAAAATCCGTAAGCCAATAAAACACGCCTAAGAACAGGGCGTTAACAGCATGAAAGACGCCTGACCATAGGTCGTTAAACATTTAAAACACGCCGTACTCAAAGGCGTAAACAGTAACGGAAGCTTTAGAAAAAGACGCCCCGTGTTAGGGCGTTAAATAAAACACGACCACTGGTCAGGTCGTCAAATCAAAAATAGACGCCCTTACACAAGGCGTTAATTCAGCACGAACCTCCGTTTCTAAATCAAGAACACAGTCCTTAACCTAATCAAACTTCTATCTTCGGGACTCTTCAAGACTCTTCAAATCCTTATAAAAAAGGAAGGCTTTCTTTCAATAAACCAACCGAATCTCTCTGCAGCCGTCCAAGCCTTCTGTTCTTCTTCATCTGCAGGTTGCAACTGCTGCTCAAACTCTTCCTGCAGCGGCGATGGACAGGATGATGAAGAAACCTAGAATCTCTACTCCCAGAATTACTGAAGTACAAGGGCACATAAGTAATCGAATTGCTTCGAATCAGGTAAGCTATTCCTCTGTTAATTGCTCTGTACTATTCCTTCTGCCAAGCTCTCCTCTTACATTTCATATGCTTATGCTTGTTACTGCATGTGTTATGTTTTCTTCTCACAGGATTACCCAACTCTTCCAGGAGCTAGAAGATACATCCAAATCAAATGGTTGCCCCTCATCCTCTCCAAATTCACCTCAGATATGAGGGTATATGTAGCTAGATGGCGTCTCTTGGGGTTGATAACCCATGCCAAGCATTATGATCAAATCCACATAGATTGGGCTGCCATAGGAGCATTGATTGAGACATGGCATCCTTCCACTCATACTTTCTTATTTTCCACATTTGAGGCCACCATCTTGCTGGAAGAAGTAGAGTTGATCTTAGGCTTAAAAAGGATGAAACACGGAGAAGAAGAAAAGATGGCCATCATGCCAAGGCCAATCTCCTCCCATGAATTGCTAACCTCATTGATACCTAGCCCAAATATAGTGAACCAAATCAAGGTCACTAAAGGAATTAACCTCTTGAAGCTCGCCTCGTGGGTGTACAAGAGAGCGGATCAAGCTAAAGAGGAAGAGGAGATAGAAAGAGTGACCAAAGCCTTCGTGGTGTGCTTAGCAGGAGCACTCCTATTCCCATCCACGGAGGACTTTCTAGAGGAGTCCCAATTGAGCGCAGTGGTGAGCTTATGGGAAGAAGAAAGAGTTGGACCGGCGATCCTAGCATATCTCTATAGCGGGCTCACATCGGCGGCCATGGGAAGGCCCATCTACGGGTGCATGCTAGCATTCTCTAGTTGGATTGACCTCCACTTCAAATTCGATCCATGCCATGAAGCCCAACAATCGTCAAGGATCTTTTCAAAGAGCCCACTCTCCTATATAACCGGCTTGTTAGGAATAAGCAATAGAGTGACGAACCGGATTCCTCAAATCAAGAAGAGAGGGGATTGGAGAGAGCACTTAAAGGTAATGCCAAAGAATCTCTTTACTTGTGCCCCGGGTATATTCAAAATGCAGGAACTCCGCGCAAGATTCTCCATTGGCACGGACCTTCGACTTATTGGCGCATCCGAGCTTGTCTTGTACAATGCACACCGGTGCCTTCCTCAGCTCGGGCTTCCAAGGCAAGTGCTAGAAAACATCTCCCATCTTCCTCCAATCAAATCAAGGGATCTAGGCAGCAATGAAGATGGAGAGGAGGCAATCACCATTCAAGCTCTGTGGAAGCTAAGCAAGCTTCATCACCCTGTAGAAGACTTGGATGAAGACAAGGAACAGTGGAAAAATTATGTAATCTCTTTGAGGAAATTAAGGCCCAAGGTGGCTCATTAGGCATTATAGTTCCTTTCTTTCAAATAATAAAGATTACTTTTCTGATTGAGCTGATTATTACTGTGATTATGATCAAAATCACCCAAAACCTGTGTTTCTGTTGCAAAAAAATGCCTCAAATAAGGGCGCGAATTCAAGAAAGAACGCCTTACCTCAGGGCGTTTCAATCGGCCCATCTTCCACATTTGACGCCTGCACCAGAGGGCGCGACTTAATTAACGACTTCAAGAAAGGCGTGAATAGGTTCAAACCCCAAAGAATATAATCGTTGAATCATCAAGGTAACGCCTGTTCCTTAGTCACTTCTAAAAAAAAACACGCCCTTGACAGAGGCGTTACTCTAAGCCAGCAATGATGACTTTCATCACATCAATCAACGCCCATTCAATGCGTCTGACGACGGTTATCGTTCCTCATGCAAAACAAATTAACGCCCTAATGAACGTCGTCTACTTGTATAAAACGCCCAAGTCATGGTCGTGAATTCCATTAGAAACGCCTTCCATTAGGGCGTGTCTTCTTTTCGAAACCCAAAAGTCATCGGCCCCTTTCTTCTTCCTCCTTCCGTCCTCATTTCCCCCCTTCTGTAAACCCTAACCGAAGCCCCCTCTTGAACTCCCTCTCTCGATCTCTTCTCTCACTCTCTCAATCTTCCTCTACCCTAACTCTAGCCATGGCCGGTGGAGGACACAAGCGCCAGAGGGTAGCCGCCCCAGAGGTCGTTGACCTCGACGCCGCCCACGCCCAAGAGGAACCCGCCGTGGAGGAGCTCGCCATCGTGGCCGTTGAAGAACCGGCGGTGGTTGCCGGCGGCGACGAGGCCGAAGGAGCAGCAACAGAAGAAGGAGGAGAAGACGAAGGTGGAGGAGAAGAAGAAGAAGAAGATGAAGAAGAGGGAGAGGAAGAAGAAGAAGACGGTGGACCACCGCCCACGGCGGCGGTCGCTCCCCGGGGTCAACTCCGGCGGCCCAGACGGCCACTGCCTCGGCCACAACCCCAGAAGCACAAAAAGGTAGGTTCCCCCTCCCCAATTCCATTTTCTTTTTATTCTATTTTCATTTTATTTTTATTTTTCCTGATTTTTCATGGCCCTCGGGCGCGAAACCTGCAACTCAGAAAAGAAACGCCTCCCATGGGGGCGTTAATCACAAACGAAACGCCCTGACCCAGGGCGTAAATTTCTTTTATTTTCTGAAAATTAATTAACCTTCATGAAAAACGCCCTGAAGCATGTCGTTTCTTCAAACATTATGATTTTTCATTAATTCCATGCCCATTAAATGTTTTCATTAATTATTTCGCATGCTGCTATTTTTATTTGAATTATCTGAAAATCATGAAAGCCACGCCCCTCACCAGGGCGTGATTTAACAAGAAACGCCCAAAGCAGAGGGCGTCTCTTCAATAACTCTCCATTTAAACTGAACGGTCCTAAAAATGGCAAACGCCCCAGCCAACGGCGTGATTTGAAAACATTTTAGGATTTTTAGAAATTAACAACATGTTCACGCCCTACACAGAGGCGTTTCAAAGATGAAAATGCCCTCAGCCAGGACGTTACTTTAATAGAAAAACGCCCCCTTTAGGGGCGTGAGTTTACTAAGAAACGACCTGAGGAGGGTCGTGACTTCCAAAACATTAAGATCAATGCCCAGGCAAAACCAAATGCAATTACACAAGATTAACCAAACAATTGAGCAAAGTTCTTCTCTTTTAATGCGTGCAGGGGCTGATGAGGACCCGTATCTCATGGGTCATGGTCTGGGCAGCATACCAGGGTCTCCCCGACTTCCAGAGGGTTAGGGTAGATGCTATGGGGTTCGGGGCTTTCCTATCCATCGAGCCATTTAGACCCGACCTAGCACTTATCCAGGTTTTACGGGAACGTTGGGATAGGGTGAGTCGGTCCTTTCTGATGCCCTGGGGGCACATGGTTCCTACCCTAGAGGATGTGACTAGGATTACGGGGTTGAGGGTGGATGGTGAGGCTGTGAGTGGGTTCACCTATCCTGACTACACGGAGATGGCCCAGAGGTTACTAGGGCTGGATATGGTCTATGTGGTGCCGAGCGAGTGTAGGACCATCTTCCGTACAGACCTGACTACGGTGATGGGTTTAGGAGATGCCAGGCACAGGTCAGGGGAGACCTTACGAGGATATGACAGATGAGGGCCAACCTTGGGTCGTATCGGGGCGACCTTGCTTTGGGCGTGAGCTGTGGCTGCACTGCCTGAGAGAGATCGAGCCGTTACGGCTCCGGTTGGTGATGAGGACCCTGGGCCTGCCCCAGGAGTGGATCGAGGTCGGAGAGCCTCGAGGCATAGGAAAGAAGACCCGCGGTCGCACCAAGGCGATCGACTGGAGGGTACGTTTTGAGGAGCAGTACGCCGACTGGCAGCGTGGCGGGACCAGAGTCACCTCTCGCGCGACTGACAGCTCCGAGTACCTCCGGCGCTACTGGGAGGTATACGCCGGCCGACCCCAGATGAGGGTCTTAGGGGTATGTATGAATGCACTTATTTCTAAATTGAATGCAAATGCTTATGTTTCTATCATGTGACTAACATGTAATGGATGCAGGATGCGAGGGACATAGCGGCGATAGATGCCCAGGCCCACCTACACAGCCTGGAGGACCAGCTAGCCGCCACACGGGCCGACCTAGAGACCCTGGTGAGTGCTTAAATTACTTCTATATGCAAATGAATCTTTTTGTTGAATTATTGATGATTAGCCACTGACGATCTCAATGAATGCAGCGTGCCCAGCAGGGAGTAGTGAGGAGAGATCCAGGGGAGGCCTCTAGCTCGAGGGGACCCAGCGCGGAGGTGACCGCGCTATCAGAGCAGCTAGCTAGAGCGGTTGCACGGGCCGAGGCAGCAGAGCGGGACCTCGTCTCACGGGTAAATTCTGAACTCAAACTCAGTCAGTTCAATTATTGATTAAATATAGCATTGTGTACTGATAAAAATTCATTTTTACAGGCTGAAGAGCTTCGAGCCGCTCTTATCTGCGTAGACGAGAGCTTCCGAGCGACGAGCTCACATGTGAGTAATTCAATCATGCATCGTTAAATTATTGAATTATTGCATTTATTATGGAATTGATGATTTGCTTACCCTTTTACAGGTGACTCAGCTTCAGGCCGTACGTACCGAGTTGGCGATCCGTGACCAGCGGATCTCAGAGCTTGAGAGGTCCCAGAGGCGACGAGAGGAGCTTCCTCAGGACGTGGCCGAGCTGCGGGTGGCTCTTGAGATGGAGAGACGTGAGCATGCTCGAGAGCGGGAGGAGCACTTGGCGGACCGTGCCCGTCACCACGAGCTACAGCAGTCAGAGCGTGCCCGGTACTAGGAGCTGGTGGTAGCACACGAGCGTGAGCTGGCAGACTCGAGGACGCAGCTGGTCCTTGTTCAGGAGCGGCTACGAGTTGCTGAGGAGCGTCTCCAGCGAGGGCGTGAGCGAGCTCGTGCTGCGGGATACTCCTTTACTAGCTCCACTTTTGTTGCGGGTTCTTCTTTTCGAGAGAGGAGTGAGGCAGGGGGCCAGGCTCGAGTTCCAGCTTCTTCTCGGGGACCCATGCCCCCTCCACCAGCACCAGCTCGGGATGGCGAGGAGGAGGTTGAGAGTAGGAGAGAGGAGGGTGGAGGCGAGAGCTGAGAGATTTACTTGTACTCCTCCACCCTCACACCTGTACTTAGACATTCATGATGTATATATATATGAGATCGAGATTTCTTTTGTTACCTGAGCATTTTGTGTGGTTGTGGCCTTGTGTTTGTGTACTTTCTTCTTTCCACGTTCTTCGTGTTTGCTTTACTTTTGCCCTGTATCTGCAGCTGCGGTTTTCACTTGAATAAAATAGGTTAATTCATCTGTTCGACTTGGCCCCTTGCCCAATAAGCAAAGGGTGGCAATGTTCTGACCTTAATGACGGGTCAAGGGGCCAAGCCTTTAATCAAATAAGGTAAAATGAAATAACCAATAAAAGGGGAGATGCATCATGCGAGCACACATATGCAAACAAAAGAAATATGCACAGGCAGAATGCAAGCATACGGACGAAGAACGTATTTTTCTATATATTTTTTGTCATTTTCTTGAAAAACGTGCCTTAGGTTAGGTCGTGACTCAGGTGAAAGACGCCCTCACAGACGGCGTGAACTTTTGAAAGGATCTTGGAATTTGGTGAAAAGACGACCTGAACAAGGGCGTTAATTTTATAAAGATGACCCTCACAAGGGCGTGAATTAAATTAAAAACGCCTTAAGGAAAGGCGTGAATTATATGAATTTTCAAAAAAGATTGACAAGGCTATCCAGATCGCGGGCCCTACACGGTCACCCTCTAGGATTCATTAATCTTTCTTGAATAATTAAAAGGGAGTCGACGTGCTCGAAGTTGACTTATATTCGAGATTTCGCACAGTGTAATTTCTTAAGTTCGTCTTGACCATCCTGCCAGTTCGCGACTTTACCACATAGAAAGGATGGAAGAAAATATAAGGGAAGCCCATAAGGGGTTCTGGGATGCTCAAGGTAAAGTTACCTCCCCTGCCCTATGCCTGTTGGGGTTCGATCTTTGGCGTAGGGAAATTTGTTGCCTTTTTTTGCCCCTTTTATAATGCATGCATACGCCCAAGGTTTTCCTTGCGGGGACTTTGCCCTCTTGACATGCTTTTCTTTTCATAACTTGACTTTCACTTTGGAATTGATTTGCATTGATGAAAAATAAACCTAATTGTACTTGGGCTTTTTGTGACATTTGCTCCCTTTTGGGCCTTGACTTCCACCTACTAGGGCGGCGAACAGGCTTGGCGCATCTGCCTCGAGGTCTCCCTTCCTCCCTTATGGACCGAAGAAGAAAAGAACGGGTATTGTCTTTCACTTTTAGTCAGGTTTTTGACTTTCCATCAGATTTTGCACTGCTTGAGTTCAAGAATAAAGCGTGTAGTGTGTGCGGGAATCAACCCCATTTTTAAGTTACCAAGACTGATAAATGAATTCTGAATTTTGACCTTTCGGGCCTTGATCTTTTGTGTGCCATGGCAATAATTTTGAAAACCTTTTTAGTTTTTTTTTTTGAAATTTCTTTGTTTTTTTTTTGTTTTGCTTTCGTAATTTATATATTTTTTTTGGATTTTGGCAAATATTCCATTTTTTTTGGATTTTGGAAAATATTTATTTTTTTGTTGGATTTTGGAAAATATTCATCATTTTTTTTGTTTTTGTTGGATTTTGGAAAATATTCATTTTTTGTGGATTTTGGGAAATCAGGGGTAGTATTTCTTAAGATACAAACCATTCCAAGGGTGAGTTAACTCTTCACCTTCAGCATTAGTTAGTTTATAAGCATTGCCAGGAAAAACTTCTTTTATAACGAACGGTCCCTCCCAATTTGGTTGGAGTTTTGAGCGGGGGCCACCCGGCTTAACAAAAATTCTCTTGATTACCATCTCATCGACTTTAAATTTTCTCTCTATTACTTTCTTTTGGTAAAAACGTGAGAGCCTATTTTGATAAACGCGCGCATGCTCAGCGGCGACCAGACGCTTCTCATCTAGGAGTTCCAATTGGGCAAGGAGTGAATCACGACGTTCATCAATAGAAAGTTCCTCATCCAATTGTACTCGCAGAGAGGGAATAAGAATCTCATAAGGGACTACTGCCTCCATCCCATAAGTGAGGGCGAAAGGGGTTTGCCCGGTGGGAGTGCGAATGGAAGTGCGGTAGGCCCAAAGAGCTTCATCCAGCTTGTCTGGCCAGTCCGAAAATTTATTAGCCTCACACGTCTTTTTAACGATTTTGATCAAAGTTTTGTTAGTTGCCTCTGCTTGGCCATTGCCCTGCGGATAATAGGGAGAAGAATGATGCAATGCAATGTTATACCTGCTACAGAGTTCCTTGAGCTCTTGAGAGATAAATTGAGGTCCGTTGTCAGTGACGATGGTGCTCGGGATGCCGAACCTCGTGATGATATTCTTCATGATGAATTTGCAGACAGTTGATGCTTTAATTTTCACGTAAGCTTCCGCTTCCGCCCACTTGGTGAAGTACTCCGTTGCCGTGAGGATGAATGATTTTTGTTTGGTCAGGAGGTTCGAATCACCAAGAGGTCCAATGATGTCAAAAGCCCACATGGAAAAAGGCCATGGGGAGGACGTAGGATGGAGCGAAGAAGCATGAGAATGAATCTTATCGGCGTGCAGTTGGCACTTAACACACCTACGAACATAGATAGAGCAATCCTCTTCTAGAGTGGGCCAATAGAAACCTAGCCTAAGGATTTTCTTAGCTAGCATCTGGCTGTTCACATGACCACCACACACACCAGAATGCGCCTCTTCCACAACTTTCCAAGATTCATCATCATCGAGGCATCTCAATAAAACACCGGTGAGCCCTCTTCTGTAGAGCACACCTCCAACCAAAGTATAACGTTGAGCCACTCTTCTAATTGCTTTCTTTTCTTCTGCGGTGGCTTCCTCGGGATAAGACTGATCATTACAGTATCTGGCAATCTCGTAATACCAAGGCTTCTCTTCGTCAGCCAACTCTTCTTCCCAGTCCAAAAGCATGACCTCTTTGCCTTTAAGAGTTTCTTTCTGCTTGGCCTTCTCGAGCACCTGATCCATAATATCAAGGAAAGCACGATCCTTAATAGCTGGAGTGTCACGCTGATGAATCAGAGGGACATGGAAATCACGCTCAGGGGGGAAGACTAAAGCAGAAGCTAAAGAAGCAAGAGCGTCAGCTAGAATGTTCTGACTGCGAGGGACGTGAACGAAGATTAACTTGGTAAAAAGTTTGGCATAAGCTGAAGCGAGTTCCTGGTAAGGCTTAAGCTTAGGATTGATAGTGCGGCACTTGACCAACACCTGGCGCAAAATGAGTTGACTATCACCGACAATCCTCAAGTGGGTGACACCATATTGATGAGCGGTTTGCAGACCGGCCAAAAGAGCTTCATACTCGGCTATATTGTTGGTGATAGGGAAAGTGAGCCGAGCAGCAAATGGAATTGTGACCCCTTCAGGTGTTAAAAGGACCATGCCGATCCCTCTTCCTTGAGAATTAAGAGCTCCATCAAAATGTAACGTCCACATAGGATCAAGGGGTTGATTAATGGACATTAATTCTTCATCTGGGAACTCAGAATTGATAGGATCAAAATGAGGTAGAGGGTGATGAGCAAGATGTTCGGCGATGGCATAACCTTTGATAGCTTTTTGTTGAATGTAAGTGATATCAAACTGGGAGAGAAAGCTTTGCCAACGTGCTAATCGATCAGTGAGGATAGATTTTTCAAGGAGGAATTTGATTGGATTCATGCGTGCAATGAGGTGAACCTCGTGAGCTAGGAAATAATGTTTTAATTTCTGAACTACCCAAACCAAAGCTGCACAAGTCTTCTCCATGGCTGAGTACCTCTGCTCACAGGGGTTAAGAAGCTTAGACAAGTAGTATGCTGCCCTCTCCTTACTTTCTTCATCCACTTGAGCCAAGACAGCACCTACAGAGTCATCCAGGACTGAAACATACAGAATAAGTGGTTTACCTGGAATTGGCGGTCTCAGGACAGGGGGATTGGCTAAATAATCCTTCAATCCGTCAAAGGCTGCCTGACACTTGTCATCCCAATTAAACTTAACTCCCGGCTTGGTAAGCTCGTAAAACGGCCTGCATCTTTGTGAATGCTGGGAGACGAAGCGGCGAATGAATTGCAACCTCCCTATTAATCCTCGAACTTCCTTCAAATTCTTGGGAGGAGGCATATCTCTAATGGCTCTCGCCTTGTTGGGATGGACTTCAATTCCCCTCTTACTGACAATGAATCCAAGCAACTTCCCTGAAGAAACGCCAAATACGCACTTCTTGGGGTTCATTTTTAATTGATATTCTCGCGACCTCTGTAGAACCTTAGCTAGAACCCCAGGATGCTCAATCCTTGTCCTTGATTTCGCTACCAGGTCATCCACATACACCTCAATATAGATGTGGATCATATCATGAAAAATTGCCATCATAGCCCTCTGATAGGTGGCTCCAGCATTCTTGAGCCCAAAGGGCATGACCACATAACAATAAGTGCCCCATGGTGTTGTGAATGAAGTCTTCTCTTCATCTTCCTCAGCCAGTCGAATTTGATTATAACCTGAAAAGCTATCCATAAAAGAAAGAGTCTCAAATCCTGCCGTATTATCAATTAGAACATCAATATGAGGGAGGGGGAAGTCATCTTTAGGACATGCTCGGTTGAGGTCCCGGAAATCTATGCAAATCCGAACCTTCCCATCTTTCTTCATAACCGGGACAATGTTAGCCACCCAATTGGGGTAAAGGACAACTCTAACAAATCTAGCTTTGTGGAGCTTATCGACCTCTTCTTTCATCTTCAAAGCCATGTTAGGGTGGAAACGCCTCAACCGTTGTTTGACCGGGACAGACCCTGGCTTAAGTGTAAGGCGGTGTTCAACGAGCGCAGGGTCTAATCCAGGCATATCCTCAAAACTCCAAGCAAACGTATCCTTGTATTCTTGAAGAACTAAAATGAGCGCCTCCTCTTCAGAGGGCGGCAAATTCTTGCTAATGAGGACAATCCTAGGGTCTTCCTCGGTACCCAGATTAATTTCTTTGGTAGGTTCTTCTAAGGAGGCTGATGGTTCGTCGAATCTTCTCATTCCACTAGCAAAAGCATCAGCCTCGTCCTCATATTCTTCATAATTTTTGTCCCCCTCTTCAATAGGGTCTTCATCATTCAATATTTCATAAACGCCCAAACCCTCATAAGAAGCAATAACATCTTCATATTCTAACTCTGGCAGGATAATTGGATCTTCCACAAACTCCGGGAGAGCTAAACAAGCTTGGCATCTGATGGCCAACTCCAACAAAAATCTTCGGGGAATCTGCCTACCCTTGGCCTTCTTATGTGGAACTATCCCCTGATTTTTATTATTAGAGGGAGAGGAGGAAGAATAGGAACAACTAGCTTGATCAGGGGAAGGAGACGAAAAAGCGGATACAGGAGGTGATACAGAGGAAGGCCCCTCACCAGAGGGGGAGAAAAGATTGATCAAGGAATCCTGAAGGAGCGGCCCCTGGGTCGGGACGCACTCGGGAGAAAAATAGGAGGTCTCCTCAATAGAAATGGAGGATTGGAATGTTGGAGATTTGGCATTTTTTTTTCATTTTTATCTTTTCCTTTATTTTTATTTTCTTTTTCCAGTAGGAAGCAATGTGAAGGGGGAGTAGCAGGGGGAGTGGAAATTGCAAGATCAGAGAAAGATTTAATCAAAGATGGCCCTCTCGGGGGTGTGATGGAGATTTCAGCAAATCGCTCGAGGAGCAAAGGAGGTATCGGAAGAGAGAACTGGACTGAGTTTGGAGCAAAATTGATGGTAATCGGAGGTGGTCGTGGCACGCGACCAAACCAGCAAGAGTATAAGGAAGCCAGAACAGTGGGATGCATGGAAGTAAGAGAAAAGAGGCCGGCCCACAGCCTGTCCACAGAAAATCCTTCTTCAAAGGGGACATCTGGCTCCCCAGTATCTGTGTAGTCACTTAACATATGCCTTTTATCTGTGATTACTGCTGGCATTTCAATCAGTTCTTGAATCAGCGGCGGCCACTCTGGATCTGTTGGCATGAACAGGCGGCTCAGAGAGATTGTGATGTCATTCATGTCAAACCACCTGTACCAGTCACATTCCGGATCACCCATTTTTCTTCTTTTATCTGGCCTCAAAGACTCCAGGGCTTTGTAGGTAGCCAGTGGGGCAATGTGACGAGCAAACTGTCTGGCGTGCACATCTTGACAATCAAGCAATGAAGTAATGACGGTGGTCTGCTCATTATTCTGAATGCCACCGGTAACAAAATGTGTCTTTAAAGTCCAGGTGAGCGGCTGGCGATCTGGCTTGAAGGTGGACGTCATAACAGCCCACGGCTCTCCTTCATTTTTGCCCGGTGCTTTGTAGCCTAAGCCCCCTCGTGCAATCATCTTTTGAGGCTTAATGGGCCTAATCCTGCCCTGACAATTGATACCCAGGCCTTTGCCGTCTTGATATCCCATTTTTAATAGAATGTTCCAACCAGGGGTTTTAATCATGTTCTTTTTCTTCTTCCCCTTAGAAGGCAGGGGTGTCATAGCAACTGTGGTAACAGTCTCAGATAGCATCGGCCGTGGACGGGGAAGGTCCAGCACAGATAATAACGGCTTGTTGGCAGGCCATATGGAAGGAACTGATGAAGCTGCATGAATGTCTTCCTCTGGCAAGATCGGCACGCTGGTCACCTTGATAATGCGGCCCTTGTGTGGAAACTTGAGGCACTGATGGTTTGTAGAGGGCACTACATCAAGCTGCTGTATGTAGGGGCGGCCCAGAATGCCGTTAAATGTTGGATCCATGTCCAAGATGTGAAAATCTGCTGTTATGGAGGCTGGACCCAAACTTACTTTTAAAGTGATCATGCCTAGAGGAGGCTTTTTGGTATTATCATAGGCAGTGACCGTTATAGTGGATGGCCGAATTTGCTCTTCCGGAATGCCGCACAGCTTTAAAGTGCTCGGCGGTAAAACATTGATGGATGCCCCAGTATCCACCAAACACTGCTTGACAGCCACTTTGTTGATGTCGACTGTGATACAAAGAGCATATTTTCTTGCCTGAAGAGGTGCTAGTTCATGCTCATGGAAGGTGATTGCCGGCTGACTGCTAGCAGGTGTCAAGACCGTAACTATTTGCTCGACCGGAATGTCTTCGTTGACCATGACCTTCTGCAAATATTCCTTTAAAGCCAGCTGATGAGTGGTGGACCGTTTGATCAATTCAAGAATAGAAATCCTGGCGGGAGTGCGGTCCAAGTGCTTTAACAGATCATAGTGAGTCCCTGGCACTGACTCTTGTTCCTGTTCCTGCTCTCGCGGCCCCTGCACGGGCTCTAGCTCTCTCTGTGGGAAAATACGGTGGAATATCCGTCCACTGCGGAGCGGCGCCACGCCTTGACGCGCCTCTGTCGGGGCAAAAATAGGAGGAGGGTTGGAAGAAGAAGAAGGAATGTTGGTAGCAGAAACCCTGCTAGGGGATATCAAAGGGGAATTCAATGAAAGGGATGCCCCCGTAGGAGACGTGGTAGTGGCATTTAACAAAGATGCCCCCGCGGGAGGCATGGGAGAAGTATTTGACGAAGACGCCCGCGCAGGAGGCGTGGGAGAAGGGAGAGATATCCGAATGCGAGGAGCATTGGCAGGTGGTGGAATAAGGAGAGATCGTGGCACAAAAGGTGGTTGAACTGATGACGGAGGAACCCTTGCCGGTGTAGGAGTGGTAGAGGGGGTAGCGGGTGCTGGAGGTGAGCGAAGTAGGAGTGGCCTGGATGGCGGAGGTATAGAGTTGGTGGTGGAAGGTGGTGCGGTAGGTTGTGGAGGTGGTAGGCGGGTAAGAGGAGAGCGAGCCGGCAAGGCCGTGGAATTGGTGGGGGTAGATGGATTGACGGGGCGTAAAAGAGAACGTCCTGATTGAAGATTGACAGAAGAAGAAGGAGGGGTGCGCAAAAGGCGCGGAGTTTGATTTTGAGTTGGATCATGGTGAAATGCCCCGACAGAGGCGTTTTCTTCGTGCCATCCCTGCCCTCTCTCCACCTCGTAGAGAGACGTGACAGGGTTCACGTGTTGATTAGGAGCGTGCTCCGGCAATGGATTACGGACGATCCCCATATCCTGCTGGGGTGCTGGAGCTTGCTGTGGCTGAACTTGCTGCGGAGCTGGCTGCTGTTGTTGCTGATTTTGCTGTTGCCGAGAAGCCCTTCTTTCTTTCATAGCGGCTATGAATTGTCTCATCTCATCCCAATTGATGTCACCCTGGTCATTTAGATCGTAGATGTAATCTCTGAAGTGGAAGCAACGATCCAGGTTGTGACCAGGGCTGCGATGAAAGGCACAATAACGGGATGTGTCAACATTAGCGGGCCACACGGTTCTTTCCCTTGGCAAGGCGAGCAAGTTGGCGGCCATTAGGGCATTAAAAATATCGGGGAGGCTTTCAGGGAGTGGAGGATAATGGTCCCTTTTGGGGCCAAGTGGTGGTCTCCATTGTTGTTGGCCGTAGTTGGCAGGTGGGGGCACTTGATGGTATTGTGGTGGAGCTGGGGGGTCTATGCGGGGGGCTTGGTTTTGCGGTGGAGCGAAGGAGCGTTGAGGTGCGAATTGGGGTGGTGGAGTAGGGTTAAAATGAGGGTTCTGTCGTGGAGGTGGTGGTGGACGTGGGTTAGCTTGATTATGGGGGTTGCCAACTACGCCGACTTGATCATTTGTGACAGTGCCTTCAGTCGTGGGCCCGCTGTTGACATTTGTATTCTTTTTAAATAGCCGAGGCTTCGGCTCAAACATGCCCATGATGGGCGAGTCCTTCATTTGTGTTTGTATATAACGAGCTCTTTCATAGAGCTCTTCCATAGTTGTCAACCGATTCATGGCCAAAATGTGCCGGAATTGAGGAGTTGCATTAGAAATAATCATTTTCACTTGCTCCTGCTCCGACAATGTGTCTTTCAATTTCTCGGCCATAGACCGCCACCTATCAGCAAATACGATGAAGTCCTCCTCGGGCTTCATTCTCTCGGCAACTAAATCTGTAACAGAAAGGGAAGGTCCCACCCGGTCTCTGTACTTTTGCAAGAATTTTCTTTGAATAACATCAAAATCGCCGGCATCAGCTGGCTCCAAAGAATAAAACCATTCGAGGGCTGGCCCCTCAAGAGATCGCCTGAATAAGTAGGCCAGGGAGGCCTTATTGTCTTGCCAAAAGGAAGTCTCATACCGGAAATCCTTTAAATGAATGAATGGGTTGCCCGTCCCATTATATCGCCAGAAATTCGGCATTTCAGAAGGTGGTAAATGGAACACCGGCAACGTAGGAAGAGAAATTTCCGGAGCATTCTTAGTCGCTGTAACCTTCTTGAGCTGCTCCTCCCTGCTGGCCAGCTTCTGAAGCAAGAGAGTGTTGGTATCGGGCTCGACCGGGGCCTGATTCTGAGCAAAAGAATGCGGTATAGGCGTTCGTAGAATCCGAGGAGGTTGGGAAGATTGATGCCTAACCGCTGAATAGCTCGCCTGCTGGGCCGGCATGGCCGCAGTAGGCGTTTGTGGACGAGAGGAGGGGAGATGCAAGACTGCCTGGTCATTAACAATCTGATGGCCACTCACGGCCGGAGGGGGATTAGAAGAAGACGAAAGGACGGATTTCCCCTTCAAGGCAGCCTGAATGGCTTGCCGCTGGGAGTCATCCAACTGGGAGAGAGCTTGGATCAAATCTGTGACATTAATGGATGGGGAAGGGTTCCCCGAAGTGTTGGAAGATGGAACTTGAAACGAAGGGTCCGCCTCATGATTAGTGGTATCAACCACATGAACTTGTGAATAATGGGGGTGAGGAGGGAGGTAGTTCCCTTCATAATAAACAGAATCCTGGAGAGGGTCCTCATATTGACCAAATATGTTCTCATTCTCATCATCATAAGAGTACCCGTTGCCTGACATGTTGATGATTTTACCTGAACGGAGTTTCATTCTTAAGAGAGAGAGTGTTTAATGAAGGAACTATCACAAAATATTTAATCCAAACAAAGCAATCAACTCACCCAACTATGTTTATGCAAACAAGGTTGACAAGAAACGCAAGATTTTAATGTTTGATGTTTGAATTAGAGTGGATTATTTGTGAAAGTTCACTCTTTTGCCAAATGAGACCTAGTTTGATCCAAGTGTAACCTCCGGGTCAACTAAGTTTTTCTCTCTCTTTAACAATGCATAGGTTCTCTAAACTCCAGGTACTTCAAGGGTACAACCAGCCCGGCGTCCGTGAGGGAATCCACGGGTGCGGGGACTTATGGAGGTCTTGGAAAAGGGATTTCTGGTCCAAAGAGACGGAATGCTCAATGGAGGGTCGTCCCGATTCCAAGAAGGGTGTGTGGATCCTAGGGTAGAGAGAGGAGGTCTCTCAACCAAGCCAATCAAACAAGATAATCCAAGCAGCAATATAATATCAAGACAGATGCCAAGCAATGAATAAGAACTAAACACAGGAAGCAGTATCTGTGAGAAGGAAACAGTAAAGACACGACCTGGGAAAGGTCATTTTCACAGCAGGAGGAAAGACACGCCTTGCGGTAGGTCGTGACAAGATGAAGACACGGCAGCGTGGCTGTCGTTAAACTCTGTGAGGGGCTCACAGACGGTAGGAAAACACGCCTTTAGGTGAGGCGTTATAAAGAAAGGACGCCTCCACAGGGGGGCGTCAAAACTCAGAGAAACGCCCTGATGATAGGCGCTGATAAGAAATAAAACGCCTCGGAGAGGGGCGTTAATCCACAGACAATATGATAAGCATGCAGCAGACAGCAGTTATGATAAAAGAGAAACGCCCTAATGAAAGGTACTGATAATAAATGAAACGCCTCTGAGAGGGGCGTTAATCCACAGACAATATGATAAGCATGCAGCAGACAGCAGTTATGGTAAAAGACGCCCTGGAAGTGGGAGTTAATCAACGAAACACGTCCCTGAGAGGGGCGTTAAATATCAGACGATATAATGAGCAAACCAAACGCCAGCAGATGCGATAAACACACGCCCTGAAAGGGGGCGTTAATCAATAAAACACATCCCTGTGAGGGGCGTTAAATCAAAAGACGCCCTTATGGAAGGCATTAATAAGCAACAATTGACTGATCCCAGGAGTGTGCAGGGTGCACAATGGAGGGTGCCCGAGGGGCACAAGGGAAAGGGTACCGAGGGTACCGAGGGGAAAGGGCATGCGAGGGTGCCTAAGGGGAAAGGACACACGAGGGTGTCAAGGGGAAAGGGCACACGAGGGTGCCAATGGAGATGGTAATCAATAAAGAAAACAGTGGAAGTCCCACCGTGATCGCCAATTTGTAGATCGGATTAAAATCCGCTCTTTGTTTGGGAAATTAAATATGACAATGGGATAAATAATGCAAAAGAATGCAATAAAAATAGCACGAGGTGCTAAAGTGGAGATGATGTGATCGCCAGAGGGGTTACCTCAATAAGAAGAAAAGGAGATCGCGTGTACCTGATGGAAATTAGGATGCGGGATGGATGTGGATTTCCTCCTCCAACTTCAATCGGCCGGCCGATGAAGTGGGTCTTCTTAGTTGATTACCTTGTAAAAAGACAATGAAAACAAGCAAAAGAGAGAGGGATCAGCCAGAGTGCTATAGTATCAATCCAAAACTAACATGAAATGATGAAAAGACATCAACGTGCGCACCTTTTTTTTTGTTTTTTTTAAACCCCTAGAAGAGAACTAGGGAAAGGATACGATATGTTGATATGTAATGCAATAAGAAAACTAATGATAGGATGACAGTGATGATGAATACGCTTAGAAAACAAATGAAATAAGCACGATAGCCCTGCTCTTCCTGACGAGAGTAAAGGGAAGCCGTGAAGGTATTGAACGGATGCAGAGGGATGGATGAAGCACGCCCCTGATGCAGAGGGATGGAGTGGAAGCAGGCGTTCAACCTTCTGAATACTTCAAATGCTTTGAATGCTTAACCCGGTTAACCTTTTTCACGATCGAATGATATTTCCTTTTATAATGCTTCAATCGGATGATCAAACCAAGGAAATGATCAGAACAGGCAATGAGGCATCCAGGGAAGGATCAAGATCGAGCAAGAGTCCCATGGATGGTAGGGAACTGTGAGGGAAAGATGGAAAAAGGAAGGACTCTGGATGAAACACGACTCAAGCCAGGGCGTCAATTTATGAATTGACGACCTGCCACAGGACGTTTATTGAAACACGACCTAGGAAAGGCCGTTTCTTCCTGGATTTAATTTTGGAAGTAAAACTTTCTTTGTTTAGAAATTCCTGGAATACGCCTGAGGTAACGGCGTTGCTTAAAAACACGCCCTGAGGTAGGACGTTACGCATAAAATGCTTTTTATTTTGAAAATAGATAATTCCAGAAATTAACGAATAATACCAGGAATTGACGCCCTCATGTATGGTCGTCCCTTCTTTTGAAACGCCCTATGACAGGTCGCGACTTTTGAAAGTAACGCCCTTCGTTAGGTCGTGAATCACGAAAAATGTGGGAAAAATGCATAAAACTCACAAAAATAGAAAAACTTCATGTTATAGGAATATTGAAGTCCACTTGGGGCGTTTATATAATGACATGAGACTTGATCAACATAACGTCAATTTTGGCGTGTCTACACTTACCTCCCACATGATCAGGGCACTCCTGACCGCTTGCTCGTCCTCCTCCGTCCCGATCCTCCTCGCCTGTAATGTGGGAAGGTGGGGTAGTGCTGGTAGTACGGTCCTGGGTAGTCCAACCTGTAGGTAGCACCGGTGCGGGCTGTACATCGCCAGTGCAGTGTCGCTCACGAGCCTCAGATCCAAGCCGGGCCTCCTAGAAAGTCTGACCGTAGTGTTGTGGAGGAAGTCAGGACGCATCACGAACTGATCCACGGGCAAGGTGTTAATGTAGAGTCGCCACTCATCCCTGGTCTTATTTTCTACTGTCCTGCACTCTACCTGTGGAGAGAACCTGAAGGTGCCACCTATGAAGAAAAGGGGGTGGCTCCTGAAGATTCGACAAGCCGAAGTGATATCCTCCTTATGGATGAATTTCATCCTGACGCCCATCCAGCACTCTAAGAGTACCATGGAGCCAAAGAGAGGACCTCCTAGAGCTGCTGAGGTAAGGCCCTCGTACAAATAGGCAAGGACGGCCTGGGAGATAGAAAGACCCTGCCACAGGCCACTGATGGTACTAAGGATAGGAGTCTCTAGCACGTGGTCGACAGAGGGGAACAAGATGGCCCCACACAGGGAAATAGACGTGTCCTTGGATATGGCCTCATCCCACCCACACCTATTCCTACAATGTTCAACTACCCACTGGCTAAGAGGAAGAAGGGGGATCTGACGTGGGCCTATGAACATGTAGATGTCCTTGCTATCTGGTATAAACTCTCCCAAGATAAGGCTAGGGTCTATAGGGGCAACAGTGTGACACGCTAGGTCCTCCTCACCCACCTTATACCTAGGAAAGGAAAAATAGGTCTCCACCTCTTCCAGTAGGATAGTGGTCTCAAATGATGGAAATATGAACGTATGGGTCTGAGGGTGCTAGATTTCTACCAGAGCCGAGACGTTGTGCCAGTCAAAGGAGAGATTTGGCTAATTCTGGCCTAGCACTAAGAGTGGGTGTAGGTGCCAAGACTTCAGGATGGATGTCACTGCCAAGGGCAACACACGGATCATCGGAGCCTTCAACTTTAAAGTGGAATAGCGCCTAGAGCCAGGGAGAAGCTGAGATGGAGGGAAATGAAAAAGAAAAGGTGAAAGACAGGAAGAACATGTAAGCGAATGAACAAATTGACTTGAATGAAATCATGCTAACATACCTCTCTCGAAGGGCTCGAGCTGAGATGATGAGGGATCGTAGTCAGCCGTTGGAGCACTTCACGCTCCTTCCTGGCCGGCTTTGGCCCTTCATAAGCTACCCCCTCCATGGAACTCCCCTCAAAGGATCTTTTCATGATGGTTTGATGAAGAATAACAAAATTTTGAGGCCTAGAAAGAGGGGTGTGGTGTGAGTTGTAAATTTAGGATCCCCCTCTTCTTATAGAGCTATCATAGAAGCCTAAACCCATCAGGACTAGACTAGGATACATCTAGATAGGGGTAGGCTAGTGTTTGGGTTGGATTAGAACACCATACCTCAGTTTGGGACTCTCCAAGAGAGTCCCGATCGGACTCCCATTGCATAGGATTGGACGATCTTACGATAGACTGCCCTTCCCTCGAGCGGTAGACAGAGGACCGTTCATCTGCTTCTAGACAGTTCGAATCTTAGGCTTCGCACGGTCGAAACCCCACCGTTCTTCTACTTGCACAGTCGATCTAGGACCATTTATCTGTCAATGATGGTCGAAGTCAAATAGCCTTCACGCGGTCCTACACGAGCCGTGCATCCGCTAGGCGGCCACTTTGTGACCGCTCATCACCTACCACACTACTTTATACTCTCCTGTCTCTCTCTCACTCTAAGTCGACGTCTCTCTCTCACTCTATGTTGGCGTCTCTCTCTCACTCTGAGTCAGTGTCTCTCTCTCACTCTGAGTCGATGTCTCTCTCTCACTCTGAGTCCGCATCTCCCTCTCACTCTGTGTCGGCATCAATCTCTCACTCTGAGTCGGCGTCTCTCTCTCCGCTCTCTCGTAAGTCAGTACGTCTCTCTCCTCCCCGCTCTCCCAAGTCAACCGTAAGTTAGTTAGTTAGCATTTGCATCTACATTCATACACTCGCATTTATAACAAAAGAAAAAACAACTAAAAACCAAAACATATCATATCACTATCATGCCCATATGTACAAAAGTCAAGTCGTAGTACAAAGTCAGGTCTATCCCCCTCCCTGGCCCCCGTCACTGTCATCAACGCCCTCATGCCTCTTTGGCGGAGGCATCGCTGAGGTCGCCTCGTCGCAATGTCACCGGCGCCGCTCCTCATCCGCATTCCTCCGGTGGCCGGAGGAACCCGTGAAGGAACTCCTCACCGAGCTGTGAGTGCCGTGGCTGCCGCACGGGGCTGCTCTGCTGCGCTCCCGACTGACCTCTCTGAGGCCCTCCACTAGCCCCTCCAGGTTCGCCACCTGAAGCCGGGCCCACTCTACCTCGACTCGGTAGCGCTTCGCCTCAGCTCGATGGCACTCCGCCTCTATAGCTCTGGCCCGGAGACGCTCCAGCTCCATGCAAAGGAGTGCCTTCTCAAGCTCGTCCGCCGGTCGGCTCTACGCCACCTCCTCTCGTAAGCGGGCAGCCTCCTCTCGAGCCGCTACCCGGCTCTGCTCCAGCTCTGTCCTCAACCGAGTCAGCTCGGTTGTCTGCATATACATTTTCATGATTAGTCAATTGCATTTCATAATCATATGCACCGAGGGAAAGTGTGGTGGTTGCGTACCCTCTCAGTGAGCGCCACCTCGACCGCCTTGGCCCGTGCCACCATCCACGCGAAATCGGCATCTCACTCCGCTCGGTCGGCTGGGGTCTGCGAGGAAGAGGAAGGAGCGTCGGCCCCCTGTCGCTGAGTCCCCTCAGTGCGCTGCATCCAAACTCCAGGTCAGTCACATGAATAATCATAATTAAGTGCATAATTAAGAGTTCAGGGTTAGAAAACTCACCACCAGGGTCAGGGCCTGCCGAGCCTCATCTCGCTCCCTGATCATAGAGTGTAGGAGCCCCTCTAGCTCCGTAAGCCGTCCCTCAGGGTCGATCTGCATTTAGAAGTCCAAATGTTAGTGCGTCATCATATAGATATCATAAGCATAATAAACAAAGTTTAAGTTTAGAGGTCGTACCGGTCGGTGAGCACCCCGGAACACCTGGTCCCGGTAGTGTCTGGCCTATGCCATGTAGTACGCCGAGTCGCTCTCTGCTCGGGCGGTCACCACCCGCCCGAGTGCTATCCAGTCAGAAATCTGCGCGGAATTCTGCACCGTCCAGTCAAAGGTCGCCGCCAGGCCCTGTGTGGCCCGTGTGACACGCTCCCCCGGCTTCTCCGACACCAGGAACTCCACTACAGGCTGATGGACCCCAATGGTCCTCATCACCAGTCGAAAGTAGAGTGGCTCCACCACACTCATGCAGTGAAGCCACACATCCTACCCAGAGAAGGCAATGGCCCCTACCACCCAGGGCTGGCCCTCCTGTCCCTCCTCTGCATATGGTGTCCACCGTACCAGCAAAATAGAAAGTTGCATCAACATCATCAACATATAGAATTGCATTTAATTAAAGAGTCTAAGTTTAGAATTGTACTGAGGTGTACGGTAAGGCATCCAGGTCATCCTGTAGCTCCCGAACCTATCTCCTGAGGGCCCCGGTCTCTCGAGGTGCGGTCCACCTCCGGGCAATGGGTAGTAGGGCCGGGTAGGTCTCGTCGCCTCTCCTCAGTTCGTGAAGTCTCACATAGGCCCAAACCTGCATCATATCACACCGCGTCAGCATATAGGAAGCATATAGGAATTGCATAATCAAGTCTAAGGTAGAGGTTGTACCTGGAGAAGAGGGGAGAAGCCCCCAAGCATGGTTCACTTGCTGGTCAAACTCAGGGTCTCGAAGAAGAAAGCCAGGACCGCCGCTCCCTACGCGTAGTCGCCGACGTGGTCAAGGTCCTGGAGTAGTGGGAGGAAGCAGCAGTGGATCACGTCCGCACGCGTCGAGAAGAGGAGTCGTTTGAACAGCAACATCGGGAATCTCCTCAGCACTATGTCCGCCTCAGCTCCCGGCTCCGTCGCAACTCTCGGTCTGGCCAGGTCCACCAACCTCTGGAGGTGCTACTCCGGCTGCTCCCCCATCGCTATCCCAGCACATCGTAGCCCAAGGCTATCCTGTAGCCTCGCCCGGGGAAGGAGAGTTGACTGCCGCTTAGGACGCCGTAGCTCAATGCCTAGCAGCTCCTGAGCCATATCACGGTAGTCGGGATAAGTGCTCCCGCTGACCGGCAACCCATGCACCCGTAGGCCCGTGAGTCGAGCCGCGTCCTCCAACGTGGGGACCATATACCCCCACGGAAAAAGGAAAGTATGACTCATTGGGTCCCAGCGGTCGTGCAGAGCGTAAAGGAGAGCGGTGTCAAACCGGCTCACCTCGATACTCAGGAATGGGGAGAACCCCGTGGCTGTCAAGCGCTCTCGCTAAAAGTCAGGCAGTGCCAAGTACACCACCCGGACTTGTAGCCATGAGATGCGGGTCCTACGCTTTCCCTGCATTCGTTTTTATAATTGCACACATTTAATGATAGATTCATGCATTATGATCGACAAATAAATGCAAACAATAAAAATTTCACTTTTGTCAGAAGGGCGGTTCCCCATGGACCACTCTTCCTAGTGTACGGACCGGTATGGGCCGTTTGGTTCTCAACCCTTTCATATTCGAACGGACCATCATAGCCCGTTCTTCCTCCCCACGGTAGCTCCCTCACCGTTCTTCTTTATCTTAGCCCTATCGTTTTCTGGACTTAGACGGCCAACCCTGGGCCGCATGTGGCATGGGCGGCTCTATGTGAGCCGCATGTCTCCTTTTGAGTGGTTCATATTGAACCGTTCATCTGTCGTATTCCCCGACGACGGCAATCACCTCCCTGCCGGTGGTGAAGCCCCCATGGCTTCCCAAACCGGCTTCTAAGGGGTTAAGTACCCCCATTCTATCCCCTAAACTGGCATGAACGAGCTAAAAATGATAATGGGATAGGTTTTAGGGGCTTACCTCATCAGACTTCACCCGCTTGGCCGCCACCGCGATGGCCGCCTCCGGCGCGTCTCCGGCGTCCACAGGCGCTGTCGTTTCTTCTCCGACCATCGTAGCCTCTACCTCGGCACCTCCTTCAACTGCCAATGGCACCTCCTCCTCCTCCGGGATGGACGGGAGCTCACCCGCGGCCGCCGGCGGTGCTCCTTCCTCTCCGGCCATTCGCGGACGCCGCGACCAGTGCTTCGTTCGCATAAGCGAGAGCGAGGGGGAGGGAGTATGAGAGAGTGAGAGAGATTGAGAATGAGAGAGATCGAGAGAAGAGATGGGGGGTGCTTCGGTTGTTCTCCCTCTTCCACCGTAGGTTACGGTGGAGGGAGGGAGATGAAGGGTTTAAGCTTTCGAAACCCCAGTTGGTGCACGGTCTATCGCAAGGTCGTGCATCCTAATGACAGTTCTTTTCTAGCCGTTTGAACCTCAACGATGTTTTATCATGAGCGGTAGATTTCTAGCCGTCTGCCTTATTGGCGGTTTAAGATGAGGCGTTCATCTTCCTATTCCACTTTCAAATTTTCTGCTTATGAGCGGCTTGTCCTTAGCCGTTCTTTAACATATGCGGCCCCTCATTAATCGTTCATATAGTGAAATAATGGTTGATGCATCATATGGTTAAGTTATTAAATGTGATTACTTTGTATTGCAAATCATGTTAATGATCTTATTGGCAGCATCGCCTTCACTTGCCGTTTCGCCTGCACAGGTAAGTCAGGTATGGCCTTCTATTCTTGTATCCCTTATTGCATTACTATATAGTATTATGTAATATTATCTCGAGAACCAGCGGGTTATCTGCATATTCCAGGATCTGATGTTCCCCTTTAACAAAAACAATGATGATCCAGGTTCATGTGTTTAACCATCAGATAGGCCATTAGGTCGGGAAAGTCAGGGGATGATGGTTCTATCTCGCACGCCGTGGTTGTGGGTAGTGTCTTGACCCTGATTGTTCCGGTCTAGCAATATTATTCTCAAGTATTTTCTATTTTTCTTTTCTTTTGCATTCGTTTTGATGATTTCTTTTATTTTAGCCCAGCATGCATCATACGCATTCTTTTGAGCATTCATGACCCATGATTTGCCTGCAAGTGTCGCACTAGTAATGGATGGATGTTCGTTCATGTTTGAGTAAAAGAAACAATTCCACTCTGAGTCATAAGGTTCTTTCTGGTCTGTTCACTTGGGTTGGTTGATTGAGAGTCCCCGATCTGGAGTTTTTAGTCTATCTCTTTATTTTCCGTTACTGCTTTGATCTCTTCATTGGTCCGAGGGATTGTGTCCCCTATGAGGTTGGTCGCGTGTTTTCCTTTTCTTTCGCTTAGTTTAGTTCCTCCAGATTGGCGTTGCTTTTGGTCCAACTGTTCCTTGTAAGTGGTTCGGAGTTTTCCGGAAGATTCCTATCGCTTGTTGGCGAGAAAACGGGTGTCGTTTTACCTTAACGCCCACTTTTCAGTCCGCTCAGCTTCATCTCTATGTTCCATCTCGCTTGCGCTTCACCTCCACTCGCTCCCCTGCAAAGAGGACGTCAAGGAGGGGCATCTGTTGACACCCGTTTTTTTGCCAATTAGTTGAGTCATTTCTCTTACTTTCATTTGTTGATGTCTCGAGTTGTCCGTTACTCGTTGGGTTATTTTTATGGCACATCTTTGGCCCTATTTTATGGGTAGCCTCCCTCCCTGGCTAGGTCTACTTCAATTCAGGGCTTAATGGGCCTTGATTTTGTTTAATCTATCTTTTTTTTATGAATTTCAAGGGTCCAGGGCATGCACGGTCAGTCTCCCGGCCGTTCATCCTTTGAGCGGTCGTTCTTGGGCCGTCCATATATTTATTGGATATTTAGTTAATTTGTGGAATTTTCACCGACAAGCTGACACACGGACTGAGTTTAGCCGCCCAAATACATTGTGCGGTGTATCCTTAGCCGTTCAAGTCCCAGAGTCCTGAGCTCGGCAGTCTTTTCAGATAATTATCTATTTATATCAGTTCTTTGGATTTATCACCGACAAGGTCTTGAACGGTTGTCCCTTGGCCGCTCTAGTATTAAACGGTCTATCTGTAGCCGTGTAATTGATTAGAGTCCAACGGCGAGATTTTCGGGCAGTTCGATGGATAATTTGATTATTTTCTGAATTATTGAATTTCCACCGATAGGGATGGATGGCCTAGATATAGCCGCTCAACAAGATGAGAGGTCTATCGTACGACCGTTCAACGGCCGGATTCCAGAGATTTTAAAAGTTTTTCTCTCTCCATTCGTGATTTTATCCTCAACTTCTTCCGCCCATTTCTCCGTGGATACTCCACCAAATGGGGTGTCGTTTCCTCTGGTTGAGAGATAATTCAATTATCTACACATTTTATGTTATTATCTCGACCTAAAAATGGCTGGAAACCCTAATTTTGAGCTAGGACTTAGGGGCTCTATAAATAGACCCTAAAGGCTAAGCTTAAAAAGGGGGGAAGATTTCAAGGTCACGGCGAAGCCCTACCGGATTCTGGAGCGACCCTAAGTTAGGGAGGGAGGCCTTCTACGTCCTTTCAGGCCTCTGGTTTCAGGGAGTAGCATGTTTTTGTGTCATTAGTTCATCGGTCCCACCGTCCTTTTCTTCTCATTTGCATGCTTGATTCCTCTTCTTTCATCCACGTTTTTCCTACTCTTTTCACTGCATTACACACCCCCCATACCTTTTGGCACCCGTAGGGTTTTAAAAACTCCTAGGTATCCCCCCGTTCCATGTTGGTTAGTTTATCTTCCATGTTCTTCTATAGTTTCTACACTTCACAGTTCTAACATTGGGTTTATTTTTGCGTTCTACACCTTGTCTTGCAGGTCAACAGCGTTCTAACACGAGGCCCACTCATTCTGGCCGGCCGAAAGGAGTGGAGGTTGAGCTCCTACATTTTGGAAGGTGGTGGCGTCGAGCGGTCATTTTCTGTCCGTTTGATGAGTCGAGTGGCTTCATCCTTGCCGTTCATCTTCTTCCTGCGGCCGTCTCCAAACCATTCTTCTGCCATCGTTCTTCGTCCCGCGTTCCACCCCCAGCACTATTAGACGGTATATCGAGCGGTCGCGCGTCGTCCCAGTGGTTCTTCCACAGCCGCACATCTCTGTAGTGTTGGTTAAAGGCGAGTGTCTCCCTTCTTTTTCAAGGTAGGGTGTGTTCATCGCGTTTGATACCTTGGTGGCGATCACACAGGTTCACATACTTCTGTCCTCTTCTACTTTCCATTTATTTCTCATATTGATTTAGTAGAGGGTTAAGAAGGGTTTTAAAATGATAGGGAAATATATCTGCACTGACCTTCTCGAGTTCATACACTCAGATGTGTGTAGACCCATGTCTATAGAAGCAAAAGGGGGTCACCTCTACTTCATTTCTTTTATTGATGACTTCTCGAGGTATGGCTATGTGTACTTAATAAGGCATAAATTGCAAGCCTTTGAGAAGTTTACGGAATATAAGAATGTAGTAGAGAAACATATTGGCAAGAGTATTAAGGCTCTTCGATCAGATCGGGGAGGAGAATACCTTAGCCATGAACTCACTTCTTACCTTAAGAACAATGGGATTATTTCTCAGTGGACTCCACCGTATACACCACAGTACAATGGTGTATCCGAGAGGAGAAATAGGACCTTGTTAGACATGGTCCGATCTATGATGTCCATGTTGGGACTACCCTTATCTCTCTAGGGCTATGTCTTAGAGACGGCAGCCTATTTATTGAATAGGATCTCAAGTAAATCTGTTCCTTCTATACCATATGAGATACTGAAGGGCATACAACCAAATTTTAATCAGATTAAAATTTGGGGGTATCCTACCCATGTGAATAGGAACGATTATGATAAACTTGAGTCTAGAATCGATAAGTGTAGATTTGTGGGATATCCAAAGGAGGCCTTCGGATATTATTTCTATCACCTCTTTGAGTAAAGAGTCTTAGTGGCTAAGAAAGCTATATTTCTGGAAAAGGAATATCTACTCCAGAAAAATAGTGGGAGTCAGATAGAATTGGACGAGGTCCAAGAACCACAACATAAAGACACAGCCTCATTGGATGAGATAATATCGGTTGATCCTATTCAGAATGAAACACAGACACCACGGAGATCTAGTAGAGTAGCACGAGAACCTGAGAGATATGTTGGACATGTCTCAGAGAGGTCCTCTAAGGTATGTATCAATGAGGATGAAGATCCTCAATCCTACCAGGAGGCGATCCGTAGTGTAGACTCTGAGAAATGGAAAGAGATAATAGATTTAGAGATCCAGTCCATGTACACCAACAAAGTTTGGAACTTGGTTGATGTACCAGAAGGGAAAGTCCCTACTGGATACAAGTGTATATTCAAAAGAAAGATCGGTGTAGATAGATAGATTGACACATACAAGGCCAGATTAGTGACGAAAGGGTATTATCAAAGACAAGGCATTGACTATGACGAGACATTTTCGCCAGTGGCTATGGTTAAGTCAATTAAAATTCTCCTTGCCATTGGTGCATACCTGGATTATGAGATTTGGCAAATAGATGTGAAGACAGATTTTCTTAATCAAAATCTGTTAGAAGAGGTATACATGGTACAGTCTGAAGGATTCACCTCTATGCTTCATGCTAATAAGGTATGCAAACTTCATAGGTCCATTTATGGATTGAAGCAAGCATCTCGGAGGTGAAACTTGAGATTTGATGAGGCTGTCAAATCTTTCAACTTCATTCGGAATGAAGATGAACTCTGTGTTTACAAGAAGGTCAGTGGGAGCTCTGTAACCTTTATGGTCCTATATGTTGATGACATCTTACTCATTGGAAATGATGTAGAGATGTTGACATCAATTAAGTCTTGGTTGTCTAAGACCTTCTCCATGAAGGATTTGGGAGAAGCATCCTATGTGCTGGGCATAAGGATCTACCGAGATAGATCAAATAGGATGCTAGGATTATCCCAATCTATGTACATAGACACTATCCTCAGAAGGTTCAGGATGAAAAATTTCAAGGGAGGTCTCGTTCCCATGAGACATGAAATTTACCTATCCAAGGGGATGAGCCCTAACACATCTAAGGAGGTGGCACACATGAGTAAAGTGCTCTATGCTTCGGCCATAGGGTCAATCATGTATGCAATGCTATGTACACGGCCTGATGTTGCCAATGCTTTGAGCATTGTCAGTAGATATCAGGTAGATCTAGGCGAGGAGCACTGGAAGGCAGTAAAGTGCATCCTTAAGTACTTGCGGAGAACTAAGGATCTTTTTCTACTTTATGGAGGAGAGAAATTACATCTTAGATCTTACACAGACTCTAGTTTCCAGTCAGATCCAGATGATTGTAAATTCATCTCTGGATTTGTATTCATATTGAATGGAGGGGTAGTTAGTTGGAGAAGCTCCAAAAAAGATATGATTGCAGACTCGACGTCGGAGGCAGAATACATTACTGCGACTGAGGCTGCTAAAGAAGCCGTCTGGATGAAGAATTTCATCTTGGAACTTGGCGTAGTTCCCCAGATATCAACTCCCATCCCATTATTTTGTGATAATAATGGGGCCATCACCCAAGCGAAGGAACCAAGGTCTCACCAAAGGTCGAAGCACATTCTGAGACGCTTCCACCTTATTCAGGAGATTGTTGATCATGGAGATGTGATGGTAGAGCATGTACCATCTGAAGACAACATAACCGATCCACTGACTAAGCCTTTGACACAGATTGTGTATGAGCGCCATTGGGATAAGATGGGCCTCACAGTTGTGGGCAATTGGTGTAGTTCAAGTGGGAGATTGTTAGTATTGGGTGTCCTACAAGCCAATCTCGGGTCGGGTAGGCTCGATAGTTGCACAATCTTGCTCATCATTAATAAAGTGATATTTGAGCGTAAATTTATAATTGTATATTACTCTACGATGTCCCTATGATATATGGTTGTAAAGTCAACTCGAGATGGGATCTCGATCATGAGACTGACTTTACATGGTCACATACTTTAAAACTATTCCTAGTTGGAGGGTAATCACTCGGGGACTTTGATTACCTATTAAACTAGTACATATGATGCATGGGTGAGCAGTCTCATGGTCACTGGTGCGGGGCACTGTTGACACCCATTTTTTGCCGATGAGTTGAGTCATTTCTCTTACTCCCATTTTTTGATGTCTCGAGTTGTCCATCACTCGCTGGGCTATTTTCTGGCACGTTTTGGGCTTATTTTATGGGTGACCTCCCTCCCTGGCTAGGTCCGAGTTGATTCAGGGCTTAATGGGCCTTGGCTTTGATTAATCGAGCTTTTCTATGAATTTCAAGTGCCCATGTAGATGTGCAATCAACCTCCAGCCGTTCAACCATATGTGCGATTAATACTGGGCCCTTCATATATTTACGGGATATTTGGTTGATTTTTTGAATTTTCACCGACAAGGGCTTATGCGGTTTAGTGCTAGCCGTTTAACCTAATGAACGGTCTGGCATGAACCGTTCTTCTTCCATAGTCCTAAAGCCTAAATGTCTCTCAGATAATTATCCATTTTATCCATTTATCACCGACAAGAGTTAAACGGATAGAACTTGGCCGCTCGTCCTTGCGAACGGTTTATCTTAGACAGTTCATCTACCAGAGTCCAACGGCGATCATTTCGGTTGGTTAATGGATCATTAGTACATGATTATCATTTTTTTTGAATTATCACCGCCAGGGTTGGACGGTTCCTGGTGGACCACCCAACTTGTTGAGCGGTCTATCGTGAGACCGTTTTACCCTGCGAGCTCTGAAGAAATTGAAGGATTTTCTCTCTCTATCCGTGGACTTATCCCCGAACTTTATCCGGAGATTTCTCCTTGAATATAGAGTCTTTTTCGATGTCATTTTCTCTGGATGAGAGATAATTCGATTATCTCCAACTTTTGTGATATTATCTCGCCCTAAAAATGCATGTAAATCCCAGTTGGGGGCTAAAATCCCCGGGTGCTCTATAAATAGACCCCGAGGTCCAGTTCAGAAAGGAGGAGATTTTTGATCAATGGCGAAGCCCTGCCGCATTCTTGAGTGACCTAGCACCAAGGAGGGAGGCTTTCCACGTCCATATAAGCCTCCGGTTCAGGGAGTAGTTTAGTTTTTTTAAGTCTTGCGTGTTTGATAGGTTTTGTCCACTTTTTCATTGCATGCATTACTCTTCTCACTTTCTCCCCACGTTTTTCTTCACTTTCATTGCCATGCACACACCTACCCACGTTTATGACACCCTAGGGGTTTTAAATCCCCTAGGTATCCCCCTTTCCATTTGTTCATGATCATTTATTCTTATTTTGGCATTTACTACACTTGTCAGTTCTAATTTAGGTTTTCTCTTTGTGTTTTCACGTTGTTTTGTAGGTCAGCAATCCCTAGCACGAGGCCCATCCCCTCTGGCCGGCCGGAGAGGGTGGAGGTTGGACCTTTTGTGACTTCTGGCGTGGTGGTCTTGCGCGGTTCTCTACCATCTGTTCAAGGAGACGTGCGGTCCAACGTGGACCGTCCTTCTTCTTCCTCCGGTCGTGATAGAGCCGTTCAACTGCCAGGAGTGCTTCATCCCGCATCCTCTGCAGCGTTCTTAAACGGTCTGTCGTGAGACCGTGCATCTTATATGCGGTTCTTCCTGGGCCGTATATCTCTCCAGCGCTGCAGGTCAGGCGAGTACCTCTCCCTCTTTCCAAGGAACGGTGTGTTCATCACGTTCGGCACCTTGGTGGCGATCACAGGTTTTTCATTCTTCCCTTTCCCTCTGTCTTCATTCATTTCCCATGATGGATATGGTAGGAGAGACATCGGGAAGGCATTAGAAGAACGGACGGGAGGAGAAATATATCTACACCCTTCTTTTCTGACGATCACGGTGGGACCCCTAGTGCCCATCGTGTTAGTGATTTGCTGACCCCTTCTTTCATTGTGTTAGTCCTCTTCTTGAAGTGATTGCAGGTAG
Organism: Amorphophallus konjac; assembly: GCA_022559845.1. NCBI lineage: Eukaryota > Viridiplantae > Streptophyta > Magnoliopsida > Alismatales > Araceae > Amorphophallus > Amorphophallus konjac. The sequence continues at coordinate 163,111,155 of CM040128.1, forward strand.
GGTCACGTTTTCTACCTTCTAGAACATGAACGGTTCTCCCAGAGCCGTTCATCCCCTGTGCGGCTGCACGTCCACCGTCCCTCTCTGCGAACAGTGCCAGTTCTCCTCCAAGCGTCCTGTCATAGACGGCCTCCTATCGACCATTCACACTGACGAACGGCCTATCCTTGGCCGTCCATCTTTCTGGCACAGGTACGCTTCTGGTTGGTCTGGTTGTAGGTACACGGTTGCTGGAGATCCGTTCCAGAGCTTACGCGGCTGTTCACAGACCGCTCTTCCTGGTACGTTTCTCATCTCTGCGCCTTCATTTCCAACATTTTCTGATTTTTGCAGTTATTCTGTCATTACTCCCTGTTACTCTCTAGGTTATACGGTTCTGTATAGACCGTATGTCCCTTTGAGCAGTCTTCTATAGACCGTCCTTGTGGTGCTACAGTGCACCCGTAATTCATTTTGATTGCCATGTTCCATGATATTCATGATCTTTGGTGCTGGTTGTTGATCTCCCCTTGCTCTCATATCCTTGTTGCATGATTGTTTTCATTGCTTATATATTTGATTGGTCATTGGTTGATAGTTGCTAGGCTAGATTTTGCATGCACTCCGGTGCACATAGGAGCATCCATCTCTTTCATAGTAGTTGCATTCCTACCGAGGTAGGGTTTCCTCTCGTCTCCATACACCTTGGAGCCGACTAGGGGACCTTGCTAAGGACCTCCGTAAGCCCCCGTGAGCCATGGATTCCCACACGGACATCGGGCAGGTTGTACCGTATCCACCCCCAGTCTAGGGTTTGCATCCGCGAGCGAGAGATCCCCGTAGAGTCACCCAGTTCCTCATTTTCCACTCCGGTTAGGTACCTTGTGGTTGAGCGAATTCATATATTAATTAACCCACTAAGGTCTTATAAGAGGAATTTAAAAATTATCGTGCATCATTCAACAACTTGATTGCTTAAGTGCTTGATTCTCCTCTCATCTCTCCTCTCCATTGGATGCTTGGTTGTTTGAGGTTTTGCTTTGGTTAGGATTGATTGCTCTAGTCTTGAGGTGTTTAGTGTATGTGGGGTTGTCTTTTCCCCTCAGGATCATTACCTAGAGTCAGTTCTCATTTCCATTCTTACTTTAATCCTTTGTTTGATTCATCATCTCCCATGTCGTCATACGACTTTTCCCAGTCCCACGAGGACTCTCTTCCTCGCGGACTTCTTGAGGACCCATCTAGGGTCACCCATATGCAGGGAGGAGAGGGGACTGCCCCTCCACTCTTGACCATTCTTGGCGCGGGATCCCAACCCTCTCTTTCCGATCCATCCATTCAGAATCCGGCCAATCAAATTCTCAACATGATGGCCCAGCTGGACCCTACCCAGCTCCATCTCATCCGGCAATCCTTGCAGGGGGCCGATGCCCCGACTATAGCTCCTTCTCGTGGCATGACTGTTGTTGCCACTACATCTTCTGTTGCTGGGACCACCTCTGTGGCCCCCATTGACCTTACTCCCACCCGTCCTCAGATCCTTCGGTACTCCAGCTTGGAAACGGGCCAGGCTTCTACCTCGGCCCATCAGCCACTCGATAAGGGGAAGTCTCAAATCCCCTATGTTCCTTACCTTGATCCTTATGTCACTATTTCTCCATCGCCGCAGGCCCTTGTAGCCCCGGCGGATTTTACTCGGTTGCAACCAGGGGCCGCCCAGCTGGCTCACGTGGATGTGGGCCCTTCCCTGGCCTATTATCCATCTTACGGGCTGCCCCCTCAGTCGGCTTTTCCTTTGGCTCCATATCCAGGTACTGCTCCTCCTGCTCCTTCTCCTCTATCCCGGGAACGGGAAATTCTTGACAAATGGGCTGCTATGCAGCAACAAATTGACCTCCTCCACAAGCGGGTTGGCCCGCAGTCTTTGGCTGACATCCCTATTCCTAACTTCAGGGACATTCATTTTCCTCCTCAGTCCGAGCTCCCCGTGTACCGAAAATATGATGGGAACGGCAACCCGTTCATTCATGTTCGGGAGTTTCTTTACGAGTCAGCACAGTTCCAGCATGATGATCGCCTGATGGCTTACTTATTTCGCCGATCATTGGAGGGGGTCGCCCTGGAGTGGTTCTATACCTTGCCTATGGAGGAGGCCAAAAATTTCAAGACAGTCAAGGAGAAGTTCATTCAGAGGTTCCAAGATCGGGTCGGTCCTGAGTATTCCTTCACCGACCTGGTAGCGGAAAAGATGAAGTCGGAGGAGGATTTTGCAACCTATGCGGATCGATGGAGGAAGATGGCCTTACGTGTGCCCGGGCAAATCCCGGAAGAAGAGAAAGTTAAGTTGTTAATCTCCAATGCTACCCCGACATTCAGAAATATTTTGGCAATGAATGACATTTCGAATATGCACCAGTTATACAGCAGGGCCCGGTTCATACAAACCCAATTTAAAGACTCCCCTATTCAATCACTGTTTGAGGCCCAGAAACCCAAAACTGCCAGAAAGTCCCAGGGCCCCATCATTAAGGGAGTGCAAATCAATGAGCAGGTCCAGGCTGTTCAATTTCCCCACCAAGCCGCAACACCTCGCTTCCCGCAGCCTCCACGCAACCCCCAGTTCGCCGCTCCACAAGTTCCCCAACCCACTTTCCCGGTTCCTCAACACCCGCAACAACCACCACCACCACCCCAACAGCCTCAGCGGCCACCGCAATATCATAATGTTCCTCCACCCGCCGCTTACGGACCTGCCCGACCGAGCCCAAAGAGGACCCATTATCCTCCTCTTACTAAGACATTGCCTGATATTTTTTCTGCTTTGATGTATACTGGTGAAATTCAATTGCCTCCGGAGCATCAGAATTGGAATCCGGCCGTCGATCAGTCCCGATATTGCATATATCATCGGCAGCCCAGGCACACAATAGAGCGGTGCTATCAGTTTAGAGATCTGGTGTATGATTTACACGAGGGCCAGAGGATTGATTAGGCCCAGATGCACCAGCTGATGGAGGACATCAAGCAGAGGCAGAGGCAAGCCAGGCCGCAACAGGCGGCGCCCCAGCAACAGCAACAGCAGCAACCCCAATGGCAACAGCAACCCCAACAACAGCCACATCAGCAACAAGACCTTGGGATCTATCGGAATTCCATGCCGGTACACCAGCCCGCTCCTCAGCAACAACAACAGCCGCCGACGTCGGCACCGGCCCAGGTAAACATTGTTCAGCACGCAGCCCCCAATGCTGGGTGGACTTTTGATGATGAAACCCCCGTACGCCTCTTGGCCTTCCACCATAACCATTCCCCCGCACCTGCTATCCCCTCCATTCTCAGGCCCGCCATTCTGACCACCACTCCACCCCTTATTCCCTCCGCATCACCCATCAGGCCCACCGCATTCCCCTCCATACTGCCAGTCCTTTCGCCATCACCCACCATACCCTCCATCATCACCCCTCAACTCAACCCTTCGCCCATTTCCCCTTCACAAGGGCCCATCAGGCCAGCTTCCGCCATCCTCACCCCCATTTCTACCCCTTCCACCTACCCCACCGGGCCAAGCGGGGGTCCATCTCAGGCTGTGCCGGCACCACATTGCGCCCTTCGGTGCGAGAATCAATTCCACAAAGTTTACCCTTCTTCTCGTGCACCCGCACCTACCCCTCAACCTTCTTCCTCAACAGCTGAAGATGCAGACCCCGTGCCAGGCACGAAGTACGACTTGTTACAGCACTTGGACCGGATGCCGGCCAAGATTTCAATTTTGGAATTGATCAAAAGGTCACCGCTACATCAGGATGCTTTGAAGACTTTTTTTGCAGAAAGTAATGGTAAATGAAGATGTGGCGGTGGACAGTTTACCAACGGTGTTGGCAACCATCACAAGGGGGCCCTCTATTTCATTTTTTGAGTCAAAACTAGCTCCCCCAGAGGCACGGCAGATGCCACTTTGTATTACCATTTCTTTGAATAAAGTGGTTGTTGAGTCTGCCCTTGTGGACACAGGAGCATCGATAAACGTGTGTCCATTGAGTACCCTCCGTGCCTGTAACATTTCAGAGGATATTCTTAAGCCAACACCCACCACAATAGCAGCATATGACAATTCCAAGCGTGCTTGTCATGAGGTCGTCACTGTACAGGCCGAGCTAGGGCCGTTGGTTATGGACGTGGAGTTTTATGTGTTGGAGATTGACCCAATGTTCAAAGCTATTTTGGGTCATCCATGGATAAACAGTTTAAATGCCATACCTTCAACCACCCACCAATGCCTGAAATTCCCGTTCCAAGGCCGGGTGGTTAAAGTGAAAAGCATCTCCACCGTCCAGTCTGTTGATGCCATCACAGATAAGATTCTCCCTACACTGTGGCCAAGTAATAGGCCAGTTTTGTCGGTAATGGACTTAAACTACCCATGGGCATATGCATCACGCAAGCCCGCCACTGCGCTAGTCAATGTAAAAATTAAGTCCAAGATAAGAGATTCAAAGGGGTGGCACATGATTCTAAAACTGGGTTATCAGTCGGGCCTGGGTCTCGGCGCACAATTACAGGGGCGGACCAAGCCCATCCCTAAAGGCAGGAAGATGGGCCGCTGAGGCCTTGGCTACCGTGACTTAGCAATGTTAATACTTGGAGACTCTGGCCCTTTAACGTGGGACTATTGACAACATTTTGTGAAAGGCCTGTTGCAGCCCGGCACTTTGAAGAAGCCGCCGCCCAGTTCCGAAGAGAAGGCCTATGATGCATGTGTTATTACTGACCCACCACCGCCGCTGCAGGGGTTGGTGGGTGATATGAAAGATTTTGCTAGTTGTTTTGAAAAGTTGTTCAGTAAAAGAGAAGATTGTCCAAGGAAGAAGGAGATGCCGCTGGTCAAGCATGCTCTGCTGAAGCCAGTCTACCAGAGGCTGCGAGAAGCGGGGAGCTCTATCATTTCTTTTTCTATGTCCTCATTCTGTCTTGCCTCTTTATTTCAACAATTGGGATTTGTCCCACGTTCCCCTCCCATTCTGGTCGACCCGTACGTCACGGAGAGACCACCTGAAATTTTATTTGTTCCATGTGCTTGCGGGCATTGTCCGCCTATTAATCTTTCAACCTTGTTTACTCCTCCCCCCAATGCCCAACTCCACGAGATGTGGTTTCGATCCTCTGATCCATTCTTCGATTGCATCTTCCCCGATTTGTTCCCCATGCAACTACCTCCTCACCCGTCCTCTTCCTCATGTTGCGTGATCACCTCCGACCTCCAAAAAAATGCCAATTTTAAAACGGAGGTTTCAATGGAAGATTACGTTGTGATCTGCTCAGCTTCCCAGGGGCATGCCTTGTTCCTTTTTTAGTAGATTTCCAATCTCCTAGGCTAGATGTACAGTGTGCAGAGTCTCCTAGGTTAGTAGAGTCAGTTGGGGTAGAGTCTAGTTCGAGTCTAGTCAGCCCGTCCCCGTCTGCGACGCACCCTGTGATGCGTCATCCTAAATCCATCCCTGATAGGTTTTTGCAAGATTTGGCCAAGAGGTGCCATGCCCTCCTTAGGTGCCCAGAGTTTGTAGAGACTGCAATTGTTTTGGAAGATGAGGAGGAATTAGAAGGGGTATGGAGTAATGACGGATTAGGGGTATATGAAATTATGAATGAGAAGGACCCAGCTGATGATGAGGAAAGCGATGTGGATGACACTGCTGATTTGTACGCATAAGGTTTGAAGAGGTTTGACGAACCGTCCTCGGTAGTGGATGAACCCACTAAGGAAATTAATCTTGGGACAGAAGAGGATCCCAGGCCCATACTTATTTCTGCTAATCTCCCTCCTCAGGTTGAAGAGGAGCTCATCGAGGTTTTGAGGGAGTACAACGATTCTTTTGCCTGGTCCTACGAGGACATGTCGGGTCTTGAACCCACATTGGTTGAACACCGATTGATTCTTAAACCAGGGGCAACACCCGTTAAACAGAAAGCAAGAAGGTTCCACCTGCAGAGGGCCTTGAGGATAAAGGAAGAAGTCGACAAATTGCATAAGGTCAGGTTTATTAGAGTTATTTTATATCCGCAATGGGTGACGAACATAGTCCCGGTAATGAAAAAGGATGGCAAAATTCAGATTTGTATCGATTTCAGGGACTTAAATAAGGCATGTCCAAAAGACGATTTCCCGCTTCCTCACATTGATGTATTAGTTGATAACACGGCTGGATATGAAGCCCTCTCATTCATGGATGGATATTCCGGATATAACCAAATCCGTCTTGCTCCTGAGGATCAAGAGAAGACCTCTTTCACCACGCCCTGGGGCACATACTGCTATGTCGTTATGCCATTTGGATTGAAGAATGCAAGTGCTACTTATCAGAGGGCAATGATGGCTATCTTTCACGGCATGATGCATGTCTACTTAGAAGCTTACGTGGATAATATTTTGGTAAAGTCGAGGTCTCGAGAAGAACACCTCCCCATTCTAGCCAAAGTGTTGCAAAGGGCTAGGGAATATAAATTGAAGATGAATCCGAAGAAATGCGTGTTTGGAGTTGCATCAGGGAAGTTACTCAGGTTTATAGTTAGTAAACGGGGGATTCAGATCGATCCGAACAAGGCAAAGGCCATTATGGAAATGCCGCCGCCTAAGAACATCATTGAACTCCGAGGTTTGATTGGGCGTTTACAATTCATTAGGATATTCATATCTCAACACTCGCAGAGATGCCGCCCATTCTATGAATTGTTAAAGGCGGGAGCAAAGTTTGAATGGAATGAACAATGCCAAAAGGCCTATGAGGAGCTTAAGGTTTATCTTTCTAATCCCCCGGTTCTGCAACCACCCGTCCCTAGGAAACCCCTGATCCTATACATTTCTGTGATTGAGGACTCCCTAGGAGCTGTCCTGGCTCAGGTAGATGATGAAGGAAGGGAAAGGGCAGCATACTATCGTTCGAGGTTGTTGAATCCTGCTGATTCCAAGTATACTGCCATGGAGAAGACCTGTGCAGCACTAGTGTGGGTAGCTCAGAAGCTCAAACACTATTTCCTTGCCCACGAGGTTAGGCTGATCTCTAGAATGGATCCCATTCGTTATCTTTTAGAAAAACATGTCCTTTCTAGCCGTTTAGCTTGCTGGTAGAGCTTTCTTTCCCAATTCGACATCACCTTCATCATCCAAAAAGTGATCAAGGGATACGCCATTGCTGAGCATCTCGCTCATTCTCCCATCCCTCGCACGGATTCAATCCAGGATGAGTTTCTCGATGAACACTTGGCAGTAATCACTCATCTTCCTTTTTGGTCTCTCCATTTTGATGGTGCTCTCAATTCCCATGGCAGTGGAATCGGCGACGTTCTCCTTACTCCAGAAGGGGTAACCATCCCTATCGCTTATCAACTCTCATTTCCTGCCACGAATAATATAGCCGAGTATGAGGCTCTCCTTGCCGGTCTGAAGCACGCCTACCTCTTGGGCACGTGATACCTTAACATCATAGGAGACTCTCAAATGGTGTTGCGTCAAGTTCTGTCAACTTACCGCACCCGTGACCCTAAGCTTAAGCCCTATCAAGATTTGGTCACGCTCTTGGCTAGGCAATTCCGGAAGCTTATCTATATTCACACCCCTCATTCTCAGAACATTTTGGCTGATGCCCTGGCATCACTAGCTTCTTCTCTTTCATTTCCCCTCAGTCGCGCCACTGAGACCATTGTGGTCCAGCGGTTAGACGCTCCCTCTCTTCAGGATCTTTGGTTCGACAACCTTAGGAAATATGTAGAAAGGAAGGCGGAAAGGGAAGAGGTGAAAGAAGTCTCGTTAACTGAGCTTGAGGAGATCATAGAAGAAGAACAGTTGCCGTGGTATTATGAGATTGAGCAATACTGTAGGGATGGTTCATTCCCGGAGATGGTAAATGCCGAGCAGCGAAAGGCCATTAGAAGAGTCGACGCAAGATACACGATTGTTGCTGGAGAATTGTATAGGCGGGCTCTCAATAGAGTTCTAATGAGGTGTCTAGATGACGATGAGGCTTGGAAGGTAGTAGAAGCAGCTCACTCCAGTGAGTGTGGAGGGCACGTAAATAGGCAGGCGTTGGCGAAGAAGATTCTTAGGCAGGGCTATTACTGGCCAACCCTAGAAGAAGACTGTTCCACCTATGTCCGTAGGTGTCCTCAATGCCAGCTCCATGCTAACAAGATCCATGCTTCGGCTTCTTCTCTTCATCCTCTATCTGCTCCTTGGCCATTTTCCATGTGGGCCTTTGATATTATCGGACCTCTCGGTGACCCGAATTCCGCAGTCAAGCAGAAGTCCTTCATTTTGACGGCTACGGAGTACTTCACCAAGTGGGCGGAAGCTGAAGCCTATGCTAAGATCAAAGCCACCACAGTATGCCGCTTCATCCTGAAGAATATCATCTCATGGTTTGGAGTGCCAAGTGATATCGTCACCGACAACGGGCCTCAATTCATTTCTCAAGAACTCCGGGACCTCTGTAAGAAGTTTAACATATCATTGCATCATTCATCACCATACTACCCCCAAGGTAATGGCCAGGCTGAGGCCACGAACAAAACCCTTCTAAAAATCATCAAGAAAACATGCGAATTACACAAATTTGTTGATTGGGCAGATAAACTGGTAGAAGCTCTATGGGCTTATCGCACCTCCGTCTGTACTCCCACGGGGAAAACTCCTTTTGCTCTCACCTATGGGATGGAGGCGGTACTCCCGTACAAGATCCTAATCCCTTCCCTAAGGGTGCAGCTAGAAAAAGAACTTAATCTCGACGAGCGTCGAGAGGCGTTGCTAGTCCAACTGGAACTCTTAGACGAGAAGAGGCTTAACGCGGCAAATCATGTCTCGGTTTATCAAAAATGTGTCTCATGGTATTTCCAAAAGAAGGTTATCGAACGAAAATTCTAAGTGGGTAATATGATTTTGAAACGTAGATTTATCAGGTCAACAGGTCCCAGGTCTAAGCTGCAACCCAACTGGGAAGGGCCGTTTGTAAATAAGGAGGTCTATCCGGGTAACGTGTATCATTTAATCAACGCGGAGGGTGAAGAATTATCAAATCCGTGGAATGGGCTATATTTAAAACGCTTTTATCCATAGAGTCAAACCAGCAACGACTTAGTGGCGGGGTGCGCCTTCACTTGATCATGAAAGGAAATCCCCGGTTCAACATTTCACACATTACATGGCGCCCTGTGGGTCGGTTTCCCTCTTTTGCACAACACCGTTTCTCCCTTGGCCATGCTTAGGGGAGGCTGAAAGTCCTTATTTTTCCTTCTCTCTCGGCTGAAAATAGGGGCAAAGGGTGAATAAGGGGGCGAGAATTGATCGGGACCCCCCAATAAAAGAGGTCTCAAATAGGGGCAGTCCATTATGACCTTATTCCGTAAAAGAACAAGAAAGAAAAGAAAGAAAGGAACGAAAAGAAAAAAAGGGGGTAAAAATCAAAGCTAAAAGCTCGTAAGCTCGAAGCTCTCGAAAGGTTTGAAAGACCCCAACAATAATAAAACTAGGCACAACAAGAGTGGCAGTACAGTTTTCCCGCGGGATATTATGAGCCCGGTCGTATGCGTGCCTAGAGCGGATGTAGGTTCGATGATGGACGCAAAGCCCCAGCGCAACAGACCAAATTGTTTGAAAAGGGGGTGTCGTGAGAAGAACTCAAGCCCTAAAAACCTCTATACCTACCGCCAACTTTCCTGCTAAATCTGTTTTATTTTCCAAGGAATGGATCCTACCCCAGGTATGGCCTCGGTAGAGGCACCGTTAAAGCAAGGTTAGCACCGGCCACGGGCGGTCCCCTATATTACAGATTGAGCCCGGGAGGCCCCTGGTGAGATAGGAGGTTCCCCGTCGTCAGGTCTAAGCTGGTTTCAAAATCCAAAAAAATCGAATATTTCAAAATCCGACAAAAAAAAATTGACTATTTCAAAATTAAAAAAAATTGAATATTTCAAAATATAAAAAAATCAAATATTTCAAAATCCAAAAAATCAAATATTTCAAAATCCAAAAAAAATAAATATTTCAAAATCCAAAAAAAATCAAATATCTCAAAATACAAAAAAATAAAATATTTCAAAATCAACAAAAAAATCAAATATTTCAAAATCCAAAAAAATTGAATATATTCAAAATCCAAAAACAAAATCAAATATTTTGAAATCCAAACAAAAAAATCAGATATTTTCAAAATTTTAAACAAAAAAGATTTTCTTGATTTGCATTCATAGCATCCATTGCATTCATTTGACATTTGTTATTTACCTATTTAAATAAGGCTTACCCATTTGACCAAAAATCAAGAACTGGTCATTTCCTAACTTGTTATAGGCAAGGGGTTAAGCCTAAAACAGATTTGATCTGTTTTCTGTATTTGTATGTGTGTAGGGGCAGGTTGAAGCTGAAAAGTGCAGTTGGCTCGTGACCGTGTGAATGTTAAAGTCTTATCCCAACCTACACAATCACATCAAGGAAAAAGCCCAAAGCTCAAACTCAATCCAATCATCAATTTTATTTATTTCATATATCAAACTTTCTAAGCACAAGTCATATCCAACATCATCATGAAACAAAAGAGAATCACTCAGTCCTCCGCTGGGCATCCCCGCAGGGACGTGTCTCTCTCAGCTCTCTAACATAGGCCTGGCATGTCGCCGGGATCTCTGCAACCTCTGCTGGTAGGATAAGCACCCTGCTCACCTCCCACATGATCAGGGCACTCCTGACCGCCTGCTCGTCCTCCTCTGTACCGATCCTCCTCGCCTGTAGCGCGGGAAGGATGGGTAGTGCTGGTAGAACAGTCCGGGGTAGTCCAACCTGTAGGTAGCACCAGTGTGGGCTGTACATCGCCAGTGCGGTGTCGCTCACAAGCCTCAAGTCCAAGCCCGACCTCCTGGGAACTCTGACAGTGGTGTCACGGAGGAAGCCCGGGCGCATCACGAACCAATCCAGGGGCAATCTGTTGATGTACAGTCACCACTCGTCTCTGGTCTTCATCTCAGCTGTCCTGCACTCTACCTGTGGAGAGAATCCGAACGCTCCACCTATGAAGAAGAGGGGGTGGCTCCCGAAGATCCTGCTAGCTGAATTGACATCTTCCTTGTATATGAATTTCATCCTAACACCCATCCAACACTCTAGAAGGATCATACAACCAAATAGAGGACCACCTAAGGCTGCTGAAGTAAGGCCCTCGTACAAGTAAGCTAGGATGGCCTGAGAGAGGAAAGTCCCTGCCATAGGCCGCTAATGGTACTAAGAAGGGGAATCTCTAGCACATGGTCAACTGAAGGAAACAAGATAGCCCTGCACAAGCAAATGGACGTAGCCTTAGCTATGGCTTCATCCCACCCACACATGTTCCTGTAATGCTCCACTACCCACTGGCTAAGAGGAAGAAGGTGTTAGGTGCGGATAATGAGACAGATGCAGATCCAGAGGGGGGTGAATGGATCTTCTAATGATTTTTAGCCAATTTAAAAACCGTATGAGATGATGATCACAGATTCGATGGACAAATACTCAAACATCAAAGATGCATGCCCCATCAATCACTAGAACATGGACAACCAATAAGATCACGTTCCTAGCATGCATCTAGCGAGATCAATCAACCAGACAAAGCAATCAAACCATGAAGGACAATGGATTTTTTAGGTGGTTCGGTCCACAGACCTACATCCACCCCTCACTCCAAACCGGAGTGAGGCTTCCACTAGCAACCGCTAGAACAGCAGACTCAGTCTGCAAACAAACGCTGCCAAATAGCTTGACAAACCAAGGGAAACAAATCCCCCAAACCAAGCTCTGCAACCCACAGAAGCTTGACACCTGGACTTGCTACCCACAAGACTAGAACCGGAGGGCGAGCCTCCCTTCCTCTAAACCAGAGGGAAAACACAAGTGACACCCAGTCACTTGCAAACCGGAGGAAAACCTCCCTTCCTCCAAACCGGAGGGAAAACACAAGTGACACCCAGTCACTGGCAAACCAGAGATAACAGATCTCTCTTCCTCCAGACCAGGAGGGAACCCGACCTAAAACCAGAGGATCGGAAGAACAAGGATGGTAAAGGCAGAAAAGGGAAAACCATAACAAAAAAGGGAAAAACAAAAACCATTTAGCTCCAATCAGCACAGTCGTTCTGGATTTGATCCACGAACGAACTAAACAATTCCTCAAGAAAAACTCTCTCCTCTCCAATTCTCAATCTCTGGATCTCTCTTCCTCTTTCCTTCTCGAGCTCTCTTCTTTCTCTGCTGTTCTCTCTTTTTCATCTTCTGCTGGCTCTTCTTCTTCTTTTCTTTCTTCTGCTACTCTCTCTGCTTCTGTTTTCACGATCAGCCTTCTTCTGAGGAAGAAGACTTCCTTTTATAGCAGCAGCAAGCAGATAGGGCGTGTGCTCTCGACGATTCCCGCCCAGAAGGTTCAGTCCACGTGGCAGCATTTCAGCACAGTGGTTCCACGTGTCACGATCAGGGTCATCTCCTATTCTTGGATCACGTGCATCGTTAACCTCCTCGAATCAGTAGTCCTATTAGAACAAATTTACTATTAGTGTAAGTTAATTTATCTGACAAGAAAGACTGAATGCATCGAGTCACTTTGATGAATGAGCTGAGCTTGTACAGACTTGATGCATCAATTGAAGTGTGCACATATGAGAAGGTATGTACAACGAGAATGAATGTACAGACATTACATTCACGAGTGTACATACTTCAAATGCATGAGATGCAGGCAACAAGTGTGTAGACTTGAAGTGAATGCGATGCAAACATAAGGAGTGTATAGACATGAAACAATGGAGTGTATAGACTTGATGTTTACGTGCATGAGAAACCAATGTACAGACTTGCTGTGCCTGCAGTAGACGACACCAGTGTACAGACTTGCTAAGCTTTCGCTAAGTCTGTATAGACTTGATCATGTAGATGACGACACCAGTGTACAGACTTAGTGCAAACGGAATGTGCAGACTTTGTAGCATGCAATGAAGCAATGTACAGACTTAGAGTGAAGCACAAACATATGCAATGTATAGACTTGGAAAGCTTGAACACCAACAGGCTGCAATGTATAGACTTTGATGTGGATTCAAAGCAACCATGTGCAGACTTTACCGATGTACATATTTAGTGTTCTGAACGTAGGTAAAGGTGAGAAATGTATAGACTTCAAGTGTGGATGACCAGACAATGTTTAGACTTGCACATATGCATGAACAAGTGGCGATGTACAGACTTGGCCAATGTGCAGACTTGGAGCAAGGAGACGATGTGTAGACTTGGCCAATGTACAGACTTGAAGCAAGGAGACGATGTGTAGACTTGGCCAATGTGCAGACTTGAAGCAAGGGGACGATGTGTAGACTTGGCCACTGTACAGACTTGAATGCAAAGAGACGATGTGCAGACTTGGCCAATGTACAGACTTGAATGCTTGGAAAGGATTGTATAGACTTCGTCTTGAAGGAGATGCACATATGCACAATGAACATGGATTGAAAGACTAAGCCACGAGCAGAGCATGTATAGACTTGCTGAACAGCAGCATGACCATATCAGCAGTAAATGTGCAGACTTTTTATTGAAGGATGCACAATAGAATGAAAGTATGCACATTGAATGCATGAGATGCTCAGACAAGCCGTCACCGAATGTACAGACTTTGTCTTAGTGTTTATGCATGAGTCTATCAACGAATGTACAGACTTTCTATGTTGCATGCACAAGACACTAAGAGAGACGTTGTATAGACATGACAATGCATGGACTATGCACATAGACGCTGAGTGAGACGATGCAGGCTGTACAGACTTCGAGTGTGTGCTACCGGACAGTGTATAGACTTGTGTATGTAGGGTAGACAAATGGATGTACAGACTTGGGCTGTATAGACTTCATTTGTGTGCAGGGTAGACAAATGGATGTACAGACTTGGGCTGTACAGACTTCATTTGTGTGCTACAGGACAGTGTATAGACTTGTGTGTGCAGGGCAGACAAATGGATGTACAGACTTGGGCTGTACATACTTCAACTCAAATATGCATAGACACTAAGGAGATGAACACGGCGATGTGCAGACTTTAGTTGAACGATGCATGCAGAAGGAATGTATAGACTTGATGGCATGAGACATGCACAAGCTACAACGATGTATAGACTTGATGAACAATGCAATAAGACTCTGTACAGACTTGGCCAATGCAAACTGTGCAGAACTCTGTACAGACATTAAGTGGTGCATGAATGTATAGACTTGGATGTGCTGTAAAGGCTGTACAGACTTGAAGAAATGCATGACTATTGCATTGTACAGACTTTGTGTGACCTTATGCAAAGACAATGTACAGACCAGACTGTAATGTGTAGACTTGGCATAAGCATGAAGATAACAGCAGAGAGTGTATGGACTTGCTGTATGCATGAACTACCCTGCACAGTTCATATGCCCAAAGCAGAACAATCATTCAGACACATATTCATGATATGCTATCATCAAAATCATGGAGTTCAAAATCATGTCACAGATGTTCAGATAACTCATAGTGTTTACTATCATCAAAATCACAGGGGCACAACAATCTCCCCCTTTTTGATGATGGCAACACTATGAGTCGCACTGACTCATGTCAAACTATTCTCCCCCTTTGACTTCATCAAAAAGAAAAATAGTTTGAGATGAGAAATACAAGCATACATGATATGAATAAAGAAAATACTCCCGCTTTGACTCAGTCATTTAAACATGAAAGACACAGAGGCAGTTAAACAATGAAGCACAAATCAAGACAATGTTGCAGATGTATGCTCTCCTATACCAGCCAGATCAAATCATGCACAACATGTGAAGGATAGCCTAGAAATGACAAGCAGGTTAATCTCCCCCTTAAAGCCAGAAAGGAGTTGAGGTATGTCAAGAGGAGATAAGCATCTATCAGCAAAAGCACATAGGCACTCAAGGATTACCACAACCTGTAAGCACAATGAATAAATGTGGAAGAAGGATTTTCATTAGCACACCAAATTCATAAATCTTTGTAAACGAATTTCAGATTCTTCAATTATAATAGATTATGAATGAGTTTAAACTTACCATCATGATTTAAGAGTGATGTATTCAAAGTTTATCAAGAAAATTCAATACTCATATCTGAAACACCTTTTAATAGAAATGAACCAACAACTCATCTGATATTCATGTTTAACCTCCTTCCATCTTACTCATTTAAATTCAATGACTCCTATGGAAGTTACACAAGATAATATTGAGATTAAACAGAGATAATTGTGTTTGAACTTGTCTTTAGTTTTTCAGAATTTCTATTGATCAGCACTTATTTTTCCTGAGCAAGTTTGGTTTAGTCAACACCTTTTTACGTGAGGCACAACACGTCTTAGGTGAAGTGACCCAGTTACTCAGTGTGACAACCATATTACCTCTCAAAGAGAACAGAGTTAGCAATTTAGAGTGTCTTTTTACATGAGGAGACACCTTGATCAGAGGCCAGAATCCCCAGTTACTCAACACAACCATGCCATTGCTCTGCCAGAGTTTCAAACATTTTTAAAAAGAGAGGTAACTATGGCACTTCATGACATGGGCTTGCTCTATTTCTTTGATAGAGAATCCAGTTTCTCTGTGACCAAAGTCATTGCTCTTGCATAATTTTCTTTCTCATATTTTCAAGTTTTCCAGACAAAGCTCAGTACACTTAATTGTTTAAGAACAATATTTTCTACATGTATCTTAACCAAAGATAGCCATGTCTTATAAAATTCAGATTTCAGAAGGTTTTGCATGAAGTTCATGAGACAATTGGTTAAGATTTATTAAGCATGATGATTCAGATATTTTCAAGAATTCTTAATCTAGACTTAGGAAATATATTAGACTTAAATCAATTTGATTTATCAAAATATTCTTAAGCCAGTATAATAGAAGATTCTTCTTTTCAGAATATGTCTGATTTATGACTATGGTACACTGACTAAAATCTTTCCTCATTCAGATGAATCATTGACATTGTCAGAAAATCAGTGGAGTCAACAAAGCATTTTTATTGAGAGAATAGCAGAGAGTAATCAGAAGCCAACATTAAAGACTAAAATTCAGTCAGATTAGCTTGGACCAGACTTGACAAGATATGAAGAAATGTGAATGATAGGAACAAGGTAGCAATTGAATTCACAGGAGGCAGAATCAATAGCTGAGTCTGGAATACAGACAGAACAGCTACACAAGTATAGACAGCAGGGAATTCAAGTGAACCACACAATTGCCAAGAGAATGGATCAGATTGCTAGACAGAAGGAGTTCAAGAGGTGAAGAAGTGATCAAACAGGAATGCTCCCCCTGTCTAGATGTAATGAGTCATTTCTTTTTAGATTTTTCAATGTAAAGAAATGCAATGCAACTAACTACATGTATGCAAAGACATGCAATGTTTGCAATGAGGGCTGAACATATGACTATGTGACTCATGCTCATACAGACTGCCCTATCAAGCAATATGACCCATGGTACTAGGCGGAGATCTTGGTCTAAAAGACCATCTCACACATAGTAAGAACCTCCAAATAGATTTCACATGCCTTTTAGTAGCTTACCATTTAATATACCAGGGTTATGCAAAGTGATGTAGTGCCAATGCAGTTCTATATATAGTCAGTTACTTCTTTTTGGAGATTTCAGAATGATGATGTGCAATGCATTCACTATATGTATGCATATGCAATTTCAGACAATCATTAATATGTAAATCATGTATGAGGAGAGTTCAGAAAATTCAAATCTGACAATGCTGAACATTAAAGAATGTGCAAAAAATAGATTTAACATGCTATGCAGTAAATCTAAGAACAGGAAGTGCAGAGAATTTACCTGAAAGGGGCTTTATCAACTTGGGTGACTTAGTTTAATTTACCCCTCTTTATTCCTCAGTCCAAGGCACACCTGCAAAGTTTTTGATCATTTTGATCCTGCAGGGACCCAAGCAGCTTTGGGTCCTGCGTTAGCCCTGACAGGTGTTCTAAACAAATTCTTAGCAACATGGTCATCATGATCCATCAGGTAGCAATTGTCCATAGAGTGACCATACTTTCCACAATATCTACATGATGTGACTGGTTTCTGGTTCTTATAATGCATAGTAACAGCAGTATGAGGTTTATAAACATGGTCATAAGATTTTCTATTGTATGCATGAACAGTTTGATTCTTATTCTTAATCAGCCAACATTCAGCAGATCTATGGCCTGGCTTCCCACAGTTATAGCATGAGAATCTTGCAAATGGTTTTGCAGGGAATTTGACAACATAGGGGTTAACAGAGTTCTTCTGATCATGCCAACAGTTCTTGACTGTATGGCCATTCTTCCCACAGTGAGAGCATTTGATATGCTTACTTTTAAAACCATTTTTACCCCAAGTGGATCCAAACCAGCACTCAGCAGCCTTGTGCCCAGGCTTATTGAAGTTAAAGCACACAATGTGCTGACTAGACTTGTGTTTAGTTTCATATGGACCATGAAGATGCATGGAAGACCTGGCATGCAATTTATTGTCTTATTTCTTTTTCAATTTTTGAGTTTGTTCTACAGTTTTGGGACTGACAGTGGATTTTTGTGCAGTAGATTGTAAAACAGAAGGAGCAAAGGTTGTGTTCTGATTAGAAGATTTTACAAACACAGTAGACGTTTTATTCCCATTACTCCTTTTGTTTGTCGGACTGTAACCCAGTCCCTCTCTCTGAAAACTAACACTCTTTCCAAGAAGCTTATTCAGATTGTCCTTTCCTTTGACAAATTTTGATAGAGAATTTTTTAAATCTTGAATCTCAGAATTTAAGATAACAGTATTAGCTTCATATTTGGACAGGTCTATTTCACAGGAAATGACTTGTTGATGCAAGGCATCATTCAGACTTTTGAGTTTTTCAACTTCCTGTTTTAATTTTATTTCATTTTTAGCTTCAGATAGGGACTTGTAAAGATCATCAACTTCTTGTTGAAGGGAGGTGATTGTAAGCTCATAGTTAGCTATCTTTTCTTCACAGCAAGTGACATATTCACTCAACATTAGGTTGATGGTTTTTAGACTCTCAATTTCTTGTTCAGCGTCCACCAACCTATCAGAGTTATCCATGCTCACACACTTGCCTTTTTCAATTGTCAATAGCCTATCTGACAATTGGGTGTTTAGATGTTTCAACTCATTGATTTCCTCTTTCAGTTTACTGTTCTGCTCTAGGAGTTCATCATCAAGAACCCATTCATCTGATGAAAATTGACATTCATAAAACATTTCTTGTTGTTTTTCAGATTGAAGTTGGTCGAGATTTTTCTGAATCTCTAGTTTTATTACTCTATCAGCCTCCAGTTTCTCAGAAATCAATCTGTTTTCTTTTTCAAGATCATAGATTTGTGTTCAAATTCCTTGAGCTGGTTTTTGAGTATTTCATTTTCAGATTTCATGTTTTTCAATTCAGAGTTAACACACTCTAAATCTTTTATCAACTTTTCATTCTGAACAACATTATTGTTATGAGCCTGATCATCAATCGAGCTAAGTTTTTTTTTTAGTTCAGCAATTTCACAAACAAGCTCTTGATTCTCCTTTTTGTGTAATCCAATTTGTTTCATAAGAGTTTATTTTTCAGATTTGAAATGATCTAAGTCTGAACTAACAGAATCAAAATCTTTTAATTGTCTTCTGAATATGTCATTTTCTGTCTTCAGAATTACCATGTCCTTACCTCCAGAATTAACATTCACATGTTTATTCAACTTCTTTTTCCGAGATTTATTTCGTTTTCTCACTTTTTCGTAAGAATCAAGCAAATCATTGTATGCTTCAATCCAATCATCCATATCATAATTTTCAAATTTAGAAGATACCTCATCTTCATCTTTTTCTTCGTTTTCTTCTTGCTGTCCATCAACGTCCACCATCATACATGTGTTGTGATTCCTGGTAAGCTTCAATTTCTCTAGAATCTCCTTGGCGGACCTGCAAGAAGAAACACATGAGATTAGAGCTCTGTCAAGTGATGCTTTCATTAAGTCTAATGCTCTAGAGTTGACAGAATCCTTCAATCTATCCCTATCAGTCCATTTAGATATATCCCTTGATAATTTATGAGGACCGTGAGTTATCACCTTCCAAAGGTCAGGATCAATTGTCCTTACATACAGATGCAATTTTTCCAGCCATAGATCAAAGTCATCACCTCTGAACATTGGGGGATTAGCCATCGAGAGATGATAAATGCACAGTAAGCATATGAGCAAATCAAGCTACTAAACCAGGGAAACAAAACACCGAGCACAAGAAACCCACTCTGAAATGCACCACAAAAGATGCAGGATATGCTGCGGATCGTTGGATCCAATGCACAGCAACCCTCTCTGATACCAACTGTTAGGTGCGGATAATGAGACAGATGCAGATCCAGAGGGGGGGTGAATGGATCTTCTAATGATTTTTAGCCAATTTAAAACCGTATGAGATGATGATCACAGATTCGATGGACAAATACTCAAACATCAAAGATGCATGCCCCATCAATCACTAGAACATGGACAACCAATAAGATCACGTTCCTAGCATGCATCTAGCGAGATCAATCAACCAGACAAAGCAATCAAACCATGAAGGACAATGGATTTTTTAGGTGGTTCGGTCCACAGACCTACATCCACCCCTCACTCCAAACCGGAGTGAGGCTTCCACTAGCAACCGCTAGAACAGCAGACTCAGTCTGCAAACAAACGCTGCCAAATAGCTTGACAAACCAAGGGAAACAAATCCCCCAAACCAAGCTCTGCAACCCACAGAAGCTTGACACCTGGACTTGCTACCCACAAGACCAGAACCGGAGGGCGAGCCTCCCTTCCTCTAAACCAGAGGGAAAACACAAGTGACACTCAGTCACTTGCCAACCGGAGGAAAACCTCCCTTCCTCCAAATCGGAGGGAAAACACAAGTGACACCCAGTCACTGGCAAACCAGAGATCACAGATCTCTCTTCCTCCAGACCAGGAGGGAACCCGACCCCAAACCAGAGGATCGGAAGAACAAGGATGGTAAAGGCAGAAAAGGGAAAACCATAACAAAAAAGGGAAAAACAAAAACCATTTAGCTCCAATGAGCACAGTCGTTCTAGATTTGATCCACGAACGGACTAAACAATTCTTCAAGAAAAACTCTCTCCTCTCCAATTCTCAATCTCTGGATCTCTCTTCCTCTTTCCTTCTCGAGCTCTCTTCTTTCTCTGATGTTCTCTCTTTTTCATCTTCTGCTGGCTCTTCTTCTTCTTTTCTTTCTTCTGCTACTCTCTCTGGTTCTGTTTTCACGATCAGCCTTCTTCTGAGGAAGAAGACTTCCTTTTATAGCAGCAGCAAGCAGATAGGGCGTGTGCTCTCGACGATTCCCGCCCAGAAGGTTCAGTCCACGTGGCAGCATTTCAGCACAGTGGTTCCACGTGTCACGATCAGGGTCATCTCCTATTCTTGGATCACGTGCATCGTTAACCTCCTCGAATCAGTAGTCCTATTAGAACAAATTTACTATTAGTGTAAGTTAATTTATCTGACAGGAAAGACTGAATGCATCGAGTCACTTTGATGAATGAGCTGAGCTTGTACAGACTTGATGCATCAATTGAAGTGTGCACATATGAGAAGGTATGTACAACGAGAATGAATGTACAGACATTACATTCACGAGTGTACATACTTCAAATGCATGAGATGCAGGCAACGAGTGTGTAGACTTGAAGTGAATGCGATGCAAACATAAGGAGTGTATAGACATGAAACAATAGAGTGTATAGACTTGATGTTTACGTGCATGAGAAACCAATGTACACACTTGCTGTGCCTGCAGTAGACGACACCAGTGTACAGACTTGCTAAGCTTTCGCTAAGTCTGTATAGACTTGATCATGTAGATGACGACACCAGTGTACAGACTTAGTCCAAACGGAATGTGCAGACTTTGTAGCATGCAATGAAGCAATGTACAGACTTAGAGTGAAGCACAAACATATGCAATGTATAGACTTGGAAAGCTTGAACACCAACATGCTGCAATGTATAGACTTTGATGCGGATTCAAAGCAACCATGTGCAGACTTTACCGATGTACAAAGTTAGTGTTCTGAACGTAGGTAAAGGTGAGAAATGTATAGACTTCAAGTGTGGATGACCAGACAATGTTTAGACTTGCACATATGCATGAACAAGTGGCGATGTACAGACTTGGCCAATGTGCAAACTTGAAGCAAGGAGACGATGTGTAGACTTGGCCAATGTACAGACTTGAAGCAAGGAGACGATGTGTAGACTTGGCCAATGTGTAGACTTGAAGCAAGGGGACGATGTGTAGACTTGGCCACTGTACAGACTTGAATGCAAGGAGACGATGTGTAGACTTGGCCAATGTACAGACTTGAATGCTTGGAAAGGATTGTATAGACTTCGTCTTGAAGGAGATGCACATATGCACAATGAACATAGATTGAAAGACTAAGCCACGAGCAGAGCATCTATAGACTTGCTGAACAGTAGTATAACCATATCAGCAGTAAATGTGCAGACTTTCTATTGAAGGATGCACAATAGAATGAAAGTATGCACATTGAATGCATGAGATGCTCAGACAAGCCGTCACCGAATGTACAGACTTTGTCTTCATGTTTATGCATGAGTCTGTCAACGAATGTACAGACTTTCTATGCTGCATGCACAAGACGCTAAGAGAGACGCTGTATAGACATGACAATGCATGGACTATGCACATAGACGCTGAGTGAGACGATGCAGGCTGTACAGACTTCGAGTGTGTGCTACAGGACAGTGTATAGACTTGTGTATGTAGGGTAGACAAATGGATGTACAGACTTGGGCTGTATAGACTTCATTTGTGTGCTACAGGACAATGTATAGACTTGTGTGTGCAGGGCAGACAAATGGATGTACAGACTTGGGCTGTACATACTTCAACTCAAATATGCATAGACACTAAGTGAGACGAACACGGCGATATGCAGACTTTAGTTGAACGATGCATGCAGAAGGAATGTATAGACTTGATGGCATGAGACATGCACAAGCTACAACGATGTATAGACTTGATGAACAATGCAATAAGACTCTGTACAGACTTGGCCAATGCAAACTATGCAGAACTCTGTACAGACATTAAGTGGTGCATGAATGTATAGACTTGGATGTGCTGCAAAGGCTGTACAGACTTGAAGAAATGCATGACTATTGCATGTACAGACTTTGTGTGGCCTTATGCAAAGACAATGTACAGACTAGACTGCAATGTGTAGACTTTGCATAAGCATGAAGATAACAGCAGAGAGTGTATGGACTTGCTGTATGCATGAACTACCCTGTACAGTTCATATGCCCAAAGCAGAACAATCATTCAGACACAGATTCATGATATGCTATCATCAAAATCATGGAGTTCAAAATCATGTCACAGATGTTCAGATAACTCATAGTGTTTGCTATCATCAAAATCATAGGGGCACAACAGAAGGTGAATCTGACGTGGGCCTACGAAAGTGTGGACGTCCTTGCTATCTGGTATGAACCCTCCCAAGATGAGCCGAGGATCTATAGGGGCAACAGTATGACACACTGAGTCTTCCCCTCCCACCTGGGACCTGGGTAAAGAGAAGTAGGTCTCTACCTCCTCTAGTAGGAGAGTGGCCTCGAATGATGGGAATATGAATGTATGAGTTTGAGGATGCCAAATTTCAACTAAGGCCGAGATGCTGTGCCAATCAAGAGAAAGCTTTGGGTAGTTATGACCTAACACTAGGAGAGGTTGTAAGTGCCAAGATGATGTGACACCACCTTTGGGTGATAGTCGCAAGACTGAATGCCCTTGGACCTACAATTGCAAGCAAGTATCTTTGAGCGGCGGACTTATTCTAGCGAACTCACTCGCGTGGCGCACACTAGTGCCCGTAGGCGAGTCGGCGATGATGTAGAGGGTCCGAGGCGGGACCTTGATGCTCCAATGGTTGGCTAGCTTGGGGAGAACCCCAAATGGGCTAGGGATGCCCAACTGGCGGGCGGCCATTACACCAAGGGTGTGGGATGTAGGGGAACACTCACAACTCGCCCGCAGTGATCACTCACATCAATGGCAATTATGGGCCGAGCTCTCACTCTCCGTCCGATGAAGCAATAACGATAATACTATGCCTAGCAAGGAATTTAAACCATCCAAGAGCGGGACCGAGGCTCACCTAGTTGGCGTGAAGACGCCGACCCCGACCGGAGACGGAGGCGAGCGGGGAGGCGAGGGTATGCACCCGCACGCCGCGTCGATGAAGCTTCAAACCTGTGACTAGAATTATTACATGAACTACACCCCTTGCAAGGGGGGGGATCTCGGGGTGGGGGTTAAGTTATTACAGTCAAAACTACCTCCACGCAGGGAGGGGCCTTCAACCGGCCAAGCTAGGGAAGGAGAGAACCGACCTAGGAACTAATCGATAGAACGCCGATAGTTCTGTCCACCCTCTAGAACAGGGGATAGGCAGTCGAAGATGATGCCGCTGCGGCTGCTCCCGAATTTTTTTGGTGATGAGACCAGCTGGAAAATCTTCGTAGGAGACCCAGAAAGTCATCCAAGTTTTGTTAGAATTTCAGCAAGTAGGTGTTGGTCGGGGCAGAGGCACGAACAGGGAGGTAGAACTCTGACTCTGTCTGCTTCAGGAACACAACAGCAGGATGATGAAGACTCCACGGACGCTTCAGAGCTCGGAATTAGGTGGGGCAGGGGTCGACAGATTCGTTGTCAAGTCTTCTTCGAAACGTGACCCACGGGAACGCCAGAAGTCGTTGGAGTAGACCTGAGCAACCTGATCAGCGAACAGGTGTCTGTTTAGTCCCGGAGTGGATAGAGCAGCACACCTGAGGGAGAAAATTGAGAAAGTGCCGCTCTGGAGGTCGATCGAGGCGCCGCTTCTTGGATATGGAAGGTGACACATTGTAGAAGCTCTCGGCCAAGCGGTGCTTCAAGAAGCGGAGGGATGTGACCGTGAGAACTTCTGGAAGTGGCCTCAGGTTGCTGATTGGATCTGTCTTCCACCGGTATATGGTATGCCCTCTGAAGCTTCCAGGTGAAGACGTGGCAGCCTCTGCAACTGGGCACTCCTCTGCTGCCTGCGAACTGAGAACAGTAGGTTGAAGATGATGGGGGGAAATGGGGTATATGGGAGGGGAAATGGGGGTGGATTAGTGTGGGGAGAACCCTGGCTGTGAGGGGGTCTAGGAGGGGGTGTTCCAAGGTGTGGGAGGGGAAGAATGGGGTCTGGAAGGGGGTCTAACATGTAGTGGGCGGAGGAGCTGCGAATTTGGGATGGGTGGGGGAGAGGGAAGGAGAGTTCTCTCTCCAAGGTTTGAAAATTGACTAATGGGGTGGTTAATGGGGCTTTGGGGATGGGAATGGTTGTGTTGGGGAAGGGAAGGGGTGCTTAGGAAGTGGGGAATTCTCCCTTGGGAGATGAGAGGGTGCTTAGGGAAGGGGATTGGGTAGTTGGTGGTTGGGTGGTGGAATATGGATTGGTGGAGGGTCTCTTGGGACTAGGGGTGGAGTAATGAGGGTTGGGGTAGTTGGGAGGATGAGTAATTAGGGGAGAGGAAGGGTTGATGATGTGGAGGAGAGAGAGGGAGGGGAGAAGAGAGAAAGGGGCGCCCCCCCTCTTGGAGAGATAGAGAGAAGAGAGAGAGAAAGAGAGAGGGGAATCCACCCCTTAGAGAGAGAGAGAGAGAGATTTGGAGAATCCACTCCAATAAGACACTAAAACTCACTTGATTTAAATTGATCATAAAAGGTTGTTACATATGAGAGAAGTGGGGGCCTATTTATAGGCTCACACAATTTCATGGACTAAAATGACCTTGAACAAACTAACTAATGACTAGCCTATCCAGGTGGGGGGCGCCCATGGGCCAAGCCTATCTTTTGGGCTCATTTGGCTACTCAAACCAACCTAATGACTCAGAGACTTAGGTAGATAACCCACTAACCTAGGTACATGACTTAAATAAAGTGGTGCGGACACCCGAGCTGTTGATCGGCACGACACACCGAGCCACCGGTACCGCACACGGAGCACGACACGAGCCACCTCAGCGTCCATCTGGCTCGGAGACAGCTTGGAGACTCCGCCTTGAGCCTCCCCATTTATTATATTTAGCTAGACTTTATGTGTGTGTAATTTGTATTTATTTCGTTGCATTCGGTTTGCCATTTTGAGTGTAATAGGGGCTTACGAGCATTTCGGACCCCGTGGGCCCCACGGGCCCCCCGGGCCCCACCACATTGGGCCACCTCAGTCTAGGGTCCCACATGGGGCCAGTCAACATGCCACATGGGAGCATCTAGAAGTTTGAATGGTATTTGGACACATGGGGGACAATGGACTTGAAAAGTCCAAATGAGAGGCCACCTACCCCCACCTACCAAGTCCAACTTCCACATCCTTGCCATTCTAGTCAATAGGCCGCCCCCCCCTTTATTTTTTTTTAATTTTCATTTGTGTGGATGGTCACATGCAATCCTAGCCCTCAATCTCCCACCCCTAGATCCAACGGTGGAGGATTGATTAGATTGGTGACCTATATATGCTTGTAATTTCCATTTTTGATGAATTAATGCCATTTGGAATCAAGAAATTGTTGGAGCTCCAGCTTGGTGCGCCCCTCTCTTCCCCCTTGCAGCTGTGAAGGTTGCCTCTGGAGGTGTGACTCCTCCCCTATCAGTTCCGGTCATCGCCGCCGCCGCCACGAGCCGCCACCGCACCGCCATCGCCTTCGCCGGAGTTCTGTCCACGCAGTACCACAGCCACTTCCACGAAATTCCAGTCTCAGCCACGGCCTCAGATCGAGTTGGAACTTTTACTGGATGTCCCAGAGGTGTCCAGCACATCCTCAGAATTTTGGTTGGTCATAAAGATCTCATTTGGTATTTTTTGATTTTCGTCCAATCACAGTTTCCAGATCTGTCTACTGTCTGTTTCCATTTCCACCCGCCTAGAGTTTCAAGTCTTAGGTCCTTTTTTTGATTTTCTTTGGTTCGCCCAATTTAACTGGGTGTCCCTTGCATCCATCCCTTCATCCACCATTTTTTTTAATTTTTGGTTCGTCCATTTCATATTTTCTAAAATTCGTTCTCAGTCCTAGCTACAGTACTTTCTGCCAGTTCCTAGATCCGACCACCAGACACTCCAAAAATCCTATCAAATCACCACCAGCTCAAAATCCAATTCTAAAAATTTTCCCAGCTTCATGGTTTTAATATCTACAAAGTTTAAGAAGAGCTTGAAGTCTGATTCCTACGGAAAGTAGGCGGTCAACGGTGGTTCTAAGACAAGTATCCTGTAAATCTGATGTCTCGGTTATTGTACAACAGGGATTTGTAAATTCATTAAAGTCTAGATCCGGATAGATCCATCAGATCTCTTTGAGTCTAGATTGAAGCATTTGAAGAGAGCTTTCCAACGATAGCTCATGCGTCCCGATCCGACATCGGGATCGACCGCAGCGGCTGTTTTCGCCGGAGCGCGCACCTGAAAACAGCAAGCAGAAATCCGTGGGCCGCATTCCGAAAGCTTGGAGATCGGAGTTGTTCGGCCACCGGTCGGTGTTCCCGGCCGACCGCCTTCCGTGGAGACGTGCCACCAGGGGTCCCCATCACAGTGGGACCCACTCCTGCAGATCCGGAGGCCAGCGCCACCCGTGGGCCCCACGGGCCCGCAGAACCCGCCGTTCGGAAAGCACTAAAACGCGGAGTTCGGCACCGCCGGGCGACATCAAGATGCTGCCCGTCAACCCGAGTTGCGTGATTCCCGGGCTCCACATGTGACCTTTTACCTCCCTACGTGGAGTGGGTCAAATCTTTGTATTGCTGTGATATTGTTTAACCGGGAGTCCGTGATTCGGCCGGGGTTGTCTTCGCCACGCCGGGAGCGTGGAGGTAATGGTCCGAACCTCTTGGCGTTCATTTGCTTAGCTAGTATACGGTCTTTTGCCGCTGCCGAGAGTGTAGGTACTAGCCCGTGTGTCCATGTCACCGCTGTGAGAGTGAGAGTGACCCGTCCCGCGACTCGATCCGAGTCCGGAAGTTGAGTCGGACTACCCTTGACCTCCGCCGGTTCCTTAACCGCGCACGGTCCGCGCTTTCCCTCGCTTGGGACGACGAGTGAGCTTCCACTTCTGTTAGCGACGTTTTACCACTAGGAGCTCGTAGTGTCGGGCTTAGTGTCTCCCTGGTGTGTGCTGCTGGTCGCGTCTTCATCTAGAGTCCGAGGGTGGCACCATATAGTGTCGTCTCCTGAGTCCGTCCCGCATCAGTTTGGTATCAGAGCAAGTCGAGTCTAGGGTAGTCGTTGCATAAGTCTTGCATAGTCTAAGGTTACCCCACACACACCTTCACTCGGTATATCCAAAGGTGTTGTCCGACCGTTAGGCTTCGCCTACCGGGAAGACCACACACTTGCGCGAGTGACCTTCGGGTCGATTACCTCCGCCGCGTACCGAGTCTTGGCCGTGTCTAGGGTGTAGTCGAGTCTCATTCTTTTCAAAAAAAAAAAAAGTGTTTTAAATTGCATTCTTTCAAAATACCAAAAAAAGGAGTGTTTTCAAATTGCAATTAGGTCTAAGTGTATCATTTAGTGTGTTTGCATTAGTCGGTCGTTGTCACCTAGTCCGTACGTCTTTGCATGCCCACCCGTCGAGGCACCCAATACTCGCCACCACCACCTATGGCGGACTCCCGAGCCCGTAGTTCCGATGAGTCTTCCACGGCCGAGATGTTCCGGGCCATCATGGATCGTTTAGACACGCGTATGGATGGTCTTAGTACGCGTATGGATGGCATAGGGACGCGTCTAGAAGGGAGGATGAAGGTCCTCGAGGATCGGGCCGGGGTTTCGGAGCAGTCCATTCAAGGCCTTGTTGGGAGGATTGCCGTCCTAGAGAGGGGCCCAGTAGCGGCGCAACCCGCGCCGACGAACGGCCAACAAGAGCCGGTGCAGCAACCCGCTGTGCCAAGGGCTCAGGTAGAGGATGTCGGGAGGCAACAGGCGCCTATAGTGATGATTATGCCTCCGACAATGATCACGGGGGTAACGGTCGTCGTCATCAACGACGGAATCGTGATGACGAGGATGACGACCGCATTCTTAGGGGTGTGCGTGCGGACCCTCCCACTTTTAGCGGGTCCTTGGACCCTAGGGTGTATCTAGATTGGGAGGCCGGTATGGACCGGTACTTCGAGTGGTTTGAGATGACGGACCACCGAAGAGTCCGATATGCGAAGATGAAGCTGCAAGGGCAGGCCCAAACTTATTGGATCAATGTGGAGAGCCTGCTCAACCAGCGACGTCAACCCCAAATCGGTACCTGGGATGATATGAAACTCAAATTGAGGGAGAAGTACCTTCCTGCCTCATATCGCCAACGTCTTATAGACAAGTGGCAAAGCATCTCCCAAGGGAACCGATCCGTGACCGAGTACACCGCCGAGTTCGATGAGTATTATTTGCGGTGCGGGGTCACGGAAGAGAGCACCATGACGATATCCCGCTTTCGGAGAGGTTTGCGGCCTAATTATCAATATGAACTCTTTCGCCGCAATGCCACCACTTTGGAGCAGGCATATCAGATTGCTCTCGAATTGGAGCAGTTCGAGGCCGAGTTCGAGTCACCCCATCGGTTGGGCTCCTTTCCCCTTCGTAGTGTCGAGTCCCGTGGCTCATCTGGCACATATCCGAGGGCCCCCATGGCTCGACCTCAGGAGCCCGCTCGCCACGAGCCCTTTGCTCCTAGGCCTCGCCCTCCACCCCCGAGGGACCTTCCTCGTCCCCAGCATCTTACGGCCCCACCCATAGCCCGTCCACCGGCACCTGCACCACCCGCACGTCCTTTGTTGCCTACGCCTCCTATCCGTCGGGAGGATAAAGGTAAAGGACCTATGATTGGGGAGCCTAGTGGATCACGGCAGCAGTGTTATCGCTGCAATGGGTTTGGCCATTTCGCCAACCAGTGTCCCACTCGCCCATCTCTTCACATTGGGGACACACAGGCTGAGGATACCACCCCTGCGGGCCTAGAGTTAGTCAGCTATGAGGCAGATGAAGAGCTAGCTGACGAGTACTATGAGATGGGAGGTGAGGCCCAGGATGCCCAGCAGTTAGACGATACCCATGTGGGGGTCGTCAGATGTATCCTCACCCAGCCACAGGTCAGTGATGACTGGCGTCGGACCACTATCCTTCATGTATTCTGTAGGCTGGGAAAGCAAATTTGCAAGGTGGTCATCGATAGCGGGAGTTGTATCAATGCAATCTCCACGAACGCTGTCACTCGTCTTGGTCTCACACCCGTAGACCACCCTTGCCCCTACCAGGTATCATGGGTGGATACAACTTCCATTTCGGTCAGGCTGCGGTGCTTGGTCCCGCTGCAGCTCCACTCCTACCGTGACGAGATCTGGTGTGATGTTCTTCCCATGGAAGTGGGAAGTATCATTCTTGGTAGGCCGTGGTTATTCGACCGAGATGCCACACTCCATGGTCGGTCGAACACCTGTACCTTCGACCACGATGGCCAGCGGGTCACCCTCCAACCCGTTCGGCCCAGGAGCCCATCTGTTAGGGGTCCTACTGGCCCTAGTACTCCGAAGCCTTCCGTTCCCGGGCCTAGTACCCCATCCCCAGCTCGGGCTATGACCGTTACCTCTGGCCCAGGAGAGCCCTCGACGAGGAGATTGATGATGATTAGCTCCCGGGAAATGGAGCAGGAGCTTAGTCAGGGCTGTCCGGTGTTTGCCATTACGGTCCGAGAGGTGGAGCGGGACTCCGAGGGTGAGCTCCCACCCGAGGTTGTTCCCATTCTGCAGGAGTATGCTGATGTATTCCCCGATGAGCTTCCCGAGGGACTCCCACCTATGCGGGATATTCAGCATGCCATCGACCTTGTTCCGGGCTCTTCTTTGCCCAATCTTCCTCATTATCGAATGAGCCCCACGGAGCATGCCGAGCTTAAACGGCAGGTCGATGAGCTTGTGCAGAGAGGATCTGTCCGGGACAGCATGAGTCCATGTGCTGTACCCGCATTACTCGCCCCGAAGAAGGATGGCACGTGGAGAATGTGCATTGATAGTCGTGCCATCAACAAAATCACCGTGAAGTACAGGTTCCCTATTCCCCGCCTTGATGACATGCTGGACATGATGGCAGGTGCCACTATCTTTTCGAAGATCGATCTTAAGAGCGGCTATCATCAGGTGAGGATTAGGCCAGGTGATGAGTGGAAGACCGCATTTAAGACCAAGGACGGTCTATATGAGTGGTTGGTCATGCCTTTTGGGTTGACCAATGCCCCTAGCACTTTCATGCGGCTCATGACTCAGGTCCTTCGACCTTTCATTGGAGTCTTTGTAGTGGTGTATTTTGATGATATCCTTATCTATAGCCGCACCACAGGGGACCACTTAGACCACCTTCGGCAGGTCTGTATACTTCTTCGGCGAGAGCAGTTGTTTGCGAACCCACAGAAGTGTGCTTTCATGACATCTCAGCTTACCTTCTTGGGTTTCATTGTGTCTAGTACTGGGGTCTCCGCCGATCCGGAGAAGGTCCGGGCCATTGTTGAGTGGCCGGAACCCCGTACGGTTCATGATGTCCGCAGCTTTCATGGCCTTGCGACGTTCTATCGTCGCTTCATCCGCGGATTTAGCTCCGTCACTGCCCCGATCACGGATTGCATCCGTAAGGGCACATTTGTATGGACGAAGGCCGCATCTGCTGCCTTCAGGGACATCAAGGAGCGCATGACCCAGACACCTATCCTTCGACTGCCTGATTTCTCGAAGGTGTTTGAGGTCTGTTGTGATGCGTCGGGTGTTGGGATAGGAGGAGTTTTGAGTCAGGAGTCCCACCCGATCGCATATTTCAGCGAGAAGCTGAATGATGCGAAACTGCGATATTCCACATATGATAAAGAGTTTTACGCAGTTGTTCAGGCTCTTAGGCATTGGAGGCATTACCTATTACATCAGGAGTTTGTCTTATACTCCGATCATGAGGCTTTGAGGTACCTCATTCCCAAAAGAAGCTGAATTCGCGTCATAGTCGTTGGGTTGAGTATCTCCAGCAGTTCACCTTTGTGCTAAAACATAAGGCTGGAGTGGAGAACAAGGTGGCCGATGCCTTGAGTCGGCGAGCATGTCTTCTTACCACCATGAGTGCCGAGGTCATAGGGCTAGAGAAGATGAAGGAGGCCTATGTTGATTGTCCTGACTTCGGTCAGATTTTTACTACTCTCCAGGCCGGGCCCTCGAGAGACCATGATGATTATGTGCTTCAGGAGGGTTACCTCTTTCGAGGTAGCAGGCTATGTGTTCCCCGAACTTCGGTTCGAGATTTCCTAGTGTGGGAACTACATGCGGGAGGTCTAGCCGGCCACTTTGGTCGGAACAAGACTATTGAGGCAGTGGAGCATCGATTTTATTGGCCGAGCTTGAAGCGCGATGTTGCTAACATCGTGGCTCAGTGCCGTACATGTGCTACGGCCAAAATGAAGAAGCAAAGCTCGGGCCTTTATACGCCTCTCCCCGTGCCTGATGCCCCGTGGCAGGATGTCAGCATGGATTTTGTTTTGGGATTGCCACGTACCTCCAGGAAGCATGATTCGGTCTATGTGGTGGTTGACCGTTTCTCGAAGATGGCCCTCTTTATCCCTTGCTCAAAGACTTCGGATGCTTCTAGGGTAGCCCGCCTATTCCTTACTCATGTGGTGTGCAAGTTCGGGTTGCCTCGCACTATAGTGTCTGACCGTGATGTTAGGTTCACTTCCTATTTTTGGAAGACACTATGGCATATGATGGGTACGCACCTCAAGTTTTCCACTGCATACCATCCCCAGACAGATGGTCAGACCGAGGTGGTCAATAGGAGTCTGGGTGATCTTTTGAGATGTCTTGTTAGGGACCGCATTGGGGATTGGGATCTCATTCTACCTATGGCTGAGTTTGCATATAATGATTCGGTGAATAGGTCTACTGGCATGAGTCCATTTGAAATTGTCACAGGTCGTAGGCCTAGGAAACCCGTTGACCTTGTCCCCATGCCTGTCCATGCTAGAGTGTCGGAGTCGGCCGAGTCATTTGCTAGGCATGTTAGGAGTTTGCATGACGACATCCGTCGTCACATTGAGTCCAGCAATGCACGGTACAAGGAGTTAGCCGATGCCCACCGACACCACCGAGAGTTCCACGAGGGCGAATACGTCATGATCAGGGTAAGACCTGAACGGTTTCCCTCTGGAACCGTTAAGAAGTTGCAAGCTCGCGGAGCCGGTCCATTCAGAGTGTTGAAACGCGTTGGATCCAATGCGTACGTTGTGGACTTGCCCGAGGAATATGGTATAAGCTCTACCTTCAATGTATCGGATCTTGTTGCATATAGGGACCCAGCGGTGATCCCTAGTGAGCCTTTTGAGCCATCTCCTCCCCTTGAGAGTGATCCCACACCTGAGTGTCCACTTCCACCTCCAGCCCCTTTTTCACGGCAGCGTGAGCATATAGATCGTATACTGGACGAGCAAGTGACGGTTACCAGGAGTGGATCTTACCCGCGCTACCTAGTGCGATGGAGAGGACGGCCCGCTACTGAGGACACATGGATCACACATGGTGAGTTGCAGCAGATTGATCCGGACCTTTTGGAGCGATACAGGAGCGATGCAGACCCTTACTCGACAGGGTCGAGTTTCTCCCACCCGGGGAGAATTGGTGCGGACACCCGAGCTGTTGATCGGCACGACACACCGAGCCACCGGTACCGCACACGGAGCACGACACGAGCCACCTCAGCGTCCATCTGGCTCGGAGACAGCTTGGAGACTCCGCCTTGAGCCTCCCCATTTATTATATTTAGCTAGACTTTATGTGTGTGTAATTTGTATTTATTTCGTTGCATTCGGTTTGCCATTTTGAGTGTAATAGGGGCTTACGAGCATTTCGGACCCCGTGGGCCCCACGGGCCCCCCGGGCCCCACCACATTGGGCCACCTCAGCCTAGGGTCCCACATGGGGCCAGTCAACATGCCACATGGGAGCATCTAGAAGTTTGAATGGTATTTGGACACATGGGGGACAATGGACTTGAAAAGTCCAAATGAGAGGCCACCTACCCCCACCTACCAAGTCCAACTTCCACATCCTTGCCATTCTAGTCAATAGGCCGCCCCCCCCTTTATTTTTTTTTAATTTTCATTTGTGTGGATGGTCACATGCAATCCTAGCCCTCAATCTCCCACCCCTAGATCCAACGGTGGAGGATTGATTAGATTGGTGACCTATATATGCTTGTAATTTCCATTTTTGATGA
Organism: Amorphophallus konjac; assembly: GCA_022559845.1. Taxonomy (NCBI): domain Eukaryota; kingdom Viridiplantae; phylum Streptophyta; class Magnoliopsida; order Alismatales; family Araceae; genus Amorphophallus; species Amorphophallus konjac. Next base: position 163,144,574 of record CM040128.1, read on the forward strand.
ATTAATGCCATTTGGAATCAAGAAATTGTTGGAGCTCCAGCTTGGTGCGCCCCTCTCTTCCCCCTTGCAGCTGTGAAGGTTGCCTCTGGAGGTGTGACTCCTCCCCTATCAGTTCCGGTCATCGCCGCCGCCGCCACGAGCCGCCACCGCACCGCCATCGCCTTCGCCGGAGTTCTGTCCACGCAGTACCACAGCCACTTCCACGAAATTCCAGTCTCAGCCACGGCCTCAGATCGAGCTGGAACTTTTACTGGATGTCCCAGAGGTGTCCAGCACGTCCTCAGAATTTTGGTTGGTCATAAAGATCTCATTTGGTATTTTTTGATTTTCGTCCAATCACAGTTTCCAGATCTGTCTACTGTCTGTTTCCATTTCCACCCGCCCAGAGTTTCAAGTCTTAGGTCCTTTTTTTGATTTTCTTTGGTTCGCCCAATTTAACTGGGTGTCCCTTGCATCCATCCCTTCATCCACCATTTTTTTTAATTTTTGGTTCGTCCATTTCATATTTTCTAAAATTCGTTCTCAGTCCTAGCTACAGTACTTTCTGCCAGTTCCAGATCCGACCACCAGACACTCCAAAAATCCTATCAAATCACCACCAGCTCCAAATCCAATTCTAAAAATTGTCCCAGCTTCATGGTTTGAATATCTACAAAGTTGAAGAAGAGCTTGAAGTCTGATTCCTACGGAAAGTAGGCGGTCAACGGTGGTTCTCAGACAAGTACCCTGTAAATCTGATGTCTCGGTTACTGTACAACAGGGATTTGTAAATTCATTAAAGTCTAGATCCGGCTAGATCCATCAGATCTCTTTGAGTCTAGATTGAAGCATTTGAAGAGAGCTTTCCAACGATAGCTCATGCGTCCCGATCCGACGTCGGGATCGACCGCAGCGGCTGTTTTCGCCGGAGCGCGCACCTGAAAACAGCAAGCAGAAATCCGTGGGCAGCATTCCAAAAGCTTGGAGATCGGAGTTGTTCGGCCACCGGTCGGTGTTCCCGGCCGACCGCCTTCCGTGGAGACGTGCCACCAGGGGTCCCCATCACAGTGGGACCCACTCCTGCAGATCCGGAGGCCAGCGCCACCCGTGGGCCCCACGGGCCCGCAGAACCCGCCGTTCGGAAAGCACTAAAACGCGGAGTTCGGCACCGCCGGGCGACATCAAGATGCTGCCCGTCAACCCGAGTTGCGTGATTCCCGGGCTCCACATGTGACCTTTTACCTCCCTGCGTGGAGTGGGTCAAATCTTTGTATTGCTGTGATATTGTTTAACCGGGAGTCCGTGATTCGGCCGGGGTTGTCTTCGCCACGCCGGGAGCGTGGAGGTAATGGTCCGAACCTCTTGGCGTTCATTTGCTTAGCTAGTATACGGTCTTTTGCCGCTGCCGAGAGTGTAGGTACTAGCCCGTGTGTCCATGTCACCGCTGTGAGAGTGAGAGTGACCCGTCCCGCGACTCGATCCGAGTCCGGAAGTTGAGTCGGACTACCCTTGACCTCCGCCGGTTCCTTAACCGCGCACGGTCCGCGCTTTCCCTCGCTTGGGACGACGAGTGAGCTTCCACTTCTGTTAGCGACGTTTTACCACTAGGAGCTCGTAGTGTCGGGCTTAGTGTCTCCCTGGTGTGTGCTGCTGGTCGCGTCTTCATCTAGAGTCCGAGGGTGGCACCATATAGTGTCGTCTCCTGAGTCCGTCCCGCATCATAAAGGGAAAATTACATAGTTTATGACTCAAAGAAAATATGAAAATTATATGGATAGACTCAGAAAAATGTGAAGAACATAATGACTCATGCCGTCGATCCATTTGAGCTTCGAAAAAGAGTGGAGGGGCAAGGGATGCCCACATCACAAGATCTCAAGATAGATGTCACTCCTTGGAGCAAGGCGCGGACCATGGGAGCCAACCACTTCAAGGTGGAATACCGCCTGGGGCCAGGGAGAATCTGAGATGGGAAGAAAGAAGATTGAAGAAAAGAGAGAGAAAAGAAAAACATGTAAGTAAGTGAAAGTGTTGTGTTAGATGGAAACAGTCTATCACCATGAAGTGTGGATCTAGAGGGGGGTGAATAGATCTATGGCCTAAATTAAAACCAATATAAGGCTCTAATGCGGAATTTAAGCCGATCTACAATATCACTAACTAGAATGCTGGATCTGAACAGAAACTAATCAATCTGTGAAGATAATCAGGAAATCCAGTCACACACCAGTTCAAGAGCAATCTCACAAACACAAGACACACAAGATTTTTAGATGGTTCAGTCAGGAGACCTACGTCCACCCTACACTCAACCAAGTGTGGCTTACTGCTGCGCAGCACAGTTTGTGTCCGCTGGACAATACAGCTTAGCCTACAACCGCTGAGCTTCACAGCTTGCTGTCCGAGACCAAGTCTCGCCCGCTGAGGAGTTACAGCTTAACCTGTCCAGAGGCTACACCTCTGCAAACCTGCTGGGGAATACAGCTTACCCGTCCAGAGGCAGCACCTCTGCAAATAGCTGACACATAGCTTGAAGAAATAGTTTCGGAAAGCAAAAATAGAAGCAAACGAAAATGAGAAAACGTAGAAGGAAATATAGCTCAAAGTGAGCAGTCTCAGCTCTGGTATCTGAACCAAGAGACTGAGTAAGAATGAGACAAGCTCTCTCAAACAAACTCTCTCAATTCATCTCTCTCAATCTTCTCTTCTCTCTCTTTTTCTTCTCTGTTCTCGGTGGCTCTCTTCTTTTCTTCTCTGTGGATCGTGCAGGCTGAAGTTCACACTCTGCTCTTCTGCTTCGATCAGCCCCTCTGCTCACGATTGAACCTTCTTCTGAGGAAGAAGACTTCCTTTTATACCAGCAGCACAGATAGGGCGTGTGGCTTCCACATTTCCCGCCCAGAGCTTTTGCCAGATCCGAGGAATTTCGACAACATGGCAGCATCCTGGCTGGGCTGCATTCCACGTGTCACAATCTGGGCACCTTGTCCAACCTTGGATCACGAGCCAGTCATTAGTCTTTTTGTAAAGAGTCCCTGTCAGTCAGTCGAAAGGAACTTATCAGTTTAATGTCGAAACCTTGTACAGACTTTATCGTATGTAATGTGCAGACATTGTATAGACTTGCTGAAGTGTAATGCAGTGTGCACAAGTTGAAGTATGCACAACAAAACTGAATGCACTAACATGCCGTCGACCATTGTACAGACTTCATGTTCACTATGCAGACGTTGTACAGACATGCTAATGTGTTAATGTAGAATGCATCAAGCAAAGTGTGTACATTGAAGATGAATGCATAGACGTGCCGTCAACAGATGTGTGGACTTGGTGTACATGTGACAGCAGTGTATAGACATTGCAGACTTGTGCAGACTAGCCAGTGTATGGACTTGGTGAGCATGCAGCACACAATGTGCAGACTTCGTGCAATGCATGAAGAAGCAATGTATAGACTTGGCGTGCAATGTGCAACCAATGTACATACTTTGCAATGCCTAATGTTAAGGCATGAGAACATAATGCAAAATGTACAGACTATGCGTGAGACGCTAGACGCTGTACAGACTTGGAGACAATGCATGCTGCAATGTATAGACTTAGCATATGCATGAGACGCTAAGTGAGACGGTGCATGTATAGACTTGAATGAGACACAGCATAAGACGCTGAACAGCCAAGGATGTATAGACTTAGCATGAGACGCTAAGTGAGACGGACGATGTATAGACTTAGCCGATGCAAACTTAGTCCGATGTACAGACTTTGCATTTGATGTACTGACTAGCTGATTAAACATACAAGAACTCTGTACAGACTTGAGAAATGATGCATGCACAAGACAAAGATGTATAGACTTACAGTTATGCAACCAGACAACTGAATGCACAAACAATGTATAGACTTGCTCATGGACAGTGCACAGTGAATGTATAGACTTGAGTAAGGAATGTGTAGACTTGGTGCATGAAGCAAGGCAATGAGGAATGTATAGACTTTCACAGTGTATGGACTTGCCAAAGGAGTGATGAATGATGTACAGACTTGAGCTAAGCAAGGGCTATACAGACCTGAGAGTGTACGATGTATAGACTTTCACAATGTATGGACTTGCCGGTGCAACGTAGGTAAAGATCTAGGAGTGTATAGACTTGATATCGTGGAACACACAGGCTGTACAGACTTCACCGATGTATAGACTTGGAAATGCTGAAGCACTAGATGCAGCAATGTATATACTTGATGCACAAACACATCTCTGCGATGTATAGACTTCATCGATGTATAGACTTCGTTTCGTGCATGCTACAGGCCAATGTATGGACTTTGAATGAACGTGCATGCATTGTATAGACTTGAGTGATGCACAGCCATATGCAATGTATAGACTTGACCAATGCATGAGACGCTGAGTGAGACGTTGGACGCTGTACAGACTTGTGTATGATGCGATGCAATGTATGGACTTGTGTGTATGCAATGTGCACACTTGTGTTCTAAACGATGCACGAGCACAACAAAATGTAATGTATAGACTCTGACTGCATGGAACACACAGACAATCTCATAAAGATAGTTTCATCAAAACATAAACGGTTGCCAATCAATCAAAACGAGCTGTTGCCAAAGAGGTAAATCTTATTGTCAACATCATCAACATAGAGGAGTCACAACAGTCTCCCCCTTTTTGATGATGGCAACACCCTATCATATAGAATAGCAACATCCTGTCATACAGATGTATTTTTGATGAAAGACATGATTTGTTAGTCAGATTTGTCATGCAAATGCTATGAATGCATACTGAGAAATGAAATCTAACTCCCTGCTAACCAGATCTCTCCCTTTGCCATAACATGATGTATACACTCCCCCTGGAATTCACCAAACAGACAACATATTCTCCCCCTTTGCCATCAACAAAGAGGAGGGATAGAAAGTGCAAGGGAAGGAACAAGAGAAATCATCTGACTAGCATTCTGAACAAGTAGTTCAGGAATAAGTATTCTAAAGCACAGAGTCTTCAGTCATATGAATTTATAAATTACTTTCAGATAGAGTTCCGGTGTAAAGGTTATAAAATTTAGAGTTTATGCACTACAATCATTGAATGAGTTTGATGTGCATGATAATAGCAATAGACCAGAATCACATTTGAGCATGAGAGATTCAGTTTCAAAGTATCTTACTGTCTTAGACTCAGTAAAATTTGTTAAAAGATACCAGGTCATGTATTGAAATTAAACAATTTGACATACCTGAAATTTCTTTTTGAAGGAACAGCATTTTCAATTTTAGTTCATTAAGGGCATTCAGATACTATTTATCTTTTTGCGTAAGGGTACACGTTTATCAGACGCCAGTACCCCTAGATACTCAACATGATGGACCATTCTGCCTATGATCAAATTCAATAAAAATGATTTACACCTTTTTGTGTGAGGGTACACGTTTATCAGACGCCAGTTACCCCCAGGTACTCAGTGAAACCACCCTACTGTTTTGATCATTTATACAGAGATAACTGATACACCTCATGACATAAGTGTTATCCATTTCTTTGATGGATCACTCAGTTTCTCAGTGATTTACCAGTCATTGCTCTGCCAACATTATTTTCAAATATTTTTTAAGATTTTTCAATATTTTTCTTAGCTGTCCTTTATTTGTTTTAGAATGACTTGTTTAAGGACAATACACATACTTAGCTTCTCTAACATGATTTCAGGTGAGTTTTCAGATTTCAGATACAGTTAGCTTTGTCTAACATGTAATGAAATAATGGTTGAGAGCTATTATCAATTATCAACATCCTTATTTTCTGATTGCAATATTTAAACTCTAAAGATTATAAAACTTAAACCATTAAGTCAGTCTTCAAGCAATTAAAATTCTTATAAAGGAAGAAGTCTATTTTCTATTGCTTAAGACTTGGAACTGACTAACAGATTGCACATATTGTCAGACTCAACTCATTCAGGGTGAAAGGATGAATGAATTCAAGAGAGAAAAGGATTTTAGTTTCAATGAAGTTGATGACCTCTCTGAATTACATACAACACTCCCCCTGTCTATATGCATGTAGTTTTGCAAATGAATGGCAAGAATTAGATGACAGAGAGCTTAGACATAGGTCATGGATGAATGATATGCAATGAAAAAATATGTCATGAAACAATATGAATGTTAGGCATGCATGGTCTAGTCCAACATTCAATCAACCACAGAGTTTTATTCAAACCAACTGAAATTTTATTCATCATGCTGAAATTTACACAAGCCAAGTTCTCTTCTAAGAAATTTGAACCTTTCATTCCCTAGTGGCTTAGTAAAGATATCAGCAATTTGTTTTTCTGTTTCAATAAAATTCAGTTCAATTTCCTTTTTATTGACAGCATCTCTAAGAAAATGGTGTTTGATCTTAATATGCTTAGTCCTAGAATGATGAACAGGATTTTTAGCTAAACATATAGCACTAGTATTATCACACAACATTGGAATACATTCCAGTTTTATTTGATAATCAGCCAGTTGGTGCTTGATCCAAAGTACTTGGGCTGCACAATTACCAGCTGCTACATATTCAGCTTCAGCTGTGGACAAAGCAACTGTGTGTTGCTTCTTAGATGCCCAAGACACTAGACAACCACCTAAGAATTGACAGTAGCCACTAGTGCTTTTTCTATCTACTCGACACCCAGCATAGTCTGCATCAGTGTAGGCTAGAAGTTCTAACTCACACCTAGCAGGATATCATAGACCAAGCTCTTGGGTGCCTAATAGATACCTAAAAATTCTTTTCACAGATTTAAGGTGTGATTCTTTAGGACTAGCCTGAAATCTAGAACATAAACACACTGCAAAGTGAATACCATGCCTAGATGCTGTAAGATATAAAAGGGATCCGATCATACCTCTATATAGCTTTTGGTCCACTAGTTTACCTTGAGGATCTTCATCTAAGCTGGTCGAGGTACCCATTGGAGCAGCTATTTCTTTGAGGTCTGCCATCTTGTATTTCTTCAGTAAATCTCTTACGTACTTGGACTGAGTGATGAAGGTTCCATCCTTTGTCTGTGTAACCTGCAGTCCAAGAAATAATTTGAGCTCGCCCATTGAGCTCATTTCAAATTCATTAGTCATAATTTGAGAAAACTCCTCACACAGTTTGGGGTTAGTTGACCCAAAAACTATGTCATCCACATAAATTTGAACAATAAGTATATTTGGATGACTTACCTTAGTGAACAAAGTTTGATCAACTACTCCTCTTGTGAAGTTCTTATATGTGAGAAATTTGCTCAACCTGTCATACCAAGCTCTAGGAGCTTGCTTAAGACCATAGAGAGCTTTACTAAGTTTATAAACATGATTGGGGAAGTCTAAACATTCAAAACCAGGAGGCTGCCTCACATAGACATCCTCACTGATTTCCCCATTCAGAAAGGCAGATTTTACATCCATATGCTGAAGATTTATTCCTAGGGAACATGCATAAGCCAATAAAATTCTGATTGCTTCTAACCTAGCTACATGGGCAAAAGATTCTTCAAAGTCTATTCCAAATTCCTGGTTATACCCCTGAGCTACAAGTCTGGCCTTATTCTTAACCACATTCCCTAATTCATCAGTTTTATTTCTGAAGACCCATTTAGTCCCAATGACTGTCTCATGATCAGGAGGTGGAACCAAGTGCCACACCTTATTCCTGTCAAATTGATTGAGCTCCTCATGCATAGCATTAATCCAATGCACATCCTTGAGAGCACAGTCAATGGACTTGGGTTCTACATGTGATACAAAAGCATATGCATTTAGTTCATTTTGAATTCTTAAATGGCCTCTAGTCCTAGGAGGGTCATGCAAATTGCCAATCACATTATCTACAGGATGATCTTTTAGATATCTAATGTTGACAATTGGATCATCATGATTTTCACTTACCTCCCCTTGACCTGTAGGCTCTTCTCCATTAAGCTCTTCATTTTCTTCCTCATCTTCGGATTTGTCTGCAGGGTTCCCTTCTTTCAGAATATCACCATTGTCTTCATTCCTGCATTGACCAATATTAGTCTTTACCAAAGATTCATCAAAGACAATGTGTGGAGATTCTTCAACAGATTTGGAATTTAGATTATACACTCTATATGCTCGGGTGTTTTCAGAGTAACCAAGAAAAATTCCTGGTTCACCTTTAGGTTCAAATTTATCAAGGTCTCTTTTATCATTTATATGAATAAAGCATTTGCAACCAAAAACCTTGAAATGAGCAATTGAAGGTTTCTTACCCTTTATGATCTCATAAGGTGTTTTCTGGGTAGAAGGTCTTACCATAGCTCTGTTAATTACATAACATGCAGTATTTACAGCTTCAGCCCAGAACTTCCTTGGCAGACCACCTTCAACCAAGAGTGTACAACCTGGTTGGCCCAAAAAGGTCCATGTGTATCAGCTCATAGGGTTTAGAGGACAAATCTTATGTTCTAGATTTGAATGACTTCCTAGTTAACTTGGACTGAGTACATGCATCACAGAGTTTATTTTCTTTCTTAAAGGAAACTTCAGGAAGTCCTCTAACCATGCTGTGCTTATTTAATTTATGCAATATTGTGTAACTAGCATGGCCTAACCTTCGATGCCATAAGAATGCTAAATCCTCTCTGCTAGCAGTAAGGCATAGGTTAGAATGTTGTATATCATCTAAGTCTATCATGTAAGTATTATTTATTCTTTTACCAGAAAATATAACAATTCTAGAATCAGGTTCAAAAACTTTACAGCATTCAGAGTCAAAAAGAACTTTGCATCCTTTATCACATAGCTGGCTGATGCTAAGTAAGTTATATGCTAAACCTTCAACCAGTATGACATCTTCAATGCAACAGGTAGTACACTTACCTACCTTACATGTCCCGATAATCTTACCCTTTGTGTTGCTACCAAAGGTGACAAGGCCTCCATGTTTCTCTGTCAGTATGCAGAACTTGGCCTTATCTCCTGTCATATGCCTGGAGCAGCCACTATCCAAGTACCACAGATTGTTCTTGGCTGCCAGACATACCTACACACACAATCAGGTAGAGAAGTTTGGAACCCAAGTCTGATTAGGCTCCGGAGCAGATGAAATGCAGTTAAAACATGAAAGCAAGCTTTTAGGAATCCACATTTGTTTAAAAGAATTCTGTTCAGTGGATTTTCTAGATTCCTTTCTGTTATTATTCCTCTTCTTTTTGTTGTTATTCTTCTTGTTGGTACTAGCATAATTATTGACAGATTTGTTACTTCTGTGCCAGTGCCTTGGCCAGGGTGCATTCACGAAATTGTGGCCATAGTAGTTTCTGGGCTGGCTGAACAAATGCATGTTCCTAGATGTCCAATTGCCATACCCACCAACCCAATTTCTAGTGTAAGGTCTGTAAGACTGTGTAACCTGATATGCATGACTTGTAAACTTTCCCTAAGTCCCAGTCCACCCTGACCTATTTGGATAGGTTGACTGTGTAGTGTAGTAGGACTGGGCTCTAGATTGATAGAAATGTTTGGGTTGAGCTCTAAAAGCATTCTGTCTCCTCTTCACTTTGGACCCTGCTAACCTATTCACAGGTGTGTATTGGGTCTTCTTCTGAGATGGTGATGGTGGTGGAGACTTGGTAACATTAACATGGGGTTTATGTGAATGTGTAGGCTGACCCCTAACCTGAGACTGAGCTTTAGGATTTTGCTTGGATGTACCAGCTCTACTAGGCTCACTAATCTTTTGTTTGCCCTTCTCCTCAGCACCGGGCTTCTTCAGATTTATAGTTTTATTCACATAAGTTTTTGAATTCATGTTAATCAGAGGTCCTTTCTCTTTTTGTGCGACAAATGAAATAGTCTTCATTCCAAAACTTTTTGTTGCACTAGAATTAAATCCAAGGCCCTCTTTCCTGAAATTGACTTTTGACCCTAACAAAGCATTTAGGTTGTCTGAACCTTGGGTCATTTTCTCAATAATTTTCAGCTTGTCCTCATTATCTTTCTGAATATCTTCAATGGATTTCTTCAGTTCGGTGTTTACACTTAGGACAACTTCATATTTTTCACTCACAATTTTCATCTCACTCTCATATTTCTGAATTTTCAATTTCCATTCATCAGTTTCTTTTTCTAACCTCTCATTATCTTCTTTAGAGGCTCTTAACTCATGCTTGATTTCTTCTATTTCAGAGCATGTGAGTTTCAGCTTATTACTCTCAGATTCAAGGCATGCAATTTTATCAGTTAGAGTTGTGTCATTTTGCATGGAATTAATTTTTCTTCTTAGATGCCTATTATCTTTTCTAATATCATCTGTTTTATCAGCTATTTCATGATAGGCATCTACCCAATCAGCAATAGTAAAATTATCGAATTGAGAGGATACCTCATCTGAGTCTTCCTCTCTGTCTTCAGAGCTGGTTGCCATGAGGCAAATGGGCTTTTCTGATTCTCCCTCACTGTCTGAGCTGTTGCTCAAGCTACCTTCATCCTCATCACTCCAAGTACTCACCATGGCTTTCCCTTTAGTATTCTTTTTCTTGGACTTGTGCTTGAGCTTCTGAATCTCCGGACAATCAGCTTTTAGGTGGCCAGCCTTCCTGCATTGGTAACACACATTAGATTCAGTTTGCTTTGCAGGATTAGATTTATACCTTTTATCTCGTCGGCCACCACTATAGTTTCTTCGGCTGAATCGCCTTCCTTCTTTCCTGAGGAGCCGCCTGAATTCCCTGGTGATCATTGCTAGATCATCACCTACTATTACTTCTCCAGACAAGCTCTCCTCGGATGATGATCTACTAGAGCTGGATCGGCTGGATTTGCTGGCACCAGCCTTTAGTGCAATCGGCTTTCTCTTCTTCTCAGCTTCATCTATCTTCGGCAGATGCATTTCGTAAGCCATCAGTGAACCAATCAGCTCATCTGCCCTGGTGTTTTGCAGATCCCTTGACTCTTCCATCACAGTAGCTTTAGTGTGCCAAATAGGAGTCAGGGAACGCAAGATTGTCCTTACAATGTCATATTCTGAGTATGTCTTCCCAAGACCTCTGAGACCATTTGTGATGATTGTCAGTTGAGCATACATCTCCTTGATGGTCTCATTTGGCTTCATCTTGAAAGCTTCATACTCTGACACCAGGAGGTTCGCCTTTGTCTCCTTGACCTGAGAGGTCCCTTCATAGATGACCTCCAGCGTATCCCACATCTGTTTAGCTGAAGTGCAAGATGATACACGGGAAAACTCTGTGGGGTGCAGAGCGCACTGAATAGCATTGATAGCGCTCCAGTTCATAGTAGACCTTCGGATCTCTTCTTTGGTCCAGACATCCTCATTCGGGGACAGCTCAAAAGGTCCCTTACTGACCACCTTCCAAATCTCGTAGTCCTTCACCCTCAAGAAGACTTGCATACGATTCTTCCAGTATAATTTGATCCATCGAAGTAGGGGGGCTTGGTGGTAGAATGTCCCTCAGCAATCATCCCTCGAGCATCCATCTGTACCTTCCTCTTCGGGATGTAAGTCCCTGTAGAAGAGTTAGGCTCTGATACCAACTGTTGTGTTAGATGGAAACAGTCTATCACCACGAAGTGTGGATCTAGAGGGGGGTGAATAGATCTATGGCCTAAATTAAAACCAATATAAGGCTCTAATGCAGAATTTAAGCCGATCTACAATATCACTAACTAGAATGCTGGATCTGAACAGAAACTAATCAATCTGTGAAGATAATCAGGAAATCCAGTCACACACCAGTTCAAGAGCAATCTCACAAACATAAGACACACAAGATTTTTAGGTGGTTCAGTCAGGAGACCTACGTCCACCCCACACTCAACCAAGCGTGGCTTACTGCTATGCAGCACAGCTTGTGTCCGCTGGGCAATACAGCTTATCCTACAACCGCTGAGCTTCACAGCTTGCTGTCCGAGACCAAGTCTCGCCCGCTGAGTAGTTACAGCTTAACCTGTCCAGAGGCTACACCTCTGCAAACCCGCTGGGGAATACAGCTTACCCGTCCAGAGGTAGCACCTCTGCAAATAGCTGACACACAGCTTTAAGAAATAGTTTCGGAAAGCAAAAATAGAAGCAAACGAAAATGAGAAAACCCAGAAGGAAATATAGCTCGAAGTGAGCAGTCTCAGCTCTGGTATGTGAACCAAGAGACTGAGTAACAATGAGACAAGCTCTCTCAAACAAACTCTCTCAATTCATCTCTCTCAATCTTCTCTTCTCTCTCTTTTTCTTCTCTGTTCTCGGTGGCTCTCTTCTTTTCTTCTCTGTGGATCGTGCAGGCTGAAGTTCACACTCTACTCTTCTGCTTCGATCAGCCCCTCTACTCACGATTGAACCTTCTTCTGAGGAAGAAGACTTCCTTTTATACCAGCAGCACAAATAGGGCGTGTGGCTTCCACATTTCCCGCCTATAGCTTTTGCCAGATCCGAGGAATTTCGACCACATGGTAGCATCCTGGCTGGGCTGCATTTCACATGTCACAATCTGGGCACCTCGTCCAACCTTGGATCACGAGCCAATCATTAGTCTTTTTGCAAAGAGTCCCTGTCAGTCAGTCGAAAGGAACTTATCAGTTTAATGTCGAAACCTTGTACAGACTTTATAGTATGTAATGTGCAGACATTGCATAGACTTGCTGAAGTGTAATGCAGTGTGCACAAGGTGAAGTATGCACAACAAAACTGAATGCACTAACATGCCGTCGACCATTGTACAGACTTCATGTTCACTACGCAGACGTTGTACAGACATGCTAATGTGTTAATGTAGAATGCATCAAGCAAAGTGTGTACATTGAAGATGAATGCATAGATGTGCCGTCAACAGATGTGTGGACTTGGTGTACATGCGACAGCAGTGTATAGACATTGCAGACTTGTACAGACTAGCCAGTGTATGGACTTGGTGAGCATGCAGCACACAATGTGTAGACTTCATGCAATGCATGAAGAAGCAATGTATAGACTTGGCGTGCAATGTGCAACCAATGTACATACTTTGCAATGCCTAGTGTTAAGGCATGAGAACATAATGCACAATGTATAGACTATGCGTGAGACGCTAGACGCTGTACAGACTTGGAGACAATGCATGCTGCAATGTATAGACTTAGCATATGCATGAGACGCTAAGTGAGACGGTGCATGTATAGACTTGAATGAGACACAGCATAAGACGCTGAACAGCCAAGGATGTATAGACTTAGCATGAGACGCTAAGTGAGACGGACGATGTATAGACTTAGCCGATGCAGACTTAGTTCGATGTATAGACTTTGCATTTGATGACCGACTAGCTGGTTAAACATACAAGAACTCTGTACAGACTTGAGAAATGATGCATGCACAAGACAAAGATGTTGCATCCCTACGGTTTTGATGATGTCTCACACTATAAATCAACCGGTTTCTATCAATAGATTAATTCATGCTTCATGTAGGACAGTGCAATTCATGTGGTTGTCATATAGACATGCATTACTTGTTCAAGTCCATACTCTGTCAACATAGTCTGGACAGTAGTGGGTCGACCCCCCTTCCAGATGGGTCGACCGCCCAGTTCGCAAGTCTATACATCGTTCACATTGCTTCAAGTCTATACAGCCTTAGCGAAAGCTCTGCAAGTCTATACAGCCATTTCCTAGTCTGTACATTGGATAACCTTCCAAGTCTATACACTGTCCTGTGGCCTTCAAGCGTTTCAAGTCTGTTCATTGCTGTTTTGGCCAAGTCTGAACATCCGTTTGCCTGACTTCATATTCAAAGTCTGTACATCCTTCTGTTGAAATTCTAAGTCTATACATCACAAAGTCTGCACATCGCTGTGTTCAAGCCTCTCGAGTCTATACATTGGCTCAAGCGTTCCAAGTCTGTATACTGGTGCTCAAGCGTTCCAAGTATGTACAATGGTCCTCAAGCGTTCCAAGTCTATACATTAGTTCAGGCTTACCAAGTCTGTACATTGGCCTTCAAGACTCTCAAGTCTGTACAGCCTGATTTATCGTTCAGAGTTCAAAGTCTATACATCGTGGGCTTCAGTTCTTCGAGTTTGTACATCCTTCAAGGGCCAAGTCCATACACTGTCTCGCTCACATCTTCATGGGTGATTGAGCATCGTGAAGCCTGATTGAGCATCGTGAAGTCTGATTGAGCACCGTGAAGTCTATATAGTGGCTGAGCATCATGAAGTCTATTCAGTGGATGAGCATTATAATGTCTATACATTGGTTAGGCTCGTTCATGCAGCGTTCATCTCAAGTCTGTACACTGCCTTTCACATGCACTCATCCATCAAGTCTGTACTGTCCCTTGGTTGCAAGTCTATACACTCGATTGCTTCATGCATTACCAGAAGTCTACACATCCCCCTCTGCTATGTAATGCATCAGTTTTCAAGTATATACACTGAGGACGCTGAAGGCCCTCAAGTGTATACATTCTCACATTGTACACACTTATTCATTTACTGCTTCTAAAGTATATACACTCATTGTTATAAGCCTGAACTAACTAATTTGATTCATTTCTTTTGTTTCTATCTACAGGTGACTCAGGTTAATGATTGGGCACGTGAACCGAGGAAGATGCCTGGCACGTGATCCGAGGATGCTCTGGAAAAGGAGGGAACGAGACCCACTCGTGTGAAGCCCTGGAATTCAGGTCGGATGCCATATAAAAAGGTGTCTTCTACGAACAGGAGAATAGAACGAAAATAGGAAGGCTGAAGTGAAGAATCCCTGAGCAGAAGAAGAAAAGAGAGAGCCTCCACGTTCCAGAGAAAAGACAGAGAGAAGAATTTGAGAGATATGACTTGAGAGAAAAGTCCTTGAGAGATAGAAGAAATCGTGCTGTGAAGATTTGCTTCTTCGGAAGCTACATTTGTTTTTTGGTTTTTCAGAAACGATTGTCATTCATCATTGGTCTTGTTTTCATTTCTGTTCTTCATTTCTTCATTTCTGATTCCGAATTGTTACCCTCTAGTGTTTGGAGGAAGGGAGTGTTACTCCAGTTCCCCTCTGGGCTGCAGAGGAAGAGAGATCTGTGATCTCTGGTTGTGCCAGTGACGGACTGTCACTAGCAGGTTCCCTCCGGGTTGGACGAAGGGAGAGCCATCTCCGGTTCTGGTCTTACTGGTTGCAGGTCCAGGTGTTAAGCTCTGTGGGTAGCAGAGTTTGGTTGAGGGATTTGTTTCCCTTGGTTGTTCAAGCTGTGTGGCAGCATCTTGTTCGCAGACTGAGTCTGCAGTTTTCCAGCAGTGGCTAGTGGAATCCTCACTCTAGTTGGAGTAGGGTGGATGTAGATTGTGGACTATAATTGAACCACCTTAAAATCTCTTGTCTCCTCTGTGGTTTGCTGTTATCGGTTGTGCTCTCCATCTGCTTGGCATTGTGTTTGACTGTGGACAGTCTTTTTCAATCGGACCTTCTTATTCTGTCTTAGTTATTCACTGCGTTAGCTATATTGTTTTGTTATATCTGAAGGGTCGAAATTTGAAGTAGTGATTTTTCGCTGAAGTTTTCTAAATCGGGAGTGATCTATTCATCCCCCCCTTCTATATCACTCTTCGCTGCGCTAACATTTGGTATCAGAGTGGGTTTGCATCATGTGGACGAACGGTCAGGGAAATGCTAATGGTCCTAGAAGCTTCATGCCTGAAGGTCAATCCATTAGTCCCCCTCCATTTTTTGATGGTAATAACTATCTCTTTTGGAAGAACAGGATGGAAGTGTTTATCAGGGCACAGAGCCACAAGCTGTGGAGGGTAATTACTGTTGGGCCGTATGATCTGCCACCGAACGAGGACGCGTGGACAGATGATCATGTCAAGCTGTCTTCACTCAACTGGACGGCGCTGAATATCATTCAGTGTGTTGTTCACCCAGAGGAATATGCCCGTATATCTACCTACAGGACTGCCAAGCGAATGTGGGATGAGCTGTAATTAATCTACGAAGGTACAGCTCAAGTGAAAGCCTCGAAGGTAAACCTCTACACCTCTAAGTATGAATTGTTTAAGATGAATGTAGAGGAGAATATTACTGAAATGTATGCCAGGTTGTCCTTGATCACAAACACTCTTAAGGGGCTTGGGAAGGATCTAGCTGAGGCAGATATAGTCAGGAAAATTCTTAGATCTTTATCCCCAGCATGGCACACTAAGGCCATAGTGATAGAGGAGTCAAAAGATCTGACGACCTTGACAGTGAATGAACTCATAGGATCCCTCATGACCTATGAGATGAATTTCAAAGGAGGTGGTGAAGGAAGTGACAGGAAGGGTAAGAATGTAGCTCTCAAGGCATCCCGCAACAAGAGTAGCAGTAGCAGCAGCAGCAGCAGTAGCGGTGAGTCCGATGGTTTTTCCGATCTCGACCAGAAGGAGCAGGCAATGCTCACTCGACAGTTCAGTAAATTTTTAAGGAGAAAGGGGAAGACCTTTAGGAGGAAGAAGCCATACTCCTTTAACAAGAATGTTGAATCTACCAATCATAAGGACAGAAATTCTAAGAGACTGACTTATTTTCATTGTAACAAACAGGGACACATGAAAGGCGAATGCCCAGATCTCCAGAAGAAGGGTCCCTACTTTCAGAAGCAGAGCTCAAAGATGCATAAAAAGAAGAAGCCACAAGCGATGGTCTGCACGTGGAGCGAGGAGGAAGAAGATCCCGAAGACACTTCCTTAGAGGAGTATAAAGAAGGAATTTGCCTTATGGCAAATAGCGAAGAGGAGGTAATAAATGTCTTTGAAAATTTCTCTATTGATGACTGGGAAGATGCTTATGGTGAATTGTTAGACAATTTTAATTCTCTCAGTAAAGAGCATAGGGTCCTCAAAAGAAAATTTAATAATAATGTTGAAGAACAAACCCAGGTCTGTGAGGAAAATTAGAAACTAAAAGAGCAACTAGAAGAAATGACCTCACTAAGAAAAGAAAATGATAAGCTCAAGGAAGAAAACCAGGAGAGTCACACCCAGCTCAATGAATTGAAAACTAAAATTGAAGAAAGCCTGAATGAAATTAGAGTGAACTCAGAGAAATATGAAGCTATTAAGATAGTGAATGCTGAACTATTAAAAAATTCTGAGTCACTGCAAAAAGAGCTGGAAGACAAACAAAAGGTTTTGGAAAGATTTGTTCAGGGAAAAACTAGCCTGGATGCTATTCTAGGGACAAGGGTTAACTTCAATAAGGAGGGTCTAGGCTATTACCCAACTAACAAGAGACCCCTACAATTCAAGAGCATCACCTTCTGCCCAGAGAAGGGAAAAGAGAAGCTGGACACACCATCCAGCTCAAACAGCAATAAAGAAGCTCAATGTCCGAAAGAAACTTTAAAGAACAGTGCTGGTCAACCATTTAAAGTGGGAATGAATTTTGTGAAGAACTTCACTAAGCCCACTCATCAGAACATAAATGGTAAATGGACCAAGCAAGTGGATCTGAAGAAAAGCTGGAATTACTACAATCAGATGGGTCCAAACAGGACCTACTGGAGAAATAATTATCATCTTCAAAAATCTATTAATCAACAAGCTCACAGGAGATTTCCTAGGAATGGGAAGCCTAATGAATGGAATAGAGCTTACTTCTCCAGACAAGCTAGACTTAATTTCAATAAACCAGAAGTAAAGGTGCCAGAGAAAACCATGCTGAAGCAAATCTGGATACCTAAACATTTGATCAGAGATTTGAACAATGTCTTTGGACCCAACTCATCTTGGGTTCCAAATCACTTTGCTTGATTTTGTTTGTGTAGGTCGGCCTGGCAGCTTAAGACAACAAGTGGTACCTCGACAGTGGCTGCTCCAGGCACATGACAGGAGACCGATCCAAGTTCAGCAAGATAGAGATGAAGGTAGGGGGTCTGGTCAAGTTTGGAGGAAAGAACAAAGGTAAGATAATTGGAGTTGGCACAGTAGGTAAGACTTCCATAAACTCCATTGAAAAAGTTCTACTTGTGGAAGGTCTTCAACACAACCTGATTAGCATTAGTCAGTTATGTGACAAGGGTCACAGGGTTGTGTTTGATGATAATTCATGCAAAATCTTTGAAATAAATTCTGATGTGGTTAAATTTGTAGCCAACAGGATTAATAATGTTTACATGGTAGACTTAGATGAGGAATCTGAATCTAATATGTGTTTATCTGCCAATTCTAAAAATGATGCTTTTGAATGACATAGACGTTTAGGCCATGCTAGCTTTACTACTTTAAATAAATTGGTCAAGCATGATTTAGTTAGAGGCATGCATAGAATTAAATTCAATTTTATTTCAAAATCATGTGATGCCTATGCTCTAGGCAAACAGACCAGGAATTCTTTCAAGCTAAGATCTGAGCCATTGTCCTCTAGACCAATGGAACTTCTCCATATGGACCTTTTCGGTCCTACTAGAACTCAGAGTATTAATGGGAACAGGTTTGGCTATGTCATCATAGATGACTTATCTAGATATTCATGGATATTTTTCTTAGCAAATAAAAGTGATGCATTTCAAAAGTTTAATCAGTTTTTTAATAAGGTCAAACAAGAAGGAAAACACAAGATCTGTTCTATTCAATCTGACCATGGAGGTGAGTTTGAAAACTCCATGTTTTCTGATCTTTGTGAAAGAGAGGGACTAACACACATATTTTCTTCTCCCAGGACACCTGAACAGAATGGAATTGTGGAGAGAAGAAATAGAACTGTTGTGGAGATGGCCCGAACCATGCTAATTGAAAGTCAACTACCAAGGAGGTTTTAGGCAGAGGCGGCCATTACAGCAACTTACATAATCAACAGGGCCATGGTAAGACCCATTCACAAGAAAACACCCTATGAGCTTCTAAAAGGTAAGAAACTAAACTTGTTTCATTTCAGAATTTTTGGAGCTAAATGCTTTATTCATAACAATGACAAGAAAGATTTAGATAAGTTTGAAGCTAAAAGCTCCCCTGGAATATTTTTAGGATACTCTGAAGTGTCTAGGGCATATAGGGTCTTTAACATATCAGACCAGAAAGTTGAAGAGTCTCCACACATCGTTTTTAGTGAAAAGAAAGGTGTCACTAACATTGAAAATGTTGACAGGGGTTCCAATCATGATGGGGAATTCCTAGAAGACCAAGAAGAAGAGAAGACTCAGCCGAGTGGAACAGCAAATCCTCCCAACCAGGAAGAGCCAAGAGTAACAGGTGAGTCTTCAATAAATGTTAGATTTCTTAAAGATCATCCGATAGATAAGGTCATAGGCAATCCTGAAGATCCTCTTCGGACTAGGTCTCATTTTAGGAATGTGAATAATGAAGACTTAATTGCTTTAGTCTCACAAATTGAACCCAAATCAGTAGAAGAGGCCTTAGCTGATCAAGCTTGGGTCAATGCTATGTGTGAGGAATTGGGCTAGTTCGAAAGAAATAATGTATGGGAACTTGTTCCAAGACCAGATAATGTTAATATCATAGGAACTAAGTGGGTGTTCAAAAATAAAATGAATGAAGATGGAATCATTTCTAGGAATAAGACCAGATTAGTATCCAAGGGCTACTGTTAGGAATTTGGTGTAGATTTCGATGAATCCTATGCACCAGTTGCTAGGATGGAAGCTATAAGATTGTTGGTTACTTTTGCATGTTCAAAGAATATAAAACTCCAACAAATGGATGTTAAAAGTGCCTTTTTAAAAGGAGTCATTAAAGAAGAGGTTTTTATTGAACAACCCCCGGATTTCAATTCTCTCCTCAACCTAACCAAGTTTTCAGGTTAAACAAAGCCTTGTATGGTCTAAAGCAGGCTCCTCGAGCATGGTATGAAAGATTGACTGAATTTCTGATCAGCAAGGGCTACAAAAGAGGTAAAGTTGATCAAACCTTATTTACCAAGGGCACAAATAAAGATCTCATCATAGTTCAGGTATATGTAGATGACATTGTATTTGGATCAACTAAGCATGAACTATGTGATGAATTCTCTAAAATGATGTCTGCTGAATTTGAGATGAGTTTGGTTGGTGAACTAAAGTACTTTCTTGGCATGCAGGTACAACAGTCAGAGGATGGATGCTTCATCAACCAGACCAAATACACAATGGAACTATTCAAGAGGTTTGGTATGGAAAACCTGAAGCACATTACAACACCCATGGGTACCAATACCTCACTGGATACAGATGAGATAGGTAAAGAAGTAAATGCCAAGCTCTATCGAGGTATGATTGGATCTCTTCTTTACTTGACAGCTTCTAGACCTGATATACAGTTCAGTGTAGGAATGTGTGCAAGGTATCAGTCTAGACCTACTGAATTACATTTAGCTGCAGTGAAAAGAATTTTCAGATATTTGTCAGCTACTCATTCTCTTGGTTTATGGTTTCCTGCATCACATACATTTAACTTAGTTGCATACACAGATGCTGATTATGCAGGATGTAAACTAGACAGAAAAAGTACTAGTGGTCATTGTGAGTTTTTGGGTGGATGTTTAGTATCTTGGGGTTCCAAGAAGCAACACTCTGTGGCCCTCTCCACTGCATAAGCTGAATATGTGGCTGCAGGGAGTTGTGGTACACAAGTCATTTGGATTAAACACCAGCTTCAGGACTACCAAGTAGACCTGGGGTGCACACCTATCTATTGTGATAATACCAGTGCCATTAATCTTGCCAAAAATCCTGTTTTGCATTCATGCACCAAACACATAGAGAGAAGGCATCATTTTATAAGGGATGAGGTTTCTAAAAATAACTTTGAACTGATTCATGTAGGCACTGATAATCAGATTGCTGACATTTTCACTAAACCTCTGGATAATGAAAAATTCACAACACTGAGAAGAGAATTAGGCTTATACAAATTGTCTTAAATGAGAAGTCTGTTCTTTTTGTGAGGGGGAGTTTTGTATGTCTGTTGGTTAGCTTTCAGAAATGCTTTGAGTGAGGGGGAGCTGGTTGAGCTGTTAGAGGAAGTGTTCTTTGACAGATTCAAAAAAAAAAAATTTGACCAGATGTGTGTCATTACTGGTTTTCTTGACAGATCTAGTGTGGTTCTCTCAGACAGTAGAATGTCACTTATTTCTTAAGTCTATAAGTCAGTGATACTAAAGTCCAGTTAGAATCTTCCTTCTGGTATTCCTTCAGAGATCTGGATTAATTGTATAAAGTATATCTTCCTACATTGTCAATGATTCTGGCTCAGGCCAAAACCTGTATGTCTTGATATCTGACCCAATCAGCTTGAAATCTAGACTTCAAGATTCACTTCAAGAAATAGTCCTTCTGGTATTGTTTTCAATCATTCCATCTCTTCAACACAAGGGTTTAACTGAACAAACATGTCTAGTTTTGGTCACTGAGAAACTGGGAGCTTCATCAATGAAATGAAGTTTTCTCCTATGTCATGAGGTGTCAAATGCTTAAAATGAATGAAAAGTCATGACAGAGCAATGGTGGCTAGCTGGTGAGTAACTGGGGACTCTGGCCTCTAATCAAGGTGTTTCCTCATGTCAAAAGCCACAGTTACTAACTATGTTCCTTTAATAACAAAAAAAAGGGAAGTAATGAGGTACTCACACTTAGTAACTGGGGATTCAGGCCTCTAATCAAGGTGTCTCCCTAATGTCAAAAGAGTGAATTACCAACTTACTCATTGATCTTCTTGAAAATCATCTCAAAAAATTCCTTGTTGTTATGCAACTAATGGATTGCTTGTCCTCAATACCTTGAGAACACCTCTCTGACTTTGTCTCTTGTGTCATGTGGGATAGTTGACTATTCAGCTATATCTGGCCATACTAGTTAACTCCTGCTCTAAATCATACATTATGTATGCTGATAAACTTTTTTATCATTCTATTTCTCTATTGTTTACTGGAGTTCAAGAACATTCACTTGAGTTTAGCACCTCACTTATTCTCTTAAGACTTGCTCGTGCCTTTCTGCACTAAGAAGTTACTGTACTTCTTCTTCATGTCTCCAGCACTTTCATATATTCTGCATTTCCTTTTGCTGATGTCAAAGGGGGAGAGGTTCTGCAATATCTGTAAGTCATGAATTATCATGAGCTTTGGGGGAGTTTTGTTTATGAGCTGTGGGGGAGAATTCATGTGATGGAAATTTCTGAGAATGAGTTTTGAGGGAGCTGAGAGTGTGTTGTAGGGAGTGTTTAAATCGTCTGCATGAGCATGCCTTGAATTTGCTTTGATTGTTGGAACTGTAGTTAATTTCCTGTTAAGCTTTGATATTGCTTGATTCATAGTGTTGTCATCATCAAAAAGGGGGAGATTGTTGCTTCCCTACGGTTTTGATGATGTCTCACACTATAAATCAACTGGTTTCTATCAATAGATTAATTCATGCTTCATGTAGGACAGTGCAATTCATGTGGTTGTCATATAGACATGCATTACTTGTTCAAGTCCATACTCTGTCAACATAGTCTGGACAGTAGTGGGTCGACCCCCCTTCCAGATGGGTCGACCGCCCAGTTCGCAAGTCTATACATCGTTCACATTGCTTCAAGTCTATACAGCCCTAGCGAAAGCTCTGCAAGTCTATACAGCCATTTCCAAGTCTATACATTGGATAACCTTCCAAGTCTATACACTGTCCTGTGGCCTTCAAGCGTTTCAAGTCTGTTCATTGCTGTTTTGGCCAAGTATGAACATCCGTTTGCCTGACTTCATATTCAAAGTCTGTACATCCTTCTATTGAAATTCTAAGTCTATACATCGCAAAGTTTGCACATCGCTGTGTTCAAGCCTCTCAAGTCTATACATTGGCTCAAGCATTCCAAGTCTGTACACTGGTGCTCAAGCGTTCCAAGTCTGTACAATGGTCCTCAAGCGTTCCAAGTATGTACATTGGTTCAGGCTTACCAAGTCTATACATTGGCCTTCAAGACTCTCAAGTCTGTACAGCCTGATTTGTCGTTCAGAGTTCAAAGTCTATACATCGTGGGCTTCGGTTCTTCGAGTCTGTACATCCTTCAAGGGCCAAGTCCATACACTGTCTCGCTCACATCTTCAAGGGTGATTGAGCATCGTGAAGCCTGATTGAGCATCGTGAAGTCTGATTGAGCACCGTGAAGTCTATACAGTGACTGAGCATCATGAAGTCTATTCAGTGGATGAGCATTGTAATGTCTATACATTGGTTAGGCTCGTTCATGCAGCGTTCATCTCAAGTCTGTACATTGCCTTTCACATGCACTCATTCATCAAGTCTGTACTGTCCCTTGGTTGCAAGTCTATACACTCGATTGCTTCATGCATTACTAGAAGTCTACACATCCCCCTCTGCTATGTAATGCATCAGTTTTCAAGTATATACACTAAGGACGCTGAAGGCCCTCAAGTGTATACATTCTCACATTGTACACACTTATTCATTTGCTGCTTCTAAAGTATATACACTCGTTGTTATAAGTCTGAACTAACTAATTTGATTCATTTCTTTTGTTTCTGTCTGCAGTTGACTCAGGTTAATGATTGGGCACGTGAACCGAGGAAGATGCCTGGCACGTGATCTGAGGATGCTCTAGAAAAGGAGGGAACGGGACCCACTCGTGTGAAGCCCTTGAATTCAGGTCGGATGCCATATAAAAAGGTGTCTTCTGCGAACAGGAGAATAGAACGAAAATAGGAAGGTTGAAGTGAAGAATCCCTGAGCAGTAGAAGAAAAGGGAGAGCCTCCACGTTCCAGAGAAAAGACAGAGAGAAGAATTTGAGAGATATGAATTGAGAGAAAAGTCTTAGAGAGATAGAAGAAATCGTGCTGTGAAGATTTGCTTCTTCAGAAGCTACATTTATTTTTTGATTTTTCAGAAATGATTGTCATTCATCGTTGGTCTTGTTTTCATTTCTGTTCTTCATTTCTTCATTTCTGATTCCGAATTGTTACCCTCTAGTGTTTGGAGGAAGGGAGTGTTACTCCAGTTCCCCTCTGGGCTGCAGAGGAAGAGAGATCTGTGATCTCTGGTTGTGCCAGTGACGGACTGTCACTAGCAGGTTCCCTCCGGGTTGGAGGAAGGGAGAGCCATCTCCGGTTCTGGTCTTGCTGGTTACAGGTCCAGGTGTCAAGCTCTGTGGGTAGCAGAGTTTGGTTGAGGGATTTGTTTCCCTTGGTTGTTCAAGCTATGTGACAGCATCTTGTTCGCAGACTGAGTCTGCAGTTTTCTAGCAGGGGCTAGTGGAATCCTCACTCTAGTTGGAGTGAGGGGTGGATATAGATTGTGGACTACAATCGAACCACCTTAAAATCTCTTGTCTCCTCTGTGGTTTGCTGTTATCGGTTGTGCTCTCCATCTGCTTGGCATTGTGTTTGACTGTGGACAGTCTTTTTCAATCGGACCTTCTTATTCTGTCTTAGTTATTCACTGCGTTAGCTATATTGTTTTGCTGTATCTGAAGGGTCGAAATTCGAAGTAGTGATTTTTCGCTGAAGTTTTCTAAATCGGGAGTGATCTATTCATCCCCCCCCTTCTATATCACTCTTCGCTGCGCTAACAAAAGATGTATAGACTTACAGTTATGCAACCAGACAACTGAATGCACAAATAATGTATAGACGTGCTCATGGACAGTGCACAGTGAATGTATAGACTTGAGTAAGGAATGTGCAGACTTGGTGCATGAAGCAAGGCAATGAGGAATGTATAGACTTTCACAGTGTATGGACTTGCCAAAGGAGTGATGGACTATGTACAGACTTGAGCTAAGCAAGGGCTGAACAGACTTGAGAGTGCACGATGTATAGACTTTCACAATGTATGGACTTGCCGGTGCAACGTAGGTAAAGATCTAGGAGTGTATAGACTTGATATCATGGTACACACAGGCTGTACAGACTTCACCGATGCATAGACTTGGAAATGCTGAAGCACTAGATGCAGCAATGTATAGACTTGATGCACAAACACATCTCTACGATGTATAGACTTCATCGATGTACAGACTTCATTTCGTGCATG
This sequence comes from Amorphophallus konjac, assembly GCA_022559845.1. Taxonomy (NCBI): domain Eukaryota; kingdom Viridiplantae; phylum Streptophyta; class Magnoliopsida; order Alismatales; family Araceae; genus Amorphophallus; species Amorphophallus konjac. The sequence continues at coordinate 163,169,539 of CM040128.1, forward strand.
CTACAGGCCAATGTATGGACTTTGAATGAATGTGCATGCATTGTATAGAATTGAGTGATGCACAGCCATATGCAATGTATAGACTTGACCAATGCATGAGACGCTGAGTGAGACGCTGGACGCTGTACAGACTTGTGTGTGCTGCGATGCAATGTATGGACTGGTGTGTATGCAATGTGCACACTTATGTTCTAAACGATGCACAAGCACAAAAAAATGTAATGTATAGACTCTGACTGCATGGAACACACATACAATCTGATAAAGACAGTTTCATCAAAACATAAACAGTTGCCAATCAATCAAAACGAGCTGTTGCCAAAGAGGTAAAGCTTATTGTCAACATCATCAACACAGAGGAGTCACAACAGAAAGATGTGAATTGAATGAAATCATGATCAACTTACCTCTCTCAGGGGGCTCCAACTGAGATGTCATGGGATCGCGGTCAGTCGTTGGAGCACCTCCCGCTCCTTCCTGTCCGACTTTGGCCCTTCAAAAGATGCTCCCTCCATGGAACTCCCCTCTAGGGCCCTCTTCATGATGATTTGGTGATGAATAGCAAAAGTTTTAAGGCTTAGAAGGAGGAGGATGTGTGAATCATGAATTTAGGCCCCCCTCCTACTTATAGGGCTTGTTAGGAAGCCTAGGCCTCTTGAGATCGGGGTTGGATAAGTCTAGGGCAGGTTAAGATGAGGTTTGGATGGGTTTAAAGCAGTTTGATCCTAGGTTAAGGACTCTCTAGGAGAGTCCCATTCAAGTTCGTAGGATGCCCATTTGGACGGTCACACGATAGACCGCCTATCTCATTGAGTGGTCCGTGACGGACCATTTATCATCTTCCAGAGAATTCGACGGCAAGAGGTTAAGCGGCCTGAGTTAGACCGTTTGTCTTCTTATGCGGCCTATGGTAAACCGTTCAACATTCAGAACAGTTAATATAAGACCGTTCAATTCTCCTTGGAACAGTCTATTACGGACCGTGTGTTACTTTGAACGGCCCACTGAGAACCGTTCTTCTGATCTGAAGCCCTTGTCCATCAAGTTGTGCACCTGTCCAACTAGTAGTCATGGCGTCTCTCATCTCACTCATTTGGCGTCTCTCATCTCACTCATTTGACTATCTCTCGTCTCACTCATTTGGCGTCTCTCATCTCACTCATTTTGGCGCCCTCATCTCACTCATTTGATGCCCTCATCTCACTCATTTGACGTCGCTCATCTCGCTCATTTTGCGTCACGCTCTCTCTCCCCACTCGGAGTCGGCGTCTTTCTGTCTCACTCATGGTCGTGTCGCGTCACACCCCTAGTCGTATCTCACCCGTAGTCGTCGTCTCTCACTTACACACTCGTGCCGAGTCAGTAGTCGCATTCATCCATCCATCCATTCATTCATTCATAGAAATAGACAAAAAAACATATCACTATCATATCATATCATGTGTACAAAGTCAGGCCCCAAGTACAAGAGTCAAGCCTGACCCTCTCCCTCCTGATGGTCACTGTCGCCTCCTCCCTCCAACCTCTTCGATGGTGGGGCCATCGAAGAAGTCACCTCATCTCGGCGGCGCCGTCGTCTCTCGTCCTCCTCGTTCCTCCGCTGGCCAGAGGAACCTGTCAAGTAAGTCCTGAAGGAACCGTGGGTCCTGCTCGGAGCACCGCTCCTCGACCTCTGGCTCATCTTGCGGAGGATCTCCACCTGGCCCTCTAGCCTCGAGACCTGACGCTAGGCCTGCTCAGCCTCGGTCCTGTAGCGCTCCACCTCAGTAGCGCTGGCTCAAAGACGCTCAACCTCAACTCATAGGAGCACCATCTCAACGGTATCGTCGGGTATGCCCTGTGCAAGCTCCTCTCACAGTCGGGCGGTCTCCTCCCTCAAATGCGCTGCCTCCTCCCGAGCCGCTACCCGGCTCTGCTCCAGCTCCTCCCTCAGCAAGGTCAGCTCGGACGTCTGCATGCACATCTCATAGTCAGTCAATTGCATTTCATACATTTCATAAGCATAAGTAACAGAAGGGGAAGTGTAGTGATTTGCGTACCCTCTTAGTGAGCGCCACCTCGGCCGCTTTGGCCCGCGCTACCATCCTAGTGAAGTCGGCCTCTCGCTCTGCCCGATCTGCAGGAGTCTGGGTAGAAGAAGAAGAAGGAGCATCGGCCCCCTGTCGTTGGGCCCCCTCGGCACGCTGCATCCAAAAATCCAGGTCAGTCACATATATAGTCATAATCATAAGCATTTGCATAGTTCAGAGAGTTTAGGGTTTAGAAAACTCACCAGTAAGGCCAGGGCCTGTTGGGCCTCGTCCCGCTCCCTGATGGTGGAGTCCAGGAGCCCCTGCAGCTCCGCTAGTCGTCCCTCAGGGTCAATCTGCATTTAGGAGTCCATGTGTCAGTGCATCATCATATAGAAAGCATAAACATAATAAGTAGAGTTTGGGTTTAGAGGTCGTACCGGTCGGTGGGCACCCCGGAACACCTGGTCCCGGTAGTGTCTGGCGTACGCGGTGTAGTATGCTGAGTCGCTCTCCACTCAAGCAGTCACCACTCGCCCATGAGCTGTCCAATCAGCCACCTGCATAGCATTCCTCGCCGTCCAATCAAATGCTGCTGCCAGACCCCTAGTGGTCCTCGTCACTCGCTCCCCCGCCTTCTCAGGCGCCGGGAACTCCACCGCAGGCTGATGGACCCCGATGGTCCTCATCACCAATCTGTAGTGCAGTGGCTCCACCACATTCACGTAGTGAAGCCACACATCTTGTCCGGCAAAAGCGAGGGCGCCGACCACCCAAGGCTGACCCTCCTGGCCCTCTTCTGTGTAAGGTGTCCACCGTACCTGCAAGAAATAAAAAGTCACATCAGCATCATCATCATATAAGAATTGCATTTAATTAAAGAGTCTGAGTTTAGAAGCATACCAAGGCAAACGGTAGAGCGTCCAGGTCGTTCTGCAGCTCTCAGATCTGTCGTCTCAGGGCTGCAGTCTCCCGAGGTGCTGTCCATCTCTGTGCAATCGGCAGGAGGCCAGGACGGGTCTCCTCACCTCTGCCTAACCCACGTAGGTGTACGTAGGCCCACACCTGCATCACAGCATCGTGTCAGCATTTAGGAAACATATAGAGTTGCATAATTAAGTCTAGGGTAAGAGTCGTACCTGGAGTAAGGGGGAGAAGCCCCCAAGCATCGTCCGACGGGCCGTCGAACTCAGCGTATCGAATAAGAACACAAGGACTACCGCTCCCCACGCGTAGTTGCCCACGTGGCTCAGCTCCTTGAGGAAGGGAAGGATGCGGTAGCTCATCACGTCCGCTCTGGTGGAGAAGAGAAGTCGCCCGAACATCAGCATCAGGAACCGTCGCAACACTCTGTCTGCCTCTGCTCCCGGCTCCGTAGCTACTCTCGGTCACGCCAGCTCAATCAACCGCTGCTGATGCTCCTCCGGCTTCTCGCCAACCGTAACTCCCGCCCGTCGTAATCCCAGGCTGTCCTGGAGACTAGCCCGGGATAGGAGGGTCGACTGCCTCTCGGGGCGCCGTAGCTCTAAGCCCAGCAATCCCCGAGCCATCGCCCGGTAGTCGGGAAAAGTGGTCCCGCTAACCGGTACCCCGTGCACTCGAAGGCCAGTGAGCCTGGCCACATCCTCCAGCGTGGGGACCATATGGCCCCACGGGAAGAGGAACGTCCGAGTCACTGGGTCCCAGCGGTCGTGCAGGGCGTAGAGTAGAGCTGTGTCGAATCGACACACCTCAATGCTCAGGAATGGGGCGAACCCCATGGTAGCCAACCGCTCCCTCTGGAAGTCCGGCAGTGCTAAATACACTACGCGGACCTGCAACCACAAGGTGCGGGTCCTGCGCTTTCCCTGCATTCATTCATTCATTTTAAATTCATTTTAGTAATTTATTTAAGCATTTTATTTCACATATAAACACAATCGTCAAGGTTTAAATCTCTGTCAGAAAAGTGGTCTCCCACAGGCCGCTCGTCCCTTTGAACGGTCCCATGTGCACCGTTCTAATCCCTAAGTTCTGTGTTTCGAACGGGCTGGAATTGGCCGTTCTTATCTTGAACGGGTGAGCATGCACCGTTCTTCCCTCAGGTTTCTTAGTTTTAGATGGCCACTCCTGGGCCGCAGGAAGGTTGGGCGGTCATATAGGGACCGCGTTGTTCTTTGTTGGCAGGGTGTTGAGCGAACCAATGTGGCCCGTTCATCATTTGTGCGATCATCCTCTCACAGTCCTTACTTGGTTCGGTTCTGATGCTATGTGAATTTGAACGGCTACCCCTGGGACGTGTAAGTTTTAGGCGGTCCGATGTGGGCCGCTTGTCTCTGGTTGGTGCGGTTTCTTAGAGACCGCCCTACCGTCGTCTTCTCCGACGACGGTGAGGGTCCTCCCCACCGGCGGGGGCGCCCCATGGCACCCCAAACAGATCCTTAGCCTCCTAAATCTCCCCAAAATTCCTTAAATCTAACATGCATGGCGTAAAAAATTGAAAGAGAAGAGGCTTCGGTGCACCTACCTCGGTCGGACGGGGTCCCTTGGCCGGCCTCTCCACCGGAGCGACTTCCCCGGCGTCTCCATCTCCGGGCGCAGCGGCTTCGGTCCTTTCCTCGGCCTCGGACGGCGGCGGGAGGGTGCCTCCCTCGGCCGATGGCGTTGCCAGTGTCTTCTCCGTAGGTGTCTCCTCCACCGCGGCAGTGGTCATCAGCGGTGGCATGTCCTTGTTCGAAGGGCGTCTCGCTTGGTGTTTTGAGCGCATGTGAGATGAGGGAGTAAGAGGGGTTGAGAAGGGAGGGAGCTTAGGAGTGAGAGAGGTGGAGAGAGGGGGAGATGGGGCTTAGTGTGCCCTTCGTTCTCTCTCCCACCGTCGGTTACGGTGGAGGGAGACGAAGGGTTTTAGTTTTTCGAAGTTGCAGAGGTTATACTATCTATCGTTAGACCGTCCTTAGTTTGAACGGTTGAGAGGTGACCGTTCATCTTTAACGGTATGCTATTTAAGTCGGTTCAAATTCCATATATATACGGCTCACATATAACCGTTCTTCTTTGGGCGGTTGTTACTTAACCGTTCATGTTTGAAGTTGTTTGCACTTAGTGTTCAATTGATGAATTTTGATATCATTACAAATCTTGTTAACAATTTTATGTGCAGTATCAAACTTTCACTTGCCGTTTCACCTGCACAGGTAAGTTAGGTATGGCCTTCTAACCTTATCAGCCTTATTACATTATTATATGGTACTATAATATATTATCTCGAGAACCAGTTGGCCGACTACGTGTTCCAGGATCTGATGTTCCCCTTTAACAAAAATGATGATGATCCAGGTTCACGCGTTTGACCTTCGGATAGGCCGTTAGGTTGGGATGACATGTGGAGGATGGTTCTATATTGCACGCTGTGGTTGCGGATGATATCTTGACTCTGATTTTCCCAACTTAGTAATATTATTCTCGAGTATTTTATATTTTAATCTTTCTTTACATTTGTTTTAACGATTTCTTTTATTTTAGCCCAGCATGTATCATACGCATCCTTTTGAGCTTTCATGACCCATTGTGTGCCTGTAAAATGTCCCACCAGCGATGGTTAGCTGTGCGTTCAGTGTTTGAGTAAGAGGAACTAATTCCACTCTGAGTTGGAAGGTTCTCTTTTGGTCAATTTGCTTGGTTTGGTTGATTAAGAGGACCCCGTCTGGAGCTTTAGCCTATTTCCTTTACTTTTTCTGCTTGCTTTTGGCCTCCTCATTGGACCGCGGGATTGTGTCCCCCATGAGGGTGGTCTTGTCGATTTATTTCATTTCGTTTTATTTAGTTCCTCCAGACTGGTGTCACTTTTGGTTCTATCATTCCTTGCGTTTGGTTCAGAGTTTTCCGAAAGATTCCTGTCACGTGTTGGTAAAAATGGGTGTCGTTTTACCTTAACGCCCACTTTTCGGTCCACTCCACTGCATTTTTGCTTCATCTCCATGTTCCATGGCACTTTCGCTCCACCTCCGCTCGCTCCCCTGCAAAGAGGACGTTAAGGAGGGGCATCTGTTGACACCCATTTTTTGCCGATGAGTTGAGTCATTTCTCTTACTCCCATTTTTTGATGTCTCGAGTTGTCCATCACTCGCTGGGCTATTTTCTGGCACGTTTTGGGCTTATTTTATGGGTGACCTCCCTCCCTGGCAAGGTCCTAGTTGATTCAGGGCTTAATGGGCCTTGACTTTGATTAATCGAGCTTCTCTATGAATTTCAAGCGCCCATGTACATGTGCGGTCAACCTCCAGCCGTTCAACCATATGTGCGGTTAATACTAGGCCGTTCATATATTTACGGGATATTTGGCTGATTTTCTGAATTTCCACCGACAAGGGCTTATGCGGTTTAGTGCTAGCCGTTTAACCTAATGAACGGTCTGGCATGAACCGTTCTTCTTCCAGAGTCCTAAAGCCTAAATGTCTCTCAGATAATTATCCATTTTATCCATTTATCACCGACATGAGTTAAATAGATAGAACTTGGCCGCTCGTCCTTGCGAACGGTTTATCTTAGACCGTTCATCTACCAGAGTCCAACGGCGATCATTTCGGTTGGTTAATGGATCATTAGTAGATGATTATCCTTTTTTTTTGAATTATCACCGCCAGGGTTGGACGGTTCCTGGTGGACCACCCAACTTGTTGAGCGGTCTATCGTGAGACCGTTTTACCCTGCGAGCTCTGAAAAAATTGAAGGATTTTCTCTCTCTATCCGTGGACTTATCCCCGGGCTTTATCTGGAGATTTCTCCTTGAATATAGAGTCTTTTTCGATGTCATTTTCTCTGGATGAGAGATAATTCGATTGTCTCCAACTTTTGTGATATTATCTCGCCCTAAAAATGCATGTAAATCCCAGTTTCGGCTAAAATCCCCGGGTGCTCTATAAATAGACCCCGAGGTCCAGTTCGGAAGGAGGAGATTTTTGATCGACGGCGAAGCTCTGCCGCATTCTTGAGCGACCTAGCACCAAGGAGGGAGGCTTTCCACGTCCATATAAGCCTCCGGTTCAGGGAGTAGTCTAGTTTTTTTAAGTCTTGCGTGTTTGATAGGTTTTGTCCACTTTTTCATTGCATGCATTACTCTTCTCACTTTCTCCCCACATTTTTCTTCACTTTCATTGCCATGCACACACCTACCCACGTTTATGACACCCTAGGGGTTTAAAATCTCCCAGGTATCCCCCTTTCCATTTGTTCATGATCATGTCTTCTTATTTTGGCATTTACTGCACTTGTCAGTTCTAATTTGGGTTTTCTCTTTGTGTTTTCACGTTGTTTTGCAGGTCAGCAATCCCTAGCACGAGGCCCATCCCCTCTGGCCGGCCGGAGAGGGTGGAGGTTGGACCCTTTGTGACTTCTGGCGTGGTGGTCTTGCGCGGTTCTCTACCATCCGTTCAAGGAGACGTGCGGTCCAACGTGGACCGTCCTTCTTCTTCCTGCGGTCGTGATAGAGCCGTTCAACTGCCAGGAGTGCTTTATCCCGCATCCTCTGCAGCGTTCTTAAATGGTCTGTCGTGAGACCGTGCATCTTATAGGCGATTCTTCCTTGGCCGTATATCTCTCCAGCACTGCAGGTTAGGCGAGTACCTCTCCCTCTTTCCAAGGTACGGCGTGTTCATCACGTTTGGCGCCTTGGTGGCGATCACAGGTTTTTCGTTCCTCCCTTTCCCTCTGTCTTCGTTCATTTCCCATGTTAGATATGGTAGGAGAGACATCGGGAAGGCATTAGAAGAATGGACGGGAGGAGAAATATATCTACATGCACCAATACATATGTGTAGGTGTACGTCCTGGGAGGATGTACACTGGACTGATCCGCGATTGTATCTTCAGATGGTTGATTATACCTAATGTCAACTGAAGATCCAATTGTCTCAGTAGCATCGTTGATCCTTTGACCTGAGACATTGATTGTATCTTACACGAGGACTGAAATAGTTTGATACTTGGCTAAGTGACTTTAACTATAAGTCATGAATTGACAAGTCATTAACCATATCAGGATACGTGTGAAGATCATCAAAGGTCAAGTAGGGATCGCTCACTGTCAGGTATATATCAGACAATTAATGGGTCATGACACTGATGCTCCACTAAATCCCTGGCGAGGATCGTGTGAGTTCGTTTAGAACGGATGCCATACACTTTAAGGAGGTCGTGGTCGAATGGCACGATCATGGGGTTTGATAGTTACCATACCCTCGATCGAACCAGATTCGTAGAAAGAGCGAGGGATTATAGCGATGCGGCAACTGTAGACTTACAGGTACCAGATAGGGTGGTTTGAACCCAACATCCTCTGGGATCACGCGGATTTGCTTGACCCAACGTGATCAAAGGTTCAGAATAAAGTAAACTATTATTCGGCTCTAGTAGAAGCGAATAAGGAATTTAATTTACTTTAATTGAGAATTAGAAGTTAATGGGCCCTAAACTAAAGTCACTATGGGCCTAGAGGATCACACACATAAGGTTCTCAGGTGACGGGATATTATTGTACAGATGTATATATTAAAAGCCTTAAATTCTTTTGGGAAAAGAATGATGAGAAGGGCTTTATATATGTATATATAATAATGCAAGGACATATACACAATATATGTGGTTAGGGGCTCTTTTAGAAAGAGCCCAACCTATATATATGTGTGTGTGTTACGTAGGTTTCCTTTCTTTTGCCAAGTATCATAAGGGAGAAAACCCCACTCCTACTCTCTCCTCCCCTCTCTTCCCTCTTGCTCTCTCTCTCTCTCTCCCTTGTTGTTCTCTCTCTCTTCCTCTCAAGGGAGAAAGGCTTAAGGAAAAAGAAATGGGTTTTGAGCATCCGTGGTTCATGCGCGAGGGAGAAAGAACAGGTGGGCACCGTCATTGCACGAGGATCTGTGTGGATCTACTCTAGAGGCCAGACTTTGTGAGGCTCTACGTTTGTGGAAATCTGCATCGGGGACTGCGGACAACGTCGTTCCGCGCTAGGTAAATATCGACAATCCCTTTTGGGGTTAGGTAGTTTTATTGCATCGATTAAAGTACGGTTCTAAGATTCCAATAGGATCTGGGTTCAAGATTTAAGTTTTATTATTCGCTGCGCTACCCGAACCAGGCTGATTGAATCTTATTGGGGTGTCACCGGGTGAGGCTAGCAAGGCTACAGGGAAAAAAGGGAAACGCTGCCAGACCACCTTGCAAGGGGGATGCCGGATCAATCAACAGAAAAGCAATAAAAAAGAGAAAAATAGTGGGAAGTAGAGTAGGATGCAGGGTTCATGCGGCACTTGGCCTCACTGGCAGGGCCCAAGACCATGACCCTTAGATCAACACAGTGGAATTCATGGCAGAACACGTCCTGTGTCACGTGTTCATCCATGTTCCGATCGGAAGCAGTAACGTAGCGGCCCCTGGCCTTCAAGCAACTCGCATTGTGAGGAGTAATGAAACTTTCAGCACCAGCAGTGGAGATCAGTAGTTGCTCAGAAGGTCCATATGGCTCTCATGATTAAAACAAAATCATTCTAAAGAATTTCAGAGGGCCTTCTCTTCGGGATTATGTCCACCGTTGCAAATAGACCCCGAGCGTGGATCTCTGTAGGAGTTGTTTTATTTTGTGTGACCCCATCATCCTTAGAAGGGACAGGCTATCTTTAGAGGTTAGTTGACCGGCAAATTACGAAAATGCAAAAACACGAGCGTCGCACGTGCTAGAGATGATTACGGCAGTGACAAGGAAAGAAGATAACAACAATCCATGAACGCCAGATGCTCAAGAAAACCTTGGATCAAACTTGGATTCTCAAAATATCAGCTTAGAGAAAACAAAGAAATATAGAGCAGAGCTTTCCTACAATGGTTCAGAGATGCTTCCCCACTTACAAAGAAACCACCTCTCACTCTCTCCTTTCGCTATCTCTCCCTTTTTCTTCTTCTCATCTTTCTTCTTGCTCTCGTGTATGTGTGGGTGACTCTTTTTTTCTCTTCTATTGTCTCTCTCTCCGTCCCTCGTTCTGCGTCTCTCTTTTTTTCCTCCACTGTAGCCCCTTATATAGGGGTGCAGGTGGATGCTGCCGCTTGAAGATGCCCAAAGGGGGCTGCCGATTGAGAGGTTGCAAGGGGCTGCCATATGGGATTTTTAAGTGGCCGCCGAGTAAAACTAAGGGCCCAAGGCCCACCGGTTAAAGGGTTTTGGGGGCTGCCGGATGGGGCTTGAAGGGCCTTGCTGGTTGGGCATCTGAAGGGGGCCTGCTACCGGATGAGGCTTCATGGGCTGCCGGTTGGGGCTCTTGAAGGGCCTGCTGTTGAATGGGCACTTAAAGCGCTTACTGTCGGTTGGGGCTTCATGGGTTGCCAGATAAAAGGAACCCAAGCGTGCCGGTTCAAGGCAGACCTCAAGGCAGACCATTTTTCTACATATAAGGGGGTTCGAAGGTTTCTTTGTGAGCTCTTTTATCCTAGGCCCCCCCTTTCAACTTTGCACATTGTCGGGGCTTTCACAGTTGAGTCTGCGCTAGTGTGTCTTCAGGAGTGCCTTGGTTCTCTGCCATTTTGGGTTTAATTTGTCCCTTGGGACACCAATTTATGGTGAACCCACACCACTTAAGTGTTACGGCACCATGGTTGATCTTTTCTGAAGTTCACCTGTCTCAGGCACATCTTTGCGCTTTTCGCTGTCGAGTCCTCACGGTCGAATCCACAACAATGTGTGTTCAGAAGCACCTTAGCCTCCTGCAATTTCAGTTTAAATTCGTCCGTCGGGATGCAATTTTATAGTGATGCGGCATCACATATCGGATATGGCACCGTAACCACCATTGCTGAAGTTTGGCCTATTCTGGCCTTTTATTCTGTTTCTTCGCTGCCGAGTTCTTACAGTCGACACTACAAGAAAAGGTGGAATTTTTGACGGACAATATCCATCAAAAATTCGTCGAAAAATACATCAAAAATCATTTTTCCGACGGAAATCCATCGGAAACGATCCGTCGTACATTTCTTGTCGCAAATTTCTGATGAAAAAATGTTTTGTCGGATAATTACGACGGTAAGTATAAATTTCTGACGGAAAAGTAGCAGCCGAAAATTTCGTCTGTAATTGGGGATTTCTGACGGACATTTATCCGTCTGAGATTCCGTCTAAAAATTCTAACGGAATATTTTACGTCGGAAATGTCGTCTGAGATTTTGTATAGGATTTTCAATGGAAAAATTATTTCGTCAGTTATTCCGTCAGCAATTTTCGATAGATCCGTCGAAAAATTCATCAGAAAATGTATTTTAATTTTTTAAAAAAATACATAAAATTTATATAAAAACTTGTTTAAATAAAAAACATAAAATCTATACATCACGAACAAAATAAACGACATATAGGAAACTAAACACAATAACAATTTTTAATTTTATAATAATAAAAATAAAAAATACTCCACATCCTCCATATGCTCATCCTCTCTGCCTTGCTCATCTCCTCCATCGCCACTCGCTGGAGGATCCTATATGAAATAATAATAACATTAAATATGTATTCATAAATAAAAAAATACTAAGTAGATAAATTAAATATTTTATTTGATTATATAAATTCAAATCAGATAAATTTTGGACCCCGAACTAAACTTCTTTAATTTTTAAACTAAATGCATTTTAAGAATGCACTTCTGAGCACCGGGTTTAAACCGGGCATCCAATTTAGATTTCGTCAGCTCTCACAAGTCGCTTTTACCTCTCAGATCGTGTTGGAACTATCAGCACGCCGATCAGATCGATATTTTAGATTTTGGACCCCCAAACCCAACTTCTTTAATTTTAAACTAAATGCATTTGAAAAATACACTTCTGAGCGCCGGGCTCAAACCGGGTATCTGGTTTGCATTCCGTCAACTTTCACATGTCACTTTTACCTCTAAGGTCGTGTTGGAACGATAGGTAAGCCGATCAGACCAATATTTTAGATTTTGGACCCCGAAACCTAACTTATTTAATTTTAAACTAAGTGCATTTGAGCACCGGGCTCAAACCGGACATCCGATTTGGATTCCGTCAGCTCTCACAAGTCACTTTTACCTCCCAGGTTGTGTTGGAATGATCTGCACGCCGATCAGACCAATATTTTAGATTTTGTACCCCTTAACCCAACTTCTTTAATTTTAAACTAAGTGCATTTGAAAAATACACTTTGAGCACCCGAGTCAAACCGGGTATCCGATTTACATTCTGTCAGCTTTCACAAGTCAATTTTACCTCCCAGGTCGGTCATGTTGGAAAGATCGGCATGCCGATCAGACTGATATTTTAGATTTTAGACCCCCGAACCCAACTTCTTTAATTTTAAACTAAGTGTGATGGGGACATCACCTCCCATGCCCACGTTCACAGCTCGTCTCCTCGCCCCGGTTGCATCCGGCATGGTTTAGTCATTTAATTTTGAGTCCTATGTAATTTTATTTGAGTCATTTGATGTATTTTCCCTTTTATTTGAGTCATGTTCCTAGGTCTTGCATTTATTTTCCTAAGTTTGAGTGTCATTAGATTGTGTAATGTGCTATTGGGCCCAATTCTTCGGGCTTGGCCCATGAGCCCCCCCTACCCCTTCGGTTATTTGTTATTGAGTCTTTTGTAAGGGACTTATTGTAAAATATGGGTTTCCTATATATAGGGCCCCATTTCCTTCATTTGGAGGTAATGAATGAATCAATGAAAAACTTGTCATTTTGAGAGTTCAAACCTCTTATCTAGTGGAGAGATTCCATTATTTGGGTGAGAAACCCTAGGGGAGAGATTCCCCACCCATTCCTCTCTTAATCTCTCTCTTTCACCCCTCTTTCTCTCTCCTCTACACCCAAATCTGAAAATCTTCTCTCTCCTCCCTTCCCAACCACCACTCTCCCACCTACCCCCATTAAAGACCACTCCCCTTCCCCACACATCCCATTACTCCACCCCCTAGTCCCAAGAGAGCTTCCACCAATCCTAGCTCCACCTCCCAACCCCCAACTACCCCACCCACTTCCCCAAGCACCCTTCCCACAACCCCAAGCACCCCTATTATGTTCCCCACACACCTCTTCCATCCCCCAAGACCAAAATTTAATCCCACCCTTAAACCCATTTTCAAAGACCCTTTCCCTCTCACCCACCTTCCCAAATTCGTAGCTCCTCCTCCCACCACCTGTTAGACCCCCTTCTAGACCCCATTCTTCCCTTCCCCCACCTTAGAACACCCCCTCCTAGACCCCCTCACAGCCCGGGCTTCCCCCACACTCATCCACCCCCATTTCCACTCCCATATACCCCATTCCCCCCCATCATCTTCAACCTACAGCTCTCAACCGAAGATCTGCAGAAGAGCAGCAGCTTGCAGAGGCGACCACGGCTTCCCCCAGACGTTTCTGAAGGATCAAGAGCCATCATTGGAAGCGTCTCCCAGTCTTCTTCGTAACGGAGGTGGTTTCATCTTCATCCGAGTTGTGTGCTGCTCGGGAGCTCCGTTCTCCCACAGCTGCGCAGAGCTGCCCCGGCTGAGTACCAGAACCGGATTAGAAGCTCTGCCACGGCGAACCTCGGAGGAATCAGCCCACAAGCTCTTCTACAAAGTTCTTCTTCTTTCTGTCTACTTTCAGAATCAAGAAGCAGAATTCCGTTCGGCATCCTGTGGCAGGAGTTATCCTTTTTCTCCCTCAACTACGCGGCCCTGCTGCCCACAATCTGCTTCAACTAGCCGCCATTGTTCTGCATCCCCTACTCTTCTCCGACATCAGTTGGCTTCCCCGTCAGTTTTTCTGTGAAGAGGACTCGGTCATGATTCCAACGACTCTTACGGTGCTCGATTCCGAGTTCGGGAGCTGTTGGGGCATCCTCTGCAACCAGCGGTTGGAAACCAGGAGCAAGCTCTGCAGAGATCCTGATCCGGGGAGAAAGCTTCACCACGACAAACCCCGGAGGAACCAGTCCACGAGCTCTTCTTCAAAGTTCTTCCTCGGCCTGTTTACTTTCAGAAACAAGAAGCGGAAGTCCATTCAGCATCCGGGAACAGAAGTTACCAATTTTCTTCCACGGTCGCGCGACTCTATCTTCCACAGTCTACACCGACCCCTCCTCACTCTTCTGATGCCACATATCATCTCCGACATCCTCTGGCGTCCCTGTTTCTTTTACTGCAAATAGGACTTACCCAAGGTTCTAACGGAACTGACGGCACCTAATTTAGAGTTCGGGAGCGGCCTGGACAGCGTCTTCTTCCTACTGTTCGTGACCTGCTACTGTCAGTCCGAGAACCAGAGCCCCTGTTCAAGCTCCCGCCCCGACCGGCAGCGACCCCAGGAGAAATTAACAAAATTCTGAAGCATCCCTGATCCTATAACGAAGCGTTTCCCACTGGTCTCGTCCCCGGAAAATTTCCAGAGACAGATCTATAGCTCCGGCACCGACTGTCTATCCTTATTGGCTGAAAGGAGGCAGATTCGGTGTCTTCGTTGCTTCAACATCTTCGACTTAGTTTCCCCCTCCCCGCTTGGCCGGCTGAAGGCTCCCCCTTGTATGGAGGTAGTTTTGATTGTAATCATTTAATCCCCACCCAAGATCCCCCTCCTGCGAGAGGCGTAGTGTTGTAATTGATTTGAGCAGGTCAAGCTACACCGCCGCGGTGTGTGGGGATCCACTCGCCTCCCCTCTCGCCCTCGTCTCCGAGCGGGACCGGTTTCTTCAAACCGGTCGAGTAAGTGCTCAAACCCTCACTCCATTTAGTGCTTGTCTTTCAATATTAGTTCTTAATTCCGCTGGTTATGCGAGTGAGAGCCCGATCCTCAAGCCCCGTTGTCTTGAGTGATCACCGTGGGAAAATTGCAACCGGTGTCTTTGGCACTTTGTCGGCCCCCTTGATTTGGGCATCCACACCCTTTGGGAATCAAGTCTTGGCCTTGCTGGCTCTCTACCAGCAAGGGCCCAACCCCTCAACCTCACCTTGGTATTGCCAAGTTACCCCGGGCTTGGGTGAGCAACGATAGAGCGGTGGCCCAATTCGGCCCATTTGAATGCGATTGTGCTTGCTTGCATTAGGTCCGAGGTAGTGTCACATCAAAGTGCATTTGAAGAATGCACTTTTAAGCGCCGAGCTCAAACCAGGTATCCGATTTGGATTCCGTTAACTTTCACAAGTCACTTTTACATCTCAGGTCGTGTTGGAACAATCGACACGTCGATCAGAATGATATTTTAGATTTTGGATCCCCAAACCCAACTTCTTTAATTTTAAACTAAGTGCATTTGAAGAATGCACTTCTGAGTATCGAGCTCAAACTGGGTATCCGATTTGGATTCCTTCAGCTCTCACAAGTCACTTTACCTCCCAAGTCGTGTTGAAACGATCGATACGCCGATCAGGCCAGTATTTTATATTTTGAACCCTCTGAACCCCTAATTATCTAAATTCTTTTAAACTATGTTAGTTTTTAAAACTAACTTAGTTTTAAATTGAGTAATTTGAGCGTCGGGCTCAAACTGGGTATCCGATTTAGATTCCGTCAGCTCTCCCAAGTCACTCTCATAACCCAGATCCCGTTGAAATGATCGGCTAGCCGACCAGGCCAGTATTTGGCAGTTTGGAACCTCGAACCCCTAGTTATTTGAACTGTTTTAAACAAAGTTAGCTTTGAAAACTAACCTAGTTCTGAATTGAGTAATTAGAGCATCGGGCTCAAACCGGGTATCCTATTTAGATTCCGTCAGCTCTCCCAAGTCACTCTCATCACCCAGATCCTGTTGGAATGATCGGCGAGCCGATCAGACCAGTATTTGACATTTTGGAATCCCGAACCCCTAGTTATCTGAACTTTTTTAAAGGAAGTTAGTTTTGAAAACTAACCTAGTTCTGAATTGAGTAATTTGAGCGCCGGGCTCAAACCGGGTATCCGATTTGGATTCTGTCAACTCTCCCAAATCACTCTCATCACTCAAGTCGTGTTAGAGATAGCTAATTAGCCGATCATGCCAGTATTTTACATTTTGGAACCCCGAACCCCTAGTTATGTGAATAGGTTCGTGTTACTTTGAATGTAAACTTATGTATATTCATTGATTTTAGAATTGAGTAATTCTGCCAAAATAAAAATATAATAAACACTCACCTGAGGGGGCTGTGCCGTGGTCGTGGATCCATGAGGGAGAATTCCTGCCTGGGAGAGGAGGCCAATGTTGCCTGCAACATGCTTGCCTACTGGCTAGACATCTCCACCCTCATCTGCCACTGCAAATCAAAGATCTCCGATCGGACGATGTCTCTGATGTCACTGGGAGAAGTACTGGGGCCAGGTGGGGGTGTACTAAAGGCACTGGTGTAGACACGCCAAAATTGACGTTACTGTGAGTGCATCTCGTATTACCTTGTAATGCCCCAATTTGACCCTCCAATTAACTTTGTTTGAGTTATTTTCCCCAATTTTCTTGGATTTCTCCCTTTTTTCCCTCTTCTTATTTTTCCCTATTTTTCTAGATTTTTTGGGCAGTTTTCTCTATTTTTTGGAATTCACGACTTGAAGTGGGGCGTGTTTTAAGTAACGGCCTTGCTTGAGGCGTGTTTTTAAGAAAGGACGACTTGTGATATGGGCGTCAATTCCTGGTGTTATGCGAGTCCCACTACGATTTGAAAATCAATAATTAACGTCCTTCCTCAGGGCGTGTTTTTAATCAACGCCTCTTCCTCAGGCGTCTCTTTACAATTTTCAAATAAAGAAGGTTTTATTACCAAAATTGAATCCAGGAAGTGACGCCCTGATCCTGGTCGTGTTTTGATTTAACGCCCTTGCGGAAGGTCGTCAATTGTTGAAATTGACGCCTTTGAGTAGGTCGTGTCTTATCCCTTCGTGTCATGTTTAAACTCATCTTTCCTGAAGAGGTCCTTGCCTTTCTTGATCACCTTCCTCGATCTGGGAACTAGAGTCCTTGCCATTGATGATCACTGCCTATTCTTATTTTCCCAAATCTGTGTCTATCTGTGATCGAAACCCTATAAAAGAGTCCCCTGGTTGATCTCGCGCGAGGTTATAGAGGACACAGCGAGGTAAGGTAAGGTTAGAAAGAGAGAGAGCTGTTGTTATTGTCACAGAGGTTATTGTGCGAGGTAAGAAGCAGGGCTGTTGTCACAGAGGTTACGGTGTTAGCAAGGTTGCTGGAGTCATTAGTCGTTAATCAGAGAAACCGCAGAGAAGAGTTTCTCTTTTCATCCGCGTGATCTCTTCATCATCTTCCCTCTGCTTCCTGCTGCTCCGGTGGTTTTCCCCTTTATTGTTTACAGGAACAGCAGGGTTCTCTCTCCTTTGTTTGTGTTTGTCTTCATCGTATCATCAACGTCCATTGTTTTCTTCTTTTGCATTAGTATTGCATCTCCTCTCCTCTCCCTAATTCTCTAGGGGTTTCAAAAACCAAACAAAAAGGTGCGCATGCTATATTCTTATTTCATCATCATACTGTTTCTTTGGATTGATACTACACTCACGTTTGGCTGATCTCCTTCTCTTTCACTTGTTTGTTCTTTGTTTCAGGGTGATCAACAAGGAAAACCCCCTTCATCGGCCGGCCGATAGAAGGTGGAGGAAGGAATCCACATCCATCCCGCATCTTATTTTCACCAGGTATTCGCGATCATCTTTTCTTCTTATTGAGGTAACCCCTCTGGCGATCACACTCCTTAGTAGCACCACGTGCTCTTTTACTCCCTTTTTCATCATTATTCTTCTTTTACTCTTATTTATATATAAATATTTTCCTTTAAGAGTGGATTTTACATGATTCACAACTGGTACTGGTTAGGGCAGCGCCTGATCTCGCACATGATGATATCACCGTGCTAGTGTCTAGGCTCTCCCCAAAACCATATAGCCGGCCTTTCTTCGGTATGCCAGTTGCTGCCACCCATGCCACTGGATCCAACTCCGGCTGCTGTACGTCTCCCTCCCCGTACTTCTCAGTCACAGCTCTGCTATATGTTTCCTACAAATTGAATAAAAAAACATGTAAATTTCATATGAATCAATCATATTTAAATGAAAAGAAGAACTTGCATATGTCGATAAACTTACCGCTACTGAGCGAGCTCTCTCACTAACAAATTGGTCTGTCCCCTTCTTTTTGTGTGTTCTGTCGAACACCTCTAGGAACGACGGAGCTCGATTGAGATCCACAGTCTATTTTATAATTCATAGTAAAAAAATATCATATATATGAATAAAATATAAGAAGATAAATTGAAACATTACTTACCATTTTTGTTTATGAGTCGCAAAAAATGTCATATATATGAATAAAACATTACTTACCACTCGTATGCACATTTGCGTCCGGTTGTGACGCCCTGTTTGTTTTGGCTTTTTGGGACTTTTCTATCCACTTGGGCACGGCAAATTTGTCGCATACAATGTCCCAATCCTCCTTCCTCATCCAAAGAGGGCGATGCTCCTTCCACAACTGTCGGTCTTCACTCCCACCAGCGTCTTTCTGAGCCTTTACTCAGACCTCATGCATTTTCTTTCGGTAATTTGTCTGCACCATAACCTCCCAGGCAGAACGACCTCTCACCACGTTCTATCCACTCGTGAACTGATAAGTCCGTTGTAAATAAATTAAGTTTCACAGTTAGTATACTATTGTGAATTGAGTATGGAAAATACTTACATTAAATGATTAGATTACTTACTAAGAACATGTCAAACAATGAATCCCGGATGCTCATCGAAAATTCTTTGAAAGACAATACTGGCCCGGGAACATGTGCCATTACTAGTTGCATAGAATGATGGATAGCATCGATAGGTTCTAATTTATAACTACAATTACAAATGTCAAAATAGTTGGTATTAGATAGTTGAAGGATAAATAATGAATGTAATAACCATATAAATTTACCCGGAGATCCAGCACGGCAGACGTCCATCATGGGCCCTGCCTCCCTCGCCCTCGTGACGACTGCCGACATCCTGAAGCGGCTGAGTGGTGGAGGTGTGCCCTGCAGGTGGTGGGAGGGCACTGGGACCTGTAAAAATTTAATATCATAAGTAAAATGAATATTTTGCTGAAAATTAAAATATACATACTTGCAGCGGGAGGTGATAGGGGTGGAGCCTGTACAGGTGGTGGGAGGGCATTGGGACCTATAATAATTAAATATCATAAGTAAAATAAATATTTTGCTGAAAATTAAAATATACATACCTACAGCGGGAGGTGGTGGGGGTGGCGCCTGTCTTTGTGGTGGGAGGGCACTGGGACTTGTAAAAATTAAATATCATAAGTAAAATGAATATTTTACTGAAAATTGAAATATACATACCTGCAGCGGGAGGTGGTGGAGTGGCACCAGTACAGGTGGTGGGAGGGCACTGGGACCTATAAAAATTAAATATCATAAGTAAAACGAATATTTTGCTGAAAATTAAAATATACATACCTACAGCGGGAGGTGGTGGGGGTGGCGCCTGTCTTTGTGGTGGGAGGGCACTAGGACCTGTAAAAATTAAATATCTTAAGTAAAACGAATATTTTGTTGAAAATTAAAATATACATACCTGCAGCGGGAGGTGGTGGGAGTGGCGCCTGTCTTTGTGGTGAGAGGGCATTGAGACCTGTAAAAATTTTGCATCATAAGTAAAACGAATATTATGTTGAAAATTAAAATATACATACCTGAAGCATCATAAGTAAAACATATAATCACACAACATTTCATTGCATTTTCAAAATAGCCATTTATACCTATCTGTTGCGGTGGCCGTGAGCCGACATTTGGACCTGTAAAAAAAATCTTTTAAGCTGGTATATAATTAATACATTTATATAGCTAACTATTTGAATAGATATACATGTGCCCGAAGAAGATGCCAAAGAGGAGGGAGTAGAGCCCCTCCCACTGCACTGTCTCCTCCCACTCCCACTACGACCTCCTCGGACCATCTCTGATGCAAGCACACAAAATAATTAATACATATTAATCCATAACTATATAAGATTTACAAATGTTATTAAAAATTATGCAAAAATGTAATAATTTCTTACTAAATTATCAAAATTTATCTAGCCCAACCCATGCTGATGATATATTTAACTCAGCCTTCATCATCCATAGTAGCCTCATCAGATTCGAACTCTGTCTCTTCATCTGACTCCTCCTCTCCTCTAACATCAACGTTTAGCTCTATTAAATCGACTTCTTTCACTTCATCTTCCTTACGTAATGATAGTGGCTCATCATATTCTTCCAGATTAATATGCGTGGAACCTACAACGTCAACTTCATCTGATTGAAAATATTTGGCACTGGCAACCTCTGAGACATTTTCACTCACATTTAACTCATAAGTGGGAAAAGAACTTGCTTTAACCCTACAAATTACCCACCAATCTTTATTATTGGACGATAGATAGCTTGAATAATACACTTACTGGACTTGTACGGCTAAAATGAATGGTTCATATGTATTAACTTTAGACCTATGCTTGACATCGACAATCTCATAAGTTGTGTCATGTCGAACAGAATTGAGATCAAACCAATGACACTTAAATAGGAATACATGATTATCTCGTCCCAAATACTGTAATTCTATGACTTCCTCAAGAATACCATAGTAGTCCAATTCCACTTCATTGTATGCACTTCCCTTAACACATACGTCACTGTTCATCGTAAACTTACTTCGTCCATAATCCCTCGTGTAAAATCTGTATCTATTCACAATATATCATAGATAGGCACGTGCAACTTTCGAGGGGCCATAACTTATCTCATGTACTCTTTGATCAATAATAAGACCTTGTTCAACATATATGTAAATCAGAGTAGTTAAAATATTACCAATTACCTCAACAGAAGTAAATAGAAACATATATATTCAATGATCGACACTAACTCGATATCTCAGGAGATCTGATCGAGCTAAAATTTTGAGGGTGAGTTCCCCACGAAATTCCCCCTCTCCAAAAAAAATTTCCAGGTTATTCCTCCATCGTTTGATCCCTATTCCACAATAGCCTTCCCTGGTCTACACAATATGTCCCTATGCAGATCTGTGTTCCAGCAAGCCATATCTTCACCCTTTTTCCCCCTTTACAATTTCAGATCGATCTGAAATTGGGACTGGGATTTCTGTCCACAAAAGCCTTCTTCCACAAATTGTTTCATGATTTTATGAGTTTGTTTGCATATCCAAAAATCCACTGCAAAATCCGAAATCTGTTCCGTCTCCTGCAGTCTAGATCCGAGCACCATCAGCCATAAAATCCATTTCCCCTGTCAAACTACCTCTGAAAAATACACAAAAAATATTCTCGTGTTCCTTACTTCCCCATCTATCATCCATAAAATTTTCAAGCCCTAAATCCATTGTTTATGCCTTGGTCAACATGCATCATCAAGCAGATCTCAATCTACTCAGTCAGATCTGAGCTCAGAAGTCAGCCTGTTCATAAATACCCCACGAAAAACCTAGTGCCATAAAAATTCCTGTAATATCCTATGTTCGTGGATCTCTGAAAGGGCTTCCCAACGACGCCAGTTTCGCGTCAATCCGACACTGGAGTTGACCGCAGCAACTTTTACCACCGGGTCGCGCAGTTTTGAAACTGCAACAGAGGCTCGGGACAGCAACCTACAACACCCGACGAGCTGAGCCGCCCCGCCTTCCACAAGGCGTTCTAGCCCGACCGCCTTCCAGGGAGCGATCCTCTAGGAGTCCCCCTCGCAATGGGACCAACCCCGCCCCAGTCGGCCGTCCGAGCAGAACGTAGTCCCCACAACCATCAGCCCGCGCCTTCCGGACAGCACCAACGGAGCGGTCCACATTGCTGCCCGTCAACCCAAGTTCGCTATTCCCGAGTTATTGTTGTCGCCCTTTACCTCCCTGCATGGAGTAGGCAATAAAATCCTTGCTGTAATTAAGTTTTACCATTGTATCGGGAATACGAGTCTTGGCCAGGGTCGCCTTCCCCACGCCCGGTAGCGTGGAGGTATCATTTCCGCTCCCTCACTCGGCATTTTGCTTGCTTCGTATATTTCTATATGCCGCTACTTGCATGTGATAGGTCCTAGCTCGTTAAAGTCTTTTAAGCACCGCTGCGAGAGAGAGCGAAACCCATCCTGTCACTCGATCCGAGCACGAGTGAGTTTGACCACCCTTGACTCATTGTCGGTTTCTCAACTGCGCATATCTGCACGCTTCCCTAGCTAGGGACGAGTCGTGAGCATTCCTTTGAAACACACATGTTCTGAGGTAAGGATCAAGTTCTGGGCTAAGAATCAAGAGATAGAACTCAATCATCCCAAGTAAATTATTCATGAAATAACCATATGGAACACTCAATAACAAGGAGTGTATAACAGGGTAAGAGCCTTACCAATGGTTCTTGACAGTACATGACATATACCACCTATTTTGAATTGTAGAAAAGTAAGGTACTTGTCCACATGTTTGGTTTACCAGGCGACTGCCATGGGATTATAAGGTTGATCCTGCAAGCAAGATAGTTAAGGTTAATATCATGCTTGTTCACATTAAAGAGATTATGAAACCTCTTGTCTCTTGTAAAACCAACATATGCAAACCAAGGATCAAGACCATGTAACCGTTGCCATTTGCCATCTCAACCATACATAAATAACAAGAGCATGAGCAATCAACCACAAGTTTAGTTATCATCGCTTAATCACACATTAAGTTTAGTTATCATCAAAACCATAACTTAACAATTACAACAATCATCAAAACCATAACTCAACACGGGCTATGTTGGACACATATCCATCTGAAACCACTGGCACACTTCCTTGATCTATGTATCATTAAGTACGTAAGTTACTTTAGGCTGCACAATTTTTCCATTTACGTTTTGTAGTTCCAGTTATGGACGTTTACAGAGCATCTTTAAGTCCATACGCGCTTTGGCGTTGTCCTTTATTTTATCTTTAACATTCATGATCGTATTGAACACATTATCAAAAAAATTCTTCTCGATATGCATGACATCCATATTGTGGCATACAAGAAGAGTTGACCAATAAGGCAATTCCCAAAAAATACTTTTCTGGCTCCACTTGTGATCCTTTACAAATCTAAAGAGTTGTCATGTGCTACCAGACAATTATACTACATCTGGTAAATTTTGCACCCGTGCCGCCATATGTCAACCCGACACCCGTTGTAAGTCTGCTTCATCCATTTCAACAGTTTTTTTTGAAATGAGTCCTTTTACCTTCGAAAAGGATGGTCACTTGGTAGCAACCGCCGATGTCAATCAAACCAGCATGCTTTCCTACCATGTTTCAATACAAATGATTTAGTATCTTCCATACAGTAAGGAGATGCTAACCTCCCACGTATGCTCCAACCAGATAGCATTCCATATACAGGGAAGTCACTTATTGTCTACATCAGTGCAACATTCATAATAAAATTTTGCTTCCTACATGCATCATAAGTAACAACTCCATCAGTCCATAAAATTTTGAGCTCATCAATCAACGGCCTGAGATATATGTCCACATTTTTTCTGGGACCTTTTGGAACAAGAATTACTAAGGACAAAAATAGATTTTCTCGCTTCATGCACATGTCCGGCGGAAGGTTGTATGGTGTCATGAACATTGGCCAACAGGAATAAGATGCCACTGAACCATCGAATGGATAAAAACCATCTGTGCATAAACCCAACCTAACATTACGTGGCTCCTTTGAGAAAGTAAAATGAGTACGACTAAAGTGAGTCCAAGCTTCACCATCAGCACGATGACTGATTATATCATCGGCATGGCATACTCTTTCCGTGTGCCATGTCATATGTTGAGCCGTCTTTGAGGACATATACAGCCACTGCAGCCTAGGCGTAAGAAGGAAGTATCGCAATGCCTTGTAAGGTACATCTTTTTACTTTGAATTGTCTCCTCTCTTTCATTTGAATCTGTCATGGTGACAAATAGAACATGATATCTTATATGCATCCTCTTTGTAATATAACATACAATGATTCAGGCATGCATCTATTTTCACATATCCAAGTCCTAGCTCATTGACCATCTTTTTTGCAAGGTAAAACATTTCGGGCAACTTCTCGTCTCGAGGCAACATACTCTTGATCAAGAGGTGGAGACGGTCAAAATAAGTCTCACTGATGTGAAATTCAGAATTCAAGTTCAACAACTGTGACACTACAGACAACCGAGTGTGCTTTTCACAACCATCCCACAACGGCTCATTAGCATCCCTAAGTAGTTGATAAAATCTTTCGGCTGTCTTATTCGGCGCTTCTTCCATGTATGCATGTTCCCCGAGAACATTAAAACTAGGACCAGCAGTATCTACAACCATATCCACGTACCCACTTGTGCCTGCAATATTGACGGGCTCATACGACAAGACATCCTGTAACACCCCAGATTTTTCTAAGAATTTTTTCAGATTAAATATAATTATTAAGCAATTAAAAAAAGCTTAATGGGCTATTAAGAGAATTTAGGGATAATTAAATCTATTTAAAGGCCCTATATTGACCAAAAGGTGAAGCCCAACTCAAATAGGCCCAAACACCCAATTCCAAGATCCTTTGGCTCAAGCCCATTAATAGAAACGTAAATTTAGTAATTTATGAATTTAACATGGGATATATACACCAGTTAGGGGATAAATAAGAGATAATAGGAAATATGAATTTTTTGTTGTGCCCCTGTGGTTTTGATGATTGGTTTTGATGTGAGTTAAACACTGTGAGTCACCTTGCTGTTATTCAGTCATCTTATCAGATCATAGTGCAGTTTTTCATATGCTCAGTCATTCTGATGTTCAGTCAGTTCATCAGATCATAAAGCAATGCATTTGATGTTCAGTCAAACTATCTGCTGCATAAAGCATTCATATACATATATATCTGTTGCATTTCTCTGCTTGTGGAAGTCTGCACATTGAACAGCATGCAGCAACTCCAAGTCTACACACTGCATTGCATGCGAGACTTCAAGTCTATACATCGCACAGCTTGCAAGACTTCAAAGTCTGTACACTACACAGCATGCAAGACCAAGTCTGTACATCGTCTCCTGCATACATTACTTCAAGTGTGTACAGCCAGTGCATTCCTTCATATCAAGTCTAGACATTGTGCATTCCTTCATATGAAGTCTATACATTCATGAGGCTTGGCTGTTCATCGTCTGCTGCATGACACTTGAAGTCTGTACATGGTCTTGGCATTTGCATAACACAAGTCTATACATCCGCACGCTAAGTCTATACAGCCTTTGCATTGCACTAAGTCTATACATTGCACTGTAGCATGTATTTCTTCAAGTCTGTACATCGGTTGGCTTGTACATGCATCGTCTCACTCGAAGTCTGTACAGTCTGGCAGCGTCTCATGCGTCATCTTAGCAAGTCTGTACAGCATTGGCATAGTCGTTGGCATCGTCTCATGCAGCATCTTAGGCATCGTCTCATGCAAGTCTGTACAGCCCGTTGTCGCAAGACTAAGTCTGTACACTCCCTGTGCTTCTTTGTGTTTCAAGTCTGTACAGAGTTTGCCTTGCCTCGCCCTGCATACATATCCAAGTCTATACAGCCAGTGTCTACGTTGCCTTGCATTTCATCAAGTCTATATGTTGCTGCATCGTGTGCTTCAAGCATGTCCAAGTCTATACACTGTCTAGCATACACGTTCAAGTCTATACATCCCTTGGCTAGAACTGTACAAGTCTATACAACAGCCTGTTCGTGTTCAAGCTTTCAAAGTCTAGACATTGTTCTGTAGCACACACACGAAGTCTATACAGCGCTGCATAGACTAAGTCTATACATCAGTGTCTTGTGCATGCATCATTCAAAGTCTGTACAGCCTGTGTTCACAACACAATGTCTGTACATCGTTCTGGTTTGCCAAAGTCTATACACAGTGCACTCTCAAGTCTGTATAGCCCTTGCTTAGCTCAAGTCTATACATCGTTCATCATTCCTTTGGCAAGTCCATACATCGTGAAAGTCTATACATTCGTTTGCATTGCATTGCATGAAGTCTGCTCATTCCACGCTAGCATGTCTGTCTAAGTCTATACATTGCATGCATTACACATAGCAAGTCTGTACATCCACCGTCGAAGCCAGCGTCTCATTGAAGTCTATACATTGTTGAGCTTCACACTCATATCTGCTAAGTCTGTACATCCCTTGACTGCTTGCCTGAGCATCCCTTGTCATTGTGCATACTTAGTTAGATGCTAAGTCTATACATTGCTCATGCATCTTTACTTAAAGTCTATACATCCGTTTGCTCCTTTATTATGCATGCATTATAGCAAGTCTGAACATTATTTTCTCATGCATGAAATCAAAGCCTGTACATGCCTCTGCATTGCATATGTGAAGTCTATACATGCTATAGCTTCGCATTCACAAAGTGTGTACACGCCACTGCATTACATACATGAAGTCTGAACATTGCTTCATCGTTGCCTTCAGCCAAGTCCATACATCGACTGGCAACCTTCAGCAAAGTCTGAACATTGCATCATTGTGCATGCATTGATTTCATCAAGTCTATACACTTCCTTGTTGCATGTCTATACATTCGATTGCTTCATGTCTCACACACACAAGTCTGCACATTACTTGACAGCATGCCATAGCCTTGCATAACAAAGTCTATACATTGCATCGTTTGTTCATGCATTGTCTCAACAAGTCTGTACACTCGTCCATTGCTTCACTCGACCAACTCTGTACAGCCATGCACTACCTTGCTTGCATGAATGAAGACTGTACAGGGTCTTACTGACTTTAGCTGATATTATCTTCGACTGATTATCTAACAGGACTGTTGGACGAGGGAATTAAGACTGGCACGTGATCCGAGGTTGGCACCTGGCACGTGACCCGAGGACAAAGAGGGCACAAGCCCAGCACACGCCCTAGTTGCTGCTGCTATAAATGCGAACCTTCTTCTCCTGAATAAGACTGATCGAAAAAAGAAGAGAGTGATCGTGCAGAGGAGATCGAGACTGTGATAGAAGAAGGTGAGAGCAGCAAAGACAGCAGAGAGTGAAAGAAGAAGAGAGCAGCAGAAGAAAAAAGAGAGAGAGAGAGAGCTCGTGAGGATCGAGAGAAGAAGAGTAGACAGTGAGAGAAAGAAGCAGAGAAGAAAAAGAAGAGTAAGAAGAAGAGAGATCGAGAGATAAGAAGCTTCATCAGAAGATTAGATCCTACTGGACCGTGGATCATATCCAGGCCAGTCAGCTCCTGCGAGAGCCAAATTGTGATTTCGCTTTACAGCATTCTGATCGCTGTGTTATTTTCATTTCTTGTTTTTCCTTTTCATTTGGTTATCATTGTTCTTCCGACTCTCTGGATTGAGGTCGGGTTCCTCCTGTGGACTCAGGAGAAGGGGGACATTGGGTCTCCGGTTGCAAGTGGCTGGGAGTCACTTGTGGGTTTCCCTCCGGGTTGGAGGAAGGGAGATTCGTCTTCGGTTCTGGTCTTGTGGGTTGCAAGTCCAGGTGTTCCCTCCTGGTCTGGAGGAAGAGAGATCTGTGATCTCTGGTTTGCTAGTGACGGGTTGTCACTAGCAGGGTCCCTCCGGTTTGGAGGAAGAGGGGAGGTTGTTCCCCTGGTCAAGCTGTTAGGCAGCACCTGTTGCAGACTGAGTCTGCATTCTAGCTTGTGCTAGTGGAAGCCTCACTCCGGTTGGGAGTGAGGGGTGGACGTAGGTCTAGAGGACCGAACCACCTAAAAATTATCTGTGCAGTGGTTTGATTGCCTTCCTTACTTCCGCTAGATGATTGCATTGGCGCGCTCCAAGTGTTTCTTCATATGATCAAGTGAATTGGTTTTATTCCGAGACTGTGTCTAGCATCTAGGTTTTAATTTGGGCTATATTTATAGAGGGATACATTCACCCCCCTCTGTATCCGGGCCTAGCACCATATCAATTGGTATCAGAGCAGGTGTCTGCATAGTAGGTCCAGCGACCTACAGATCCGATCCTGCTGTCTTCGGTGCATTTTTGTTAGAGTTGGTTTATCGGTTTGAATCCACTGCTTTGAATTAGTTTTGATCTGCTTCAATGGCTCATCGACCCGTCTTTAGTGGTTCTGATTTCAACCAGTGGCATAGTGCTTTCCGTGCTCATGTTAAATCTGTTGATCCAGACCTGTGGAAAGTGATTTCACATGGTCCACATAGACTACCAAAAGATCAGTCCAAATGGACTAACAAGCATCGATCTATGTGTGCAGAAAATCAGAAAGCACTGGAGTTAATGAAGGCCGCGACTAATCGAGCTCTTCATTCATGTTTCCTTGGTTGCAGATCTGCAAGGGATATATTGAAGATGATAAAGAGAGTCGGGAAGGAAAATCAAACGAGCTGCATGATGGCTAACAGAAGTAATCAAAGTGGCAGCGATCAAGGTAGCAATCAGGATGAAGACGATAATGATGAGGAGGTAAACCCTTTTAAGAACTATACTTTAGATGATTGGGAGAATGCATATGCTAAATTATTAGAGTCACATGAGAGGTTAAGAAGATAGTATAAAAAATTAAAAAAGGGTACTGGGTTAGAAAGTTCAAGCTCTTCTTGTGAAAAATGTCTAGAGTTGAAACAATCTCATGATGCGTACTTTTCTGATATTCAAATGTTGAAAAAATAAATTTCGTTGCTGAAAATTGAGAATCAAGATCATGTAAAAGAAATATCTGAACTTGAGAAGAAGCTTAGCCTAACTTGTCATGATTCTGTTCAGAGTAAGGATTTGCTGAAAGATTTTGAATGTGTTAAGTCTGATTTAAACAAGCTGAAAAGTGAGAATGACTCTCTCAGAAAGTTCTCCAAAGAAAATGAAGAAAGTTTAGAGAAACTTAAAAAGGAGAACACGTTGCTGATTGAAAATTTTAACGCCATCAAATCTGTAAACATGGAGTTGCAGAAAAACATTGAAAACTTACAAAGGGAGTATGAAACTCCAAATAATCTAAAAGTATCTCAAGATGACCATATTCTTCTTGATGAGTTAATTCAAAATGATACTCTGGTTAAAGAAAATGAGAAGTTAAAACAGCTGAACTCCACTATATCTGAAAGACTTCTTGCTTTGGAGAAAGGGAAAGTCATCTGTACAAACGAAACTGAAGAAGTAGATGAGCTGAGAAAGGAAATTGAAAAATACAAAACAGCTAACAAAGTTTTGAATGAAGTTATCAATTGCAGTGAACAAGAGATTGCAAGTTATGAAATAAACGTTGCATCTCTCGAAAATGAAATTCAAGATTTGAAGAGTTCTCTGTCTAAGTTTGTGAGTGGGCAAGAAAATCTAGACAAGCTACTAGGTGTAAAAGTCAATGTCAAGAAGGAAGGGCTGGGCTACAATAATGTTAACAAGAAAGAGCTTCAGAGCAAGTTGATGACTTCATTTGTAAAAGCTTCAAATGTAGCCACAACATCACAGGTCAAACAGCCCATTGTTCAGAAAACAGAAAAACAGGATAAAAATCCGAAAAAGACTGGAAAACAGAAACTAATAAAAAAGGGCTCATCAGTGCATGTTGATCGTAGTCCTCACACACACTCACATGCATCTAAGAAGAAAATGATCTGTCATTACTGTCATAGATTCGGTCATTTGATGCATGAGTGTAAATTGATGGAGAAGGATGATATGAATGCTAGGAAACTTCATGATAAAAATCCTTCATCTCAGAAAAAGAAAATTGAATGTTCTCACTGTGGCAAATTAGGACACACAATTACACAATGCTGGTTTGCAAGTGATAAGAAAACATATCATTCATATCATGCTAAATTTCATGCAAACAGTCATGCTATTAACAAGAACAAGTTTGATTCAATAAACCAGCATATGACATGCTTTAATTGTGGAAAATTGGGTCATAAGAGATTTGAATGCTGGCTGAATGCTGGTAGGAGAAATTCTAATTCATGCTTTCACTGTGACAAGATGGGCCACATTGCAGCCCAATGTTGGCATGCTCAGGGAAGGAAGTCTAACTATAAATCTGGTAGATTCTCTGCAAATAGAAAGTTTTTTGATAAACCTGAATTTGTCTTTAACAGAAAGTCTCTTGCATGCTCTAACTGTTGGAAGCCAGGCCATCTTGCTAGAGAGTGCTGGTCACCTATTAAGAGAGAAATCACTCTTCTCATTTTGAATATGAAAAGTCTGGCTACAAAGCTGTAAATTGCTGGTCGAGTGATAACAAAGGACAGAACCTTCATGCAAACAACAGAAACTTTAATTCTCATACACATAGATTTCATGATCATGCTAATGTGTACAATAAGAACAAAAATTTTGTTTCATGTCGTTATTGTGGTGGCCTTGGTCATTCAATGAATAATTACTATTTGATGAAATCTGATGACCTTCATGCACAAAAATTGTTGAGAAAACCTGCTAGAAATGCCACTGTTAATTCAGGACCCAAGACCTCTTGGGTACCTGTTTGTGCAAAATAAACTTTGTTTTGTAGGTGTGCCTTGGGACTGAGAAAACAAGAGGGGTAAATAAGCCAAGGCACTCAAAAGTAAACCCCTTTCTGAACTTTTCAGGTAAACTCTCTGCATTTCCTGTTCAGAAATTCATTGCATATCTTGTTTGATGTGTTCATGCATATTTATCATCCTTTGCACACTATGAGTATTCATGTCTCTCAATGCTCATACTGAACTGTCTGTTTAGATATTGAAATGAGAATAAACTTGTAATTTCTGAAAATCTGAACTGCATATGAATGTGGTTTGAAATCTGTTGTTGCATAGCTCACTGAAATTTTGGATTGCTTATGGGACTGCATGTTGAATTATCATGATTGACCACTATGGTATATTAAATAGTAAGCTACTAAAAGACATGGAAATCTGTCTGGAGGGTCTTACTATGAGTGAGATGGTCTTTTAGACCAGGTTCTCCGCCTAGTACCATGGGTCATATTGCTTGATAGGGCAGTCTGTATGTGCATGAGTCACAAAGACATATGTTCAGTTTTCATGGCACACATTGCATGTTTTCAGAGGTAGTTAATTGCATGTCTTTGCACAGCAACTAATGTTGAGTCTTTGCATGTCTTTGCATACATGTAGTTAATTGCATTGCATCTCATTACATTGAAAATACCAAAAAGATTGATTGAATGCATATTGTCAGGGGGAGTCAATGCATTGCATGCAGATTTTTGTCAAATGCATACACTTGTCAGAATTCATTGCATGTTATCCTTGAAAATCCTGAAACATGCCAGACCTCCTGTTATCTTGCTTGGTGTGCATATCCTCTTTATTGATTCTATTGATAAACCTTGATCATATCAGAAATCATGAGCTTCAAAAACACTCATTCTTGAAGACCTCTTCCATCAGTCATTCATGAAGATTTCAATGGGACATCTCTCGTTCATAAATCTGAAAACACTTGAACTAGGAATCTTCTATTATACGATTTTATGAATGTCTGAAATAACTCAGCTGGTTTAAATTTAATGTTTTCATTGAAGTTTGACTTTAAATCTCTTAAAAAATATCTGAATCATGTTTTTAATAAACTTCAACCAAATGTTTCATGCTGAGTCTTGTAAAAACTTCTAAAATCTGCACTATTGAATACATGGCTTTATGAGGTTAAGTACATGAAAGTAGTATTGTTTTGAAGCAAATGAGCTCTCTGAAATGTCTAAAGGGTAAATAATTGTCAGAGCAATGACTTTGGTCACTGAGAAACCATGTCCAAAGGATTGTGTCATGAGGTGCCATAGTTAACTCTGCTTAAAAATGATTGTTAAATCTGGCAGTGCAATGTCATGCATACTGAGAAATACATCTCACTCATCAAAGAAATGAGTTGAGGTATGTCATGAGGTGTAAATGTTATCTCTGTTAATATAAAGCATGACTGTTAGTCACACTAAGTGCTTAGGGATATTGGCGTTTGATCAACGTATATCCTCTAGTTACAAGGTGTGCACTGAACTAGAGTGCTCTGAAAATATGTAGAATGAAAATTTGCTGAACAAATTGCAATATTTGAATATTGATGCAAAAGCTAAATTGCTATAACCCTAGACAAATTCACATGACTTCATAATTGCTTGATCTCAATACTAGTGAATGTAATTTCTAAAGAAGTCAGTAAGTTTGATTGTGTAAGAGAAAGGGAGGTTAATCAAGATATAAATATGAGGGCTTGGTTTACTTTTATTAAACTATGATTTTAGATATAAATACAGAATTTTATTGACAAACTTTGTATACATCTTATTTAAACCATACTGTTCAATAAAGTTCATTCATAAGCCCTTATAATGGAAGACTTTGAAAAATTCTGTTATTGATTTATGAGATTGGTATCTCCTTAAAAATCTGGCTGAACTTCTTGTGTTTGGAGCTTATTTGTAAATCTGATTATTTGAAACTCTTCTGCTCACTATCCTTGGTTCATTGACCTGAACTTATCCTTGAATGCCACTATGGTCTCCCTCTCAACCATATCAATTGGGAGAAATGCAACATATGCATATCAATTGGTATCTATTCAGGGGGAGCTTCCTTGTCATATTGAATCATGTTCATATCAATTGTGACCTTGCATTCATATATTTAGGGGGAGGTATTGCATTTCTTGTTGCATCTGCATCTCTGCATTCATACCTCTCCATGGTTCATCTTGATTATAGCAAGGGAGAGAAATTGGCTGAGTCCTAAATATGCTTTAACTTCCATCTCAAACTATTTTTTTTGATGAAGTCAAAGGGGGAGAATAGTTTGAGTCATCAGAATGACTCACAGTGTAGTGTTTCCATCATCAAAAAGGGGGAGATTGTTGTGCCCCTATGGTTTTGATGATTGGTTTTGATGTGAGTTAAACACTGTGAGTCACCTTGCTGTTATTCAGTCATCTTATCAGATCATAATGCAGTCTTTCATATGCTCAGTCATTCTGCTGTTCAGTCAGTTCATCAGATCATAAAGCACTGCATTTGATGTTCAGTCAAACTATCTACTGCATAAAGCATTCATATACATATATATCTGTTGCATTTCTCTACTTGTGGAAGTCTGCACATTGCACAGCATGCAGCAACTCCAAGTCTACACACTGCATTGCATGCGAGACTTCAAGTCTATACATCGCACAGCTTGCAAGACTTCAAAGTCTGTACACTGCACAGCATACAAGACCAAGTCTGTACATCGTCTCCTGCATACATTACTTCAAGTGTGTACAGCCAGTGCATTCCTTCATATCAAGTCTAGACATTGTGCATTCCTTCATATGAAGTCTATACATTCATGAGGCTTGGCTGTTCATCGTCTGCTGCATGACACTTGAAGTCTATACATGGTCTTGGCATTTGCATAACACAAGTCTATACATCCGCACGCTAAGTCTATACAGCCTTTGCATTGCACTAAGTCTATACATTGCACTGTAGCATGTATTTCTTCAAGTCTATACATCGGTTGGCTTGAACATGCATCGTCTCACTCGAAGTCTGTACAGTCTGGCAGCGTCTCATGCGTCGTCTTAGCAAGTCTGTACAGCATTGGCATAGTCGTTGGCATCATTTCATGCAGCATCTTAGGCATCGTCTCATGCAAGTCTGTACAGCCCGTTGTCGCAAGACTAAGTCTGTACACTCCCTGTGCTTCTTTGTGTTTCAAGTCTGTACAGAGTTTGCCTTGCCTCGCCCTGCATACATATCCAAGTCTATACAGCCAGTGTCTGCGTTGCCTTGCATTTCATCAAGTCTATACGTTGCTGCATCGTGTGCTTCAAGCATGTCCAAGTCTATATACTGTCTAGCATACACGTTCAAGTCTATACATCCCTTGGCTAGAACTGTACAAGTCTATACAACAGCTTGTTCGTGTTCAAGCTTTCAAAGTCTAGACATTGTTCTGTAGCACACACACGAAGTCTATACAGCGCTGCATAGACTAAGTCTATACATCAGTGTCTTGTGCATGCATCATTCAAAGTCTGTACAGCCTGTGTTCACAACACAATGTCTGTACATCGTTCTGGTTTGCCAAAGTCTATACATCGTGCACTCTCAATTCTGTACAGCCCTTGCTTAGCTCAAGTTTGTACATCGTTCATCATTCCTTTGGCAAGTCCATACATCGTGAAAGTCTATACATTCGTTTGCATTGCATTGCATGAAGTCTGCTCATTCCACGCTAGCAAGTCTATCTAAGTCTATACATTGCATGCATTACACATAGCAAGTCTGTACATCCACCGTCGAAGCCAGCGTCTCATTGAAGTCTATACATTGTTGAGCTTCACACTTATATCTACTAAGTCTGTACATCCCTTGACTGCTTGCCTGAGCATCCCTTGTCATTGTGCATACTTAGTTAGATGCTAAGTCTATACATTGCTCATGCATCTTTACTTAAAGTCTATACATCCGTTTACTCCTTTATCATGCATGCATTATAGCAAGTCTGAACATTGTTTTCTCATGCACGAAATCAACACCTGTACATGCCTCTGCATTGCATATGTGAAGTCTATACATGCTATAGCTTCGCATTCACAAAGTGTGTACATGCCACTGCATTGCATACATGAAGTCTGAACATTGCTTCAGCGTTGCCTTCAGCCAAGTCCATACATCGACTGGCAGCCTTCAGCAAAGTCTGAACATTGCATCATTGTGCATGCATTGATTTCATCAAGTCTATACACTTCTTTGTTGCATGTCTATACATTCGATTGCTTCATGTCTCACATACACAAGTCTGCACATTGCTTGACAGCATGCCATAGCCTTGCATAACAAAGTCTGTACATTGCATCGTTTGTTCATGCATTGTCTCAACAAGTCTGTACACTCGTCCATTGCTTCACTTGACCAACTCTGTACAGCCATGCACTGCCTTGCTTGCATGAATGAAGTCTGTACAGGGTCTTACTGACTTTAGCTGATATTGTCTTCGACTGATTATCTAACAGGACTGCTGGATGAGGGAATTAAGACTGGCACGTGATCCGAGGTTGGCACCTGGCACGTGACCCGAGGACAAAGAGGGCACAAGCCCAGCACACGCCCTAGTTGCTGCTGCTATAAATGCAAAGCTTCTTCACCTGAAGAAGACTGATCAAAAAAAGAAGAGAGTGATCGTGCAGAGGAGATCGAGACTGTGATAGAAGAAGGTGAGAGCAGCAAAGACAGCAGAGAGTGAAAGAAGAAGAGAGCAGCAGAAGAAAAAAGTGAGAGAGAGAGAGAGCTCGTGAGGATCGAGAGAAGAAGAGTAGACAGTGAGAGAAAGAAGCAGAGAAGAAAAAGAAGAGTAAGAAGAAGAGAGATCGAGAGATAAGAAGCTTCATCAGAAGATTAGATCCTACTGGACCGTGGATCATATCCAGGCCAGTCAGCTCCTGCGAGAGCCAAATTGTGATTTCACTTTACCGCTTTCTGATCGCTGTGTTATTTTCATTTCTTATTTTTCCTTTTCATTTGGTTATCATTGTTCTTTCGACTCTCTAGATTGAGGTCGGGTTCCTCCTGTGGACTCAGGAGAAGGGGGACATTGGGTCTCCAATTGCAAGTGGCTGGGAGTCACTTGTGGGTTTCCCTCCGGGTTGGAGGAAGGGAGATTCGTATTCGGTTCTGGTCTTGTGGGTTGCAAGTCCAGGTGTTCCCTCCTGGTCTGGAGGAAGAGAGATCTTTGATCTCTGGTTTGCTAGTGACGGGTTGTCACTAGCAGGGTCCCTCCGGTTTGGAGGAAGAGGGGAGGTTGTTCCCCTGGTCAAGCTGTTAGGCAGCACCTGTTGCAGACTAAGTATGCGTTCTAGCTTGTGCTAGTGGAAGCCTCACTCCGGTTGGGAGTGAGGGGTGGACGTAGGTCTGGAGGACCGAATCACCTAAAAATTATCTGTGCAGTGGTTTGATTACCTTCCTTGCTTCCGCTAGATGATTGCATAGGCGCGCTCCAAGTGTTTCTTCATATGATCAAGTGAATTGTGTTTTATTCCGAGACTGTGTCTAGCATCTAGGTTTTAATTTGGGCTATATTTGTAGAGGGATACATTCACCCCCCTCTGTATCCGGGCCTAGCACCCTATCATTTTTTAGATTTAACGCCAATTCGCGGTCTATCGTGCGACCGCCAAACCCACCCTAGTGGTCCTTTCATGACCGCTAAGCCCTCCCGATTCCGTGAATGGAAGAAACGTGAAAAGGTTGAATCTTTGGCATCAAAATCCCTATGGATCGAAGTGTGTAGACATATAATCATGTCTGAGACTCTTGGGGATCGATCCTACACCTAATTAGGAGTCTAAGTTCGATCAAACCCTCAGCCTTTACTCAAAACCAAATAAATAGACCCTAACTTCGACTCATGCGAACCATAATGTTGGCTCGCGTATTTCGAAGGTAAGGAGACATCTTCTCAGGTTGGTTCTTTAGAATAGTTTGATCTCCTTAGTTTTGTCTAACTTCCCTCATATTTTCGTGCTAGAAGACCCAGTCATTGAAGAATTAGGGCATCTGCAAGTTGCTGGTTCGCAACAGACTGCACAGGAACCAGTGCACCGATCCAGTGAAGATTAGAGAATTGGAAGCCCAAATCGAGGTATTTAGAAATTGGTCCTTTAGAACCTTTTGTTACCATTTGTATCTCCTACATATCCTCCAATTTTCATGAATTTAGGTCAAGAGGATCGGGAGATGGAGGGACGGGAAGTTGTTGGATTAGCACAGGACCTGTAGAAACTAGGGTCTACTTCCAGTCAGAAATATAAAGTATAGGGATCGAATCAAAGGTAGGTTATCTCATGAAAAGGCTAAATTTACGTGTTAGGAACAAAAGCCCTCTGTTCCCTCCTATTTTCATTGATTGTACATGACGAATTTGATGTTTTATTATGACTACGTATATAGGGTTAACATAGCATGCATGAACCTTGCCCTTAATAGGAAAAGTAAATATTCTGGGCTTGATTCACGCAACCTATACATCTCCATGCATTTCTTATAGATTATCATGTCTTATCCCTCCGGTTAGCATGATTGTTGTCTAATTTACTGCCATATAATAGGGTGTACTTTGGTGTTACGGTTGTTTGCCACAGACAGAAAGAAACGGTCTTTCTGTGACCGCCAGAGGTACCTAGCGGCCTTGCAACAGACCGCTAAGCCCTGGTAAGCGGCCATCCTATGACTGCTAATCGATTTCTATAATCTACACTTTGTTAACTCTAAACAGATGGCAGATTGACCCTATTGACTATATGTTAAGCCTAGTTAATGAGGTCTTATTCCTAGTTTTGACTTTATATTCGTAATATTAGTTATATTATGCACCATTCCTGATAGATTGCATGTCTTACATGGTTTAAATGCTTATTTTAAATTTATGTTACTTTCATGCCAAATCCTATACTCTTGTATTAATGATCATAATTTCATAATATTCATGGACTTTGTAGTGATGTTTTGATCGATATCTTTGATGATCTCACTCTCACCTTGAGTCTTTTCTTAAGTCCATGGTGCGTACTCCGATGCGTGGCCATTAAATACACTTTGCACTTATAAGCACACATTCTTGGACTCGTGATCCTATCCGTTGGATATTCCTTCCACTGGACTAGGTGATCTTGTTTCAAGGCCTCCATAAGTCTCCGTGAGCCAGGGATTCCCACTAGGACGCCGAGCTGGTTGTACCCTCAAAACCCAACGGTCAAGAAAGCACTTTACCGGAGTTTCTATGTTCTGGATCTTAACGGCCATCCACTAAACCGCCAGAGTCTATTAGCAGCCATTTGCTTGACCGCCAATGATAGTTAGCGGCCCTGCCATGACCGCAAGGTTCCAGAGATTTCACTGCGTCGATGTGTCATTAAACGGTCCAGTAAACGACTGTTAATTCCCATAAATAGTCTAGCCACGACCGTTTCTATCTCAAATGTCCTCAACCCAAGGCTTGACCTAAGGGTTGATTTTTCTATATCCCTAGATGGTCTATTAATTATCTAGAACCTAAAACCTTGTTCAAAAATTATCTAATGAACTATGAAAGTTAATTAATGTACCGTTATGCTACCAGATTTCTCCCGTGGTGTGACCTTGTCTTAAATTCTTCTTTGAACTCTCATGATCATATTTGGTATGTTCTTACTTTGATATTTGCTATCATGAGCTTATCATTTGAATTGTTACATTATTAGTCAGACTTTATTGTTATACTCGTGGAAGTAGCTGGATTTATAACATAAAAATACAGTTTGGGCACTGATTGTGTTCAAGGGCTCGACTCCAGCCCCCTCGGCTGATTGCTGGAAACATGCTATGAATCATGGGGTATGATGAACACTGACGTCGCATTGCGCTGGGAGTACTTTCTTTTATAAATGAGTGAAATCGATGAGGCCATCTAGTGAAATTACATTCTTGCGTGATACATGTCATTCTAGTTATGAAAAGTGCGTTCTCGTTAAGTGCTTGAAAGGCCAAGCTTGCATTCTCATTGTATCCTTGCTCAATCATGCTCGCATATCCTATATCTTGATCGTATCTTGATACTTATGTTATTCTAGCTTTATCCACGTATTTTTTCATGATTTATTTATCCTTATTTCTAGAGCAAAAATGCTAATTACTTAAACATTACCTTCATGTTGATACTAAGATACCTACTAGGTAAGTGTGCTCATTCCCAACTTTTCTAATCTTTTTCAAGAAATTCTAGCGGGTCGGATTCAGATTATTCAAGTGATGGATCCAAGAGTGATTGATGGTTCGAGAGAAGCTGTAGCTAATCTAGTCAAGAGTCAATTATGTAATTTTCGCTTTATTGAGTCTAGTTAGTCAAAGAGTCAATATCATGTACTTGATTATTATTATCAATAAAAGTTAGATTTTATTCCATTATTGTGTTCATTCATCTTATGTGTGAATGATTTGCGCTCTGATTGTTATTGTCACTTGAGGCTTCTCTTGCCGGCTACTCACGTTCCCGATTATCTTCCGCTGTACTTATTGTTGGCACTCGTTTTTAGCCTGCAAGTTACGTCATTTCTCTTATTCGTCATTTTGATGTCCCGAATTACCCATTATTTTGGACTCTTCCTTGGACAGATTTTGAGCCCATTTCATTGTTCTCTAACCTTTTAACTTCGGAGATCATGATTTCTTATAGCTCTGGAGCTTATCTTATCAACTTCCGGCCTTCCAAGTCAACTTACGGCCCATTTAGGTCGACTTTCCATCAAGCATTCGGCTACTTCCATTGCGCAGTCTTGAACACGGCCATTTTTTATCCTCTTCCGTTCTTCTATTCAAAAAGTGTCCTTCATCAAAGTTCTTCTTATTTCAAAGCTCTACAATTTCTTCTTCTACGCCATTGGCCAGTTCTGCACCGATTTCAAGTTATTCATATTTTTCTAACAGGCTGTGTTGTTCACTTGCGTCCCAGAATTTCTTCTCTTTGTGCTTGCCCCATTTTCTCCCTCTTATGATTATTTTCTCATCTTGCTCTCGTCATGACAGTTGTTCATCTTTTTGTTATCGACAATTTCTTCTTCTACCACTTTTATTAGTTCTGCACTATTTTCGAGATGTGCTCTAATTTTCAAAGTCGCGCAAAGTCTACCCAGAATTTTTCCTCCAGCAGCCTAGCGGTCATTTGCTAGACCGCTAGCCCATAAGAAACGGCCATTCACCAAACCATTTTCCCCAAACTTGTTCAAAATCGCCCCATTTCACCCCTGTAGCCTTGCGGTCACCCCCTAGACCGTTTGCCATCCCCATGCAGTCCTTGCCTAGACCGTTTTCATCAAGAAATGGCTCTGCGATAGATCATTTTCCAGACAGAGAGTCCTAAACTTCCTGAACTTCGATTTCTTCACCGTGGGACTCTTTGGAACCCTTGTTGACACCATTTTTGAGGGAGATAAGCCTCCACCTCAGTTTTCATTGATCTGGGACTCTTCCCACCACTATTATCTTGAGGTTTATACATCTATATCCTTGAAATTGGGTGTTTATCTCGGATCTATCTCCAGAAGTTTCCTACTCCTATAAATAGCACCCAATTCGTAGGTTGCAAACGGGGGCTCTTCTTCGACCTGGGGAGAAGCCATGCTGGATCGTCGTCTCGTTTCTTTGACCCTAGGCTGTTGAGAGAAGTATCAGCTTTCCATTCCTTCTATTTGGGCTCGATTTCATCATCATTTGCCCTCTCTTCTTCGCCCTAACTTTTCTGATTTCGTCACAGGTTCTGGGTTTTTCTACACATCTTCTAATCCTGTGCGATGGGGCGCTCTTCGTCGATTTGGGGCGGAGCCATGCCAGATCGTCTACCATATCCTTCGACCCCATCTTGAAGGAGGGAGTATCTTCTTCGCTTTCCATCGCTCAGGGCTTACTTTTCTCATCTCTACTCTTAGTTCTCCTCTCCCACTTTTAGTAAATCATCACAATCTTTACACTTAGTCTCCACACAGTTTTCTGCATGTTCTGCATTTTCTCCATCTTACGTCGCTTCTCCCCACAGTTATACTGCGTGTTAATTCATGTTCTTCATATCATGCATGCACAACACTCCCACCTATAATTTGCACCCATTTACGGGGGTTAAAAATTCTCCCCCGGTGCGTTCTCCCCTTTTCTTTCATGCTACTTTATCACTTCGGGGCACATACTACACTTCATATTCTAATGGGTTTTCCCTTGTTTTGTTGTCTTTGTTTTGCAGGAGATTGTTGATTGAACGCGAGGCCTTCTTCCTCTAGCCAGCTGGAAGGAGAAGAGGTGCATCCACATCGCTCCCCGCGTCCCATTGCTTGCGCGCGATCACATTGTAGCGGTCACGTTTGGCCGTGGTCTTCTTCCTATTTTCCCAAGGTACGCAGTAGGTTTTTATTCGGTATACCATCTTTTCCTATTGCTAATCCTTGGATGGCGATCACGGTTCATTCATATTTTCATCGCCCCTTTGTCCGTGTTCATAGTTCACGCATGCCTACATATATATACATATATGTTCATATTGTCATAGTTTAGGGGCGGGGTAGATAGAAACATCTACATCCTAAGTTTTTGGCGATCACGGTGGGACACCAATGCCCATAACCTTTGTTTTCATACTCTTTTGTAAGTTGGGTGTATGCATGTTCATGTTTAGGTAGTATTTTCTCCATTCTCCCACTGTTTTGGGTGTTTT
The DNA here is from genome assembly GCA_022559845.1 of Amorphophallus konjac. Taxonomy (NCBI): domain Eukaryota; kingdom Viridiplantae; phylum Streptophyta; class Magnoliopsida; order Alismatales; family Araceae; genus Amorphophallus; species Amorphophallus konjac. The sequence continues at coordinate 163,210,757 of CM040128.1, forward strand.
AAGGGCTCTGGTAGCCTGGCGGTCTTCTGGTAGACCGCAAGGGGCAAAGAAACGGTCATCTGGTAGACCACTTACGGATTCTGGCAGTCTGCGTGTGTGCTCACAGGGCCTTATTCGTTGTGGCATAACTTTTGATCCCGGGGTCCGATTGCGCTGATTTTTGTTCCATTAGATAGCCCTTTGTATTATATTTCCATCCATATCTTATTTTTATTATTTGGGTCATATTTGCATAGTCTAATATTTTCATACTTTTTGAGTTTTCTGCATAAAATTTGTAGGTAGGCTCGGGGAAAGGTTCACAGGTATGACTTTGATTGATTATTTCATTTCCTTCCCGACGTTTGATTGCGTTGATTTTTGTTACATTGGGTATTCCTTTGTATTATCTTTCCATCCATAGTTTATTTGCATCATTTGGGTCACATTTACTTAGTTAAATATTGTCATCATTTTAGCATTTTGTGCATAAAATCTGCATACGGTCTGCACACAGGCTCACGAGGGTAACTTTCTTGGATGATTTAATTGACCTCCGGAGGTACGATTGCCTTGTTCTTGGGCCCGTTCTGTAGCCCTTTGTATTGTCTTTCCATCCATATCTTATTTGCATTATTTGGGTCACGTTTGCATAGTCAAATCTTGTCTCCATTTTTGCATTTTGTGCATAAAATCTGCATGCAGGTTTAGGTGCAGATTCACAGGTACGTTTTGCATTGATGATTTCTTTGCCTTCCGAGTTCCGATTGTGTTGTTTCCTGCTCCTGCCTTGTTGTCCTTTGTATTATCTTCATTTTCATATATTATTAGCACTCATACCATTGTGTTTCATAGGTAAATCTTGCTTTCTTTTTTAACTTTTATGCTAGATTTTTGCAGGCACTCCAGTGCACATAGGGCCATGCATTGCACATCATAGTTGCATTCCATCTTGGTAAGTGATCCCCTCACCTCCATATTCCTTGGGGTCGACTATGTGATCTTATCTGGGACCTCCATAAGTCCTCGTGAGCTGTGGATTTCCACACGGACACCGGGCCGGTTGTACCTTTCTATCCCTTAGGCTTGCATTTGCATACGTGTGAGGGAGTTAACCTTAGTCAAACCAAAGTTTGGACCTTATTCCTATAGAATTTCTATCTTGAGAGAATTATTCTTAATTCAAATAATTAAAATGTCTATTAAAATCCCTAAAATACTTCCCATCATATTAACTTGTTTGGCTTGGGTGAAAACTCCCACATTGCATTGTTTGTGTTGTTTGGGCATGTCCAGACCCATTAGTGGTGTTTGTATTGTATTCCTTCATCATCCACATGTTATTTTGTTGTTAGGCCCATTTAGGTTAGTCTATTTTGTGTGTCGATTATCTAGTCCATTGTCCTTGGTCTGTTCTCCATTGGTGTTTGCATTAGTGGGTCAGTCCCCCCTTATTCTCAAGCCCATTAAGCCCTTGCTTCCCTCCTTGTATTAAGTCTCCATTTGCCCTCATGGAGCATCATTCCAACCCCTTGTATCATTCTTCTTCCCAATCTTCTCCCTATTCCCGCGTGGAATCCTCTTCCCATATGGGCCCATCTTTCTGTGGTCCTTCTGATCCATCCGAGGAACAGGCTAGTCTCATGGCCTACTTATCAAGCCTTGTTCGCCAAATGGAGCCGGCCCAGGCTCAACGTCTCATTACATTTCATCTTCATGGGCCTTCTTTTCTTAATGGGCCTTCTTCTCTCATTAATGGGCATCATCATCTTAACGGGCCCCATTCTCCAAATGGGTCTTGTTTTTCTAATGGGCCTTATTCTTCTTCTCCTTATACTGCCGGCCCAATGGGTCCATATGCCAACGTTTCCTCCAGGCCCGCATATCCTTCCATTCCTGGGATGGGCCCTTCTTCTTCTCAACCCGGATCCTCTTATCCGGCCCATTACCATCATCCTGGTCCGAATTCACAACCTCTTTCTTAAGTTGGCCCATATTCTTCTCGATCTCTCCCTACCCAGGAGATGATTGCTCAAACCTAGCGTCAACTTGATCAACTCCGACATCGAATTGATCCCAAGTCCTCCTTAAGTGTTCCATTCACTTTCCAAAATCTTTGGCTTCCGCCATCTTCTCAAATCCCCGCATATCGCCGTTATAGTGGAGCCGGTGACCCTTATGTGCACTTAAAGGAGTTCATTTATGAGTCAGCCCAATTTCGACATGACAAACACTTGATGGCTTATCTATTTGGTCTGTCTTTGGAAGGCCCGGCTCGAGATTGGTTCTTCTCATTACCGCAAGAGCAGATTGTGAACTTTCATGTTGTCCAAGACAGATTCATTCAACAGTTTCAAGACCAGGTTGGGCCCAAGTATTCTATGGTGGATTTGGCCCATGAGAAGATGAAGTCCGAAGAAGAGTTCTCCACCTTTGCCGATCACTGGTGTCACCTCGCCGCACAAGTCCTAAGGCACATTCCGGAGCAAGAGCTGATCAAGATGCTGATTTCCATTCAACGCCCAAGTATCACTTCATCTTAGCCCTCAATGACATTACCTCCTGGCAACAACTCTGTAGTCGAGCCCGCTTCATTCGCCAACAACTCCACGATCCCCTTGACCCCGAGTCTTCTCCGCCTTCTACATCTCCATACACACCGCCATCTACATCTACATCCACATATCAACCTTCACTCTCCACGAGTCAACCTTCCACTTACATCGCACCCTCCTTGAGTCAAACCTCCACATATCAACCCGCCACGAGTCAGCCTTCCGCTTCTCTACATCCGCCGCCACCCCCGGTCAAGGAAACACCACATCCCGAGCAGGTGGATGCCGTCTATATACCCTCTCATCCTGCTCCACATATGCCTTCACCAAATCCCTCCGCCGCCGGCTAAGCACTATTACCTACGCAACCTTCACTTTCGCGATATCCACAACTGTCTCCACTACTTCATACCCCTCGGCATCCACCTTGCCTGAAGCGAGCTCCTCACCCTCCATTGCCAGAGTGCCTTACCGATATTTTCCCCACTCACGCGTTACCGCTCCCTCTGGTTGCTCCTTGCCGACCCGCAGTCGAGAGTATGACTCAGTTATGTGAATTTCACCGCCAGCAGGGGCATTTGATTGAGGATTGTCCCAAGTTCCAAGAGTTTGTTTATGACCTGGAAGATCAGAAAAGGGTTGATTGGGCCATGATTCACAAGGTCATTTCACATCTTTGTGGCCAATAGCAGCAGCAAGCGCCGCCCAAGTAGCCGTCTCCATTTCAAGACCAGGGGCACGCCTGTGATTCTTCGTCTAGCGTTGCACCCGCTCCATTACCTACTACCTCGCCTACCCCATTACCTTCGCCATCTCCATCTCCTACACTGTCTCCATCACCTCCACAAACCCAATCCTCCGCTCAGGCTAGTGTCATCCCTTCTTCCTCCATTCCCGTTACCATTACTTCTGCCCCAACGCCGCCCTATGCGTTGTGTCGATACGTCGACGGTGGGCACCACGACCCTCCTCTTCATCCCCTTCATCACCATCTCCATTACCTCCACCACCATCCTCACCTCCCTCTCCACTACCTCCATCATCTCCGCCATCACCTTTGCCTGAGCCTAAGCAAGCTTCGCCTTTCCCGCCCTCGCCCGAGCAAGCCATACCTCCTCCCTTACCTTTGCCTCCACCCAAACACACCATCCCCGTTGAAACCTCTACGTCTTCGAACCTATTCCTATCCTCATTCCTTCACCAACTTCCACCCCACGGAGCGGGTGTGCGTTACCCATGGTGCCCCTCGGGTCCGGTCCCTTGGGAGACGATGAGTCGAGTCAGCATGGTTCCATGCCGATTCTGCATTTCAAGATTCAAGATTTTATCTGTCAGATGCCAATCCTTGTCTTGGTCCCTGGCCATTTCGGGGATGATGAGCATCAACTTCCAATGACGGTTGCCAAGAAGAATTCTCTTGCCTTGGTGCCAGTTTCTTCTCAAGCGAGATAGGGGCAAGCTCATTGCTCGCCGAAGGATTCACTGTTGATGTTATTATTTCTCCTTGCTCTATTGCTGTTCAGATAATTGGCCAAGAGGGGTTCTCCACCTGAATTGTTCTAACTCATACGGCTGCCAAGCGGATTATGCACTCTATGTTCAAAGGGCAATTGGCCGTATTCTCAAGATTTTCCAAGGATATTCTACACGTGTTATACAACTTCCTCAGTTTATTGGTGGGTCGGCCACGTCAACGCTGCGCATTACACTCCCTCAATTCCGTCCTTCTTTTCTATCAAGGGAGTTATGCTTCAAGATTGATTGGCGAGAGAAGTTGTCGAACCTCATGCTGCTTGTGCCAAGAGACAAGACTCCGTGGTTCCATGATGTTCAACATTTTGAGAGGTTATCTGTACAAGAATGTCCGCATATGCACCGGGTGTCTAGGGGCAATCGCCCCGATGAAACTACATGTTCTTAACAGGGCCAGGCCGTCTGCCAAATGGGCTCGTTATTTGATAAGACATTGCAGATTAAGAAGTCCAAACGTCCAAGTCCGCGCCAGGCGGGTCCAGTACAAGAAAGTTTCTACCAAGAAGAGGTGGCAGCGCCAGTTCAGGGGCCGTCAACTGTGCACTCAGGGGTCCACTTCACCTTCCTATTCTTCCTTTTATTCATCTTTCTTTTTGTTCAGCTCCCACCCTTGGGTGGTGTACCTTCCTTATTCCAATCTTACATCTATGATCTTCTCCTCTCCTCTCGGGTCCGTGAACCCCCGCTTTTCTTCTTCTCATTCGGGGCCTCCGGGTTTTCATTCTCGTTATTCTAGGCCTCAGCTTATGCCCTCTCATCATCCCGATCCCGGGACTTCTTCTGATTTCCCTCCTCCCGTATCTCCGGGTTCTGTCTCTCTTTCTCCTTCCCCGACCCTGTCGGGTGTCTATGTCTCTTCTTCCCAAACTCTATCGAGTGATTCTCCTTCTTCCTCGACCATGTCGGGTGATTCCCATTCCCCTTCTTCGACCACGTCGGATGATTCTTCTTCTCCTCTTTCTACTCACTCCTCCTCACCCTTTCGGGGTTCTTGCCCTTTTCCATGCTGTTTTCGACGCTTTAGCCTGCCTTGATCCCAACTAATCTCCGTTCATTCTGTATTTGGTTCCTTGTTATCATGGTCTCTGCACCTTAACGAGATAGTTCTAGCCCTCGTCTCTCTTCCTTTTATCCATCTTCATCCAGTTTGATGTCTGCCGCTCCTCCATGTCGAGGAATCTACAACCCCTTGTTATCCTCTCCCGCTTTGTCCTATCAAGCAAGGAAAACAAAGCTCGTATTGCTCAAAGCTCGATGGTCAAGATCGCTTCAGGATGTTACTTTCTTTTTTTTTAAATTTTTTTTTTAGGGGAGGGGAAAGCGGGGACAAGCACCTCTCGGTGGGAGGCACGGCTTGAACCCGTGCCCTCCTGCCACCTGCGCATGAGGGGGGAGGGGGGTGTCCACCCCGCCACTGGCGGGGGGACCAGGATGTTACTTTCACACTATGGATTTGCAAGGTATCTTTGTTTTGCGTAAGAATATGCTATCATTGTTATTACTCTTATTATTATGCCTGTGCACGCTTATAATGCTATTCCTCAACATGGTTAAGTGACTTTTAGAAATTTGCTTAGTTAAGCTTAGTCAAGTTCACTTTTGTAGCATTCTTAGGCTGGTAATAGCTCCACGCTAGGAGTCTAGTTTCTTTCCTCAATCGTTGAGGGTGACCTTTTGTATGGGATTTTACACACTACATGGTGAGCCATAGGCAATTCTTCTGAGGCACACCGTTGCTTCTTTGGCCATACTATGGGTATGCACAAAGGTCTTTTCTTTTCTCTGCTCGGCCAAGTGCAGCGGCAAGAGATTGACGGATGAGATGACCAACCTAGGCGCTCCCCAATATGGGAGAGGTCTCAAATAGGGGCATTCTTGACCCTCAAAAATGAGCTTTCATGCTAAAACCTAGCCAATAAGGGCTGCCAAAACTCAAAATGAATGAATATGCAAAATTATGAAACCAAAGGTATGGCAAGAGTGGCAGTACAGTTCTCCGCGGGACGTCATGAGCCCGGTCGCATACGTGCCTATAAATATGGGTCTCAAAATCAAAGACACAAAGCCCCGGCGCAATAGACTGTATCTTTGAGGGGTAGTGCCTGTTGGGTCTCCTCTGAGATGGATTGAAGGGGGAGAATGTTGGGTCTCCTCTGGATTGATGAGCAGTATGTGTACTGCTTTGGGCTGAATTCTTTTGAGTGAATGACAACTGTACTATTTGACTTAGTTGACTAAGGTGTTGACTTTATCTTGACATGATGGTGTATGTATTTTGATGCATTTTGAATGTTAGTCTTTCATATAACTGTTGTCAGCATCTTTATACTTAGACTTTGCATAGAATAGAGTCGGTGCAACACTAAATTCATTCTGTATTGAGTTCGTGCATATGTGCGTCTCATGCGAACAAAGTCTGTGCATGCTTGCATCCAAGGGACGTCAAGTCGTTGCAACCGTCGTTGCTGCACGCGACCAAGTCGGTGCAGTAATTGACCTCACACGCATTAGAGTCGGTGCAACACTTCGTGCATGCGTAGTTAAAAGCACATTAAGTCTGTGCATGCGTACATAAAGTTGATGCAAGCCTTGTTGCTGCACGCGACCAAGTCAGTGCAAGTGTTATCCATGAATTAGTCAAGTCGATGCACTGGTAGTTGTTGCTCGAGACTAAGTCCGTGCAAGCTCAGGCACGATGCATCCTAAGTCTGTGCAACTCTCATCTATTGCACGAACTACGTTGTGCAACATTGGTAATGGCACAAGTTAGTCAGTGCAGCATCTGCATTGTGCACACATCAAGTATGTGCACTTCTGGACTTAGAGTAATATCAAGTCTGTGCACACGCTTATGTGTGAACACTTGACTCCATGCATATGTGTCTACATGCTATATCGAGTCTGTGCACATTTAGTTCAAAGCTCTATTAACTATGTACATTTCTTTACTATTTGTCAGATTGTTTCAAGCTGACATTAAGTCTGACTTTGATAGGATATCTGCTCGTGGAGTTTAAGAATGGCACGTGATCCAAGAATGGAGGAGGTGCCAAGATGATGACACGTGGAAAGCAGTCGAGCTGGGATGCTGTCACGTGGCCTAGGAATGTTAGATCTGGATAAGGAAATTAGGCGGGAACCGTGGTGAGCACGCGCTCTATCTCACTGCTGTTGCCTATTAACAAGGTGATGCTCGTTCAAGAGAAGAGAGATCGTGGTAGAAGAGTTGAGCAAAATTGAGAGAAGAAGCTGAGTGAGAACAAGAGAGCAAGCCCGATCCAGAAAGAAAAAGAGAGAGAGATTTGAGAGGAGAGATTTGGGAGAGCTGTTTGAGAGAGTTATGTCATCAGTCTCCTAGTTCAGAATCGGAGCTGATTTGCTCACTGTTTGAGCTACATTTCCATCAGAGGTTTGATTTTTCGTTTGTCTCTTTTATTTTCTTCGAAACTCTTGTTCCATCAAGTTGTGTGTCAGCGGGCAGAGGTGGATACCTCTGGACATGTCAAGCTGTAAGCCTCAGCGGTAGCAGAGGAGGATTCTTCTGGACGGGTGAAGTTGTAAGCCTCAGCGGGGCAGAGGTGGATTCCTCTGGACAGCAAGCTGTGAAGCTCAGCGGATTGTAGGGATTAGTCCCCTAAGCTGTGGATCAGCAGCAAGCTGTTAGTCAGCAGTGAAGCCACACTCAGTTGAGTGTGGGGTGGATGTAAACCTCTGGATAGAGGTTGAACCACCTAAAATTCATGTGTCTCTGTGTGGTTGATCTTTGATCTGTGTTCATCTCATTACTGCGCTCGTTAGATGTTTGCTTAGGATCGTGTGAGGGCCGATCCACTCATTTTGCTTTACTGAGATCTTTTCTAAGTACTTTTCCAACCGTCTTGCAACAGTTCGATTTTATTCCGCACTAGGTTCTGTTGTAGCTAAAAATTAAAAATGGGTGACTGATCTATTCACCCCCCTCTAGATCACGTCTTGGACTTATCAGTTGGTATCAGAGCCTAACTCTTCTGTAGGGATCAACGTCCTGAAGTGTCAACGACCATGGATGCAAAAGGGATGATGACTGTGGGACACTCCACCACCAAGCCCCCATACTTTGATGGATCCAACTATGCATACTGGAAGAACCGTATGCAAGTCTTTCTGAGGGCGAAGGACTATGAAATCTAGAAGGTGGTAAGCAAAGGACTGTTTGAGCTGCACCTGAACGAGGATGTATGGATGAGAGAGGAGATCAGGAAGTCCACTCTCAACTGGAGTGCCATCAACGCAATTCAGTGCTCCCTTCACCCCATAGAGTTCTCCAAGATTTCATCATGCGCTACGGCAAAGGAGATGTGGGACAAACTGGAGGTCATATACGAGGGGACTTCGCAGGTGAGGGAGACCAAGGCGAATCTGCTGGTCTCGGAATATGAAGCTTTTAGAATGAGACATGGTGAGACGATTACAGAGATGTATGCGCGCCTCACAATCATCACCAACGGTCTCAGAAGTCTGGGGAAGACTTACTCGGACTACGAGATAGTGAGGAAGATACTGCGATCTCTGACTCCAGTTTGGCACACCAAAGCAACTGTTATCGAGGAGTCCAGGGATCTGCAGAACACGAAGGTTGATGAGTTGATTGGCTCATTAATGACTTATGAGATGAATCTTCCGAAGACTGAGGAGCTGAAAAAGAAGAAGAAGCCTATAGCGCTGAAGGCTAGTTCCAGTCGATCCAATTACAGTGGATCGTCAAGCGATCAGAGTCTCTCTGGGTCAAAGTTCGAAGGAGATCAATTAGCAATGCTGACCCGAAAGTTCAGAAGGTTCCTGAGGAACGAAGGAAGAAATTTCACTAGAAGACAGTATGGTAGCAGGAGACAAACGAGGTATAAGTCTAACCTTGCCAAGAAAATTGATACTAATGTTTGCTACCACTGCAAGAAGGCCGGCCACATGAAGGCAGACTGTCCGGAGCTCCATAAGCTTAAGGAGAAAGCTAAGAAGAAGAATCCTAATAGGAAAGCCATGGTGAGTACCTGGAGCGATGAGGACGAGGGCACCTTGAGCTGTACCTCGGAGAGTGAAGACAAAGAAAAGCCAATCTGCCTGATGGCTAAAGATGGTGACAATGAAGAAGAAGACTCCGATAAGGTATCCTCTCTCTTTGAGCACTACACTATCTCTGATTGGGAGGATGCCTACGGTGATTTGCTTGATAAGGTAGATGATATTAGGAAAGAAAACATGCACTTAAAGAAGAAAGTGAATTCATTGATGAATGATAAAACCATGTCTGATAAAATTGCCTGTTTACAATCTGAAAATGACATGTTGAAAAACTCATATGCTGAATTTGGTGATTTGAAGCATGCTTTAATTGATTCTAGAAATGAAAATGAAATGCTGCAAAATGTCATCGATGAATTGAAACTGAAAATGCAAAATTGTGAAAATGAGATGAAAATTGTTAATGAAAAATATGAAGTTGTGCTAGGTGTTAATAATGAATTGAAAAAATCAATTGAACACCTAGAGAAAAAAAAATGAGGATAAAAAAAAATCATTGAGAATATGACGCAAGGCACTGAGAACTTGAATGCTTTGTTGGGGTCTAAAGTGAATTTCAGAAAAGAGGGTCTCGGGTATAACCCCACAGCTAAAAAGAGTTTAGCACTGAAAACAACTTCATTTATAGCTGAGAAGAAAAAGGGACCCCTCATCAAGATGAGCAATGTAAATTCTGATGTTAAAAATGTTAATTCCAAAATGCCCAGTGCTAAGGACAAGGGCAAGCATAAGATGGGTGAGTCTAGCCATGATAGTACACACTGCCCTACTCCTAAGGGTAAAGTTCAGGTTAGGAGTCAACCTTCATGCACATCCAAACTCCAGGGTAGAGTCAACAAGTCTCCACCTGCTCAGAAAAAGACCCAATCTTCACCCATGCACAAGTCAGGTGGGTCTAGGGTGCAAGGGAGACAAAATTCTATTAAAGGTCAACCGAGCCAGATCCACCAGCCCAAAGTTCAGACTTTCCATTATGCACAGCCACAACAAGTCTATAGGTCTAGATGGAATAGAATTCAAGGGAGATCTGAATTTCATCAATATCCGACTCAGAGTTACAGACCTCAAACCATGAAATGGGTTAGGAAGTCTAGGACATGGGCTCCTAGTAGACAAACTTCTTTCAGTCAGCCTAGGACCAACATTGGCCACAATTTTCTGAATGCTCATTGGCCTAGGCACTGGCACAAACAAACTCACACTGCTAATAACCATGGTGCCAGGACACAAACGAAGAAAGGAAAGACTCAATTTGTCAATGTTGAAAAGAAGGGAAACAATAAAAAGAGTGTTGAAAAATCCACCAAACAAACAAGGTTTCAACATATGTGGATTCCAAAGAATTTGTTGTCTTGTTTGAATAGCTCTTCATCTGCTCTGGAGCCCAAACATTTTTGGGTTCCAAACTTTTCTCCGTGATTGTGATTGCACGTATGCCTGGCAGCCAAGCACAACATGTGGTACCTGAATAGTGGCTGCTCCAGGCATATGACAGGAGACAAGGCTAAATTTTGAATGCTGACTGAGAAGAATGGAGGCCTTGTCACCTTCAGAGGAAACACAAAGGGTAAAATCATCGGGTCAGGTAAGGTAGGTAAGTGTACTACCTGCTGCATTGAAGAAGTCCTGCTGATTGATGGTCTTGCATATAACTTACTCAGTATCAGCCAGCTCTGTGATAAAGGACATAAGGTAGTATTTGATGCTCATAATTGTAAAATCTTTGAACCTGACTCAGATGTAGTTAAATTTTCAGGAAAAAGAGTAAATTATATTTATTTGGTAGATTTAGATGATTTAGCTCATTCTAATCTTTGTCTCACTGCAAATAAAGATGATTTACCATTTTTGTGACATCGTAGATTAGGCCATGCTAGCTATATTGTTCTGCATAAACTGAATAAACATGGCATGGTTAGAGGACTCCCTAAAATTTCATTCAAAAAGGAAAATAAAATCTGTGATGCATGCACACAGTCCAAGAAGACTAGAAAGTCATTCAAATCTAGAACTAAAAATATATCTTCTAAACCTTATGAGCTGGTTCATATGGATCTCTTTGGATCTACAAGGTCAGTCAGCTTATCAGGTAGGAGATATGGATATGTATTAGTTGATGACTTCTCTAGGTTTACTTGGGTGTTTTTCTTGACTCATAAAAATGATGCATTCACAGAATTTCAGGAGTTCTATTTGAAAATCAAACAGAAAAATGAAAATTCAATTGAAAATATTTTATCTGATCATGGTGGTGAGTTTGAAAACTCACAATTTAATGATTTTTGCAGGGCTAATGGCATAACTCATCGGTTCTCCTCACCTAGAACACCAGAGCAGAACGGAGTAGTGGAGAGGAGGAACCGGACTCTTGTGGAGATGGCTCGTACACTACTAGTTGAAGGTGGTCTACGAAGGAAGTTTTGGGCAGAGGCAGTTAACACTGCATGCTATGTAATTAACAGAGCCATGGTAAGGCCGTCTACCCAGAAAACACCCTATGAAATCCTAAAGGGTAAGAAACCTTCACTTGCTCATTTCAAGGTCTTTGGCTGTAAGTGTTTTATTCATGTCAATGATAAAAGACACCTTGATAAGTTTGAACCTAAAAGTGATCCAGGAATTTTGTTAGGATATTCCAAAACCACCAGAGCATATCGGGTGTGCAATCTGAATTCTAAAACTGTTGAAGAGTCTCCACATATAGTCTTCGATGAAACCCTGACTAAATCTGAAAATGGTCCGTGCAGGAAAGAAGATGATGGAGAAATTCTGAAGGGAGGACAATCTGCAGACCAATCAGATCAGGAAGATGAACCTGAAGAAAATAATGTAGAGGAGCCCACTGTTCAAGGGGAGGTAAATGAAGGTCAAGGTAACCAAGTTGTCAACGTAAGATTTCTTAGAGACCATCCTGTAGATAATGTAATTGTTAACTTGCATGAACCCCCTAGGACTAGAGGTTACTTTCGAGCTCAAAATGAATTGAATACCTTTGCATTAGTTTCTCATGTTGAACCCAATACCATTGATAGTGCCCTAAATGATGTGCATTGGATCAATGCCATGCACGAGGAGCTGAATCAATTTGACAGGAACAAGGTATGGCACCTAGTCCCACCTCCTGATCATGGGACTGTCATTGGGACTAAATGGGTTTTTAGAAATAAAACTGATGAGCAAGGAAATGTGGTTAAGAATAAAGTCAGACTTGTAGCTCAGGGGTACAATCAAGAATTTGGAATTGACTTCGAAGAGTCTTTTTCCCCTGTAGCTAGGTTAGAGGCAATTAGGATTTTACTTGCTTCTGCATGCTCACTAGGAATAACTCTCCAGCAGATGGATGTGAAATCTGCTTTTTTAAATGGGGAAATAAAAGAGGATGTCTTTGTAAGACAACCTCTTGATTTTGAATGTTTAGATTTCCCTAGTCATGTTTATAAGTTAAACAAAGCTCTCTACGGTTTGAAACAAGCTCCTAGAGCTTGGTATGACATGCTAAGCAAATTTCTTATTAAAAAGAAATTCTCAAGAGGTGAGATTGACCAAACATTGTTTACCAAGGTATGTCATCCAGACATTCTCATAGTTCAAATATATGTGGATGATATTGTTTTCGGTTCAACTAACCCTAAGATGTGTAAGGAATTTTCTGATTTGATGACACAAGAATTTGAGATGAGCTCAATGGGTGAGCTAAAATTGTTTCTTGGACTGCATGTGACACAAACCCAAGATGGAACATTCATCACCCAGTCCAAGTACATAAGGGACCTTCTGAAGAAGTTCAAATTTGAAAACCTCAAAGAAATTGCAGCACCAATGGGTACTTCAACAAGTCTTGATGAAGACTCCAAAGGTAAAACAGTTGATAACAAGCTGTACAGAGGTATGATCGAATCCCTTCTCTACGTTACTGCATCTAGGCCTGATATACAGTTTACAGTGTGTCTATGTGCTAGATTTCAGGCTAGTCCTAAGGAGTCTCATCTTAGTGTAGTGAAAAGGATCTTTAGGTATCTATCAGGCACCCAAGAACTTGGGCTTTGGTACCCTGCTAAGTGTGAGCTAGAGCTTCTAGCATACACTGATGCAAACTATGCTGGGTGTCGGGTAGATAGGAAAAGCACTAGTGGCTACTGCCAATTTCTAGGTGGTTGTCTAGTATCTTGGGCTTCTAAGAAGCAACACACAGTTGCACTGTCCACTGCAGATGCAGAATATGTCGCTGCAGAAAATTGTACAGCTCAGGTACTATGGATCAAGTACCAACTTTTAGATTATCAGATAAATTTGGGACGCATTCCAATTTTATGTGATAATACTAGTGCTATCTGCCTAACTAAAAATCATGTTCATCACTCTAGGACTAAGCACATTGAAATAAAACACAATTTTCTAAGAGATGCAGTAAGCAAGAATGAAATTGAATTACATTTTGTTGAAACTGATAAATAGATTGCTGATATTTTTACAAAACCCCTCGGAAATGAAAGGTTTAAATATCTAAGAAGAGAATTGGGGCTCCGTAAATTTTAGCATGAAAATGACTGATTTCATTCTTGAATTGTCTGTTGAATTGCATGAAATGATTGTGTCAGCCTGTCTTTCACTTTTGAATAAATAATTTTTGATTGTTGAATAATTGTTTCGCATAGTTGAGTGTCATATGCATGTCTTGCATAGTAAATCTAATGTTGATGCATGCATTGCACTGAGTCTAAGTCGATGCACGTTGTGCATATGGTCGATGCATTGTGTAAGCATTTAAGTTCAATGCATGCTCTGCGCCGAGTTTAAGTCAGTGCATGTCTTGCACATAGTCGATGCATGTGTTGCACTGGGTGTATCATTCGCATCCTTAGTCGGTGCATTGTCTATGTCCTGCATGTTAAGGTCGGTGCATTGTATGATTCTTGCATATCAAAGTTGATGCATCGTGATGTCAGGGGGAGTTAAGTAGAGTCTGATCTGAGCACAACATTTTCTACTATCTCCTTAGTCTCAGAAGTCCTTATCATCTGGCATCAGCTACATTTTTGGTATTAATTGATCTTGCTTGGAACCTCTCTCATTGAAACTTTTTGAGCTGATTCTATACTTCATCGTCTACTCCCTTATTCTGATTGAATAACAGTCTTGATATCGGTTCATTACAGTAAGCTGTAATTATTACAACTCTTCTTTTATAAGAATCACAGTTGCTTCTTGAATGAACTAAAGGTTTAACCTTAATAGACTATAGAGTTTAAAGACTGTTCTTTAGAAAATAAGGTGATAGAAAACTTTTATAGCTCTTAACCTCTCTTTCATTGTTATGATAGAAAAGGTCTTCACAGTATCTGAACATGTCAGACTTAGTGAAGTCCAGGCTGGGAAAACTAGAATATGTATTGTTTTTAAACAAGTCACATTAAAAGTTATAAGGGAAGCAACAATAAGATTATTAAAGAAAATGAAATGAACAAAGTGGTAGAGCAATGACCGAATTGCACTGAGAAACTGAACCCTCCATCAAAGAAATGGAGCGGACCTTATGTCATGAAGTGCTTCATGTTATCTCTGTTTACATGGTCAAATCTATAGGGATGGTTTCACTAAGTAACTGGGGGTACTGGCGTTTGAGAAACGTGTACCCTTAATGTCAAAGGTGCAAATCATCTTGGTAATTTTTGATCAGAGACAGACATAGTAGTTTATGCCTAGTAACTGGGGGTACTGGCGTCTAACCCACGTGTACACCTAATGTCAATGGCATAAATGACACTTGTATGTTCACTGAGTTCAGCTTTAAAATTAGAAGTGAAAAACAATTGTTGTAACCCTTGAGATTCAAAAGTAATTGAGTGTCAATTGTTTAACCTCAATACAAATTAGATGACTTTCCTTGATGTTCACTATCTCTGAAATTAGTAGGGTATTGTTTTGACCTAGACTATTATGGTTATGTGACTTAGGTTCATTGCTATAAACGGAATCTATAACCCTATTTCAGAAAGCCAATGAATTTACTCTACCTTCTATAACTGTTAAACCTGAATTTAATCAAGAACGCCCATTGCTCGACTCTTATGTCTTAAGGGTTGTCCCATAATTTGCTCATTTTCTGAACCATTGCATAGAATGTTGTTTAGTCTTATTCCTCCTTCGTTTCAGAATTATCCCTTCTTATCCTCCGTCTCCCTTCCTCCTTATTTGCTGATGCCAAAGGGAGAGAGTGTATGGCCTTTCTCTTCTCCCTTCTTCTCCCTTCTTGTGGTAAAGGGAGAGATTGTGTTTTGATGGTAAAGGGGGAGAGTTGTTCATGCAGGAGAAGAGATGTTTATTACAAAAAGTGAGAGAAGGGCAAGAGAAGGGGCTCATGATTTTTTTTTGGGTAGTCATAGGTTCAGGGGGAGCATCTTATTCAGGGGAGAGTCTGCACAACATCTGAGAGTCCGTTCATAGTGTCAGCATTTGCATGCATATCATCTGACTATGCTTCATGTCTCATCAAAATACATCATCTTTATAGTAGTCAATTTTTGGAATTGCCCTTGGAGCTATTGGGGTTGCCATCATCAAAAAGGGGGAGATTGTTGGGCCTCCTCTGAGATGGATTGAAGGGGGAGAATGTTGGGTCTCCTCTGGATTGATGAGCAGTATGTGTACTGCTTTGGGCTGAATTGTTTTGAGTGAATGACAACTGTACTATTTGACTTAGTTGACTAAGGTGTTGACTTTATCTTGACATGATGGTGTATGTATTTTGATGCATTTTATATGTTTGTCTTTCATATAACTGTTGTCAGCATCTTTATACTTAGACTTTGCATAGAATAGAGTCGGTGCAACACTAAATTCATTCTGTATTGAGTCCGTGCATATGTGCATCTCATGCGAACAAAGTCTATGCATGCTTGCATCCAAGGGACGTCAAGTCATTGCAATCGTCGTTGCTACACGCGACCAAGTCGGTGCAGCAATCGACCTCGCACGCATTAGAGTTGGTGCAACACTTCGTGCATGCGTAGTTCAAAGCACATTAAGTCCGTGCATGCATACATAAAGTCGATGCAAGCCTTGTTACTGCACGCTGTAGATGTGAAAATGTGGATGTGTATATGCATGCCGATCCCACAAATCACATGAATAAGCATGAAGGCATATGTTCACCAATCAAGTGAATAACATGAATATGTGACTATGTGAAGATGGTAGCATGATCATACAATCATTAAAAAGGTAACAAAGGATGTAAAAGAATACCGTGATCGCCACCAAGGAATAACAACGCCAAAGGATATGAAATATTATGTACATTATGTACCTTGGAAAAGAGGATGATCGCGCTCAATATCAAGATGCGGGGATTTGTGAATTACCTCTCCTCGCCTTCCAGCCGGCTAGAAGGTAAGGGCCTCACTTTCCATGCTTTCCTACGAAACAATCACAAGACAAGAGGCAAAACCCATTAGAAAATGCTAAGTGTAGAAATCTGCCCAAGTGCATAAAGTAGCATGAAAGATTTAGGGCAAACTCACCGGGGGAGGGTTTTTAACCCCTATGGAAGGGTGCAAACAATAGGTGTGTATCTTGTGATGAGATTAGAGTGAAGAGATTGATTTAATATGCCATGATGAACATAGATAAATAAGGTGCAAAAGCGCAAGTCACAAGAAAAATTGTGCAAATTGTGTAAAGTGAGTGCAAAGACTGATGCAAACAGAGAGGCAAACGATGTCCAAATAGGGAGAAAATTGATATGACAGCAGACTTGAGTGTTGTGAAGAATTAGGAACAAGAATCACTCCAAAAGGAGGTCGGGATAGAAAGTTATGATGGCAGAGATTTGGGGAAAAACATGGACTGTGTAGAAAATGCAGAACAGTGCACAAAATGGACTCAAAGAATGATGAATATCTCACAAGATAGAACACCAAAAGAGGAAAGAGTGGATGCTATGGAAAGGTGGGAATGTTGTGGTGAAACTAGGGGAAAAGTAGGATTTAAAACGGGGAAGAGACTAGTGAAAAATGGGGTGGAAAACTCAAGAAAATAGAAGGGTACAGAACATGGGAGAAAAATGACGAAGTGTAAAAATAGAATGAAAGTGCAAAACTCATGGACGAAAATATACATGAAGATGATGAGGTAATGAGCCCATAACCAAGGAACATAAAGATTATACTTCTTTCTAGAGCCTAGAATTAAAATTACGGATCAAGAGTGCCCCACGGCCTCGCACCGGCGACGCAAACATGCCCCCGTCGCAAGAAATCTGAGTTTCAGCAAAGTGCAGAACAGTGTGGCGAAACCTCAAAAGTTGGGGCTTGGAAGAGGGGAAAAAGATATGATAAATAAAGCAAACATATAATGAAAATGAAGCTAATACTCCCCTCTTCAAGATGGAGTCGACGGAGGACGAAAAGAATGAAGCATGACTCCGCCCCGGCTTGATGAACATGCCCCCGTCGTGAACTTTGTAACAGAAAACAGCAAACTGTGATGATTTGCCAAAAGTAGGGGCGAGGTTGAGAGGGAAAACGTTGATGAAATCAAGCAAATGAGGAACCAAATTGAAGTCAATACTTCCCTCTTCAGGCTAGGGTCAAAGGATTGAGTCGGCGGTGCAGAATGGCTTCGCCGTCGCCTTGGAAACGCGCCCCCGGCATGAGATTCGCACAGGGGCTTTATATAGAAAAATTGCCCAAGTCCCCAACTTTCCTCCATGAGTTTAAGAGATAGAGTCCACCAAATCTTGAGATCTATGGATCAATCTCGAGATGATACAAAGGATAAGAGGCAGGAACAAGTGGAACTCAATTTGGATGAAAGATCTGGAAGATATGACTTCTAGAAGGAGGCCCATCGCACTAAAAATAAGAGTTTTAGTTGTAGCAGGACACTAAAACCCTCAACTTTCGAGCAAGATTCTGATCAAGATAGGCAATGAAAATTGGAGTTCTTTGAACCAAATTCAAGACAATACCAAGGAGAATCCATAAGAGAAAACGGGGATCGATTTGGATAAGTATTCGAAAAGTTATGGGCTATCAAAGAAGGCCACGGCGGCACAAAACGCTGCAGAGTCCAGCAGCAGCTGGACTCTCGGTTGGCTTAACGGTCTATCGTAAGACCGTTAAGGAACCGGTTGCACTAAGAAATGGTCATTTGCACGACCGTTAGACTACTACTTCGCGCGATTTTAGAAATTGGATCATATCTCCCAAACGGTGGAGAATTAGCGAAAGTGGTAGAAGAAGAAATTGTAGATAACTGAAAGATAAACAACTTTCATGAAGAAGGTAAATGAAAAGATGATCAGAAAATAGAGAAAATGGGGCTAGAACAGAGAGAGAAAATTCTGGGACATAGGTGAACAGCACACCAGAAAAATGTGAATAACTTAAAATTGGTGCAGAACTGGTCAATGGTGTAGAAGAAGAAGTTGTAGATATCAAAAAAATCGAACAACTTGGATGAAGGGAACATTTTGAATAGAGGACTGGAAGAGGGTGAAAAAGGACCACTTTCAGGACTGCGCAGCGAAAGAGAGCCAAATGCTTGATGGAAATGGGCCTAAATGGGCCGCAAGTCAACTTAGAAGGCCAGAAGGTGATAAGATAAGCTCCAGGGCTATAAGAAATCATGATCTCCAAGGCTCAAAGGGAACGGAACAATGAAAATGGGCTCGAAATCCATCCAAGGAAGACTCCAAAATAATAGATAATTCGGGACATCAAAAATGATGAATAAGAGAAACGACGCAACTTGTGGGCTAAAAACGGGTGTCAACACACGCGACCAAGTCAGTGCAAGTGTCATCCATGCATTAGTCAAGTCGATGCACTGGTAGTTGTTGCTCGAGACTAAGTCCGTGCAAGCTCAGGCACGATGCATCCTAAGTCTGTGCAACTCTCATCTATTGCACGAACTACGTTGTGCAACATTGGTAATGGCACAAGTTAGTCAGTGCAGCGTCTGTATTGTGCACAAATCAAGTCTGTGCACTTCTGGTCTTTGAGTAATATCAAGTCTGTGCACACGCTTATGTGTGAACACTTGACTCCGTGCATATGTGTCTACATGCTATATCAAGTCTGTGCACATTTAGTTCAAAGCTCTATTAACTATGTACATTTCTTTACTATTTGTCAGATTGTTTCAAGATGACATTAAGTCTGACTTTGACAGGATATCTGCTCGTTGAGTTTAAGAATGGCACGTGATCCAAGAATGGAGGAGGTGCCAAGATGATGACACGTGGAAAGCAATCGAGCTAGGATGCTGCCACGTGGCCTAGGAATGTCAGATCTGGATAAGGAAATTGGGCGGGAACCGTGGTAAGCACGCGCTCTATCTCACTGCTGCTGCCTATTAACAAGGTGATGCTTGTTCAAGAGAAGAGAGATCGCGGCAGAAGAGTTAAGCGAAATTGAGAGAAGAAGCTGAGTGAGAACAAGAGAGCAAGCCTGATCCAGAAAGAAAAAGAGAGAGATATTTGAGAGGAGATATTTGAGAGAGCTGTTTGAGAGAGTTCTGTCCTCAGTTTTCTGGTTTAGAACTGGAGCTGATTTGCTCACTGTTTGAGCTACATTTCCATCAGAGGTTTGATTTTTTGTTTGTCTCTTTTATTTTCTTCGAAACTCTTGTTCCGTCAAGCTGTGTGTCAGCGGGCAGAGGTGGATACCTCTGACAGGTCAAGCTGTAAGCCTCAGCGGTAGCAAAGGAGGATTAAGGTGGATTCCTCTGGACGGGTGAAGCTGTTAGCCTCAGCGGGGCAGAGGTGGATTCCTCTGGACAGCAAGCTGTGAAGCTCGGCAGATTGTAGGGATTCGTCCCCTAAGCTGTGGATCAGTAGCAAACTGTTAGTCAGCAGTGAAGCCACACTCAGTTGAGTGTGGGGTGGACGTAAACCCCTGGATAGAGGTTGAACCACCTAAAATTCCTGTGTCTCTGTGTGGTTGAACTTTGATCTGTGTTCATCTCATTGCTGCGCTCGTTAGATGTTTGCTTAGGATCGTCCGAGGGCCGATCCACTCGTGTTGCTTTACTGAGATCTTATCTAAGTATTTTTCCAACCGTCCTGCAACAGTTCGATTTTATTCCGCGCTAGGTTCTGTTGTAGCTAGAAATTAAAAATGGGTGACTGATCTATTCACCCCCCTCTAGATCACGTCTTGAACTTATCAGTTGTCACGTCCCGAGTGAGAAAGATACTCGGATGCGTGACACGTCTATATAGATCGTGTCATTAGAGCGATAAGAATTTTAACATACATAATTACAGAGTGCGCAATTTACTAATAAATCTAATAAATTCCAATAGTCCAAGTGAAGATTATTTAATTAATCAAAGGTATTAAATATAGTCCATGAAAATTTCTAAATTTGGAAAGTCAAACATTTGGCTACATGACTTAGCACAAGGTTTATACCACTAACTGACATAAGTGGGAATACAAAGTAGACTCAAATAAATTCAAAGACACGACTAGCTAATGATAGATGGTTGGCGTTCTAGCACTCTTCACTCGGCCTCAAACCCATTCTTGTCGCTATCCGATTTACCTGAAAATGTTAAGAAGCAACTGGATGAGCGAATCGCTCAGTAGGAATTACATCTCAAATTCGAGCAATCTTTACGTGAATTACAATTTACATGTATTATCAGTATGCCTATGTATGACGTACGTATAAAAGCATCGGGTATGCAGGTTTATCTATACATGATGAATAATAAGAGATCAAGAGCTGTATACAGAGAGTATATCAAGATTTCAAGTATTTGACAAGCAGTATTTCAAGAATTATAGATGTAAATGCCACTTCGGGTCTAGCAGGGATTCATGTACGATTACGAATTCAAGTGTGAGTATGTACTCATGTACAAGTATATCTCAGGTACGAACAAGTAAAATTTAATTCAAGCAAGTAAAGTTAAGTACGTATCAGTAGAATTGGCTATTTCAATCAAGCAAGTATTTCGCCCTTTCTCGGGCCACAATTCAAGTATTGCCCGTTCCGAGCCACGCAAGTCAAGTCAAGTGAGTAAAGAGAGAGTAGGGTGGAGTGTCGCAAGTCAAGCAAGTACTCCGGTGCAATGCTAAACACCGTGGTTAATAAACTCCCATGGGCACAAGTACCTTCGGGTGCTCCTCCCAGGACCAGACCGGGCCATATATGCACAGCATTTCATGTATTACTTTTGACATCCACTCTCATTTTATAGCCAATATAGAGTTTCAAGGGTTGCCTTAGTAGGATATACAATGTAGATTTTTATGGAATGGAATTCAAGGACTCATAATATGTAAGAAAATGACTTAGGGTTGCGTTTGTACAAACCACGATAGAAATGAGGGAAAAAGTATCAATTTATATACTTTTTCCTAAACAAAAACTGATGAGGACATCACCAGCAATTTCATATGATCGAGGATCCCGATACTCGCCGCCTAAGCTACATCTTGTTCACCACGTTATTTCGAGTCCTATGATGTAATTTTCATTTTCTACTCATGTAATTTGCCTTTTATTTGAGTCTTGTACCTAGGTTATTAAGTCATTTCCCTAAGTTCGAGTCTCATTAGGCTATGGTGCTTGCTATTGGGCCTATTTCTTTGGGCTAGGCCCATGGACACACCCCCCCTTCCTTGGTTATCTGTTAGTATGGTAAAAGTCAGGGTCTTATATGTAAAAGTGGGTTTCCTATAAATAGGAACCCAATCCCTCAGTTGTAAGCTAATGAATATTTAAGTAAAAATTTGTCAAGGCATTTGTGCATCTCTCTATCTCTCTAGCTCTCTCTCTCTCTCTTCATCTCTCTCTCACTAAAGGGGGCGAACCCCATTCTCTCTCCTCCCCACTCCAAATTCGAAATTCACTCTCTCTCCTCCCTATTCACCTCTATTTAAGACCCCTCCCCCTTCCCCATACCTTCCATTTACTCTCCCTCCAACCCCTAGGTGGAACCCCTTTCTCCTAGGCACCTCTCCCCCTTCCCAAGCAACCTTTCCCCTTCCCCATACAACCCCTTCACATTCCCAAGGGAGAATCCATTCTCCTAGACACCCTTTCCCCTTCCCAAAGCAACTCTTCCCCTTCTCTAGGCCCCCATTAGCACCTCCATTAACCCTCCACCCAAATCGAAGGGAACCCTCCCCATTTCCCCAAGCCACTTGCGCCCCCATCTCCCCACCTCCACCCCCCCTTGACCATTTGCGCAATCACCCCCCCCTCCCCTGCTAGCTCCGCCCCTCTTTCCTCCCTCACCTCCCCTTGCCACCTCCCAACCATTCCCCATCACCAAAACAACCATTTCCCCTCTCCTTCCACCAAAGGAACCACCCCTCCACCCTTTTCCCCCTTCTCATTTGCATACAACTGAAGACCTGCAAAACAGCCGCATGTTGCAGTGCTGCCCACGACCTCTTCCCGAAGCTCCTGGGGGCGTGGCCTACATTGTCAGAAAGATCTCCAAGTCAACTTCGCAGGCGAGGTGGAATCATCCCATTCCGACGTCGCTACAGTTCGTGGTGCCCATTCTCCCTTGGCTGCGCAGATCTCCCCCTGCAGAGTACCAGAACCCGACTTGAAGCTGCACCACGACAAACGACGGAAGATTCACACTACGAGCCCTTCTTTTGAAGTTCTTCTTCCTCCCGTCCTCTACCAGGATACAGAAGCGGAATTGCGTTCGGCATCCGTAGGCCGGAGTTCTCATTTTCCTCCCTCGGTTGGTCGGGCCTACCTCCCACAGTCTGCAGCGACCTACCTCCACTCTTCTGAGTCTCCCTGTCCTCACCGACATCAGACGACTGCCCCGCCAGTTTTGCTGCGAAGAGGGCTCGACCACGGTTCCATAAATTCCCAGCGGCTCATGATTCAGAGCTGGGGAGCGGCCAGGATAGCTTCTGCAAGTCACTGTTCGTATCAGGTAGCTGCTGCCGAGTTACTGCCACCAAGTACCTGAACCTGAAAGAAAGCTGTGCCACGGCGGACCCTAGCAGAACCAAGCCGAGGTTTCTTCATCAAAGTTATCCCACGTCCTGTCCTCTTCCAGGATCAGGAAACGGAACTGCATTTAGGTTCCGTGGGACAGAGTTATCAAGTTTCTCCTCCGACTGCTCTACGCTGCTTCCCCAAGTCTGCTACGACCTGCCAGCACCATCTCGGGTCCCCCGATCTCCTCCGACCTCATGCGGCTTCCCCGTCAGTTTTGCTGCGAAGTAGACTCGACCAAGATTCCAGCAACACCAACGGCTCGTGATTCAGAGGTCGGGAGCGGCCGGTGTAGCTTCTGCAAGTCACTGTTCATATCAGGTAGTTGCTGCGGCCAGATTCTGCCACCCTGTTCGAAGCTCGACCCGGACCAGCAGCTGCAGTAGAAGAAATCAAGAAAATTCGGAGCCATCCGCGCGCCAGATACGAAGATCCCCACGCTGGTCTCGCCTCCAGAAAAATTCAGGAACGTGATCTACAGCCCCGGGACCGTCTGGCTGTCAGCCATCACAGCCTGCAAGTGGAAACAACTTCGGCTTCCTTCTTCCGTTCTCCGACGGTTTTCCCGTCCCCGCCTGGCCGGCTTACCGCCCCTCCCTGTGTGGAGGTAGTGTTTGATTGTATTTGATCATCCCTTCCCCGAGGTCACCCTCCTGCGCGAGGTGTAGTGATTGTAATTAACTAAACAGGATTCAAGCATCATCGGCGCGGCGTGCGGGTAGCCCACGCTTCCCCGCTCGCCCTCGTCTCCGGCCGGGATCGGCGTCCTCACGCCGATCAGGTGAGCTTCTGGACACTCTTCTTTGCTGGTTTTTTTTTTACCATTGCTTAGCTTAGTATCGTTTTTAGTTGCCCGTCGGTGGTGAGGCGAGCGCCCGATCCAAAACCATCAATTCGAGTGTCCGCCGCGGAGCGAGTTGTGAGAGAGCCGCTACATCCCACGCCCGTGGCGTGCCGGCCGCCCACGGAATTGGGGCATCCCTGGCCCATTGGGGTCCAACCTTAGCTGGCCATAACCTTGTAACATTGAGGTTCAACCCCGGACCCTCACCGCCATCGCCGGTCCTCCTACGGACCCGAGTGCGCGCGACGCGGGTGAACCCGCTTGAGTGGGTCCGCCGTTCGGTTCGATTGCTTGCAATTCTAGGTCCAAGGGGTCGTGTCACATCAAATGGTATCAAAGCAAGTTCACAACTTGTCTCTCTACAAGTTGGTCCTAGGGCGCATTCGCATTTAGAGTCATTTTCGGGCCACCCAGTGCATCATCATGTACACTCCACATTGGTTAAGTCCCCTCAACACGGCCGTCCACAAGAGTCCGATTGACCCCCTCCTCATGGACATCATCCTAGAAGGAGACCTTAGTTTTGACGGATCCAATCCTAATGCCTACCTAAAGTGGGAGGCTACCATGGATAAACACTTTGATAGGACTAGGGTCTATGGACATGCTAGGGTCCGCAGGGCCACAGGGTGGCTTCGGGGACAAGCCAAGAAGGAGTGGGATCGCATAGTGAGCTTAAGAAGGATTTGGAGGCAAGAACCAATAGGATCATGGGAAGAGATGAAGATTGAGCTTAGGAAGATCTACGCTCCCCGACCCTCCCTCTCCTACCTTGAGCTTAGGAAGAACTACGCTCCCCGACCTTCCCACTGATACCTTGAGAACCATAACTCGAGGAGCACTCCCACTCCCCCTTTCCCTCCCCGTCAACCCAAGACCTCCCTTAGGGTCCAATCTCCACCACCCCAAATGATTCCAATCCCGATCACCACCACCATTAAAACCAAATTGGCCACCACCCAACCCAACATTCCCCATCAAACCCACACCCCACAAGCTTCCACAAATCCTCATCCCACCCATTTCCAAAAGGAACTTACGGAGGTGACCGAAGACTATGAGGCTCCCCTAGATTGGGAAGAAGAATATGAGGCTCAAATAGGTCAAGAGAACTCATTCCTACCCAAAGAAGACCCATTGAGCCAAATGGGGTGCACCCCCCCCCATGAGTTACAAGATGCCCAACCTAGGCCTCCACTTCTACCCCTCCCCATCCTATCCCAAGTCCCCCATTACCCACCACCCCAAAAGAGCCATATGCCAGTCATCATCACCCCACAAACAATGGACTTACTCACCTCCTTGGTAGAGGAAACCATGATCCCCATACCCGACCCCATAGTGGTGAATACTCCGGACCCAACCCCCGCCATGTAGATCACCCATGTCCAGGAAGAAGAAGAAACTTCACATGGTGGACTTCACCTTACACCACCCTCCCTAGTAGGGGCCGAGCTCATCTTAGGAGAACCCCTTTCACGTTGGCTAAAGGAGAACCCATTTAGAGATCTCATGGCCCATGTTTGCCCTCCTATGGAACAAAACCTCCCTATAGTACCCTTACCCACCTACCACACCACAATCCAATCATCCTATCAGGTGGAGACATTAGGGGACTTTCTTAAGGGTATAGCTTGGCAAATGGAGCTAACTGACCTGTTGACCACTGTAGCCGACCAACCTAGGAGCCTTGACCTCCTACACCTATGTGTCGGATCCATCTCCTCCACTTACACTATGGGTTGCTACACTAGTGACCTTCTGTTATTCCTCCCTACACCCGAGGAGCCCGATGCTCTCACAAATTAGAGTTGCTTATTTCGGGTAGGATGCCAAGCCCTCCATTCATGGCCAACCAACCCGCCAAGGACTTCGGTTCAAATACTACATTTGAGGAGGAGGACTCACCATCATTTGAAAACCTTGAGGAGATAGAATACCCCTTCCTTGGAAACACATTCCATGACTCCTTCGATCCCTTCCTATACCCACCCACCTTACTCACCACCAACCTGTCCCTATCCCATCCAACCTTATCGGACCAAGCCCACCCCATGATGCATACCTTCTTTGACCCCTTCGACCCTTATAAGTGGAGCTCAAAGACCACCCCATACCCACACACATGGTCGTCACCCATAGGATAGGAATGCACCCATCTTGGCATATCACATCATTCGACAAGGGTCACAAGTCCAGCCCTCCCATACACGTCACACACAGTCTAGGCCCAATGCATGACTGGCCCACATTTGGATGTGCTGGTCCACCCACATTCGTCATAACCATTACGCATGAATGGAGCATACATGGATGTCCGGGTCCTCCGGTAACTAACGCCACCATGCACGATATGTCCACCTATGGTTGCCCCGGCCCCCCAGAGTCCATGAAAGTCTTCATCACATCTATGCATGATAGGTCTATGTACGGTTGCCCCGGTCCACCTTGCATACTATCCTCTTCCACACCCACTCACTGCATCATAGTGCATGGCATACACATTCATGCAAGCATCTAACAACGAGCGGTGAGGTTCACAAAGAGCGGGCAAAAGCTTGCGAGCGCCACTTGGAATTCCAAGTAGGCAATCTGGTGATGATGGCATTGGAGTGGCTCTACCCTAGGGTCACCTCCAATTCGAGGGCACGTGGACTTGGACCTTCCCAAGTTCCAAGTGATTTTGGCAACCCGGCCATCGGGTTGGACTTACTAATGGGTTTTGGGATTCACCCCATTATCCACATGGCGGATCCGGCACCCTATATGGGCACCGCGGTGGATCCTAGTGAGTGCCTCGAGCCTTTATCTTCCTTTGAGAGGGACACCCTCGGAGAGCCACCAAAAAATGGCCTGAGAGTCCGACGTGTGCACACGAAGGCAATACTAGGCAAGCAGGGTCCCATCACCAGCAAGAGGGTGCGCCTGAGCCACCTCGAGAGGATGAGGGACCGTCCCCTGGTTGCGGACGCAGGGTTGAGTTTGGAAGTTGAGGCTCACTCTGAGTTTCTGGAGAGGACCACTTCCCCGGTGGGCCCATACTCGACAGAGTCGAGTTTTCCGCACCCCGAGGGTATGATGAGGACATCACCAGCAATTTCATATGATCGAGGATCCCGATACTCGCCGCCTAAGCTACATCTTGTTCACCACGTTATTTCGAGTCCTATGATGTAATTTTCATTTTCTACTCATGTAATTTGCCTTTTATTTGAGTCTTGTACCTAGGTTATTAAGTCATTTCCCTAAGTTCGAGTCTCATTAGGCTATGGTGCTTGCTATTGGGCCTATTTCTTTGGGCTAGGCCCATGGGCACACCCCCCTTCCTTGGTTATCTGTTAGTATGGTAAAAGTCAGGGTCTTATATGTAAAAGTGGTTTCCTATAAATAGGACCCCAATCCCTCAGTTGTAAGCTAATGAATATTTGAGTAAAAATTTGTCAAGGCATTTGTGCATCTCTCTCTCTCTCTAGCTCTCTCTCTCTCTCTCTTCATCTCTCTCTCACTAAAGGGGGCGAACCCCATTCTCTCTCCTCCCCACTCCAAATTCGAAATTCACTCTCTCTCCTCCCTATTCACCTCTATTTAAGACCCCTCCCCCTTCCCCATACCTTCCATTTACTCCCCCTCCAACCCCTAGGTGGAACCCCTTTCTCCTAGGCACCTCTCCCCCTTCCCAAGCAACCTTTCCCCTTCCCCATACAACCTCTTCACATTCCCAAGGGAGAATCCCCTCTCCCAAGGAATCTTTCCCCTCCCCTAGACAACCCCTCCATCTCCCTAGACCACCATTAACACCACTCATTAACCCATCTCACCCAAATCAAGAAGAAGCCCCTCCCCATTCCTCCAAGCCATTTGCGCCCCCACCAACTCACCACCTTCACCCCTTGGCGATTTGCGCAATCACCCCCCCCCCTCCCCTGCTAGCTCCGCCCCTCCTTCCTCCCTCACCTCCCCTTACCACCTCCCAACCATTCCCCACCACCAAAGCAACCATTTCCCCTCTCCTTCTACCAAAGAAACCTCCCCCTTCAACCCTTTCTCTCCAAAACTGTGTGCAGCTGAAGCCCTGCAGAACAGCCGCCTGTTGCAGTGCTGTCCACGACCTCATCCCGGAGATCCTGGGGACTTGGCCTACATCGTCGGAAAGATCTCCAAGTCAACTTTGCAGGCGAGGTGGAATCATCCCATTCCGATGTCGCTACAGTTCGTGGTGCCCATTCTCCCTTGGCTGCGCAGATCTCCCCCTGCAGAGTACCAGAACCCGACTTGAAGCTGTACCACGACAAACGACGGAAGATTCAGACTACGAGCCCTTCTGCAAAGTTCTTCTTCCTCCAGTCCTCTACCAGGATCAAGAAGCGGAATTGCGTTCGGCGTCCGGAGGCCGGAGTTCTCATTTTCCTCCCTCGGTTGGTCGGGCCTACCTCCCACAGTCTGCAGCGACCTACCTCCACTCTTCTGAGTCTCCCCGTCCTCACCGACATCAGACGACTGCCCCGCCAGTTTTGCTGTGAAGAGGGCTCGACCACGGTTCCATAAATTCCAGCGGCTCATGATTCAGAGCTGGGGAGCGGCCAGGATAGCTTCTGCAAGTCACTGTTCGTATCAGGTAGCTGCTGCCGAGTTACTGCCACCAAGTACCTGAACCTGAAAGAATCCTGTGCCATGGTGGACCCTAGCAGAACCAAGCCGAGGTTTCTTCATCAAAGTTATCCCACGTCCTGTCCTCTTCCAGGATCAGGAAACGGAACTGCATTTAGGTTCCGTGGGACAGAGTTATCAAGTTTCTCCTCCGACTGCTCTACGCTGCTTCCCCAAGTCTGCTACGACCTGCCAGCACCGTCTCGGGTCCCCCGATCTCCTCCGAACTCATCCGGCTTCCCCGTCAGTTTTGCTGCGAAGTAGACTCGACCAAGATTCCAGCAACTCCAATGGCTCGTGATTCAGAGGTCGGGAGCGGCCGGTGTAGCTTCTGCAAGTCACTGTTCATATCAGGTAGTTGCTGCGGCCAGATTCTGCCACCCTGTTCGAAGCTCGACCCGGACCAGCAGCTGCAGTAGAAGAAATCAAGAAAATTCGGAGCCATCCGCGCGCCAGATACGAAGATCCCCACGCTGGTCTCGCCTCCAGAAAAATTCAGGAACGTGATCTACAGCCCCGGGACCGTCTGGCTGTCAGCCATCACAGCCTGCAAGTGGAAACAACTTCGGCTTCCTTCTTCCGTTCTCCGACGGTTTTCCCGTCCCCGCCTGGCCGGCTTACCGCCCCTCCCTGTGTGGAGGTAGTGTTTGATTGTATTTGATCATCCCTTCCCCGAGGTCACCCTCCTGCGCGAGGTGTAGTGATTGTAATTAACTAAACAGGATTCAAGCATCATCGGCGCGGCATGCGGGTAGCCCACGCTTCCCCGCTCGCCCTCGTCTCCGGCCGGGATCGGCGTCCTCACGCCGATCAGGTGAGCTTCTGGCCACTCTTCTTTGCTGGTTTATTACCATTGCTTAGCTTAGTATCGTTTTTAGTTGCCCGTCGGTGGTGAGGCGAGCGCCCGATCCAAAACCATCAATTCGAGTGTCCGCCGCGGAGCGAGTTGTGAGAGAGCCGCTACATCCCACGCCCGTGGCGTGCTGGCCGCCCACGGAATTGGGGCATCCCTGGCCCATTGGGGTCCAACCTTAGCTGGCCATACCCTTGGAACATTGAGGTTCAACCCCGGACCCTCACCGCCATCGCCGGTCCTCCTACGGACCCGAGTGTGCGCGACGCGGGTGAACCCGCTTGAGTGGGTCCGCCGTTCGGTTCGATTGCTTGCAATTCTAGGTCCAAGGGGTCGTGTCACATCAAATGGTATCAAGCAAGTTCACAACTTGTCTCTCTACAAGTTGGTCCTAGGGCGCATTCGCATTTAGAGTCATTTTCGGGCCACCCAGTGCATCATCATGTACACTCCACATTGGTTAAGTCCCCTCAACACGGCCGTCCACAAGAGTCCGATTGACCCCCTCCTCATGGACATCATCCTAGAAGGAGACCTTAGTTTTGACGGATCCAATCCTAATGCCTACCTAAAGTGGGAGGCTACCATGGATAAACACTTTGATAGGACTAGGGTCTATGGACATGCTAGGGTCCGCAGGGCCACAGGGTGGCTTCGGGGACAAGCCAAGAAGGAGTGGGATCGCATAGTGAGCTTAAGAAGGATTTGGAGGCAAGAACCATAGGATCATGGGAAGAGATGAAGATTGAGCTTAGGAAGATCTACGCTCCCCGACCCTCCCACTCCTACCTTGAGCTTAGGAAGAACTACGCTCCCCGACCTTCCCACTGCTACCTTGAGAACCATAACTCGAGGAGCACTCCCACTCCCCCTTTCCCTCCCAGTCAACCCAAGACCTCCCTTAGGGTCCAATCTCCACCACCCCAAATGATTCCAATCCCGATCACCACCACCATTAAAACCAAATTGGCCACCACCCAACCCAACATTCCCCATCAAACCCACACCCCACAAGCTTCCACAAATCCTCATCCCACCCATTTCCAAAAGGAACTTACGGAGGTGACCGAAGACTATGAGGCTCCCCTAGATTGGGAAGAAGAATATGAGGCCCAAATAGGTCAAGAGAACTCATTCCTACCCAAAGAAGACCCATTGAGCCAAATGGGGTGCACCCTCCCCCATGAGTTACAAGATGCCCAACCTAGGCCTCCACTTCTACCCCTCCCCATCCTATCCCAAGTCCCCCATTACCCACCACCCCAAAAGAGCCATATGCCAGTCATCATCACCCCACAAACAATGGACTTACTCACCTCCTTGGTAGAGGAAACCATGATCCCCATACCCGACCCCATAGTGGTGAATACTCCGGACCCAACCCCCGCCATGGAGATCACCCATGTCCAGGAAGAAGAAGAAACTTCACATGGTGGACTTCACCTTACACCACCCTCCCTAGTAGGGGCCGAGCTCATCTTAGGAGAACCCCTTTCACGTTGGCTAAAGGAGAACCCATTTAGAGATCTCATGGCCCATGTTTGCCCTCCTATGGAACAAAACCTCCCTATAGTACCCTTACCCACCTACCACACCATAATCCAATCATCCTATCAGGTGGAGACATTAGGGGACTTTCTTAAGGGTATAGCTTGGCAAATGGAGCTAACTGACCTGTTGACCACTGTAGCCGACCAACCTAGGAGCCTTGACCTCCTACACCTATGTGTCGGATCCATCTCCTCCACTTACACTATGGGTTGCTACACTAGTGACCTTCTGTTATTCCTCCCTACACCCGAGGAGCCCGATGCTCTCCACAAATTAGAGTTGCTTATTTCGGGTAGGATGCCAAGCCCTCCATTCATGGCCAACCAACCCGCCAAGGACTTCGGTTCAAATACTACATTTGAGGAGGAGGACTCAGCATCATTTGAAAACCTTGAGGAGATAGAATACCCCTTCCTTGGAAACACATTCCATGACTCCTTCGATCTCTTCCTATACCCACCCACCTTACTCACCACCAACATGTCCCTATCCCATCCAACCTTATCGGACCAAGCCCACCCCATGATGCATACCTTCTTTGACCCCTTCGACCCTTCTAAGTGGAGCTCAAAGACCACCCCATACCCACACACATGGTCGTCACCCATAGGATAGGAATGCACCCATCTTGGCATATCACATCATTCGACAAGGGTCACAAGTCCAGCCCTCCCATACACGTCACACACAGTCTAGGCCCAATGCATGACTGGCCCACATTTGGATGTGCTGGTCCACCCACATTCGTCATAACCATTACGCATGAATGGAGCATACATGGATGTCCGGGTCCTCCGGTAACTAACGCCACCATGCACGATATGTCCACCTATGGTTGCCCCGGTCCCCCAGAGTCCATGAAAGTCTTCATCACATCTATGCATGATAGGTCTATGTACGGTTGCCCCGGTCCACCTTTGCATACTATCCTCTTCCACACCCACTCACTGCATCATAGTGCATGGCATACACATTCATGCAAGCATCTAACAACGAGCGGTGAGGTTACAAAGAGCGGGCAAAAGCTTGCGAGCGCCACTTGGAATTCCAAGTAGGCAATCTGGTGATGATGGCATTGGAGTGGCTCTACCCTAGGGTCACCTCCAATTCGAGGGCACGTGGACTTGGACCTTCCCAAGTTCCAAGTGATTTTGGCAACCCGGCCATCGGGTTGGACTTACTAATGGGTTTTGGGATTCACCCCATTATCCACATGGCGGATCCGGCACCCTATATGGGCACCGCGGTGGATCCTAGTGAGTGCCTCGAGCCTTTATCTTCTTTGAGAGGGACACCCTCGGAGAGCCACCAAAAAATGGCCTGAGAGTCCGACGTGTGCACACGAAGGCAATACTAGGCAAGCAGGGTCCCATCACCAGCAAGAGGGTGCGCCTGAGCCACCTCGAGAGGATGAGGGACCGTCCCCTGGTTGCGGACGCAGGGTTGAGTTTGGAAGTTGAGGCTCACTCTGAGTTTCTGGAGAGGACCACTTCCCCGGTGGGCCCATACTCGACAGAGTCGAGTTTTCCGCACCCCGAGGGTATGATGAGGACATCACCAGCAATTTCATATGATCGAGGATCCTGATACTCGCCGCCTAAGCTACATCTTGTTCACCACGTTATTTCGAGTCCTATGATGTAATTTTCATTTTCTACTCATGTAATTTGCCTTTTATTTGAGTCTTGTACCTAGGTTATTAAGTCATTTCCCTAAGTTCGAGTCTCATTAGGCTATGGTGCTTGCTATTGGGCCAATTTCTTTGGGCTAGGCCCATGGGCGCACCCCCCCTTCCTTGGTTATCTGTTAGTATGTTAAAAGTCAGGGTCTTATATGTAAAAGTGGGTTTCCTATAAATAGGACCCCAATCCCTCAGTTGTAAGCTAATGAATATTTGAGTAAAAATTTGCCAAGGCATTTGTGCATCTCTCTCTCCCTCTCTAGCTCTCTCTCTCTCTCTAGCTCTCTCTCTCTCTACTTCTCTCTCTCTCTAAAAGGGGCGAACCCCTCTCTCTCCTCTCTCCTCTCTCTCCAGATTGCGCACCATTCTCTCTCTCCTCACCTTGCCACCTCATCTGCCACATCACCCTCCCACCCCTTCACCTTCCCAAAGCCCTTAACTCCACTTCAATTCCCCCCACTTCCCAAGCAACCCTTCCTATTCCCTATACACCCTTTCACCTTCCCAAGGAAGACTCCATTCTCCTAGA
This sequence comes from Amorphophallus konjac, assembly GCA_022559845.1. Taxonomy (NCBI): domain Eukaryota; kingdom Viridiplantae; phylum Streptophyta; class Magnoliopsida; order Alismatales; family Araceae; genus Amorphophallus; species Amorphophallus konjac. The sequence goes on from CM040128.1 coordinate 163,243,970, forward strand.
CACCCTTTCCCCTTCCCAAAGCAACTCTTCCCCTTCCCTAGGCCCCCATTAGCACCTCCATTAACCCTCCACCCAAATCGAAGGGAACCCTCCCCATTTCCCCAAGCCACTTGCGCCCCCATCTCCCCACCTCCACCCCCCCTTGACCATTTGCGCAATCACCCCCCCTCCCCTGCTAGCTCCACCCCTCCTTCCGCCCTCACCTCCCCTTGCCACCTCCCAACCATTCCCCATCACCAAAACAACCATTTCCCCTCTCCTTCCACCAAAGGAACCACCCCTCCACCCTTTTCCCCCTTCTCATTTGCATACAGCTGAGGACCTGCAGAACAGCCGCCAGTTGCAGGGCTGCCCACGACCTCTTCCCGAAGCTCCTGGGGACGTGGCCTACATTGTCGGAAAGATCTCTAAGTCAACTTCGCAGGCTAGGTGGAATCATCACATTCCGACGTCGCTACAGTTTGTGGTGCCCATTCTCCCTCGGCTGCGCAGATCTCCCCCTGCAGAGTACCAGAACCCGACTTGAAGCTGCACCACGACAAACGACGGAAGATTCAGACTATGAGCCCTTCTGCAAAGTTCTTCTTCCTCCAGTCCTCTACCAGGATCAAGAAGCGGAATTGCGTTCGGCGTTCGGAGGCCAGAGTTCTCATTTTCCTCCCTCGGTTGGTCGGGCTACCTCCCACAGTCTGCAGCGACCTACCTCCACTCTTCTGAGTCTCCCCATCCTCATCGACATCAGACGACTGCCCCGCCAATTTTTCTGAGAAGAGGGCTCGACCACGGTTCCAGAAATTCAGCGGCTCATGATTCAGAGCTCGGGAGCGGCCAGGATAGCTTCTGCAAGTCACTGTTCGTATCAGGTAGCTGCTGCCGAGTTACTGCCACCAAGTACCTGAACCTGAAAGAAAGCTGTGCCACGGCGGACCCTAGCAGAACCAAGCCGAGGTTTCTTCATCAAAGTTCTCCCACGTCCTGTCGTCTTCCAGGATCAGGAAACAGAACTGCATTTAGGTTCCGTGGGACAGAGTTATCAAGTTTCTCCTCCGACTGCTCCACGCTGCTTCCCCAAGTCTGCTACGACCTGCCAGCACCGTCTCGGGTCCCCCGATCTCCTCCGACCTCATCCGGCTTCCCCGTCAGTTTTGCTGCGAAGTAGACTCGACCACGATTCCAGCAACTCCAACGGCTCATGATTCAGAGGTCGGGAGCGGCCGGTGTAGCTTCTGCAAGTCACTGTTCATATCAGGTAGTTGCTGCGGCCAGATTCTGCCACCCTGTTCGAAGCTCGACCCGGACCAGCAGCTGCAGTAGAAGAAATCGAGAAAATTCGGAGCCATCCGCGCGCCAGATACGAAGATCCCCACGCTGGTCTCGCCTCCAGCAAAATTCAGGAACGTGATCTACAGCCCCGGGACCGTCTGGCTGTCAGCCATCACAGCCTGCAAGTGGAAACAACTTCGGCTTCCTTCTTCCGTTCTCCGACGGTTTTCCCGTCCCCGCCTGGCCGGCTTACCGCCCCTCCCTGTGTGGAGGTAGTGTTTGATTGTATTTGATCATCCCTTCCCCGAGGTCACCCTCCTGCGCGAGGTGTAGTGATTGTAATTAACTAAACAGGATTCAAGCATCATCGGCGCGGCGTGCGGGTAGCCCACGCTTCCCCGCTCGCCCTCGTCTCCGGCCGGGATCGGCGTCCTCACGCCGATCAGGTGAGCTTCTGGCCACTCTTCTTTGCTGGTTTTTTTTTTACCATTGCTTAGCTTAGTATCATTTTTAGTTGCCCGTCGGTGGTGAGGCGAGCGCCCGATCCAAAACCATCAATTCGAGTGTCCGCCGCGGAGCGAGTTGTGAGAGAGCCGCTACATCCCACGCCCGTGGCGTGCTGGCCGCCCACGGAATTGGGGCATCCCTGGCCCATTGGGGTCCAACCTTAGCTGGCCATACCCTTGGAACATTGAGGTTCAACCCCGGACCCTCACCGCCATCGCCGGTCCTCCTACGAACCCGGGTGCGCGCGACGCGGGTGAACCCGCTTGAGTGGGTCCGCCGTTCGGTTCGATTGCTTGCAATTCTAGGTCCAAGGGGTCGTGTCACATCAAAAACTCTAGATGACACTATAGTAAGGTTAAACAAAAGTTAGAACATCCCATAAGGGCCATTATGTAATTATGCCAGTTTACTATTTACGAATACTATTCAATTACTATTCACTTACTATTCATTTACACTATTCACCCAACTAACGCCCTTCACTAAGTCGTCATTTCTAAGTTTATGTATATATTAACGTTTAGTATATTAATCATCCATGTAAAAAAATTAATAAATGTGAATCATGATACCTAATCTAATGCATGAGCATACCGTTAGATTCCTTATATTTTTCTCTACTTATCTACGTGTCTATATCAAAAAATTCTTTTATTTGAAAAAGTGATACTATTCATTGAAATAGTGACTTTTATACATTATTCATACCGTAAAAATTTCTCAAAAATAGAAAGTAAGGATATGGATAGGTAGAAGACATTCTCGGGAGTTCAGAATCATGCTCATGCAAAATTGTTGGGTTTTACTATTCAATAAATTGTGATGATTTAGGCGAGGAAGGTGCATTCCGTGACTCAAAACACTATTTAAACACTATTCATTTTTAATACTTTCAGTAAATCAGGAATTGAGTACATGGTTAAATAGAGAAAAATATGAGGGTTCCAGAACCATGTTCATGCAGGAGTTTCGTGATTAGGTTAAAAAAGTTATAATTCTTTGAACATGGTGGCTCGGCATTACGAGTCACAGTTTACTATTTAAACACTATTCATTTTTAATTCTTTCAGTAAATCAGGAATTAAGTACATGGTTAAATAAAGGAAAATATGAGGGTTCCAGAACTATGTTCATGCAGGAGTTTAGTGATTGGTTAAAAAAGTTATAATTGTCTGAACATGGTGGCTCTACATTATGAGTCACAGTTTACTATTTAAACACTATTCATTTTTAATTCTTCCAGTAAATCAAGAATTGAGGACATGGACAGATAGAGAAAAATCTCAGGATCACAGAACTATATTCGTCCAAAATTTTCATAGTCCAGTTTATTAATTATAGATTTTTGAATGCTTTGATTTACTGATCCTTGGAAATTCCAGGAAATTAAATTGACACCCTCGTCAGGGGCGTCATTTACAGATACTGGTACACTATTCATGTACTATTCATTTACTATTCATCATTGTGAAAATGTTCTGAATCGGGAAGTAATGGCACGAATATGTTGAGAAAAATGTCAGGATTCCAGAAATGTGTTCATGTAGAAATTTATTGCTTTAGTTTGATAGTTATGGATTTTTGAATGTGTTGAATTATCAATTACTCAAAATTCTAGAAATCGAATTGATGACATGATGCATGTCTTCAATTAATTGATGACTGTTTGCACAGTCCTCAATTTGGTAATTGACGCCCTGGTCAGGGGCGTCATTTACAAAACTGTTTCACTAAATCAGAAATTAATGATATGAATATGTTGAGAAAAATGTCAAGATTCCACAAACATGTTCATGCAAAAATTTCGTGCTTTAGTTTGATAGTTATGGATTTTTGAATGTGTTGAATTATCAATTACTAAAAATTCCAGAAATCGAATTGACGACATGATGCATGTCTTCAATTAATTGACGACTGTTTGCATAGTCTTCAATTTGGTAATTGATGCCCTGGTCAGGGGCGTCATTTAGAAAACTATTTCACTATTCATGCACTATTCATGTACTATTCATCCGTGTGAAAATGTTCTAAATCAGGAAGTAATGATACGAATATGTTGAGAAAAATGTCAAGATTCCAAGAACATGTTTATGTAAAATTTTAGTGCTCTAGTTCGATGGTTATTGATTTTTGAATGTGTTGGATTTATTATCTTCTAAAAATTTCAGAAATTAAAATGACGACACTGTTAGTGTCTTCATTTAAATGACGACTGTGATAACAGTCTTCTATTTCAAAATTGCCATCATTTACAAAATGGGCTGGGGCCCTCCGGATTTTTAAACATGAAAGTATTACACTAATAACAGAGGCTATATATTAAGGTTTAAAAATATGGTTAATAATAAAAAAACTAATATGCTCAAAAACTCATGAAACTCATGAAATCATGCTTAACAGACTATGTTCAACTCAGAAAGATCATGATAATATGTATTAGGCTATTAAACTAGCATGATATATATATATGATTATTGCTTGATTCAGATGATATATAGCATGGTTGACTAGTTAATCGAACTCTAAGCATGAATCAGTTAACCTATTTAGCTACTGGTTAGACAAGAATTTGAGAACACCTACCTTTTGACGTGTGATACGAGGTTCAGAGCTGCAGCAGGATCACAGCAGGATGTAGCCTCGGGAGGAAGACGCTCCTGCAGCACAGCAGTAGCCTCTGACAGTGCTACGGATGGGATTAGTTATAGGGAATGATAAGGCATTGGTTAATGCCTTGTGGGTCATGCTGAGTGGGCATTGTTTTTGTCAGTTCGAATGGGTTGCTCGTGTCTCAATCTTCTAGAATCACGTGTTTAAATGACGCCCTTGTGAAGGGTCGTTCATTTAATAAATGACGCCTTGCATGAGGGCGTCATTTATTTGGGTAGCATTATTGTGGCATTATTAATGAGAATGATGCCCTTCAAGAGGGCGTCAATTGTTAGACACTTCTGCCCCACTCACGTGACATACATATATAAATATTAATATTTTATCCTAGTCAAATTGACGCCTTCATGCATGTCTTCAATTCTGTAAATGACGTCCATGCAAGGGGTCTTCAATTTGGAAATTGACGCCCTAGTTAGGGGCGTCAATTCCTTTGGTGGTGGGAAGGAATCCACTACGTACTCCCCATGGCCCATGTGTTTAAAGGTGTTTTGTACATTTATATAATAACCCTTTCATGGTTTATTTCTTTGTACAAGACCTCGCTAATAAGATTGTTTACCCATGTACATAAAGTTGGAATGCACATTTGTATTCTAGTCCTCCTATAATTTAATTCTTTAAACAAAACCTAGAATTCTATTAAGAAGAGTAGGTTACGTATACAAAAGATGAGGATTTGTAATTTTATATGCTAGCCCCCCTAAGGTTTTGGCTCTTTACACAAAGCCCTCATAATTCTTTATGTTATAAAGTAGGGTTGGCTTGTATATTTTCATTATAGTCCTTGTGAGATTGGGTTCTTTATGTAAGGCCATCATATATGCTAAAGCCTTCATGTATGCTTTCTTTTAAGAAGAAGTTTTGAATTTACGCAAAGGTATTCATCGGGGGTGCTACACCTCCCCCACTTAAAAAAATTTAGTCCCCAAATTCAACTGCATTATACGGAAATAGGAAAGGTGCAGAGTACTTACAATTAGAATAACTCTGGAAATCTTTTTTTCATAGATTCTTCAGTTTCCCATGTAGCTTCTTGTTCTAAACATCGATTCCATTAGATTTTCACCATAGGGATCGTCTTGTTCCTTAGAACTCGAACTTCTCAGTCGAGGATCTTCAGTGGCTTCTGCTCGTAAGTAAGGTCCTTCTGTACCACTAAATCATTGTGGTCAATGACATGGAAGGGATCGTGCACGTATTTCTTCAGCATAGAAACATGAAATACGTTGTGCACTTCTGACAATTGCGGAGGTAGGGCAATGCGATAAGCCACTTCGCCTACTCTTTCAGCATTTCGAATGGATCGATAAACCTTGGTGTTAATTTACCTTTAACACCAAATCTTCTAATGCCTCGGCCGGGAGATATCTTGAGGAAAATATGATCTCCGACTTGAAATTCCAGGTCTCGCCTTCTGTTATCGGCATAAGATTTCTGCCTGGACTGTGCTATCTTTAACCTTTCTTTGATGAGGTGTATCTTCTCGGTAGAATCTCGCACCATGTCGGGGCCTAGAATTTGTTTTTCACCAACTTCATCCCAACATATAGAAGATCGGCAACTCCTGCCATATAATGCCTCAAAAGGTGCCATTTGTATACTGGCATGATAGCTGTTGTTATATGTAAATTCGGCTAGGGGTAAGTGGTCATGCCAACTTCCGCCGAAGTCTATAATGCATGCTCTCAACATATCTTCCATAACTTGATTAGTCCTCTCGGTCTGTCCATCTGTCTGGGGATGGAAAACAGTGCTGTAATTGAGTTTCATCCCCAGAGAGTGCTGTAGACTCTTCCAGAAATGAGAGGTGAAGCGCGGGTCTCGATCAGATACTATCGAGACGGGAACTCCATGCAATCTAACCATCTCCTTAATATACAGGGCAGCAAGTACGTCGACTGACCATCAGCTTTTGATGGGTAAGAAATGGGCCGATTTAGTTAGCCGGTCGATAATTACCCAAATTCCATCATAACTGCCCCTAGACTTGGGCAAACCCATGATAAAGTCCATGCCAATGTCTTCCCACTTCCACTTGGGAATATCCAGCGGGTGTAACTTTCCGTCGGGTTTTTGATGTTCCGCCTTCACTTGTTGGCATGTGAGGCAACGAGACACAAAGTCTGCTACCTCCCTTTTCATGTTAGGCCACCAGAAAGTTCTTTTCAAGTCTTGGTACATATTAGTGGCTCCAAGGTGGATTGTGTACCTCGATCTATGAGCTTCTTCAAGAATCTTCTTCTTCAATTCGGGGCAGTCGGGCACACATGTCCGTTCATGAAATAGCAATCTGTCATCAGGTGCCAGCTTGAAATCAAGTCTCTCGTCCAGCTTGCTTTTTATCTCCACTAGTGAGGGATCTTCTTCCTGTAGCTCCTTGATTTCAGGTAGCAAATCTAGATGTAGGCTCATATGAGATAGAATAATACACATGTTCTTCTCATCTGTGCTGATATCAAGCTCAGAGAATTTCTCCAGTAGCTTCCATTCTTGTATCATACAGTTGGCCAATATCGCTCTCGGCTTTCGACTAAGGGCATCAGCTATGGAATTACTCTTACCAGGATAATACTATATAGTGAAGTCAAAATCCTTGAGATACTCGAGCCAACGTCTTTGCCGCATGTTCAGCTCCTTTTGGGAGAATAAGTACTTGAGGCTTTTATGATCGGAGTATACAGTGAATTATTCTCCGTAGAGATAGTGCCTCCAGATCTTCAAAGCAAATACTACCGCGGCCAGTTCTAAGTCATGAACCAGGTAGTTCTCTTCATGTTTCTTCAATTATCGGGAAGAGTATGCAATGACTCTCTCATTCTGCATCAATACACATCCGAGGCCAATACCAGAAGCATCGGTATATACCTCGTATTTTTCTCCTTCCATTGGTAATGATAAGACTGGAGCAGTGGTCAAGAGATCCTTCAAAGTTTGGAAACTATTTTCACAGTCTTCCTTCCACTCTTAAGGCACTTCCTTGCGGGTTAACCTGGTCAGAGGAACAGCAATTTTGGAGAAGTCCTTGATAAAACGCCGGTAGTAACCAGCTAGACCCAAGAAGCTCCAAATCTCAGTTGCATTTGTGGGTCGTTCCCAGTTCTTCACGGCTTCGACCTTTGATGGGTCAACAGCAATTCCGTTCTTTGAAATGATATGGCCTAAGAAGGATACTTCCTCAAGCCTGAACTCGCATTTACTGAATTTGGCATATAGCTTGTTTTCCCTTAATATCTGCAATGCCTTCTTGAGGTGTTCTTCATGATCCTCTTCGGTCTTTGAATAGATCAGAATATCATCAATAAAGACCACAATAAATTGGTCTAAATGGGGCCTAAATATGATGTTCATTAACTGCATAAAAGTTGCGGGGGCATTTGTTAGTCCAAAAGGCATAACAGTAAATTCGTAATACCCATATCTGCTTCGGAATGCAGTTTTATGAATGTCTTCTTTTTTGATCTTCAATTGGTGGTAACCAGAACGAAGATCAATCTTGGAGAAATATAAATCTCCAGATAGTTGATCGAATAGCTCATCGATCTTTGGCAGTGGATACTTGTTCTTGATTGTAAGGTGATTTAGCTGTCGATAATCTATGCATAATCTCATCGATCCGTCCTTCTTTCTGATGAATAGTACGGGTGCTCCCCATGGGGAAGTACTCGGCCTGATGAAATCCTTGTTCAATAACTCCATTAGCTGCTCCTTTAGTTCCTTCAGCTCAGCAGGGGACATTCTGTACGGTGCCCTGGAAACAGGACCAGCACCGGGGATAAGGTCGATTGTAAATGACACTTCCCTTTCTGGGGGTAAGCCGGGCAATTCTTCTGGAAAGACGTCGGGAAAATCATGGATGTCTTCAAGTTTAATCTCCTCGGCTTTCGTGGCAGTCACGAAAGCTATGAAAGCCATACATCCCTTATTCATAAGTTTACTAGCTCGGAGTGCTGATATAAGAAGTGATTTATTCCGAGGGCTATTGTAAACTAGTTCTGGAAAATCCACGAAGGTTACCTTGCCATGCCGGCAATCTACCGTCGCTTGGTGTGTGGATAACCAGTCGGCACCTAGTATGACATCATAACCCTTCATATCTAGGCATATCAGGTCAGCAGGCAAATTACTTCCCTTAATCATCACTTCACAATTTGGATAGTGGTAAGTGATATCAGACTCGTTTCCAAGAGGTGTAGATATTACCAAATCTAACAGTTCATGTTTCTTAGAAAATGAAGCAGCAAATTGGTTGGAAACGAATGAATGAGTTGCTCCGGTATCAAATAGAACTTGACCGGTTTTAGAACAAATAGTGAGAGTACCTTCCAAAATTCGCCTTCAGTGGGTTCCGTCTCTCGGAGAGCTTGCAGACGACCTTGTTTCTTTACCGGACGCTTCTCGTCTTTGATATCCTGCTCCTTCATCAGTGGGCAGTCTGGGATCCGATGCTCTTGGCTCCCACATCGAAGACAAGCTCCTAACTTCCTCCAGCATTCCTCGGTCTTCTGGCCAGCTTTATCACAATACTTGCAAATTTCCTTTGATGGTGTGGTGGTGGAGAATGGCCTGTCATTCTTCTGGAATTTCTTTGCCATGGAGGGCTCCCCTCCCATGAAGAACCGCTTCTTGTTGAAGGATTGTTTGAATTTTCCCGGGCTTGTGACGGGTTCCTTCTTATCTCTTCCTCGGATTCTCTCGGATAATTCAGTGGCGTCTTCCAGCAATTGGGCACGCCGAACTATCTCCGAATAGACTTGGATGTCCATCGGGGCAAGTTGTGTGATATAATGGGGTCGAAGCCCGTTGAGGAATCTTCTCGCCTTCATCTTTTCTGTACACACCAAGTGGGGTGCATACCTAGATAATCTGGAAAATTGGGCCTCATACTCGGCCACTTTCAAGGCCCGTTGTTTTAGAACGGCGAATTCCGTGGCCTTCTTCTCCTGGATATAGTCGGAGAAGTACTTGTTGTTGAAATGCTCCGTGAATGCATCCCATGTGACATGGTATTCTGGCAGTGTTGCTTCTATGGATTCCCACTAGCATCGAGCGTCCCGCTCCAGTTGGAATACGGCCAGTAAAACCTTCCCCTCGTCCGCGCATTGCATCACACGGAAGATTCGTTCCATCTCTTTCAGCCAATTCTCGGCATCCTCGGGGTCGGACGAACCCGTGAACCTCGGTGGGTTCATGTTACGGAAACTTCGGTGGAGATCTCCCGCTCCACGGTTTGCTCCGCCTTGGGCCACTTGCTGTAGTGCCTGTGTAAGGCCCTGCACGGTGCGCTGCATCTCGCGCCATTGTGCCCTTTCAGCAGCCATAATCCTACAAAAAAGTTTAAGGATAATAAAGATCGGATTTACTTATTAGGTCAAAAGTCATTATAGCACTTAACCCATGGCTCTAACCATCTCACCAGGTAAGGTACAAACTATCCTTGGACTCAAGTTTTTACCTATATTTCAATTTCTCAGGTTTGAAAACCTAGGCTCTGATACCACGAAGACTGTCACGTCCCGAGTGCGGAAGATACTCGGATGCGTGACGCGTCTATATAGATCGTGTCATTAGAGCGATAAGAATTTTAACATATATAATTACGGAGTGCGCAATTTACTAATAAATCTAATAAATTCCAATAGTCCAAGTGAAGATTATTTAATTAATCAAAGGTATTAAATATAGTCCATGAAAATTTCTAAATTTGGAAAGCCAAACATTTGGCTACATGACTTAGCACAAGGTTTATATCATTAACTGACATAATTGGGAATACAAAGTAGACTCAAATAAATTCAAAGACATGACTAGCTAATGATAGATGGTTGGCGTTCTAGCACTCTTCACTCGGCCTCAAACCCATTCTTGTCGCTATCCGATTTACCTGAAAATGTTAAGAAGCAACTGGATGAGCGAATCACTCAGTACGAATTACATCTCAAATTCGAGCAATCTTTACGTGAATTACAATTTACATGTATTATCAGTATGGCTATGCATGACGTACGTATAAAAGAATCGGGTATGCAGGTATATCTATACATGATGAACAATAAGAGATCAAGAGCTGTATACAAGGAGTATATCAAGATTTCAAGTATTTGACAAGCAGTATTTCAAGAATTATAGATGTAAATGCCACTTCGGGTCTAGCAGGGATTCATGTACGATTACGAATTTAAGTGGAGTATGTACTCATATACAAGTATATCTCAAGTACGAGCAAGTAAAATTTAATTCAAGCAAGTAAAGTTAAGTACGTATCAGTAGAATTGGCTATTTCAATCAAGCAAGTATTTCGCCCTTTCTCGGGCCACAAGTCAAGTATTGCCCGTTCCGGGTCACGCAAGTCAAGTCAAGTGAGTAAAGAGAGAGTAGGGTGGAGTGTCGCAAGTCAAGCAAGTACTCCGGTACAATGCTAAACACCGTGGTTAATAAACTCCCATGGGCACAAGTACCTTCGGGTGCTCCTCCCAAGACCAGACCGGGCCCTATATGCACAGCATTTCAAGTATTACTTTTGACATCCACTCTCATTTTATAACCAATATAGAGTTTCAAGGGTTGCCTTAGTAGGATGTACAAGGTAGATTTTTATGGAATGAAATTCAAGGACTCATAATATGTAAGAAAATGACTTAGGGTTGCGTCTGTACAAACCACGATAGAAATGAGGGAAAAAGTATCAATTTATATACTTTTTCCTAAACAAAAACTCTAGATAACTCTATAGTAAGGTTAAACAAAAGTTAAAACATCCCATAAGGGCCATTATGCAATTATGCCAGTTTACTATTTACGAATACTATTCATTACTATTCACTTACAATTCATTTACACTATTCACCCAAATAACGCCCCTCACTAAGTCCTCATTTTTGTGAATGACGACTGTTTAAACAGTCGTCATTTCTAAGTTTATGTATATATTAATCGTTTAGTATATTAATCATCCATGTAAAAAAATTAATAAATGTGAATCATGATACCTAATCTAATACATGAGCATACCGTTAGATTCCTTATATTTTTCTCTACTTATCTACGTGCCTATATCAAAAAATTCTTTTATTTGGAAAAGTGATACTATTCATTGAAATAGTGACTTTTATACACTATTCATACCGTAAAAATTTCTCAAAAATAGAAAGGATATGGACAGGTAGAGGACATTCTCGGGAGTTCAGAATCATGCTCATGCAAAATTGTTGGGTTTTATTATTCAATAAATTGGGGTGATTTACGTCGGGAAGGTACATTCCGTGACTCAAAACACTATTCAAACACTATTCATTTTTAATACTTTCAGTAAATCAGGAATTGAGTACATGGTTAAATAGAGAAAAATATGAGGGTTCCAGAACCATGTTCATGCAGGAGTTTCGTGATTAGGTTAAAAAAGTTATCATTCTTTGAACATGGTGGCTCGGCATTATGAGTCACAGTTTACTATTTAAACACTATTTATTTTTAATTCTTTCCGTAAATCAGGAATTAAGTACATGGTTAAATAGAGAAAAATATGAGGGTTCCAGAACTATGTTCATGCAGGAGTTTAGTGATTAGGTTAAAAAAGTTATAATTGTCTGAACATAGTGGCTCTACATTATGAGTCACAGTTTACTATTTAAATACTATTCATTTTTAATTCTTCCAGTAAATCAAGAATCGAGGACATGGATAGATAGAGAAAAATCTCAAGATCACAGAGCTATATTCGTCCAAAATTTTCATAGTCCAGTTTATTAGTTATAGATTTTTGAATGCTTTGATTTATTGATCCCTGGAAATTCCAAGAAATTAAATTGACGACATGGGTCATGCCTTCAATTAATTGACGACTGTTTTCGCAGTCTTCAATTTGGTAATTGACGCCCTAGTCAGGGGCGTCATTTACAGATACTGGTACACTATTCACGTACTATTCATTTACTATTCATCAGTGTGAAAATGTTCTGAATCAGGAAGTAATGGCACGAATATGTTGAGAAAAATGTCAGAATTCCAGAAATGTGTTCATGCAGAAATTTAGTGCTTTAATTTGATAGTTATGGATTTTTGAATGTGTTGAATTATCAATTACTCAAAATTCCAGAAATCGAATTGACGACATGATGCATGTCTTCAATTAATTGACGACTATTTGCACAGTCCTCAATTTGGTAATTAACGCCCTGGTCAGGGGCGTCATTTACAAAACTGTTTCACTAAATCAGGAATTTATGATACGAATATGTTGAGAAAAATGTCAAGATTCCACAAACATGTTCATGCAAAAATTTCGTGCTTTAGTTTGATAGTTATGGATTTTTGAATGTGTTGAATTATCAATTACTAAAAATTCCAGAAATCGAATTGACGACATGATGCATGTCTTCAATTAATTGACGATTGTTTGCACAGTCTTCAATTTGGTAATTGACGCCCTGATCAGGGGCGTCATTTAGAAAACTGTTTCACTATTCATGCACTATTCATGTACTATTCATCCGTGTGAAAATGTTCTAAATCAGGAAGTAATGATATGAATATGTTGAGAAAAATGTCAGGATTCCAAGAACATGTTTATGTAAAATTTTAGTGCTCTAGTTCAATGGTTATTGATTTTTGAATGTGTTGGATTTATTATCTTTCGAAAATTTCAGAAATTAAAATGACGACACTGGGAGTGTCTTCATTTAAATGACGACTATGATAACAGTCTTCTATTTCGAAATTGACGCCTTGGTCAGGGGTGTCATTTACAAAAAGGGTTGGGGCCCTCCAGATTTTTAAACATGAACGTATTACACTAATAACAGAGGCTATATATTAAGGTTTAAAAATATGGTTAATAATAAAAAACTAATATGCTCAAAAACTCATGAAACTCATGAAATCATGCTTAACAGACTATGTTCAACTCAGAAAGATCATGATAATATGTATTAGGCTATTAAACTAGCATGATATATATATGATTATTGCTTGATTCAGATGATATATAGCATGGTTGACTAGTTAATCGAACTCTAAGCATGAATCAGTTAACCTATTTAGCTACTGGTTAGACAAGAATTTGAGAACACCTACCTTTTGACGTGTGATACGAGGTTCAGAGCTGCAGCAGGATCACAGCAGGATGTAGCCTCGGGAGGAAGACGCTCCTGCAGCACAGCAGTAGCCTCTGACAGTGCTACGGATGGGATTAGTTATAGGGAATGATAAGGCATTGGTTAATGCCTTGTGGGTCATGCTGAGTGGGCATTGTTTTTGTCAGTTCGAATGGGTTGCTCGTGTCTCAATCTTCTAGAATCACGTGTTTAAATGACGCCCTTGTGAAGGGTCGTTCATTTAATAAATGACGCCTTGCATGAGGGCGTCATTTATTTGGGTAGCATTATTGTGGCATTATTAATGAGAATGACGCCCTTCAAGAGGGCGTCATTTGTTAGACACTTCTGCCCCACTCACGTGACATACATATATAAATATTAATATTTTATCCTATTCAAATTGACGCCATCATGCATGTCTTCAATTCTGTAAATGACGTCCATGCAGGGGGTCTTCAATTTGGAAATTGACGCCCTAGTTAGGGGCGTCAATTCATTTGGTGGTGGGAAGGAATCCACTACGTACTCCCCATGGCCCATGTGTTTAAAGGTATTTTGTACATTTATATAATAACCCTTTCATGGTTTATTTCTTTGTACAAGACCTCCCAAGTAAGATTCTTTACCCATGTGCATAAAGTTGGAATGCACATTTGTATTCTAGTCCTCCTATAATTTAATTCTTTAAACAAAACCTAGAATTCTATTAAGAAGAGTAGGTTACGTATACATAAGATGAGGATTTGTAATTTTATATGCTAGCCCCCCTAAGGTTTTGGATCTTTACACAAAGCCCTCATGATTCTTTATGTTATAAAGTAGGGTTGGCTTGTATATTTTCATTATAGTCCTTGTGAGATTGGGTTCTTTATGTAAGGCCTTCATATATGCTAAAGCCTTCATGTATGCTTTCTTTTAAGAAGAAGTTTTGAATTTACGCAAAGGTATTTATCGGGGGTGCTACATCAGTGCCCTGGAAGAAAGTCGAGTCTTGATATTTCCCATCCTGCATAAAGTTTGTCTCTAATTTTTCTTCTGCTTCTACCTCTTAGGTTGGGTTGTATCCCGGGTATGGCCTTAGTAGGGGCACCGTTCTTTAGAGGCGGTTGGCTGTGGTGAGCCACCCTTAAATGCACGCCCTACTTAAGGGAAGCATTTAATGAGAGGGGTAGGAACGACGATCCCTGGCCAGTAGTTCGAGCCCGTCTTGGGTGCTATACATTACAATATTATCAAATTCAAATACTTCAAAATTTCAAAAAAAAATCAAATACTTCAAAATTATGGATCCTGGTGCGATAATCTACATGGGAACATCCGGAGCATGAACCCTCCAAGATTATCTGGATCCTCCAACCCCGACGAGGCGAAAAATTGGATTGACGAAATGAACAAGATATTCAACGTTATGCAATGCACCGACCAAGAGAAGGTCCGTCTGGACACCTTCCAATTAAACAAAGACGCCCGTACTTGGTGGAAGGTACAACTGCAAAATCCACAGCTTACATGGGATGAGTTCCTTACACTCTTCCATGCAAAATACTTCTCCTAGCATGTTAAGGAGAGGAAGGCGGCGGAATTTGCCTTCTTAAGACAAGGCATGATGTTCGTGGCGAAGTATGAGCTCCAATTCTCTTGACTAGCACCTTATGCTCCCCACCTGGTTAGCACAGACCTATTAAAGGCTAATCGATTCATGGATGGACTAAGGCCCGACTTTATTCAACAACTTGGGCCTCAAAATATCCGCACATATACAGAGATGGTCCAACGGACACATTTATGTGAAAGGACCCTGGAGAAGGTATAAAAGCTTCGGGGGAAAGAAGAAAAGTCGAGTCGAAAACATGATAGGCGAGAGAAAAAGAAGAAAGGTTTAGCATGACGGAGGATAGTGAACCCCATCACAACAAGAGGTCCCACAATGGGGATGGTCTTGGTAAGAGAAATAGTAAGGGGAAAACCAATGGCAATGGCAATGGAAAGAGTAAAAGAGCTAAGGAGGAGGAAGAAAAGCAGGTCATGGCGGCTTGCTCATTCTGTGAGAAGTTCGGGCACACGGCCGAAGAATGTTTGAAGCGTCTCAGTGCTTGTCTTAAGTGTGGTAATCGGGAACATTGCTTACCCATGTGTCCTCTCATAAAGGAGCAATCTTCAAGAGATAACAATGGACGCGGGCGACGAGGCTGACTAAATGCCATCTTGGATGATGAAGGTAAAGTGATCAAAGGTACCATCTTGACCCATTCATATTCATCAATTGCCTTAAGTATTGGTGTAATTAATCAACTATAAATTAAACACACTCTTCCTAAAACTTATACATTGAATTTGGGGACCAAATTCTCTTTAAGTGGGGGAGGGTGTAACACCCCAGATTTTTTAAAGAATTTTTTGAAATTAAATATAATTATTAAGTAATTAAAAAAAGCTTAATGGGCTATTAAGAGAATTTAGGGATAATTAAATCTGATTAAAGGCCCTATATTGACCAAAAGGTTAAGCCCAACTCAAATAGGCCCAAACACCCAATTCCAAGACCTTTTGGCCCAAGCCTATTAATAGAAACGTAAATTAAGTAATTTATGAATTTAACATGGGATATATACACCAATTAGGGGATAAATAAGAGATAATAGGAAAATCTTAATTTTTTAGATTTAACGCCAATTCGCGGTCTATCGCGCGACCGCCAAACCCACCCTAGCGGTCCTTTCATGACCGCTAAGCCCTCTTGATTCCGTGAATGGAAGAAACATGAAAATGTTAGATCTTCGACATCAAAATCCCCATGGATCGAAGTGTGCTGACATATAATCACGTTTGGGACTCTTAGGGATCAATCCTACACCTAATTAGGACTCTAAGTTCGATCAAACCCTCAGCCCTAACTCAAAACCCTATAAATAGACCATAACTTCGACTCATGTGAACCCTAATGTTGGCTCGAGTATTTCGAAGGTAAGGAGACATCTTCTCATGTTGATTCTTTAAAATAGTTTGTTCTCCTTAGTTTTTTCTACCTTCTCTCAAATTTTCGTGCTAGAAGACCCAGCAGTTGAAGAATTGGGGCATCTGCAAGTTGCTGGTTCGCAATAGACTGCACAGGAACCAGTGCGCCGGTCCAGTGAAGATCAGGGAATTAGAAGCCCAAATCGAGGTACTTAGAAATTGGTCCTTCAGAATCTTTTGTTACCCTTTGTATCTCCTACCTATCCTCCAATTTTCATGAATTTAGGTCAAGAGGATCGGGAGATAGAGGGACGGGAAGTTGCTGGTTTGGCACAGGACGTGCAGAAACTAGGGTCTACTTCCAATTAGAAATCTAAAGTCTAGGGATCGAATCAAAGGTAGGTTATCTCATGAAAAGGCCAAATTAACGTGTTAGGAAAAAAAGCCCTCTGTTCCCTCCTATTTTCATTGATTGTACATGAAGAATTTGATGTTTTATTATGACTGCATATATAGGGTTAACATAGCATGCATGAACATTGCCCTTAATAGGAAAAGTAAATATTCTTGGCTTGATTCATGCAACCTATACATCTCCATGCGTTTCTTATAGATTATCATGACTTATCCCTCTGGTTAGCATGATTGTTGTCTAATTTACTACCTTAGAATAACGTGCACTTCGGTGTTACTGATGTTTACCACAGACAGAAAGAAACGGTCTTTCTGTGACCGCTAGAGATACCTAGCAGCCTTGCGACAGACCGCTAACCCCTGGTAAGCGGCCATCCTATGACCGCTAATTGATTTCTATAATATGTACTTTGTTAACTCTAAACAGATGGCAGATTGACCCTATTGACTATATGTTAAGCCTAGTTAATGAGCTCTTATTCCTAGTTTTGACTTTATATTCGTAATATTGGTTATATTATGCACCATCCCTGATAGATTGCGTGTCTTACATGGTTTAAATACTTATTTTAAACTTATGTTACTTTCATGCCAAAACCTATACTCTTGTATTAATGATCATAATTTCATAACATTCATGGACTTTGTAGTGATGTTTTGATCAATGTCTTTCACGATCTCACTCTCACCTTGAGTCTTTTCTTAAGTCCATGGTGCATACTCCGGTGCGTGACCATTAGATACACTTTACACTTATAAGCACACAATCTTAGACTTGTGATCCTCTCCGTTGGATATTCCTTCCATCGGACTAGGTGATCTTGTTTCAAGGCCTCCATAAGTCTCCGTGAGTTTGAGATTCCCACTAGGACGCCGAGCTGGTTGTACCCTCAAAACCTAACGGTCTAGAAAGCACTTTACCGGAGTTTTCTATGTTCTGGATCTTAGCGGCCATCCACTAGACCGCCAGAGTCTATTAGCGACCATTTGCTTGACCGCCAATGACAGCTAGTGGCCCTGCCATGACCGCAAGGTTCCAGAGATTTCACTGCGTCGATGCATCATTAAACGGTCCAGTAAACGACCTCTAATTCTCATAAACGGTCCAGCCATGACCGTTTCTATCTCAAGTGACCTCAACCCAAGGCTTGACCTAAAGGTTGATTTTCCTATAGCTCTAGATGGTCTATTGATTATCTAGAACCTAAAACCTTATTCAAAAGTTATCTAATGAACTATGAAAGTTAATTAATGTACCGTTATGCTGTCGGATTTCTCCCATGGCGTGACCTTGTCTTAAATTCTTCTTTGAACTCTCATGATCATATTTGGTACGTTCTTACTTTGATATTTACTATCATGAGCTTATCATTTGAATTGTTACATTATTGGCCAGATTTTATTGTTATACTCGTGGAAGTAGCTGGATTTATAACGTGAAGATGGAGATCGGGCACTAATTGTGTCCAAGGGATCGACTCTAACCCCATCGGCTGATTGTCAGAAACA
The DNA here is from genome assembly GCA_022559845.1 of Amorphophallus konjac. Lineage (NCBI taxonomy): Eukaryota > Viridiplantae > Streptophyta > Magnoliopsida > Alismatales > Araceae > Amorphophallus > Amorphophallus konjac. The sequence continues at coordinate 163,262,383 of CM040128.1, forward strand.
TGCTATAAACCATGGGGTATGATGAACAATTGGCATCGCATTACGCTGGGAGTACTTTCTTTTATAAATGAGTGAAATCGACGAGGCCATCTAGTGAAATTATATTCTTACGTGATACATGACTTTCTAGTTATGAAAAGTGCGTACTCGTTAAGTGCTTGAAAGGCCAAGCTTACATTATCGTTATATCCTTGCTCAATCATGCTCGCATATCTCTTATCTTGATCGTATCTTGATACTTGTGTTATTATCCTTTTATCCGCGTATTTTGCCTTGATTTATTTATCCTTATTCCTAGAGCAAAAATACTAATTACTTAAATATTACCTTCATGTTGATACTAAGATACCTACTGGGCAAGTGTACTCAATCTTTACTTTTTCAATCTTTTTCAGGAAATTATAGCTGGTCGGATTAAGATTATTCAAGTGATAGATCCGAGAGTGATTGATGGTTCGAGAGAAGCCGCAGCTAGTCTAGTCAAGAGTCAATTATGTAATTTTTACTTTATTGAGTCTAGTTAGTCAAAGAGTCAATATCATGTACTTGATAATTATTATCAATAAAAGATAGATTTTGTTCCATTATTGTGTTCATTCATCTTATGTGTGAATGATTTACGCTCTGATTGTTATTGTCACTTGAGACTTCTCTTGCCGGCTGCCTACGTTCCCGATTATCTTCCGCTGTACTTATATCTCGGGGCATGACACATCCTCACCATGACACGTCTAATTCGTATAATCATCCACAAACCCTTTCTTGTATAAATGATGTTGCACATCCCATGGTGAACACCACCTCAAGTTTCTACAACTTGAATAAGGGTATCGAATGTGACCGTCGCAGTCACTTGCTGCATTTGGATTCCCCAATGCAAAATGAATGAAACTCTCAACTCTATGCTTAAAGTCAACAGACACCACCCGGTCAACTATTCTACGATACATCCATGAACGATCTGTCAACATTTTACCTGCACCCACTAAATGTTAATACACAAATAGCTTTGAAATCATTACTCATGAAAATAAGCCCGACCCTTTCCTCACATCGTTCGCCATAGACCATTTGCTGATGGAAGAGGACTATTATTTATATTATCACTTTTTAACCCATCCATGAAGGTTTGATCGCACAATCACTTATTATACGTGTTGTACGATTTACTGAAAATTTTGGTAGTATCTCCCCACACTTCTCCGATATAACAAAAATATTTATTGATTAAGAAATTTTCTTAAACACTTACAAGTAAGTGGTTAAGAAAATACTCAAAATCAATATAGGTATACCAGAGAAGTGTGAGAGGACGTAATCAAAATTCTCAACAAACCATACAAACACATATAGTAAATGACTACCTAAGTGCGATCAAACATTCACAGATTGTCCAAACGGGATAATTCAAGACTTTGAGATAGATATATACATTCTTGTAAAAAAAATGACAACATACACATCAATCCCAAAGTCTTGAACGGGAAGGTTCATTGACACGGGTTTAACACGCTCTCCTGAGGTGCGTGTAATGTTTGGTCACACCCACGCACCTCAGCTCATAAGGAATATCCTATATAATTATATAACAAAAAATTAAATAGCATCTCACTTATCATTATGCATACATCGAATTAAACAACATCTAATTTATAAAAATATTCAAATGAAGAATATCAAAGCTAAATAATCCATATTTTCCTTTATTTGATGTATAGAGACCATGGAGACTGTGTAAGCAGCCGTCACTAACATACATACTTTATTTGCACCTTCTCCTTTAGCTTGTGTGGCAGTACTGTGATACATAGAGCTCATCATAGGTAACTAACATACAAGCATTTCCAAGTGAGACTCCATCCAAAAAAATATCACACATACACTCAAATTTTTAAAAAAATCCTTCCATCCCACCCTCTCCTTTGGCCCCTCCCCTTAAAAAAATCATACCAATATGCCATATTAAACTTCTAAAAAAAATTTGACAGCATCTCTCCTAAAAATTGACTATTTTTCACATTTGTACATCCTGTTTTGTCACATATACATCCATATCCACATCCACTTTCACGTCCATATTCACACACCCACAATGACATCGACAACGTCTTCTGGAAGAAAAATCATATCCGCATTCCCATTCACATTCATATAGGCATCCACACCTGTCAAAAAAATTAATTCGCATACACATTCCCTGCATCCTCCTCCCCTCCGCTTACATCACCCTCCCACCCTCCCTTCCCCGCCCCCTTCCCTCTCATTTAAAAAAAAGTCCTCCCACCCTCCAAATTAAAAAAAAATAGCACACACACACACACTCAAATTTTTTAAAAAAATCCCTCCATCCCACCCTCTCCTTTGGCCCCTCCCCTCCCCTCCCCCCCCCCGCCGCCATATCCCACCGAGCCCCCCTTTCCCCTCCCTACCCTTCCCTCATCCCCCTCACCGCCCCTCCCATCGCCCTCCCACCCTCCCTTCCACGCCCCCTTCCCTCTCCAATTTAGTTAATATTAAACGAGAAATCCTAACAATAAATCTAAGTAAGATTACATAAATTAAAATAAAATGAAACAACATATAAAAATGAAATCAAATTTTTACTTACTGTTTATTTGCAAAAAATTATCAGATTCTTTCATTCTCATCCCCTTGACCGATTATCCTACGATGAATAAAAAATATATTAAATAAAATAAAAATAAATTAGTTTATCTATGTGTGTGAGACAGTGAGGGTGAGAGAGGGCGGGAGCAGGGAGGGAGGCCAACGGGAGAGGGAGAGAGGGCGGGAGCAAGGAGGGAGGGGGAGGGCGGCCAACACAGAGAGGGAGAGGGACAGGATCGAGAGAGGGGGAGGGAGATAGGGAAAGGGAGAGGGAGGGGCTTGACCACCCTTGGCCGGTGCCCCCTCTGCCGGGTGTGTGCGTGCGTGTGTTACAAAGAGGGTGTGATGGAGCGGGAGAGGGAGTGAGGGAGACTAAGAGAGGGAGAGGGAGAGGGAAGAGGTTTACTGGAGCGAGGACAGCGATGGCGAGATTCGGCAATCAAGGACGACGACGGCGAGGACGGCCACGGCCGGCGGCGACAGCAAGGACGGCGGCGGCGGCAGCGAGGGCTCCGGAGGCGACGGCGGCAGGGAGACAGAGGAAAGAGAGAGTGAGAGGGAGAGTGGGGGGAAAGTGTGAGTGACAGGGAGAGTGGGGGGGTAAAAGGGGTTGATCTGGGCAGGAGGGCGAGATTTTTAGACAGCTTTCCGACGAAACTTATTTCCGTCGGAAACCTTTACATATTTATAACAAAGGTGACAAATAGTTTGCTAAGGATGACAAATAGGTCGCTAAGGGTGACAAATAGATTTGCGACGAAAAAAAATTTCGTCGAAAAATTTTTGACGTATTCCCGACCAACCTATATTCCGTTGGAAATTATTTGACATATTTATAACAAAGGTGACAAATAGCTTGCTAAGGGTGACAAATAGGTCGCCAAGAGTGACAAATAGGTTGTTAAGGGTGACAAATAGATTTACGACAAAATATTTTTCTGTCGGAAATACGTCAAAAATTTCTGACGTATTCCTGACCAACCTATATTCCGTCGAAAATTATTTGACATATTTATAACAAATATGACAAATAGCTTACTAAAGTTGACAAATAGGTCGCTAAGGGTGACAAATAAGTTGCTAAGGGTGATAAATAGATTTCCGACGGAATAATTTTCGGTTGGAAATAAGTTAGAATATTCCGACGTCTTTCCGACCAACTCACATTCCGTCGGAAATAATTTGACATATAGCGCTTATGTGACAAATATATTTCCGAAGGAACAATGTTCAGTCGGAAATACGTCGAAATTTTCCAACGTATTTTTGACCAACCTATATTCCGTCGAAAAGTTCCTTTAAATTTATAATTTGTGGCGCCAAATGTTTCGACGGAAACTTTTCCGTCCGTATATCCGTCTAAAATTCTGACAAATTTTTCGACATATATTTATCTCTCGAAAATATCAATACAATGTCCGACGAAATTTAATCCGTCCTAAATTACGACGGAAATAAAACTGTCAGAAAATTCAATCACTAATACCGCTTTTTCTTATAGTGCGAGTCCCGACAGTGTGTTTTCAGGTGCACCTTGACCTCCTACGATTCTTGTTATATTGTGGTGCCTATTTTTTAGATGTCAACAGCGGATTGTGGAAGGGGGTGGACGGGAGAAGTATGGGGGAAGGCTGGCATCATCCGGTAGTGCGAGGGAGAGCAGCGGGGTGGTCGGCCCCATCCGGTGAGGTGGTCGGCCTTGTCGTAGTCCTATGGGAGGTTGGGGAAAGGGGTGGAGGGGAGAAGAAAGGGGGAGGGGGCGGCTATGGTTGTATAGCTCGAAGACAAGGATCAAGGGTGGGATGAAGAGGGGGTTGGATATTTATTAAAATAATCTTAAAAAATCATGTTCCTTCTCATCTGGGGCTCAAAACAGAATGTTCTTGATCTGGTACGGTGCCATATTGTATCGGATCTTACGTCAAAAAAAAATCGGAGCGCACGTGCCGAACGATTCGGCAAACCTTGCTCAAGACAATTAGGCTGATACCTACACAGTGTCCAGGGGCATGTTTCACACAGCTTCCAATTAGGAAGCTGCTTTGGATTTCCACGAGTTTCAGTTTAATGATTTTGAGGGGAAAATATAAGGCCTCGGAGATCGTTTAGGTGGTCTTTTCACTGTTTTTTTAGCTTTCAACGAAAACAATTTGTAAATTTGAGCTTCCTATAAGATTTGGATGGGAATGGGGACTCTTGTTGTGGAAACTTTCACTCATATAACTAACTTACCCCGGGGGTTACCGTTAGTTTTAATATTTTCCACGTTGAAAGCAGAAACTAAAGATAACTTCTAACTAAAAACCTCGTCAAGCATAACCGCCATTAACTCGGCCAAGACACATAACCCGACATGTCCGTCCCCGCACCTCAGCTTTATGGCCCATATGACTTGGGCTGGTCTATATACATACATGTGGTCGTCCGGCGATCCCTCCACGTCCGTGGATATATATGATTGCACACGTAACGGGGAGAACACAAATAACCAGCCCAGTCTCATAAAATGTCTCAAGTGATATTTTGCTACGTACAAATCTCAGAGCTTGTGACAAGTATTGCAAGGTCAACCCCCCCCCCCCATATTAGTAAAATCTTGGGATGTATGTATTTTTCTTTTTCTTCATGTCAGGTCTGCTCTACATGATCAGAACTAGCTAGAGATCGTTTAATGATGAAGGGCTCGGGCATTAATTTCCCTAGCTAATCCCCACCTGCGTGTGCCACATGTCCTGCTACATTAATTAATTAACTAATCTCTCTTCGTATTCCCTTTAACTTGTTAACATATATTCTCAACCTGTTCCAAATGCAACACTAACTAACATATAAACACAACGCCAGCTAGGTAATTCATTACCTAGTGTTGCATTTGACTGTTCATCGGTGTGCAAGACAATGGGGACCATTTAATTAAAATGTTCAGCGCTGTATTGAGAATTAACCAACTGAGAAAAGTTAATTAAAAAGGGAGAATTAGTGGGAGATGTAGCAGGTACGTACGTGGGGATTTGATGTCGTCTGTAGTGTCCTCTCTTCACTTGCATTTTAGAGGAATGTCCACACTCTTTCCAACAACTTAACACATCGCTGTGTGTGCTTCACAACAAAACTGCAAATTAACTCTAGTTTACAGCAAGAATGTATTATTCAAGGTCTCTGACCGTGAAGCGGTACCGTGTGAATCCAAGCTAATTAAATTAACAGGGTTGCCAACGCGATCGATACGTAGAAGGAGAGAGGCCAACTGCGCCTCAGCTCACCGACCCCTTAATTTCTTTGGCCATGCATATATGCATGCATGGCGACCGCTGCATGCCATCCACCACCTCCCTGTCGGAGGTTGGCGCGTCGCAACGCCCGGCCGAGCCGTGCAGTGGAGCGATCACAACCTGCCCAGCTCCGCCGACGCCTCCCCCCGTCTTCGAACACCGGTTCGCCGTGCATGTATATATTCTTGTTGGGAGAAGCAGACCTGTACATGGCACAACGGGTTGGATAACTCTGATTTTTTTGCTGCAAAATAGAGTACTCAAAATAACAAGAACAGAGGTTGCGGGGATGAAGATATGAGTAAAGAGTAAGTGCACACGTGCACCGAGGAGAATCACAAAAAAGAGATTTCACTCACTCTCAAAACACACACAGACTAAGTTTCCCTTTTTTTGTATGCTGTTACAGACCACACTTCGACTATCATCTGCACACTCTATTCCACTAAAAATCTGGATGCAATTACTAAAATCGTGGGATTGACACGTTCTTAAACATAGACCACTTCTGCACTGTATGAAATATAGTCTGACTCAGTAAACGAAAAAGAAAAAAATGAATATCTAAAACTGTACTCCGGAATTTTTGCATCACTCCTCGACACCTCCCCTTGATGCAAAATTAGACACACCCTGAAGTACACATGTTTTACAGGTGAAAGTCCCTGGGTGAGAATGTCTACAACTTGATCATTTGTGGGGCAAAATTTTAACTCAATTGATCCTTCATTCGCCATCTCTCGGATGAAGTGATGCTTGATCTCTATATGCTTTGTTCTCCCATGAAAAATTAGATTCTTGGCCATTGAAATTGTTGACTTATTGTCACATAGTATCTCATTTGCTCCTTCTTGGTTCAGAGAGAAATCCTCAAGCAGTCTTCTTAACCAAATTGCTTCATATGCTGCTGAAGTTGCAACAACATACTCAGCTTCTATTGATGATAGCGCCGTGGTTGCTTGCTTTTTTGAAGTCCATGATATAGCTCCTGAACCAATGCTGAAAATATATCCTAATGTGCTTCTCCGATCTTCTAGAGAACCTGCCCAATCGATATCGGTATAGCCAACTAATTTAGGATTAGATATATGAGTATACCATATCCCATAATCAGTTGTTCCAGCAATATATCGGAGTATCCTTTTTGCTGTTCCAAAGTGATGCTTTGTTGGGCTGTGCATAAACCTAGAAATCAGGCTTATAGCAAATACTATATCAGGCCTGATGTGAGTCAAATAGATCAATCCACCGACTAATGATCTGAAAATTTTAATGTCTGCATTTCCACTCCCATCTTGAACCTGTAATTTCTCATTGACATTCAAAGAAGTACTAGAAACTTTACAATTCTGCATGTGAAACCTTTTGAGAAGATTTGCGACATATTTCTCTTGGCATATGAAAATTCCATCAGCACTTTGTTTGATTTCAAGATCAAGAAAATAGTGCAAAAGTCCTAAATCAGACATCTCAAAATTCTGCATCATGCTTTGTTTAAATTCGTCAACCAAAGAATAAGATGATCCAATGTATATGATATCATCAACATATACACAAACAACGAGTGTCTCATTGATACCTTGCCTCTTCAAATAGAGTGTGGACTCATTTGGACTTCTATCAAATTTATTTTGACAAAAATATGCATCTAACTTACTGTACCAAGCTCTTGGAGCTTATTTTAATCCGTAAAGAATATTTCTCAATTTATACACCTTTTCATCCTACCCACTAATCACAAAGCCTTCAGGCTCAGTAACATAAACATCCTCTTTCAACTCACCATTAAGAAAGATAGATTTTATATCAAACTGATAAATGGGCCACCTCATTTGAGCTGTTACTGCAATTACAACCCTTATAGTTTCAAAGCGAGCAACAGGAGAAAAGGTTTCTAGGTAATCAATACCTTCCTCTTGTTCATAACCTTTTGCAACCAGGCGTGTCTTGTGTTTTTGGATGCTCCCATCAGCATGAAACTTTGTTTTATAGATCTACTTCAGCCCAATGATGTTGTGGTTTGTAGGTCTATCCACAAGCTCCCAAGTTTGGTTTCTTTCTATTGCCTTTATCTCTTCCTTCATTGTTGTACACCATTCATCTCTTCCTTTTGCTTTATTAAAGCACGTAGGATCTGAAAAAAACAAAGCAAAGTTACACGAATCATAAATTTCTTTGAGAGATAAGCTTTTTCTTGGTGGCTCATCATCATTAGATTGGGGGTCTTCATGACATCCTTCACCATTTGTACTTGACATTGGTTGATCCATCTTCTCATTCCATTGTATTGCTTTTGGTTGTTCCCTACAATCATTCCACTACCAGCCAAAGTTTTCACCAAATATAACATTTCTACTAACAATCAACTTGCCATCCTTTGGGTTATAAAGTCTATAAGTCTTAGGGCGCATTTGGCACTCCAATGGAGTGGATTATGAAAGTAGCTTCCAATCATTAGAAGGTTCTTTGTAGGAGATAAACACATTAATGTTCAAAAAGTTGGTCTCCCATTTCAAAAGTGGATTCTTAATGTTAAAGAGAGATAGGAACAATAAGGTGCCTTTTTCTCTCAAATTTAAAAGCTCCTTTTGGTGAGATTTTGAAAAGAGAAAGTGGGTTCTAATCATTGGAGTGGAGTCCACATGTTTCATAATCTCCCACATCAAAATTCACCTCTTCTCACACATATTCCCAAACACACCCTTAGACTTAGGGCAGTAGCCTATGAAAATACATTTTTAAGATTTTCTGTCAAGTTTCTGCTATTTTTCAGAAGCATTTAAAACATAGGCAATTGATCCAAAAATTCTCAAATGACCTACCCGAGGCCTTCTACCTTTCCATGCTTCATATTGTGTTTGATTTTGGACAGCCTTAATTTGTGGGTGAAATGTTCAGCAAATACACTGCTGTAGCCACTGCTTCAGCCCAAAAAGAATTTGGAAGTCCCTTCGCTTTCTGCATGTATCTGGCCATTTCCACCATAGTTCAATTCTTCCTCTCGACCACCCCATTCTGTTCTGGTGTGTAAAGAGCTGTAAGTTCCCTGCAAATTCCTTTCTCATCACAATATGAGTCAAATTCATTTGAGATAAATTCACAACCTCTATCTATTCGGAGTGTTTTTATGACACACCCACTCTGCTTTTCAATAAAAGCCTTAAATGATTTAAAGGTCTCAAATGTCTCTGATTTCTGTTTCAAGAAATAGACCCAACTCATACGACTATAATCATCAGCAGATAATAGAAAATATTTGCTCTTACTTAATGATTCAGTCCTCATAAGACTACACAAATTAGCATGTATCAATTCAAGTGGTGTCTCAGCTCTCCAAGCCTGTCCAACGGGAAAAGGCTTTCTAGTTTGCTTCCCATAAGCACAACTTTCACAAACATCATTAGTCAACTTAATCTTAGGCAAGTCAATGACCATATCTTTTCTTTTTAGTAATTGCAAACCTTTAAAATGTAAATGCCCGTACCGATGATGCCATAGTCTTGAACTATCAATCTCATTTATGGCTAAAGCATGACTATCTATGCAAGATATCTCAAGTGGAAATATTTTATTTCCAGCCATGTGCACCTTAGCAATGATGTGATTGGACTTTTTATCTCTAATGATGCAACAATCATCATCAAACATGATTGCATAACTTTTTTGCATTAGTTGACACACACTTAGCAAGTTGTGTGCTAATTTTGGAACATAAAAAACATCGTCAAGGTATTTTGTTTTACCTGAACTTGTTGTTACCGCAATAGAACCTTTTCCTTCCACATGAATTTGCTTATCATCTCCAAGTCTGACCTGCATCTTAATAGATTCATCAAGAGACTGGAATGAAGGTTTTTCACTAGTCATATGATTAGAACAACCGCTATCCAAAAATCAAATACCATTCATATTTTCATTGGAATGAAAACAAGCCATAAACAATTTATTTTGCTCCTCATTATCTGCATAGTTTGCTTGTTGCTTTTGTTTTTTCCAACAATAAGCTTTTTTGTGACCAAACTTTTTGCAATGATGACACTGAATATTTTTCAGATTTCTCATATCTTTTTCTCCATTACTTTGTTGTCCATCTGAGAAGCACCGTCGATCATTTTGCCAACCAGATCTTCCACGGCCTCTTCCTCTTCCTTGATCTCCATTAATTTCTACCAGCACCTTTTTCTGTAGTGTTCTCATCTTTGTCTTTCTGTGAATGAGTTTCAGATTTTACCTGAAATGTCTTTTCTTCATTTTTTTCAACTGACCGATTCAATCTTGCTTCATGGGCTTGCAAGGAACCAACTAATTCAACAAAGAAAAATTAAGAGAGATCTTTAGATTCCTCGATTGCAGCAACAACGTCATGAAATTTAGATGTTAAACTCCTTAACACATTTTCAACAATTGTCTGATCAGAAATTTTTTCACCAAAAACTTTCATTTGACCAACTATTTTAGCTACTCTAAATAGAAAGTCTTGGACATATTCATTATTTTTCATAAGCAATGTTTCAAATTCTCGACGAAGAGTTTGAAGCTTAACAGTCATTACCTTCGTCGTTCCTTGAAACTCTTTCTTCAAAATTATCCATACTTCATGACAGGTTGTTGCTGTAGCAATCCTTGCAAAGATCGATTCATGGACTGTTTGCTAGAGAATGAACAGTGCCTTGGCATCTTTCTTTCTGTTCTCTTTCAGTTCTACCTTTGAGCCGGTATCAATATCTCTTCTTCAGCTACATCTGCATATCCATTTACTAACAAATCCCACAAATCTTGAGACAAGAACAAGGTTTTCATCTTAATACTCCAATGCTCATATGATTCACCCTTAAAGATAGGAAGTAGGGACCGAGAAATCCCAAGAATAGCTTCATTTATATTCACAGCCATCTTATAAGAATTTTATCAAATAGGTGATATGCACTAAACTTACCCACTTTTCCTGGGAAGTTTCCTCACCAATTTATAGAAATGATTGATGTTTCACCTATTTTACTTATCTCCTTCGCCCTCTAACTCCAACTTGGCCGCTCAGATATCACTCTTGTTGGAGAAGCAGACCTGTAGATGGCACAATGGGCTAGACAACTCTGATTTTCTGCTGCAAAATAGAGTACTCAAAACAACAAGAACAGAGGTTAATTTTTAAATTAAAAAAAAACAAGAACAGAGGTTACGGGTGAAGATATGAGTAAGGAGTAAGTGCACACATGAACTGAGGAGAATCAGAGAAAAAGGATTTCGCTCTGAAAGTGAAAGGAGAACGAAGGTGGTGAGAGCACCTAATTGGTGTCTCTCCAAGTTCCATTTCATTCCATTTATAACACCATTTAGTTACACAAAGATAAGATGGAAAAAAATAAAGTCCCGGAATTGGGGGATAAGTTTACAACAGTATATGCAATAATATCTCTTGAGAAGCTTCTGGTGCGCTGGCAGATTATTGGAGATCCTGAGGTGGCTGTGAGCTGGCAGATTGTTGGAAGTGAGGTGGATGTACGCTGGCAGGTTGTTGGAGATCGTGAGGTTGCTGGTTATCACCCCCCCTCAAACTAAGCGGCAGCAGACTGAGCTTGGGTTGCAAATACTGAAGACGACTAGGATATAAACCTTTAGTGAAGATGTCAGCCACTTGCTCAGTTGAAGAGATTAATCGAACATCGAGAAATTGTTGATTAACCAATTCACGAACATAATGAAAGTCAATGTCGATGTGTTTGCTACGACTATAAAACATGGGGTTGTGAGCTAGCACAATAGCCGAAGCATTATCACACCAGATGAGAGGTCGGGATCTGAGCGGAACATGGAGTTCACGAAAAAGGGAACACAACCAATAGATCTCGGCAGCTGTCTGAGCAAGACATCAGTATTCTGCTTCAGTTGAAGAACGAGACACAGTAGCTTGCTTTTTAGCGCTCCAGGAGATGGGATTGGGTCCAAGAAAAGCACAGTAACCTCCAGTTGAACGACGGTCAATTGGGCAGCCAGCCCAGTCCGCGTCGCAGTAGGCCGTGAGCTCAAGTGGGCCTGGTTGAATCTGAAGGCTGAGATGAATGGTGCCCTTAAGGAATCGAAGGATGCGTTTAACAACAACCATATGCTCTTCAGTGGGCTGATGCATGTGTTGACATGCTTGGTTCACAGAGAATGCGATATCTGGGCGTGCGAGGGTGATGTATTGAAGTGCACCAACAATGCTCCGGTATGAGTGAGGATCCTGTAGGGCAGTGCCATCAGCAGATAATTTCTTGACTGCACATGGTGCATTGGCAGCTTTTCACCCAGTCATACCTGTTCGTTGGATAAGATCACATATGTATTTACTTTGGTTGAGAGCTAAGCCATCAGTAGTGTGAGTGACTTGAACACCAAGAAAATATGACAACTCCCCCATGTTCTTCATGTGGAATCGTTGCTGAAGTGTGGCAATGAAACTTTGTAGTACTGATGGATATGAACCGGTGAGCACAATGTCATCGACATAGAGAAGTAAAAAGGTTGCGCATGCATCACTATGATAGATGAACAGTGAAGGATCCGAGGCAAAGACTGTGAAGCCCATATCGATGAGAGCGGAGCTGAATGTGGCATACCATGTGCCTGGTGCTTGACGCAAACCGTATATAGATTTTTTCATTAAGCACACATGATTTGGAAATTGAGGGTCGATATATCCAGGTGGTTGTTGCATATAGATGGATTCGGCCAACTCTCCATGAAGGAATGCACATTCAACATCTAATTGATGCAATGGCCACCGACGAGAGATGGCAACAGAGAGGACAGCTCGTATGGTTGTATGTCTGACCACTGGGCTGAAAGTCTCAACAAAATCGACGCCAGGTTGCTGGTGGAACCCCTTTGCCACAAGTCGGGCTTTGTGACGAAGAACATACCCATCTGTTTTCAGTTTGAGTTTGTAGACCCATTTGCAGCCAATGATGTTCATATGTGGTTGTCGAGGAAGAAGTTGCCAAGTACCTTGGTTCTGAAGGGAAGTGTACTCGTGATCCATTGCATCACGCCATGAGGGGACCTTGATAGCCTGAGAGAAACTTGATGGTTCTGTATCAGTAGCAATGAGGGTAGTAGGAAGAGGGTGTCGAGTGGCACTGTATAATTTGGGTTTAAGATCCCAGATTGGGATCGGGTTTGCATGGGGTGGGTGCGTGTGAGAACAGGGGGTGGTGGAGGCGTTGGTGAAGGCTCTTTGCTGGGCGATGGTGGTGGGGACATGGGAGTTGGTGATGGAGAAGGTCCAGTACTTGGTGTAGGCATGTTGGGAGCTATTGGCAGAGAGGGTGTTGTATCTTTGTCGGGGAGTACTTGAGAGCCTGAACTCGTCCAGACCATGTCAGTCGGCGCAGCGGAGGAAGGGAAAGGTGGAGGCAACCATGACTCAAGCAAGGGACTTGATGGCACACTGGGGGTGGAAGGAGAAGAGAATGGAAAAATAGATTCGTGAAAGACAACATGGCGAGAGATGTAGAGACGTCTGTGTTGGAGATCTAAACAGCGATAGCCTCGATGTTTGGAGCTGAAACCAAGGAAGAGACAAGGAGATGAGCGGAAATGTAGTTTGTGCGGGGTGTATGGACGTAGCCAAGGAAAGCATAGACATCCAAACGTCCGAAGAAAGGCATAGTTAGGCATCTTCTTAAAGAATACTTCATAAGGTGATTGATTTGGTACGGGTGAGATTGGCATGCGATTAATAAGATACACAGCAATATGGAAGGCCTCTAACCAATAGTTGGATGGGAGGGATGCATGTGCCAGAAGTGTCAAGCCAGTCTCAACTACATGACGATGCTTCCTCTCAACTGTGCCATTTTGGTCAGGAGTATATGGACAAGATAGTTGGTGTTGAATACCATGTTGTGTAAGAAAGTCTTGCATACGATGAGCTATAAATTCACTACCACCATCAGAGCGAAAGATTTTTATTTTGGTGTCAAAGTGATTCTCAACTAGGACCTTGAAAGAAGTAAAGATACTAAAGAGATCTGATTTAAGTTTCATCGGAAATAACATGAATGGTCATCAACAAACAGCACATAATATTTAAATTGTGAAATAGATAACATTGGTGATGGCCCCCAAATGTCACAATGGACTAAGGACAATGGGTCTGCCGCCACCGTGGAAGACAAAGAAAATGGCAGTTTATGACTCTTCCCAAGTGGACAAGAAGAACAGGGAGGTGAGAGACATTTATTTGAAACATAGTTCCTATCTAGGATGGCAGCTTGGATATCACGAGAGGGATGTCCAAGCCTGTGATGCCATATATTATTGGAAATAGCGGAGAAGGTTGCAGGTGCTGGAGTGCTGACATTGTTGACATGAAACGGGTAGAGTCCACGGTCAAGTTTCCCTCGATGGAGGGTTTTCCTGGTTTGATTGTCCTTCACAAAAAAGTCTTTGTCAGTAAAAATGAAATGACAGTTGTTATCTTTTGTAAGGCGGGAAATGGAAAGAAGGTTTGAGGCAGCTTGAGGGCAATGTAATGTGTGGGTAAGCTTGAAGGTTCGTGTGGGAGTGGGTAAAATACCAGTGCCAATGTTGGAGATTAACAAACGTTGCCCATTACCAACGCGTATCGAATCATTACCATCATATTTCGAGGAGAGCTTCAGATTGTCAAGGTCACCGGTGATATGGTGTGTTGCACCAGTATCAGAGTACCAAGTGGAGTCCTCCAGAAATGGTGATGCAGCCATGGCCGCTAGCTTCTCGGGTGGGTGACGTCCCTTGTATGCGTGGTTCTTGCGCTGGTAGCAGTCGATGGCTTCATGGCCACGTCGCCAGCATATTTGACAATAAACAGTAGAGAGAGGTTGGCCATTTGAAGCCTGTTCGGGGTTGGAACCAGTCTTCTTCTTGTCAATGTTGTACTTGAAGTCAGAATGTGATGAATTGTTAGATGAAGGAGGTCGCCCATCATTACGGGGGGAAGCCGACATAGGTCGCTTATTCTTGAATTGTCGTTGAGCACTGAAGGCTGAGAGATCAGCTGTATACTTCGACTGCCTGTTCATGGTTAATTCTTCGCTCAACAGGAGGCTCTCGGCTTCCTCGCGGTTGATGTTGGATGTTTGTGCACGATAACGAATGATGGCAGAGATGGCTCTAAAGGAAGGTGGGAGTCCATCAAGCATAGCAAAGAACAATTCGTCATCGAATACAAGAGAACCAGCCGCACCCAGTTGATCTACAATCAACTTGAACTGCTGAAGATATTCTTGTATGCTAAGATTGTCTTTTTGGATGTTGTGCAGTTGGTGACGTAAGTTCATAATATGAGCATGGGAGGAGGCACCAAATCTGCGATGGAGGATATCCCATGCTTCTTTTGCCGTTTTGACACCAACGGTGTAGGGGAGAGCAGAGGGTGACATTGTGGCGTTGATCCATGACAAGATCATTTGATCTTCTCTGTACCACAGAGGGTACTCAAGGGAAGACTTGGCCGGTGGAGGAGGGTTCCCCCATGTATCCATGGCCATTAAGAATAGGCTCAAAGAGGCATTTCCAAGACAGGTAGCATGTACCATCTAGTTTGACGGAAACTAGGTTGGTGATGTTTGAGATTACCATGGGAGAAGGGCTGAGGGTGGATGATGAACTCGCTGCTATGAACTCCTCACTTGGGGTGGGAGGAAGTGTTGACATAGGTGCAGCAAGTGAGGAGTTCCCATCTGACGCCATGATGACCACGAGCAAGCTTGGAAGGATCAGGGCTGTGAAGCGAAATGCTCTGATACCATGAAAGTGAACGGAGACCGAAGGTGGTGAGAGCACCTAATTGGTGTCTCTCCCAGTTCCATTTCATTTCATTTATAACACCATTTAGTTACACAGAGATAAGATGGAAAAAAAACAGAGTCCCGGAATTGGGGGATAAGTTTACAACAGTATATGCAATAATATCTCTTGAGAAGCTTCTGGTGCGCTGGCAGATTATTGGAGATCCTGAGGTGGCTGTGAGGCGGCAGATTGTTGGAGATTATGAGGTGGCAGGTTATGACGCTCACTCTCAAAAAAACACACGGACTAAGTTCCCATTTTTTTTTGAGTCTATTCCACTAGAAACATAGATGCAGTTACTAAAACGTGGAATAGACACGTTCTTAGACATGGATCACTTTAGCACTGCATGAAATATAGATTGACTCAGTAAATAAAAAAGAAAAAATGAATATCTAAAATTTTTGCATCACTTCTCAAGAATGACGGGTGCGCTCCGTACGTGCTGCCGCAACTTTTTCGGGGGTGGCCGTATATTACCAGCCAATTAACCACCCTGGCGGTGCGCGCGCGGCACCGCGGCCACGGCACATGTGGGCGTCTGTGTTGCCGTACGAGGATGGGGAATGTACCCATGCATGTTCGTCCCCTGCAGGCAAGAAGCTGTATATGTATATAGAGGTACCTGGCCTCGATTATGGTGCCGGCCCTTAACGGCTCTGTGGGGGGCACTTGACGAGGCCGAGGAGGGTTACGTGAAGCCCGGCCTCCACGTCCTTGAGATGATCTCGATCCACTCCAGTCGATCTGGTGGGATGGTCTTTTTGTACATGGTGCTTGGGTTTTGCGATGTCTGTTCAGTTACGAGTGCTTCAGACGAGTCACATTAATAATTGTCCAACAATATATATATATATATATATATATATATATATATATATATATATGGTGCAGTCTTTAGACCCCAGACGTCGTTTAATTAATTACCAGCGCCTCCAGATTAAGTGCAAAGAGGCCGGTCGATCGATCGGAGAAGTGCATCCCATGATGTATAAGCTTTATCCGGAAGAACTTGGTGTTTAGTGAATGATTCAGACGATCGATCGAGTCACATAATTGATTGTCCAACAACAGTACTTGAAAAACGAATAGTCGTCTCTCCCAACTCCCCGGCCAAACAAATCTGAGTCGATCGGTGAGAGGTGGGAGAGTTGCAGGCTTAATTACTTAGCTTATCTACACAAGTTAATTGGTGCTTCAGCTAGCGGATCGGAAAACTTAACAGCTAATTAGTTTGTTCGTCTCGCTAGCTCAACTTTTGAATCACATTAATTAACGAAACTTCAACATTGACGATCGGCTGGGATCTGATTCTACTGTATATAAGAATTCTCAAAGAGATTTCAGACTATATCTAGAATAAACTAAAATCTGCTGCATATATACGCGTGATGTGTCATATATTGCATGTTGTCGTCCACAGTCAAACCAAACAAAACTCTGATTTAAAATTCCCGTCTATATATATAGAGAGAGGGATACCCTGCAGGCTAGCTAGCTAGCTAGCTAGCTAGGGAGATTGAGACCTCTCCGGAGGGCATGCATGATTGGAACGTAACCCCAAGTGGATCGGAGGTGGGGGGTGTGGGATCGATGGCTGCCACGCGCAGAGAGGCCAGCACCAGCAGTGGCGGTACGTCACCAATGTGGGGTTAATTAGTTGAAATGTATACATATATGCCCTGTGGTGGGCATCGACGTCGCTGCTGGACAACCCACCCACCACCATCCGGGTGACGATGATTCCCTTCTCCCCCCACTACTTCTCTGTACATTTCGTACGTGTAAAGCAAAGCTAAAGACAGAGAGAGAGAGAGAGAGAGAAGAGAGGAAACGGATGGAAGAGGAAGATGCTGCACATGTGATCGAGGGATCGATCCTTTGGTTTACGGAGCACATAAGAGAGTTGGTAACGAATGGGAAGTGATCGGGGAGGTAGAGGCGTCGAAGATCGTGAGGGCAATCATTTCCTCCCGGACTGCCCACCTTCAGAAACCAACTGTTAGGGGGTGGGGTGGGGGTTTGAAAGTGGAATAAAGAGAATCGTAGTTCATAAAAGAAGGAGGATTTAAAGTTGGATCGGAGCCTTTTTAACTGGCAGAGGGCATCTGCTCTGCGCCCTCCACTAGCTGCATTCCACGAGCTGGCAGGCAGCAGGCAGTGCAGATTCCCCGGGCGCTTATTCCCCTCCGGCTCCCTCGTGCTATCAGAGAGCTACCAGCGCCCGCCCTTTTTAATCGGAGGACTTGGACTTTTAGTTGGGAAGGGGCGACCCCCCCCCCCCCACCCCCCGTTTCTCACCTTGCAAGTTACTACTGCACATCGAGAGATGCCGCCCCCGCTGGCTCTCGGAGTATATAACTATATATAATCTTCTGCAACCTGCATGTTTTTTCATTTATATATATATATGCATACGGCTATGTATCCTCCCTCTGAGGGACCCATTTGCATTTTAATATATGCGTGGGCGTGTCCTTGGGAAGTTTGAGGATTACAGCTCTTCACAATATTCTCTTTGACCACCCCATTACATCTCTCTCTCTCTCTCTCTCTCTCTCTCTCAACAGTACTGAAGGTGCCCACAAGATCTTCGAGCAGTGACAAATGGAATCTCTTCTCTCTCTCTCTCACTCTCTCTGTGTGTGTGTTCGTTTGGAGGACGTGGTGTTGGCAAGTGGGCCGGAGAGCTTCTCTTTTTAATGGGTTTCATTCATCTCTTAATTTCTTGGCCGCAGTGGTATAACATGGCCCCCGTGGGAGGGGCAACGTGTGGGTCCGAGAATTGATAAAAAAAAACACATACGAGGCCAGTCGGACAGATGCATGGGTGGATAGATTTTTAATTTAGGTGTAATTAATAGTGGAGGGAAATTAAGGAAGAAGAGTAACGGGGAAGCAAACTTACACGTGCCACGTGGCTGGCTGGTGTACACATTTGCGCTGGACACTACACGTACCGGAAGTCCTGTCCGTATCATGTTCTTTACTTTAAAAGCGCAGCTGGGGATTTTATACCTACTGTCTTATATAGCACAGATTCCACTTCTGGACCAAACAGTTGGCCTTCACTATTACCTTAGCACGCTGCATAATTTTTTAAGATTTTTTTCCTTTTTAGTCCCCACAAATATACGTATTTTCTATCAGTCCCCCAAATATAACAATTATTTTTTAGTCCTTAAAATCTTCTAACTCTTGCGTAAAAGCCCATATAATTTGTAGACAATAAAAAATATGAATATAACGGAGTATATTCTATCTTGAGGTAACAGTGTGATAGAAATTCCTTAATTAAATACCCTAACTTATTTACATCGGCTTTCTTCTATGCAGGAACGGGAGAAATCCCCCATCAGCGTCCATCCCCTACCCCCCCTGATAGGTCCAGAGGGGGGTGAATGGACCTTTACCCGTTAAAAATTAAGGATTAAAAATTAAGTTTAGATCTCAAACAGGAGTTTCCGAATTAGAGCACAATGGTCAAACACTAACCGCAGAACGAACTGCTTGGAGGATAGGGAAGGATCGGCCTAAACAAGCATCTACCGAATATCCAAGCCCAGAAGAGAAAAACAAGCACACGGCACGGGGATTTTTAGGTGGTTCGGTCCTCCAGACCTACATCCACCCCATACTCAAACTGAGTGTGGCTTCACTAACAGCTGGGCAACACAGCTTGCCAACAAACGCTGATACACAGCTTACCCAGGGGAACAACCTCCCCTCTTCCTCCTACTCGGAGGGAACCACTAGCAACCCACGGTCACTAGAAACCAGAGACTCACGTCTCTCTTCCTCTATACCAAGAGGGAACCCCACTGGTAGCAGTCCCACTACCAGTGAACCAGCCAGTAGCAACCTACTGCCGGCAACCCACCAGAGGCCTAGCCTCTCTTCCTCCAGACCAAGAGGGAACCCACCAGTGACTCCCCGTCACTAGCAAGCCAGAGGTTTAAGACCTCTCTTCCTCCAACCGGAGGGACCCCTTAACTTGCAAGCCACAAGCCAAGGACCGGAGGACAAGCCTCCCTTCCTCTAAACCAGAGGGAACCCTCAAGTGACAACCTGCCACTTACAACTTGGAGATCAGATCTCCCTTCTCCTGTACCACCAGGAGAAACCCGATCCCCAACAGGGCAATCGGAAGAACAAGACTAAACAAGGTAGCAAAAGGAAAAATAAGAAAACATGAAAATGACAGCGACAGAAGCTGGAAATAAAACGCAAGATATATAGCTCTCAATGAGCATAGTCGTTCTGGATTTGATCCACGAACAGACTGATCAGATCCTCAATAAAGCTCTCTCTCCTCTTCTTTTCTTCTTCTTCTTTCTCCTTCAGTTTCTGTTCTCTCTCTTTTTCTTCTCTTCTTTCTCTCATTTTTCTGGATCGAAGGACTCTCTGCTTTTATGCTCTTTCTTCTATATCTTTCTCTTTTTCGATCATCCTCCATCTGAAGATGAAGGTTTCTATTTATATCAGCAGCAGCAGCAGATCCGATTCAGAATGCGTGTGCCTCCCACACTTGATCCAGAACCTTCTTGCCACGTGTCCTTATCGGATTGGTTCCTCTAGCATTGGATCACGTGCTGCCCAGACACTGAGGAATAATCTTCCTCGGATCTCTGCAAGCAGATTAATTACATTAATGCTCAGGGTTCGATATATGTAGCTGAGATAAGTTGGTTGGCCATAAGAACAAAGAACTGCACGAGATATATGATAACAAAATAAGGTGCACTATACTGTGACTGACAAAAAGTACGTTAGATGAGTTTAGCACGAGATAACACGAGAACGATACGAAGTACACGAGAGTACAGCTAACACAACAACGAAGACGACACGAAGTCAGATAAAGACAGCATGAGGTGAGAAAAAGATAACACAGAGTGAAGCAATAGAAAGACACGCGATCAGAAGAGACCAGGACGAAAATAGAAGGAAGCAACACGGAGATACAAATACAAAAGAAACACGAAGACACGAATACAAAGACAATACGAAGACACGAATACAAAGACAACACGAAGACACGAATACAAAAGACAACACGAAGATGAAAACAGAAACCGACACGAGTTGAAAACAACACGAAGATGAAAACAGAATAATTGACACGGAGTGTGGTCAAGGCGAGAAGGACACGAGGTCTAGGAAACACGACACGAAGACATGAGATAGACACGTCTTTAACAACACGTGATGAAACGGTGGAAGCAGAAGAACAACTCGAGGAACTACAGTAATTGACACGAAGACACAAGAGCAAACATAGAGGACTGACTCGAGATGAGCAACTAAGTGCTAACGACACGAGGTTCATACAGAAGCAACTCGAAGTTCATCAGACCAATTCGAGCTGCTTCAGAAGAGTCAGCACGAAGTCAATCAGCACACAACTTAACACAACACGAGGTACGAAAGGACGACACGGCGTGTTGAAAACATAAACAGTACTGGAACTAAAACGACACGAAGGCAAACAGTACAACACGAGGTGTTATACACAAACATGACGAAGTTCCAACCAACACGAAGACAGTCCCTGAAAATACCTGAAGTGAAATGAAGGTTTATTCTTCACAGAAAAATATTCTTTGTTCACTTTCACAGAAAAAAATATTTTGGTTAATTTTTCACAGAGAAATATTTTTGAACACCACTAAGACTTATAGTGTTGTCATCATCAAAACATGTAAAGATTCAACAAGACTCAACAATCTCCCCCTTTTTGATGGATGGCAACACTATGAGTCTTGAGTCTTTGCAGAAAAAATAATTTCAGCCTTTCCAAGGCTAAACAAACATTAGCACCATTATTAAACATTTTTAAAGTGTCAAATAACCATTCTCAATGAATAACAAACATTCTCAATGAGCTAGCAAAGGCCTGATTTTCTAGCAAAGGCCTGATTTCTCCCCCTTTGTCATCATCAAAAAGGATGCAACAATGCAAATGATATGAAATTTAATTAATAAGTCCAAGAGTGTGAGAGAGAAAGCCTCAAAATGGGCAACAAGATATAGAGCATTGTCTTTTCAAGAAAAAAGTCTGGCATGTCTGCTAGAAGGGCCACGCGGCTTGCCATGTGGTGGTCTCCCCCTTGGAGAAGCAGAGGTATATTCTTGAGGTGGAGTTCTGCTAGAAGAAGCTTGACCAGGTGCTGAACCCAAGATCGACTGAAATTTCTTTAGGTCATTTGACAGTTCAGCTAGCCAATACACCACAGCGCTTCTGACATGTGCCACTTCAGAAATGATGTCGTCTTGGCGAATATTAACAGTTTCATATTTGTCAGTCAGAATTGTCATTTCTGTTATGAAGGCGACCAATTTATCATAGATCTGCTGAACACCTGGACCTAGGGCACTGGATGACTTCTTCAAAACTTCTAAAGATGTTCTGATCTCAAAGCAGTGATCTATAATGTTGGTAGATTATTTGAAGGAGGAAATTTGAACATCTTGTAACTCACGCAGTGCTTTTGCTATCTTTGAACAAACCTCCTGCAAACCTTGCATCAAGGATCTGTTGGCATCATCTGAAGCCTTTTTGTTGAGTAGGAACCTTTTCCATTCAGTGGGGAGAGATATCTCAAGCTTCAGTAGCCTGGAATGTACTTAATTGATGTTGAGAGTGACATATTTGAGCAGATCATCTAATTTCTTATCTTATTTCTGCATCTGCTGAGTCAAGTTTATGAGGAGTTCTTCAATGTTGGGTGCCCGAGCAGATTCAATGTTGGGCGCCTGTGCAGATAAAAGTCTAGGTGGACCTAGAGGTGTACCAAAAAATTCTTGCACTGGCGGTTGGTTGTCTACTGCTGGAGCCTGATCTTCAACTTCAGCTTGTGTGTCTTTGACAGGAACTACAATTTCAGGTTCCTCTTCCTCAATTGAAGATTCTGTATCCAATTCTATGACAGGAACTTTTTCTTGACTGTTATCCCCTCTATCTTCTATGAGATCATGATCTGCAGGGCTGTCAACAGGTGCCTGTTCAAGACTTTCAGATGTAACCAAGTTGGTAGTCTCTTCCAAGCTTTTCTCTACAGTCTCTCTTAGAATCACATTAACAAAATCAGCAAGTTCTTGATCAGTACTTTCTTGCTCTTTAGCTGGCTGTTCCACGGTCAATATCACCTCTTCAGATGTCTTCCCAAAAGAATCAAACAGACCATCAATATTTGCATCTAGATCAGTCTGAATACTTTCTTCAGACAACCTGATTTCTTCAGATGCAACCTCAACTAGCCTCTGAAAGGAAAAAGATACTTCAGTGAATGCAGCAGACGTAATAGACTGTGGTTGTTCAGCTGGTGTATCCTATACAGTAATCTCAGAAACTAATTGCACACCAGTTTGAGCTAAGTCTTGAGATTGTTCCAGATGCTCCCCCTGAGTTTGTGATTCCTTGACTTTCTGGGCCTTAACTTGCCCCACCATTGAAGAGCCCTCCAAGCCCAAAAATGCTGAAACAAAATTCATATTAAATATGTTTCGGGCCTTAACTTCAGATGCAGCCTCTCCATCCAAGCAAATCTCTGAATACTTGAAGATGTCTGTCAGATGGACAGCATAGGGAAGGTGTCTCTTGGATCCAATACATCCCTTCATGACAGTCAAAATGATTTCTGGCAAACATATCTTTACATTCTGAATCAGACAAAACAGTAGAAACCTCTGTGTGTCTGTGATTCTACCCCTAGCTCCAGTCTGTGGTGTGACTATAGAAGCAATTATGTTTTGAAGGAGCTTGTGAAGAGGTGGAAATGAAGAGGTTTGGAAAGCTTTCAGCTTCACTTGCCCCTTGTCAAGAATGTTACTGGGTTTACCAGTAATAACCGAAAATGCCTCATGCAGACTGTATCTGTACCCTCTCTCCACCTCTCCCTTTTCTGAAATACTTAGAGCTTCATGGAGGGAGTTGCATGTCACTGTTATCTCAACCCCTTTAACAGTCAAAATCAATGCAGACTTATCTCGGCTCAACAACAAGTTGTTGTAAAATTCCATCACCAGGCTAGGGTAGAATACCCTGTGATCTTCCAAAAATTTCCTCCATTCCTGAAACTCGAAGATCTTCAAGAGTTCTGGAAACTTCAGGACCATGGATTCATCACCGAAATCAACTATCCTCGGAGGAATGATTTTACCACTCTCTAAAAATACGGTAGTCTGGGAAGGCCTGGTACCTTGCTCTGAAGGCATTCCCGCAGCAGCTTCTGATTCTAGACAACGTTGCTGCTTGGACGGAGGCTCCTCAGCAGTTTCCTTTCCTTTCCTCTTCCTTTCAACCTGAGCGGTGGATGCTTGCTGATCCATTTGCCAAGACTCCTAGAGAGGAAGAGATCTCTGTGGGGAAAGGAAGTGAGCGGGAAAAGATAGAGATGAGTTTGAAGGAACACTCAAGGTGGAGCGGCACGAAGATGAATAGGAAGCGGCAAGGGGAAACGAGGGTTTGTGGATGAAGGCGTGTGAAACAAGAAGGGTTTTGTCGGGTTGCTTTTCGCTCTTATCAAACTTTTTCTGGAAATACCCAAACTACCCTCAGTCATGATGTAACACAGCCATTGCCTGTTAAAGTTTGCCCTTCAATATATGGACTAGTTATATTCTTCCAAATTCTATGGTCAGTTACCTCAAGATATTAAATCAACATGATCACAAAATTAGCTGTTAAAGTTGCTTAACCTAGAGAGAGTCACGATTAAATTACTCCTTATGTTTGTCAAGCAAAGAAATAACACATCAATGTCAAGCAGATTTCATTTCTTCATTTAATGGACAAGAGAAGGCATACAGGGTCAACCAATTTGTTGAGCACAAGGTAGAATAGTCCCTTTTTACACAAGGAGACATGTTTATCAGACACCAGAAACCCTGGTTACTGAGGACGGACTACCTTTATGCCAATCAAAGCCAATGAAATTTTTTTCTTTGTTGACTTTCCCCCCCTTTTTTTTATTATTTTAACATTTCTATACAGAGATAGCTAGTTGTATCATGACAGAAACTCTGGACTTCTCTGATCTAGAGTGTCTATTTCTCCACAAAAGCCATTGCTCTGCCACAAAGAATGGCGTATTCCCTGGTGGCACTTCTCATGATTTTAGACAAAAGACAGATATCTTACTTAACACAATTTTTATCTCACAGCTCTCTTCACATAAGTTTCAGTTAAATCGAGATCCTCAACAAGTTTTTCTCATTTAACAGGAAGTTTTATAATATGTTGACCAACACTTGAGAGGATAACTTAGAAGGATCAAGGACCAAATATAACCCCCATACATTGAAGTTCTTTATTAACAGGTGTAAGTTGTTACACTAGATATTGGGTGGTTTAAGGTATACAGATCACATCTGATAAGAGCAAGAAGACAAAAAAAAATTCTTTAAGAGAATTTCTGAATCAAAAGTGATAGGAGAGAGATGAGATGAGCAGCACTCCTATCAGCAAGCCAACATGTGAGAGATCACTCAAGACATTAAGCACCAAGGACGCTTACAAATATAATATTCTTGAAGAAGTTCTGTCTCACATCCAGAGAAGCTCTTGGGCAATAAACTGCAACCTCATGAGATGACAGATCTTAACACCACATTAACTGCATCGGCTGACAAAATTCTTCAGAAACCAAATGGCCTGTCAAACTCCTTTTCAGCCCACTCAAGGACATCTCACACACGACTCTTGGAAGTATTAATTATTTATTGAATGCAATGTTTGCCATGAAAATTAAACATGTGAGTTTGTGAATCATGATAATTCTGTCTAGTCCAAAATAGGCAGTCTATATGAACAACAACAAACATCATTCTGATGGATTGGAGATTGAATTCAGATTAGGAGGGAAGCAGTAAATTTACCTGGAGCATTCAGACATGGGGTCCTTTTATGTGCCCTGGTTTATTACCCCTTTATTCCATCCAAGGCACACCTGCAAAGCAAAGTTATTTTGCACAAACAGGTACCCAAGAAGTCTTGGGTCCTGACATGACAGTATTACTTCTAGCAAGTTTCCTCAGCACATTTTTAACTTGATAGCAAGGAGCAGCAGCTTTCAGTATTGATTTATGCATATCCTTGTTAGCATGAATCCTATGTGCATAAACATGAGACTCCTCGTTAACAGAATAAACATTCTGTTTGCCAAAACTAGTTTGGTTTTGATATCCTGCCAGCCAACAGGTTGCAATCCTGTGACCTGGCTTCCCACATTTGAAGCACTCATTGTGCTTGCCTCTAAAGACATTTCTACCAAATGCATTTTTATTCGCAGAGAGATTAACAGTTTTAGAATTGAGTTTTCTACCCTGAGCATGCCAGCAGTCCTTGACTGCATGGCCATGCTTCCCACAATGGGAGCAGAAATGAGACTCTCTCCTATAAGATCTTGCCCAACATTCAGTGACCTTATGCCCAAGCTTGTTACAATTAAAACATCTGACATGCTGGTTCGGAGAAGCAGTTTTGTTGATATTAAGAGCATGTTGGTTAGCATAAAATTTAGCATGATGTGGGAGTGGTTTTTTCTTTCTATTAGCAAACCAACATTGAGCAAGGGTGTGGCCTAATCTACCACAATGCGAACATTCCTTTTTCTTTGAATGAACATCAGGATTTCTATCACGATATTTCCTAGCATCCATATCATCCTTTTCCATCAATCTACATTCATGCATCAAATGGCCAATTCTATGGCAGTAGTAACATGACATTTTCTTTTTCTGAACCTCATGATTTCTGTCATGAGTTTTCCTAACATGCATTTTACTAGTATTCATGTCATCTTTTCCTTTTAGTTTGCATTCATGCATTTGATGACCAGCTTTATGACAATTAAGGCATGACATATGTTTCTTGTTAGCATGGGATTTAAAGTCAGGATGCATGTATGTAGTAGAATCCACTTTGTTCTTCCCTTTTTGTTCTACAATTGTCTTCAGACTTCTTTGAGCAGTGAATTGAAATACAGAAGGACTGGCTAGGCTAGCAGATGCAACATCTAAAACAGCAGAAGTTTGAATCTTATTTTCAAAACTCTTTTTCTTTGTTGAGTTATAGCCCAACCCTTCTTTTTGAAAATTGACTTTAACACCTAACAATCTGTCCAGATTTTCTTCTCCTTCCACAAATTTTGACAAGGATTTCTTCAAATCTTCTATTTCATTTTCCAGAGAAACAATGTGTATTTCATAACTGGCAATCTCTTGTTCATTGCAGTTTACACATTCACTTAGCACCTTGTTTGCGATTTTATAGTCCTCAATTTCATTTTCCAGATTGCTCAGTTTATCAGAATCTTCAATGCAAACAGTTTTTCCTTTTTCTAAGGTTAGAAGTCTCTCAGACATACTACTGTTCAACATTTTCAATTTTTCAATTTCTCCCTTGAGCTTGTCATTCTGGACCAATTCATTTATTAAAATCTGATCTTCACACGATGGTTCAAATTGTTGATTAGATTCAGATTTTTCAGTTAGCAGTTTATTTTCTTGTTCAAGGTTTTTAATTTTCTGAACATTTTCTTCAATGATTTTCCTGAGAGAGTCATTTTCAGATTTAAGTTCATTCAGTTCTGAATTAACAGATTCTTGATTCTTTTTCTTTAACAATTTAATTTGACTCTCAAGCTTATGAATCTCAGCTATGGAAGCATCATTTGTTTGTTCCAATTTTAAACAGTTTTGACATGAAGAGGAATTTGCACTGGTTAACCTAGTACCCTTTCTCAGTTTCTTATGTTCTCTTTTTAAATTTTCATATAGCCCCAACAAGTCAGCATAGCTATTTTCCCAATCATCCATAGTATAATGTTGAAAAGGGTTTACCTGATCATCATTGTCCTCTTCATTACTTTGATTGTTGCTGTGATTAGTCCCATTGGCCATCATGCAGGCATCCTTCTTTGACTCGAAGGCTATTTTCAGTTGGTCCAAAATTTCAGTGGCTGACCTGCAATGATAAAAACATGAATGTAAAGCTTTGTCAGTGGCAGCCTTCAAAATTTCCATAGCCTTCTCGTTTTGATCACACATGTATCTATCATTGTCAGTGCATTTGGACATTTTCTTTGGCAGTTTGTGTGGACCATGTGAAATCAACTTCCACATATCCGGATCACGTTGTTTAACATAGGTACGCAGACTTCTAAGCCACAACTTAAATCCAGAACCACTAAAGATCGGTGGGTGCTTCATTGAAATCAGTTCAGGAGTAAAACCAAGCAGTAAGACCAAAACAGAAATGCACCTATCAGACCAGCAGGATCCCCTACAGATCGTTGAATCTGGAGATATAGGGAACCGCTCTGATACCAATTGATAGGTCCAGAGGGGGGGTGAATGGACCTTTACCCGTTAAAAATTAAGGATTAAAAATTAAGTTTAGATCTCAAACAGGAGTTTCCGAATTAGAGCACAATGGTCAAACACTAACCGCAGAACGAACTGCTTGGAGGATAGGGAAGGATCGGCCTAAACAAGCATCTACAGAATATCCAAGCCCAGAAGAGAAAAACAAGCACACGGCACAGGGATTTTTAGGTGGTTCGGTCCTCCAGACCTACATCCACCCCACACTCAAACTGAGTGTGGCTTCACTAACAGCTGGGCAACACAGCTTGCCAACAAACACTGATACACAGCTTACCCAAGGGAACAACCTACCCTCTTCCTCCTACTCGGAGGGAACCACTAGCAACCCACGGTCACTAGAAACCAGAGACTCACGTCTCTCTTCCTCTATACCAAGAGGGAACCCCACTGGTAGCAGTCCCACTACCAGTGAACCAGCCAGTAGCAACCTACTGCCGGCAACCCACCAGAGGCCTAGCCTCTCTTCCTCCAGACCAGGAGGGAACCCACCAGTGACTCCCCGTCACTAGCAAACCAGAGGTCTAAGACCTCTCTTCCTCCAACCGGAGGGACCCCTTGACTTGCAAGCCACAAGCCAAGGACCGGAGGACAAGCCTCCCTTCCTCTAAACCAGAGGGAACCCTCAAGTGACAACCTGCCACTTACAACCTGGAGATCAGATCTCCCTTCTCCTGTACCACCAGGAGAAACCCGATCCCCAACAGGGCAATCGGAAGAACAAGACTAAACAAGGTAGCAAAAGGAAAAATAAGAAAACATGAAAATGACAGCGACAGAAGCTGGAAATAAAACGTAAGATATATAGCTCTCAATGAGCATAGTTGTTCTGGATTTGATCCACGAACAGACTGATCAGATCCTCAATAAAGCTCTCTCTCCTCTTCTTTTCTTCTTCTTCTTTCTCCTTCAGTTTCTGCACTCTCTCTTTTTCTTCTCTTCTTTCTCTCATTTTTCTGGATCGAAGGACTCTCTACTTTTCTGCTCTTTCTTCTATATCTTTCTCTTTTTCGATCATCCTCCATCTGAAGACGAAGGTTTCTATTTATATCAGCAGCAGCAGCAGATCCGGTTCAGAATGCGTGTGCCTCCCACGCTTGATCCAGAACCTTCTTGCCACGTGTCCTTATCGGATTGGTTCCTCTAGCATTGGATCACGTGCTGCCCAGACATTGAGGAATAATCTTCCTCGGATCCCTGCAAGCAGATTAATTACATTAATGCTCAGGGTTCGATATATGTAGCTGAGATAAGTTGGTTGGCCATAAGAACAAAGAACTGCACGAGATATATGATAACAAAACAAGGTGCACTATACTGTGACTGACACGAAGTACGTTAGATGAGTTTAGCACGAGATAACACGAGAACGACACGAAGTACACGAGAGTACAGCTAACACAACAACGAAGACGACACGAAGTCATATAAAGACAGCATGAGGTGAGAAAAAGATAACACAGAGTGAAGCAATAGAAAGACACGCGATCAGAAGAGACCAGGACGAAAATAGAAGGAAGCAACACGGAGATACAAATACAAAAGAAACACGAAGACACGAATACAAAGACAATACGAAGACACGAATACAAAGACAACACGAAGACACGAATACAAAAGACAACACGAAGATGAAAATAGAAACCGACACGAGTTGAAAACAACATGAAGATGAAAATAGAATAATTGACACGGAGTGTGGTCAAGGTGAGAAGGACACGAGGTCTAGGAAACACGACACGAAGACATGAGATAGACACGTCTTTAACAACACGTGATGAAACGGTGGAAGCAGAAGAACAACTCGAGGAACTACAGTAATTGACACGAAGACACAAGAGCAAACATAGAGGACTGACTCGAGATGAGCAACTAAGTGCTAACGACACGAGGTTCATACAGAAGCAACTCGAAGTTCATCAGACCAATTCGAGCTGCTTCAGAAGAGTCAGCACGAAGTCAATCAGCACACAACTTAACACAACACGAGGTACGAAAGGATGACACGGCGTGTTGAAAACACAAACAGTACTAGAACTAAAACGACACGAAGGTAAACAGTACAACATGAGGTGTTATACACAAACATGACGAAGTTCCAATCAACACGAAGACAGTCCCTGAAAATACCTGAAGTGAAATGAAGGTTTATTCTTCACAGAAAAATATTCTTTGTTCACTTTCACAGAAAAAAATATTTTTGTTAATTTTTCACAGAGAAATATTTTTGAACACCACTAAGACTTATAGTGTTGTCATCATCAAAACATGTAAAGATTCAACAAGACTCAACACCCCCCCCATCCGACCCTTTCTTCCTTGAGGCCGGTGGCTCCGCTCAACATCACCGGCATCTCCGGCCTCCCTCGCAATGCCGACGCCTTGAATCCCCCCCCACTCGCCGACCATGATTTGAATCCCAGAACGAGCTCGTTGACCCCATTCCCCCTACCTTCACTCCCAGCATAGGCCCCATCTTCCTTGACATCATCGGCGGGCCTGCCATCCCTCCCAATGATCATACCTCACAGTGCCGACACGTTGAATCCCCCCCTCCCCCCGCCGTTGACCCCATTCCCCTCCCCATCACTAGCCCCATCTTCCTGGACGTCATCGACAGGTCCACTCGACATCATCGACAGGCCCACCATCACTCCCAGTGTCGAATGTTTGATCCTATCTCTCCCCACCCACCCCCGCCAGAATTTGAATCCCAGGCGAGCGCCAAAGCCTTAACCCCATTCTATCCCCACCCTCTCTCCCAGCACTGGCACTACTCGACTACATCATTGACCCTGACCTTGGACACAATAGTTCTACCTGACAGTGTTGCCCCAACCATCCTATAGCAGTCGAGACTAACACGCACACAGTCAGGCGATGTCAGAAATGATAATGTTTGTCCGTATTTACATGCTCCATAGGTGTTTGTGTATTTACCCATGTGAAAACTTATTTGGTAATGCAGTCATCAAATGGAGAGAGAATGGAGTAGTCTATGCTTTCTTCTCATCCTCTGCAGGTGGAATGCCAGTGTGGAAGGGGGAATTGTCAAGTTTATGTTTCAAATCGTGAGAGATCCAAAGGAAGGTGATTCTATCGTTGTCCGTATTCAACCAACCCTAACAAAGATTGTGATTTTTTTTGAATGGGTTGATGATGCCGCATACAACGTTATAGATATCAAATACCATCTGAAGGCGATGGAAGAATGTATGATGAAGAATCACAAGCGGCAAGAGATCCAATTGAACAACCAAAAATTAATACTTCAATTTGTCATTTTTGTACTCCTTGTCACTTGCATTTTCAAGTGATAGTGTGACATGTTGAGTCTATTACATGGTGCAAACCGGATTCAGAGGGGGGGTGAATGAATCTCCCGTATAAAATGCCCAGTTAAAACTGTACTTATAACTCTTGCGGAATTAAAGTCAGATGTAACGATCCTAAGCATACATCTATGAAATTAAGAAACTGACAAACAAGCCACCGCACAAAAGATTTTTAGGTGGTTCGGTTCTCCAGACCTACATCCACCCCACACTCAACCCGAGTGTAGATTCCTGCTGACTCACAGCTTGAAACCGCTGGGCCTCACAGCCTGCCTACATCAGCTGGGCATCACAGCTTGCCATCCGCTGGGCGACACAGCTTCAACCGTTGGGCAATATAGCTTAAGCCTCAGTTGACACACAGCTTGAAATGGAAATGGAAAGTGAAAAATAACGGTAGACAACAGCAACAAAAAGCTGAACAATTAAAGCTCAAAATATAGCTCACTGAGGAGCACTATAGCTCGCAATAGAGCAATCGTAGCTTGGATTTAATCTAGAGACTACGAGACCTTCTTCTTCCTTAGCTCTGGCTGCTTCACTCTTTTTCTTCTTCTTTTTCTCTACTCTCTGACAATAGCTCTCTTCTTCTCATTTTCAGCTCTTCTCTGAAGCACTCGCTCTTTCTCTTTCCTCTCAGACTCTCACCCTCTCTTCTTCTTCTTCTACTCTCTATTCTTCCACACTTCATTCTGCAGCTTTCCTCTTCTCCTTTTTCTTTTACTCTCTAGATCTCTGCTCTTGAAATGGACGATCTGCCCCCTCTTTATATGCTCCAGGAGATGGGCGCGTGACTACCACGTTCCTCGCCCAATTTGCTAAGCAGATCTGATCCAGAGATTTCCATGTGTCATCATCACTGGGCTTTTACTTACCACGTGGCAGGATCACTGGCTCGCTCATTGTCTTAGATCACGTGCCAGCTTCCAGCATTCTGGAACACGTGCTTCACTTAAGTCTCTTGAGCAGACGTTAGATCCTTGTTGCCAGGGCCTTTTCTCAGTTAAGTCTCTGTCAGTAAAGTGAGAGGAGTTTCATCAAACACCTTTCAGTCATACTGAGTGCATATATGCTAAGTGTGCATCGATCTTGTATGGGCACAAGACAGATAGACTTAGACTTTATAAATGACAATATGATTCATGGTTTATGAGGGTAATTATAATGTAAATGAAACCATGAAGACCAAGAATTACAGGACATTGATGCTTAATATGTCATTTGCAAACATGCACAGACTTCAACAACAATAGACAATGCTGTGAGCGACGTCACGCGGTTCGGGGAGCGAAGAGGACGCGGAGCACGTGGGCTCCTCTTTTGTTTGCTGCAACACAGAAATAAGAGAAGAGAGAAGGGGCCACCACGGGAGATTGCTCCGGCGGGGCGAGCGGGACAAATGTAATATAGCAAGATATGGGGGTTAAACGGCCATAGCGGGAAGTGACTCGCCGCGACCTCGGGGGGACGGGAATGGTGCATAATTAAATAGCAAGAATTGAAACGGCCATTGGGGAAGTGACTTGCCGCGGCCTCGAGGACATGAATAGATAAGAATATAATATATAAGAACGGGATTTTAAATGGCCATTGGGGAAGTAACTCACCGCGGCCTCGAGAATATGAATAGATAAGAATATAACATATAAGAACGGGAATTTAAACGGCCATTGGGGAAGTGACTCACCGCGGCCTCGAGAATATGAGCAGAATATAACAGAATATAAAGAGAATATAAGAACGGGAATTTAAACGGCCATTGGGGAAGTGACTCGCCGCGGCCTCAAAAACAAGATGTGATCGCCAGGGGCCAAAAGATCCCAAAATAAAGAAAGTGATCGCGTCTACCTCTAGAGCGGGAGACGGCAGGTTGCTTCTTCCTCCCCCTTCGGCCGGCCGACGGAGAGGGCTTTCCTTGGGTACCCTTGCAAAACAACGACAAACAAGTAACGAGTGGATTAGAAAGATGAAGGTGTAGTATTCAAATCCTTGCGATAAAAATAACGAAATGATGGCAAGACACACACCTGGTTGGTGTTATCTTTTAAACCCCTCTCGGACTCGAGTAGGAGGAAAATGAGATGATGGATGCAAGAAGTATGTAAGAAGAGGCGCCCTTATGAAGGGGGATAGATGATGGGAGATGATGAATGCAAAAGAACTACGAAGAAAAGGAAAGGATTGGCTTATTAGATGTGCCGATGGTGAAATCCGGCGGAGCTCCGACAGCGTGGGGACGACGTGGAAGCGCGGTGGATGAAGACGACCTTCCTCTCGCGAGCGTGGGCACCCGAGAAGCCGGCAGAACCTCCACCTACAAAAGACCCCACGGGTTATAAAATGACTCCGGTAGCCTCTGGGCTCCGGTAGCCTATCGGATCTCTTAGAAGCTCCCCCAGAACTGAGGGGGTGGGCCTCTATTTACAGGGCTCCGGAGGGTGGAGGCGTCCCGGACACTGGGCACCTCCATCAGGACCGAACTAATATTTTATTCTATTTTTATTCATTTTTTTGGAATATTTTTGTGGAGGCGTCCAGGGCCCCGGACGCCTCCAACAGGTCCACCGAACACCACCGACGGCCGCACGCGGTTTGGCACAACGCGTGGTTTTGTGAGCGGCGCCTCGTGATTTTGAAATGGGCGCGTCTAGCTGCCTGGACGTCTCCACAATTTGGATTTTTTCACACACGACAAACCGTCGTTCGGTGGCCGGCGCCCGTGAGGGAGTTGATGGAGGCGTCCAGGGGCCTGGACGCCTCCAAGAAAATATATTATTTGATTTTTGTTTGGTCTTCTTATGCCAACTGGCATATATATTTTTTATATTTATTTTTATGGAGGCGTCCAGGGGCCTGGATGCCTCCATTAATATATTATTTTTTATTTTGTTTTGTCTTTTTATGCCAACTGGCATATATATATATTTTTATATTTTTTTTATGGAGGCGTCCAGGGGCCTGGACGCCTCCATTAATATATTATTTTTATTTTTTGTTTTGTTTTTATGCCAAAGCTGGCATTTTATATTTTTTATACTTGTTTTTATGGAGGCGTCCAGGGGCCTGGACGCCTCCATTAATATATATATATATATTTTTGGTTTTCGGCTTGAAAAATAAATTAAAAGAATGGGGGCGTCCAGGGGCCTGGACGCCCCCATAAAGACCCACCCGGGTCCTCAGATCAGCCGTTGGCGGTCGCCCGGCAGACACCCTTCTTGGTTCCGGAACCTCCTGATGCGTCTGACTGGTGTTGATGCCGTCCGGATGCCGTGACGAGACGATTCCGGATGCCGAAAAGGGCGGAAGAAGACTCAAGAAAAGGAAGCACTCAAGTGATTCAAAACGCGTAAGCCGTCGCGGGGCGTTGTATAGTGATATGAGACTTTCTCAGGAGACGTCAGGAATAGCGTGTCTACAGCTGCCCCGCCTTGGCGTCTGCTTTGCAAGGGAGCGACACGTAGTGGAATGGTTTCGAAGTGGAGTGAAATGAAGTGGGAGCGGACTGATAAGTTGATGCCAAGGTGTGATGAGACACGCTTTTGACGTTACTGTCTGGAATTTTTCCTGGAGTTTCAGTGAGGCAACCTTTGAAGAAGGTCTTTCAAATCTTGACGATTGCTTGGACGGAGATCAAATAAGGGAGGGTGAGATGTGCGCTCAGGCACGAAAAAGAGACCAACTTCTCGGTGTGGAAGTACCTGGGTCATAAACCGGAGGTTTCACCATTGGGGAGCGGTTACCAGCCAATGTGGAAGTGCTGCGGCCAACGTGGGTCAAACAAGGTAAAAAGTAAAGAAATATCTGAGGGTCTGTCCAAACAAGGGTCTCCTTTGGAAGAGCAGCGTAAGGCCGTTTCAAGAAAATTCAGTATTTCATTCGGAGTGGAATATCTCATATTTGTAAGAATTGAAGCACAGCGGTTTTCGCAATCAAATCACTTGAATGATCTTCCGCAATAAATCAAAGTCCTATATGAATGCATGCTGGGCTTAAAGAAAAATTTAAAACAAACTAAAATAGAAAATAGCCTAGGATAATATTGTCAACTTGTTAAGAATGGGTCAGGATACCGATCCAGTGAGTCGACACTGGGCTGGGGCCCGTTTATCCGCGCACCAACTCACTGAATGGAACCGTCGTCCCCATGCTACCACAAGTTAACGGCCTATCCGTACAACCCAATTTCTTCGGGATCATCACTGTTTTTGTTGAAGGGGAACTCAAATCCCGGATTCGTTCGGGCGGCAAGGTCCTTGACATGTTCTAGTAGCGTAGGTATCATATACTATGATGCATGACATGGTGGGACCAACCATTGAAAGGTGGGACAGGAGACAGGACAAAGACGTCCGTTAGTAAAACCTGCACAGACTAGCAAAGGTTATCAGAAAGTAGCAGAATCATAGCAGAATCGCACCACAGTACAAAGGAGATCCAGACAAAATCTTGACAATGACCACTGACGTGACATGTTTTGTCCTGTAGCGCCCTACCCTTCCTATAAGAACTCCCCTTAGGCTAGTTCATTCATATGCACCAAGGTGGGTTTTGGAAGCTCAGGAGAGGAAAGAGAGGAGAATCTAGAGATTTCAGGATGGAAGGAGAGTCTTCCCGCGTTATGAAGAGGAGCAGGCCTAGCGGTGAGATCAGGCGACTCTCCGACCTCGAGGGTCATCTGAGTGGGACGATCATGTGGCATATGGTAAGCTGATTCTTTTCAAATTTCTCCACGTGAGCCTTCTTCTTACTTCCTTCATTTCTTCTTCTTTCTTTTCTCTTCCAGCCATATCCACTCTTCCCAGGCCCGAGGAAGTTTTCCAAACTGCCATGGCTTTCAAAGCTAACTTCCAACATCTCCATCGGCATGAGGGCCATACTCTCGAAGTGGCATCTGCAGGGGCTCCTTATTCACGCCAAACACTACGAGAAGATTCGTATGGACTGGGCGGCTATGGGCGCACTAGTGGAGATCTGGCATCCCCAGACCCACACTTTTATCTTCCTGACCTTCGAGGTGACCATCCTCCTCGAGGAGGTGGAACTTCTGCTCGGATTGAAGAAATTCAAGAGTGACGGGAAGGTGAAGGCTATGCGGATGCTGACACGGAGGACTTCCGAAAGCGTCCTTGGAAGCTTCATGCCGCCTGACGCGGCCAGGAAGGTGCGTAATCAAAAGGGGATTGATTTGCAAAAGCTTGCGGAGTGGGTCATGGACGCCCTGAGGGGGGCACCAGATGATGACTACTTAGAAGGAATCATGAAGGGGTTCACTATCTGTCTGACGGGTGCTCTCTTGTTTCCTCATACCGACAACATAGTGGAGGAGGATCAACTAAGTGCCATTTGCGGAATCTGGAGTGGAAAGAGGGTGGGACCCGCCGTCCTTGCCTATCTTTACAGCGGCCTTACTGCCTCGAGCATGGGTAAGCCTCCTTTTGGTTGTGCACTTGTCTTGAATTGATGGCTTGATTTGCACTTCAAATTCGACCACCGCGAGGGAATGCCAACTGCTTCGAAGCTCTTCCAACAAAGCCCTCTTCATCACATAGCCGACGTGTTAGGCTTCGGTGGTACTGTAGTTAACCGCGTTCCGTGGCTGAAGAAACGTGAAGACTGGCGGTCTCACTTTCGCACCGTGACACAAGGCTTCTTTACTTGCGCACCGGCATGTTTGCTTTCGCTTGATCTCCTCATGAGGCCTTCTTGTGAAGTTGATCTCCAACTGATTGGTGCGACCGAGTTTGTCCTTTACAACGCGCATCGGTGCTGCCTCCAGGTCGGCATTCCACGTCATTTGTTCCCACTACCGACTGGCATCGTTCCTTTGAAGAAGAGAGAGTTGGGCACTGAAGCGGATGCGAAGGAAGCGAAGGCCGTTAAAGCAACCTGGAAGACAAGTGTTGCGGGAAAGGCCTTAGTTTAGGGCACGTGAGGGAAGAATGTGAGCTGTGGAGGGCTTATGTAACCGAACTGGGGAAGTTAAGGCCTAAGGCGCCTAAGCCCCTGATGTAGTTCATTCTGCTTCTCTGATGGAATAAAATCTGGCATGGATGTTTTGGGACCCCCGTCCACTTAATTATTATTATCTTTTTTGTGGTTTTTCTTTTTCTTTGTGTTTTTTCTTTTGTTTGGATTATATACATACTCTTATCTTTTTTCCTTTTATTATATTTTTTTGAAATTTTTATTATGGGGGCGTCCAGGGTCTTGGACGCCCCTACTTTTTTATTTATAATTTTTTTTTAGTTTTTTTGTTTTGGGGGCGTCCAGGGTCTTGGACGCCCCTATTTTTTATTTTTTTATTTTTTGTTTTGGGGGCGTCCAGGCTCCTGGACGCCCCTACATTTTTGAATTTTTTAAATAAAAAATAAAAAAAAGTTGGGGGCGTCCAGGCGCCTGGACGCCCCAAAGAAAGCGAGTTCTATATATATGGGGGGGCGTCCCCCCCTTTGCTCATTTACTGTTCATTCAAACGACCCAGTCAATCCAGACGACCCATTCTTCGTCCCAATGGAGCAAGGAGGCCCGAGCCAGGGTGGAGAGAAGCGCAAACGATGGGCTCGTCGTCCGAGGAGGCTGAGGGACGATGCCGAGGAGGCTGCTGCGGCGGAGGAGGAGGCTCCTCTTTTGGCCGTGGAGGCTGCAATGGATGCTGGCGACGCGGCAGAGGACGATCACGACCCGGTAAGCTCTTTAGACTTCCATTCTATTGGTTCACTGGGCTAAAAGGGCGGACGAGAGGCTGTGTGGAGAATGCCGGGCGTGAGGGAAGGAGGCGTCCAGGGGCCTGGACGCCTCCACATTTTCTTTTTTTTCTTTTTTATTTATTTATTTACGTAAATAATAAAAATAGAATTAAAAATAAGGAGGCGTCCAGAGCTTGGGACGCCTCCATGATAAAATATATATTTTTTATTTATTTTTATTTTGGTTTTTGGTTTTTTCTAAAATAAAATAAAGAAAATGTAAAGGAGGCGTCCAAGGTGTTGGATGCCCCCAAAAAAATATAAATATTTTAAAAAATAAAAATTAAAATAAAATAAAATAAATAAGTAGTATATACAGTGTTATAGTTTATTACTATTTATGATGCTGATGTGTTCTTTGTTGGTTTTGTGGTGTGCAGGGCGTGATGAAGGGCCGGATCAGCTGGTCCTTAGTGGTGGCAGCATACCGTGGGCTGCCAGACTTTCAGAGGGCGCGTGTGGACGCCATGGGCTTTGGAGCTTTCCTTAGGATCGAGCCCTTTCGGCTCGACCTTCCTCTTATCCAGGCATTGAGGGAGCGGTGGCACGCGCCGAGCCGGGCGTTTCTGATGCCCTGGGGGCACATGGTGCCGTCACTGGAGGACGTGGCTCGGATCACCGGGCTACGGGTGGACGGAGAGGCGGTGAGTGGGGTCACCTACCTCGACTACCGAGAGAGTGCCCTAGACCTGCTGTGGTTAGAGACGAGCGTGACTGATAGAGACAGCAGGGTAGTTGGCCGAGTGGAGATTATGGAGGCCCTCGGATTCGTCGACCCGCGCCAGCAGGTTAGCGAGACTGGAGCGGAGTTTCTAGCACGACTGGAGGGAGATGCCCGTGCAGCTTTCACCCAGGACCCGAGCGAGCGGGAGCTGGTGGACCTAGACCTCCGGAGGTTTCTTTTCTTCTTCTTGGGCCGCCTTCTGCTGGGGACGAAGGGGGATGGCATCCACTGCCGCTTCCTCGGGATCCTGGCGGACCTTGACAGAGTGGGGCACTACGCGTGGGGAGCGGCTCTGCTTGCCCATTTGATTGCTGATCTCTCCCAGACTTCAGAGAGGGAGACGACAGTCAGTGGCTTCACACCTTTTCTCCAGGTACACAATTTATTTATGCATTTTACCGTAGTTAAATATGTAATTACTCGTGCTAATGATGTATGATGGATGCAGGTGTGGAGTTATATTACTACTTCCCGATGGGGAGGGCCAGGCAGGGGAACAGGAGAGCCGTTCCTCTAGCGCGACAGTGGAGGCCGGTCGTGGTAGCGCCACCACACAGCTACCAGCTGGCGTCACTTCGTCGGGAGCTGAGCGAGTATCCTGAGGCCATGGTATGATGCGTATGATTTTTTGTGTTTATGCATGTGACTGAATGGTAACTAACATGATGTATGTATGGTGATGCAGGTGGTGTGGAGACCCTACCTGGGCATGGGCGACGCTGGCCAGCCTTGGGTTGTAGCGGGTCTTCCTCGTTTCAGGCGGGATGTGTGGGTCCATTGCCTGAACGAGATCGAGCCGCTTCGGCTGAGGCTGGTTATGAGGACATTGGGGCTAGCCCAGGAGTGGGTTGATGTAGATGAGCCGACCCGCATCGGGCGGAAGACCAAGGGGAAGGCGAAGATTGTGGACTGGCGTACGCGCTTCCCAGCACAGTACCAGGACTGGCAGCAGGGCGGGGCCCCAGTGGTGTCCCATGTACAGGACAGTACTGATTACCTGAGACGGTACCGAGCTACGTATGGGGACCGCCTCTTCCTTGGTGGTATGGCAGGGGTAAGTGAAATGAAAATACTTCACCCTTCTATATATATATGCATGTGGCACTAACTTATGTGCAATGCAGGATGCTCGTGACAACATGATCGCCGACCTGCGGGCCCAGCTGGCAAACGCCAGGCGGCAGTTGGTGGCTATCCAACAGGAGTTGGAGATCCTGGTGAGTTTATGCAATGCATTTTTTTTGTGACCTGGATTTTTGATGCTTAGCCTTTGACTGACGTTTGCCCCGTGTTTCAGCGGGCCCACCAGACAGCGGCAGCCGGGATGGCTGGTGGAGCGGGTTCCAGTTCGCGGGGCCCTCCTCCGGAGGTTTCTGCCCTCCAGGAGCAGCTGGCGCATGCGGTGGCTCGGGCTGAGGAGGCCGAGCGTGACCGCGAGGCTCGAGTGAGTGCTTGCTTGGCCCTGACTCTCCTTCTGGCTGCTCTCCTTTTATCACTGTTCTCTTACGGTGCATGCGTGCTTTGACAGGTGGCCGAGATTCGGGAGGCCCTGGCCCGTGCTGTTCGTGCTGAGCAGGAGCGCGATGCCTGGGTGGCAGAGCGTGACGCCCGGATTGTGGAGCTGGAGGAGGAGCGTCGATGGGAGGCTGAGGAGCTCCCTTGTGACGTGCTGGATCTGCGGATCGCCCTCGAGCTGTCGAGGAGGGAGGCGGTGAGAGAGAGAGAGGAGAGGGAGAGAGAGAGGGAGGAGCGACAGCGGGATCAGACCGAGAGGAGAGCTCTGGAGGCCCAGCTGCTGGAGCTCCGATTGAGTCTCGGCACGGTGGAGGGGAGGCTTCGGGAGAGCGAGGAGCGGTACCAGAGGGCGAAGGAACGCGGGGCACGACTTCGTCAGTCTGGTTCTTTTTCCACGGGCAGCTATCTGGTTTCTTCGGTCGAGGAGCGTCGTCGCGCCTTCGAGGATGGAGTGCCACCGCAGGGCGAGGCGAGCACGGCTTCTCAGGGTTCGCAGAGGCCCCCTAGGGATCCCCGGCAGAGGAGGGAGGAGAGAGATGACCAGGAGGGTGGCAGCGAGAGTTAGAGAGTTACTTGTACACGTCACCCTTCTCACTGTATGATGTACTTTGACTATTATATGAAATGGATTTCGTGTGGCGTGCCCTTTTCTTTCCCGCACTTTCTTTTGCACCACGTTGTTTACACTTCACGAGACTTTTGCCCTGGACAGAAGGGAACTACTTTGCACGGGGGGATTATGTTCCTTTCTCCCTTTTTGGGCGCGTCCAGGCGCGAGGACGCGTCTTAATCCTTGAATTCGAATTTAAAGCGTCGGGTGGCCTTTCTTCTCCCGTGCCTTACCCGCAAATGAGCGCGCCTTCCGCCGAAACTCGCTTGCCCCCTTTTTATCTTCCTCCTCTTTTGATCGATGGAGTTCGGTGGGCCCGACCATGGTGAAGGTGGAGAGGGACGCGGGACCCCTCACCCAAGGAGGGACGCGCCAGAGCACGAAACGGCGTCTA
Organism: Amorphophallus konjac; assembly: GCA_022559845.1. NCBI lineage: Eukaryota > Viridiplantae > Streptophyta > Magnoliopsida > Alismatales > Araceae > Amorphophallus > Amorphophallus konjac. The sequence goes on from CM040128.1 coordinate 163,303,792, forward strand.
TGGAGGAGGAAGGGCCGCTTCGGACCCCCGAGGGACCCGAGGGGCCCGATGTCGTGGAGGGAGGTGAACACGGTCTGGTAGGTCCTCCAATCTCTTCCTCTTTGATCCATTTTGAGTTTTGAAGCAAGGCGTGCGAGGGGGAAAGGGTTCGGTGAGTGTTGCACTCAAGTGATGGACGCGTCCTAGACAGGGGACGCGTTCTTTGTAATGATGCGAGGTCCTCCTTCCTTGGTGCAAGACATGGCGAGGACCCTGGGCCTGGCCGATGAGTGGGCGAGTGTGGATGAGCCGAGCAGCGTCAGGAGGGAGAGTCGCGGCAAGGCGAGGCTCGAGGACTGGCACGTACGTCTCCCTGGACAGCAAGGGAGTGTATTGGTGCAGGACAGCGCCGACTTCCTGCGGCGGCAGAGAGAGAGTTATGCGGGGCTTCCCCAAGCTGGGGACACGCGTGGCATCGGCGGCTCGCGGGCCCAACTGTCAGAGGCTAGGCGGCAGCTGGCCGTCGCTCAACATGAGCTGTCGCTCCTGATAAGTTACGTGCCGCACTTTTATCTTCAGATTTTGGAGTTTCACTGACGGCCGTTGTTTATTTTGTTCCAGCGTGCCCAGCAGACAGCGACGGCGGGGATGATTGGTAGCGCATCTTCCAGTTCCTCGGCCCCTTTTCTCGAGATTACCTCCCTCCGGGAACAACTTGCCGGTGCGGTGGTCCGCGCGACCCGGGCGGAAGAGGAGCGTGATGCCTGGGTGGCGACTGTAGCGGAGCTGCGGCATCGTGGTGAGGAGAGGCCTTCTCCAGATATCCTGGAGTTAAGGGTCCTTCTGCAGATGATGAGGAGAGAGGCGGAGAGAGTGAAAGCCGAGAGAAGGTCCGAGCGACAGCGGGATCAGACCGAGAGGAGGGCCTTGGAGGCCCAAGTGAGGGAGCTCCAGCTGGGCCTTCAGGCCGTCGTACAGAGGCTAGGAGGGATGGAGACGCGCTATGAGAGAGCGCGAGAGTTCGGGGAGCGACTCCGCCAGTCCGGTCGCTTTGCCGCTAGTGGCTTCTTCGCCACGCCAGGGGAGGAGCAGCGAGTCACTGCTGCGGAGCAGGCGCCAAGAGGCGAGGCAGGTGCTGCTGCATGAGGATCCCAGAGGCTTCTGAGGGACCCGCACCTCAGGGGAGAGGAGGGGAGCGCCCAGAGAGATGAGTGATGGTGAGGATCGACGAGCTGGTGGACTCGCCACCTCTCTATGATTGTAGTGTTTATGACAGCTTATGTAGAATTATGAATGGAGTGATTTGATTTTCTGCTGCTCGTTTGTTCTCTTGTGCATTCCTTCTTCCCTACACTTCCTCTCCTTTGCACTGTTCCCATGTGATGGGTCTGCCGAGACTCCACCCCAAGCAGAGAATCGCGTCTTGTTGTGACCATTTTCCACGGGAATCTGCCGTCGAAGTCAATAATGACGGCCCTAGTGCCTTGCGTCAAATTTTGCGGACGTCCTTCAAAACATGATAGGGTATCCCTAGACAACATAGGGTGCTAGTCGTCATATTCTTCGTCCAATCAATCACCCTGTGCGAACGGTGAAGTGACACACGGGACCGCATGGCAGGTGCCTCATTGCGAGGGCTATCATTAAAGGTGATGGAGGCAATCTTGGCCTGTACTCCTTTCATTTCTATAAATTCGTGTCCCTTTTATCCTCCCAGGTATATCGAGAGCTAACTCGAGGAGCACAAGTTCTCACGGGAGAGGAGGAGTTCAAAATTCCGAGAGTTGGATGGAGGGCGAATCTTCCCACTCCTCGAAGAGAAGCAGATCCAGTGGTAGTAGTTCCAGGAGGCTTTCGGACCTCGAAGGGCACTTCAGCGAAAGGGCCCAATCACAACTCGTAAGCTGAGCTTTCTTGCCCTTTTTTCCATTTTTTCTTCCTTTCTTTCTGACCAAACCTTTCTCCATTTCTTGTATGCGTAGAGTGTGATGAAATCACAGATCTCATGGGAGTTGGTAGTGGCAGGATACCGAGGTCTCCCAGATTTTCAGAAGACCAGGCTAGACGTGATGGGTTTTGGCACCTTTCTTCGGATCGAGCCGATCCAGCTCGACCTGGTCCTGATCCAAACCTTGTGTGAGAGATGGGACCTAGTGAGTCGGGCATTCCTGATGCCCTGGGGGCACATGGTGCCCAGCCTGGAAGATGTGGTCCGAATTACGAGCCTCAAGGTGGATGGCGAGGCAGTGACCGGAGTCACTTACGCGGACTACCGAGAAGGTGCCCAGAAGTTACTGGGTTTGGACCTAGATGGTCAGAAAAACAGGTCGGTAGCTAGGGCGTCCCTCATGGATGCATTAGGGCTCACCGACACTCGTATGCGGGACGACGAATCCTCAGAAGAGTTCATGAAAAGGATGGAAATAGGATGCCGTGCCGTGTACTGCACAGATTTCGGCAACTGGGAAAGATGCAACATAGATTTGAGAAGATTTCTCCTCTTCTTTTTGGGGAGATTGGTACTGAGCTCGAAAGGGGACGGTATCCAATGTCGCTTCCTGGAGCTGCTGTCAGACCTTGAAAGAGTAGGATACTATGCCTGGGGAGCCGCCATGCTGGCACACTTATTTGCAGGCCTGTTCCAGGAAGCGGACCGTGAGATTACTGTGAGTGGTTTCACACCATTCATCCATGTATTTTTGGTTTTGCTTGTTTTGTATTTTTGTTTTGTTTTTATTTTTGTAAGATATTGACGACATGTGCCAAAGCAGTTGTGGAGCTATTATTACCTCCCCATGGGGAGAGCTCGACATTGGCGAACCGCGATGGTGCCGTTAGCCAGGCGGTGGGAACCCATCATGAGTGCGGCACCCCTAACCTACCAACTAATGGTGCTAAGGCGGGAGCTACAGGAGTTCCCTGCAGTGATGGTAAACTGGAGACCCTACTCAGACATGGTCGATGCCGACCAGCCGTGGGTTCTAGCATGTCGTGCCCGGTTCGGACGGGAATTGTGGATGCACTGCCTGAATGAAATCGAGCCGCTTCGGCTACGATTGGTTATGAGGTCCTTGGGACTGGCTCAAGAATGGGTGGATTCAGCTGCGTCACCTCGCGTTGGGAGAGAGACGCGAGGACCGGCGACCTGTATTGACTGGCGCGTGCGATTCCCCGAACAGTACGAAGACTGGCAACGGGGTGGCACGATTGTAGAATCGCAGGCGCGGGATAGCGAGGACTACTTGCGTCTATATAGGACAAAGTACGCAGAGCGGTTCCAACCCCGGGGACTTGTGGAGGTAGGTTTCCCCTTTTTCTCTTTTCTTCTTTCTCCCTTCCTTTTTGGTTTTCTGGTGGAAATGCTGACTCGTATGGCTGCAGGATATCCGTGATACGATGATAGCGATTTTACGAACTCGCTTGGCAGAGATGGAGCAACGGTTGGGCGATGCCCGCGGAGCTACGAGCGCCTTGGTAGGTGTACAGGGCGTTCCTAATTAAAACCCCAGATTCCAGATGTTGGCTGCTAATTCACGCGGTCGTAGCATGCCCAGATTGGCTCGGCTTCCCCAGCGATGGGAGTAGGTGGTGCCTCTTCCAACTTGTGGATTCCCACCTCAGAACTTGACTTGCTTCATGAGCAACTTGCTCATGCCACGCAGCATGCTGCGGAGGCAGAAAGGATGCTCCGTATACAGGTAAAAGTTTCAGTGTTGAGTTCTCTTTGTTTACGCCTTATCGCGTATCTGAGATGGTACACTCGGCAGGAAAAGGAGACAGAAGAAGCGCTTGCCCAAGCTGCGCAGAAGGAGGCTAGGATAGCAGAACTGGAGAGGGAACTGCGGCGTCATCCTGATGACGACTCCTCTAGGGATGCCGTGGAACTGAGGATCACTCTCCAGTTGGAGAGGGAAGACCGCGAGAGAGAACGTGCAGAGAAAGAAAGAGACGCAGAGAGAGAAAGAGCCAACAGATTGACTGAAAGGGAGGAACGAAGGGCCATGGAGGCCCAACTATTCGAACTCCGAATCAGTCTTGGTCTTCTGAATAGTGGCTGAGAGATGGTGAGGAGCGTTACCGAAGAGCACGAGAGCGTGGCTTTCGTGTTGGTAGCTTCTCTGCTGCTTCCGTGGATCAGCTCCGGGGTGTGGGAATAGGAAGGGGAGTACAGAGCGGTAGGAGTACCGCTTTTCGTAGTTGGGTAGCACCTTTGAGAGCGTTTTGCCCGGAGAGTAGTGGGACGAGTAATGCAGAGAGAGAGGGCGGGACTTGATGTAATTTTTTTTGTTTTTGGAATAAAATACAAGGTTCAGTTTGTTTGGTTTTCACCTTTGCTTCTGTTGCCTGAATCCCTGCACACATCACTGAAACAAACAAATCAGAATTTCTGTTCTGACTTGGCTCCTTGCTCAATAAGCAAATGGTCACATTGACTGTCCTTGATAACTGGTCAAGGGGCCAAGCCTTTATTTAACGAAGGCAAGGGAAAGATGTGGTGATGATAAATGCGACAGGCAAGCACACGAATGCAAGCGGTATTAAAAGCGAGATACTGCACGCAAATGCAATCATGCAAAATTGATTTATTTTTCTTTTTTTTTATATTTGGCATTTTTTTATTTTGTCATAAAAAAGATTTTTTTGTTTACAAATATGCACATTTTCTCTTTTCCATTTTTTGTTGTTTTTATCATTTCAATTTTTTTTCTTGCTAACGCCTGGCAAGCACTCAAATGGCACCTAACCTACGTGAGAACAGGAGTTTCTTACTAACCTCCCAGGTATCCTAAGTGCACATCTAGGTTGATTTGGTCCTCTAGACCCCTCGAATGATGATCCCGCCGGCTAAGACTTACCCTGATGACAATACCGTCATGCCATGCTTAGGCTCCCAGTCGCTTCCGACCACAGGGATTCACCCAAAAGGTGTTTGAGGTAAGAGATTTGCCCGACCCGGGTCTGTTTCCTCAAAACTCTAGATGGTATATGATGGAACACCCTGGAACCCTAACGACCAACCGCGCGACGCTGACCCAGAATCAGACGCCGTCGCACCCATAGGTGACGCGCTTGCATTGGCCTAAGCCCGAGGTTAAACAAGAAGACATCAAGGCGGTAAACAGGGGTCTTGACCAGCCAGAAACACGGAGACTCCTTCGCAGCGATAGCTTTTTCTTTTCAAAGTAGGCAACCATATGTGTATATTAAAATAAGGTCGCAGACCCTGGGCAGTTTTCACCCTTCAGAAACTCCATCGAACCTTCATCTTTAGAGGAAGAAGGAAGAGCGTGGGGGATAAACCTCCTGAGAGGATCGGTAAAACCGTTAACTCAGCGAGCGAATAAGGGCCCATTAACTCTTTCCTTTCGGACAACTTCGGACCAAATCTCGAGCATTTACATTCCACGGCCCCTTTTGTGGATTCAGACTTTTGCTTTGAGGGGTTCCGTTTATCGCAACAGGCACGGTCACGACCAGACTTTTCTCTTGATTTTGATTTTGTATTTCTTTTTGTGAGGGAGATATAGTCGTTTGACGTTTGTGGGCTCCCTTTTTGTATGCCTGCGGGGACACTGCCCTCTTCTCGTGCTCTGATCGATGCTCGAGGAAATGGATCCTACTCTTGCCTTTGGGGTTTGAGTTTCGGTTTCTCATGCTCAGCGTTTTAAGGGCGCCGACTGTCTCATTTGGTCGAAGAAAAAAGAATAAAGATTACAGCTTCCGGAGATCTTCTGGGTGGGGCCCCACCGTAGGTGATGCTACCGACTTTTTTGAATAAAATACATAAGTGAGCACATGTTAGCTTCCTTCGAGCGAGCATAGGCCGACGTGGCCGGACAGGGATCTCCACGGTTCTGGCAAATCAAGACCCGGTGCCTACCAAGCCTTAATGGGCCCTATCCTAACATGAAGGTTAGATGCAGTGACTTGACTATATGGTGACCACCAGGCATTGGCATTTTGAATTTTCCATATTTTTAGTGGTTTTCAATATTTCTTTGTTTTTGATATTTTTATCTTTTCATCATTTTTTTTTGTTTTGTGCTAAGGGTAGTATTTCTTAAGATAAAGCCCATTCCAAGGGTGGGATAACTCGGTCCCTTCGGCGTTGATTAGCTTGTAGGCGTTGCCGGGGTACACGGCTTGAATTACAAATGGTCCTTCCCAATTGGGTTGGAGCTTAGAACGCGGCCCTCCAGGTTTGACAAAAATTCTTTTTACGACCATCTCACCGACTTTGAATTTTCTCTTAACGACTTTCTTTTGGTAAAAGCGAGCGAGTCTATTTTGATACACACGCGCGTGTTCGGCAGCGGCCAGCCGCTTCTCATCCAAGAGTTCCAACTCGGCGAGGAGTGAATTACGACGATCGTCGAGGGGAAATTCCTCGTCCAATTGTACCCTGAGAGAAGGGATCAGAGTCTCGTATGGGACTACCGCTTCCATACCATAAGTAAGGGCAAATGGAGTCTGCCCGGTGGGGGTACGGATTGAAGTGCGATAGGCCCATAGGGCTTCGATAAGTTTTTCTGGCCAGTCTGAAAACTTACTAGACTCGCTGGTTTTTTTGATGATTTTGAGCAATATTTTATTGGTGGCCTCTGCTTGGCCGTTACCTTGTGGGTAATAAGACGATGAATGATGCAATGCAATTGCGTACCTTTTGCAGAGGTCCTGTAGGTCCTGAGAAATGAACTGTGGCCCATTGTCGGTGACGATCGTGCTTGGGACGCCGAATCTGGCGAGGATGTTCTTCATGATGAACTTGCAGACTGTTGACGCCTTGATTTCCGCGTAAGCTTCGGCTTCGGCCTATTTGGTGAAGTATTCCATCACAGTAAGGATGAAAGATTTCTGCTTGGTGAGGGAATTGGGATCACCTAGGGGACCAATGATGTCGAATGCCCATATGGAGAAAGGCCACGGGGAGGATATTGGGTGAAGTGAGGAAGATGGTGAATGGATTTTATCGGCGTGAAGTTGACACTTGACACACCTACGGACATAGATAGCACAATCCTCTTCCATCGTGGGCCAATAAAATCCTTGGCGAATGATCTTCTTGGCGAGCATCTGACTATTCACGTGGCCACCGCACACACCTGAGTGCGTCTCCTCTACACATTTCCAAACCTCATCGTCACCAAGACATCTTAACAGAATACCAGTAAGGCTCCTCCTATAGAGTAGACCTCCAACCAATGTGTATTTCTGAGCCACCCTTCTTATGGCTTTCTTGTCCTCTGTGGTGGCCCCTTCAGGATAAGACTGATCTTGGCAGTATTTGACGATTTCATAGAACCATGGTTTCTCTTCATCAGCCAGTTCTTCTTCGGCCTCTGCCAACATGATCTCCCTCTTCTCAAGGATATCTTCCTGCAGGATCTTTCTTGCTATCCTGTCTTTGATGTTTACGTAGGAAGCATCATCGATTGCAGGGGCGTGAAGTTTGTAGATGGAAATGGACTTAAACCATCTTCCTAGAGGGAACCTTATGGATGATGCCAACGAGGCGAGGGCATCGGCGAGAATATTCTGATGACGAGGGACATGAACAAAGATCAGTTTTATGAACAGTTTGGCAAAGGCAGCAGTGAGTTTTTGGTATGGCTTGAGTTTGGGATCGCGAGTGCGATATTTAGTGAGCACCTGGCGAAGGATGAGTTGACTATCACCTATAACTCGCAACTCAGTGATACGAAAAGAATGAGCGAGTTCTAGGCCAGCTAGAAGAGCTTCATATTCGGCTATATTGTTGGTAACTGGAAATTTGAGCTGGTATGCCAATGGGAATGTGAGGCCTTCAGGCGACAGGAGGGCGATGCCGATTCCTCTCCCTTGAGAATTCAGAGCTCCATCAAAATATAGCATCCACATTGGCTCCTCTGATTGGTTGACGGACATTAGTTCCTCATCTGGAAACTCTGATTGGACGGGATCAAACTTGGGAAGAGGATGGTGAGCGAGATGCTCGGCTATGGCATAGCCTTTAATCGCCTTTTGCTGGATGTAGGTGATGTCGAACTGAGAGAGAAAACTTTGCCAGCGTGCTAGCCTATCCGTAAGGACGGATTTCTCCAGAAGGAATTTGATAGGATTCATTCGAGCAATCAAATGGACCTCATGAGCCAAGAAGTAGTGCTTCAATTTCTGCACTACCCAAACGAGGGCAGTACAGGTTTTCTCCATGACGGTGTACTTCTGCTCACAGGGATTGAGAAGTTTGGACAAGTAATAGGTTGCCCGTTCCTTGCCTTCTTCATCAGCTTGTGCGAGGACGGCTCCCACGGAGTCATTCAAGACTGAGACGTAAAGGATCAGAGGTTTTTCTGGTTTAGGTGGAATGAGAACGGGTGGACTAGCCAGATATTCCTTCAGCCCTTCAAAAGCTTTCTGACATTTAGAATTCCAGTGGAATTCTACCCCTGGCTTGGTCAACTCGTAGAGAGGTCTACACCTTTGTGAATGTTGGGACACAAACCGACGAATAAACTGTAATCTCCAGATTAAACCTCGGACTTCCCTCAAATTCTTGGGAGGCGGCATATCCCTGATAGCCTTGGCTTTGTCGGGATCTATCTCGATCCCTCTCTTACTCACAATGAACCCCAGCAATTTACCCGACGACACACCAAACACACACTTTTTCGGGTTCATTTTCAATTGGAACTCCCTTGACCTCTGCAAGACCTTAGCTAAAACTTCTGGATGCTCCATCCTGGTCCTTGATTTCACCAATAAGTCATCCACATACACTTCCAGATATATGTGCATCATGTCATGAAATATGGCCATCATCGCTCTTTGGTAAGTAGCTCCAGCATTCTTTAACCCAAACGGCATGACCACGTAATAATATGTTCCCCAAGGGGTAGTGAATGACGTCTTTTCCTGATCCTCTTCTGCCAAACGAATTTGATTATATCCTGAAAATCCATCCATGAATGAGAGGGTCTCATATCCTGCTGTGTTATCGATCAACACATCAATGTGAGGCAAGGGAAAATCATCCTTTGGACACGCGCGGTTAAGGCCCCGGAAGTCGATGCAAATCCTGACTTTCCCATCTTTCTTCATGACCGGGACAATGTTCGCCACCCATTGAGGATAAAGAACGACTCTAATGAACCTGGCTTTGTGGAGCTTATCGACATCTTCTTTCATTTTCAAAGCCATTTGAGAGTGGAAATGCCTTAACCTTTGTTTTACCGGGACGGACCCTGGTTTTAAGGTTAAACGGTGTTCGACCAGGGTTGAATTTAGACCCGGCATATCCTCGTAGCTCCATGCAAACGTGTCCTTATATTCCTTGAGAACCTCAATTAATGCCTCTTCTTCAGAGGGTGGTAGGTTGTCACTTATGAGGATGATCCTAGGGTCTTCCTCAGTTCCCAAGTTGACTTCTTTGGTGGATTCTTCTACGGCGGTTGACGGCTCGTCGAATCTCCTCATTCCACTAGCGTATACGCCCGCCGCATCCTCATATTCTTCACCCTCATCTTCAGTGGGGCATTCTTCATCCGTGATCTCGTAGACTCCATATCCTTCATCAAATGCACAATCGCCCTCACATTCTATTTCTGGTAGCTGGATGGGATTTTCTAACAACTGGGGGATGGCAAGAAGGACCTGACACCTGGCAGCTAAATCTCGAAGGAATCGACAAGGGATCTGCCTACCCTTGGATTTCTTCCAAGGTACCACCCTTGACCTATCATTCCTAGATCGACTGACAATATTTACAGAAGAAGAGGAAGACGAAGAGGATGGTGTAGAATGTACAGGAGAAGACCCCTCAGAGGAGGGGTAGAAAAGGTCGCTCATCGGACCTTGGACGGGTGGTCCGCAGGGCGGGACGCACCCGTGGGATATGTAGGAGGTTTCCTCAACGAAGATGTGTTGTTGGGGAGTTTAAAAATTGACATTTTTTTTCATTTTCATTTTTAATGACAAAGTAGTGAAAAGAGATTGGAAGAGAAAGAAAAGTGGTTATGGCTAGAGGATTGGGAGGCTCGTAGAGCAGATCATGATTGAAAACCTGGCGCGGGTTGAGAAGCCCGCGTAGGTATGTAAGCAAAGAAGGGGACCTGGGAAGATCATCAGACAACTGTCTGGCCCAGGAAGAAGATATCAGCAAAGGCTGAGACGAGTGGATGGAGAAGATGGCGGCTAATGAGCCGTCGATGGCAATGTTGAGGACGGATGAAGATCCGTCGATGACAGGGTCCTTCTGGCGAGGTCGAGGATAGTTTGGAACCTTGGCAAGAGTGGTAATATTCTCTGGTATTCCGGAGATCAATGGTGGTCCTTCAAGCTGCGGAGACGAGAACATCCTTTCCAGTGCAACGGAAATGTCCCGTATGTCGAACCATTTGTTCCACTAGCATTCCGGATCTTTGATCTTGCCTCTTTTGGTGATCCTCGGACATTTTTCAGCCAAATATACAGCATGTGATCTCCCATATGCTTCTCGTGGGTAATCTCTCATCTGAACAACGGGCCCTCTGTTGAAGTGGTTTGATAGAGTCCATGTGAGGGGCTTCCAATCCGCCTTGAATGGTCCTTTGAAGCCTAGGCCAAACCTACGGTTCGGCCTAATTTCCTTTGGCGGTTTGAGCATACCCTGTAATTGTGCGCCCAGACCTTTACCCTGTTGATAGCCGATGTTCCTCATAATCTCCCAACCTTTGGAGTGAAAAGGGAGACATGATGTTGCGGTTGTCCTAACCGGCTCCTTTGGTGCTAGTGGAACGTGAGATAGATCACGCACGTCCAGCAATGACAATATGGGCCGATGAGATGGCCACACAGAGGGCAGAGAGGTGTCGATAGCATCCACTGTGTGAAGGACAGGTGTACTGACCACTTTAATAATCCTCCCATTGTAAGGAAACTTCAGGCACTGATGGTTGGTGGAAGGCACAGCGTCCATGGCTTCGATGTAAGGGTGACCCAGTATAGCCTTGAATGTGGGGTCCATGTCGAGGACATGGAATTCCGTGGGAATTGACATGGGGCCTAGTTCTGCCTTCAGAATAATCATCCCTTGTGGCGGCCTTTTGCTATTGTCATAAGCCGTGACCATGATCGAGGAAGGTCTTATTTGTTCCTCGTTGATCCCACACAACTGAAGGGTGTCCATGGAGATCACATTTATGGAGGCACCCGTGTCCACAAGACACGGGTTTATGGATACCCCATTAATTTTTATTGAAATGCACAATGCATATTTCCGAGCTTCCTTGGGAGCGAGCTCGTAGTTGTGGAATATGATGGCCGGTTGTGTGTCTGTTGGGGTCAGGACGGTCGAAATCTTCTCCACGGGGAGGTCCTCATTAACCATGACTTTTTGAAGGTATTCCATCAAGGCCGCCTGGTGGGATGTGGATCTTTGAAGTAGCTCTAGGATGGAGATCCGAGCATGTGTCTTGTCCAAGTGTTTCAATAGATCATACTGTGTTCCAGGGATAGCTCTTTCTGGTTGTTCTCCATCATCCTTCTCTGGATGAGATTGCTCAGGATTCTGACTGTTGTGGGGGAAAACCCTGTGGAAAATCCTTCCACTCCGGAGCACCATTGCCTGCGGCTTTTGTACCTCTGCGGGGGTAGCAGTGGGTTTTAACAGGGATTTGAGGGGTAGCGGTGGAGGAATGGTTGATGAAGCAGGGGTGACGACGGGATCAGGGATTCTGATGAGGGGTTTGTTAGGTGGAGGCATGGTGGAGGTAGAGGGGATATCGCGCGGATTATGAAGGATAAGGGGTCTGGAAGGTGGAGGTGGAGACGAAGTAGAAGTGGGTAGGGCTTGAAGCGGGCAATGATTTTGAGGTGGGTGATGGGTAATGAGTGGTTTTGAAGGTATTAGTGGTGATATGGTGGAGAAAGACGGGGTTACGTATGGTTGACGGATGATAAGGGGTTTAGAAGGCGTAGGGGTAAATGTGGTAGAGGTGGATGGTAAAGTGGGGGAGTGGGAGAAGATGAGAGGGCGTGAAGGCGTAGTGGAGAGTGTCGGTTGATAGGGGATCAGGGTACGGATGAGAGGGCGTAATGGTAGTGGAAATGGTGAAGGTGATACTGACGCGGGTTGATGAGAGAGAGGTGCTACCCGGGCAAGGCAAGGGTGTTGCGTGATGATAGGATTGGCGGTAGAAAGAATGGAGGTACTTTCCTGGTGCCACACTTGCTCTCTCCCGACTTCCGGGAAGGAGGAGATGGGGTTAACCTGATGATTGGGCTGTTGGTGCTCCGGTAATGGATTCTGGATTATGCCCATGTCGGGCTGTTGTTGTGGGGCCTGCTGAGGCTGTTGTTGTTGTTGTGGTTGCTGCTGCTGCTGCTGTTGTAACTGCTGCTGTGGCCTATGAGGAGGTCTCCTAGCCTTAAGAGCGGCGACGTATCGTCTCATTTCATCCCAATCTATTTGATGTTCATCATTCATATCGTGGATGTAATCTTTGAAATGGAAGCAGTAATCTACTGTGTGTCCTGGCTGCCTGTGGTAGACGCAGTATTTGGAGGTATCAACATTTGGGGGCCACACGGGCCTTTCTCTGGGTAGGGCGAGTTGGTTTGATGCCATGAGGGCATTAAAAATGTCTGCTAAGGTTTCTGGCAATGGTGGATAGTAGGCTCTCTTGGGACCGAGCGGCCTCCTTTGTTGCTGTTGGGGACCATAGTTCCCCGGGGGTGGAACTTGGTTGTACTGAAGCGGTGGTTGTTGTTGCTGAGGTTGTGGTTGTTGTTGCTGGGGTTGACGTAATGGAGGCATATTATCCTGAGGTGGATTATTTTGGGGTGGAGGACGAAGAGGGAAAGGACCTGGTTGGAGGGGAAGTCGGGGCATTTGTGGAGGCCTTGGGTTGACTGCATAGTTGGCATTGTTGACCGCACCCACTTGCTCATTTGTCACGACCCCTTCTGTGGCTCCGCCCGGGACACCAGCGCCTGTTTTTCTGACCACTTTGGGCTTCGGCGACTAAAACATGTTCATAATGGGGGAGTCTTTTAACTGGGTTTGGATGTACCGGGCCCTTTCATAGAGTTCCTCCATTGTAGTAAGTTTATTCATGGCCAGGACGTGTCTGAACTGTGGGGTTGCATTAGACACAATCATCTTCACTTGTTCGGGCTCGGAGAGGGTATCCCTTATTCTTTCCGCCAGAGACCTCCATCTATCAGCATAGCGGACAAAATCTTCGTCGGGCTTCATCTTTTCGGCCACTAGGTCGGTAATGGAGAGTGAGGGACCGACCCTATCCCTATATTTCTGCAAGAACCTTCTCTGGACTATTTCAAAATTCTCGGCCTCGCGGGGCTCCAAGGAATAGAACCACTCAAGCGCGGGACCATCCAATGATCTCCGAAAGAGGTATGCCAGGGACCTCTGATCGTTTTGCCAATAGGAGGATTCATACATGAAATCCTTGAGGTGAATGAAGGGGTTGCCGGTACCATTGTATCTGCGGTACGTGGGCATTTCGGAGGGAGGAAGATGAATGACGGGAAGGATTGGCAAAGCAACCTCCGGGGTGGCTTTCACGTCCACCATCTTCTCAGATTTTGAAACTGCTCGTCCATGCGATTGAACCTATTGAGGAGCGATTGGGCGAGCTCCTCTGGAGGTGAAGGTGGCACTTGCCACTGGGGGAGAAACTGTCTCCCGGAGACTTGAGGGGGGAACCCAGAATGAGAGGGAGCTGTCGGACCGCCGACAGTTGGCCCTGGCTGAAGCGGTGTGTGGGGAACAACGGGAGTTTGAGATTGTGACGGGAACTGGAATGAGGGTGGTTGTTGGCTCGCTTGTCCTTGAAGCGAGGGAGACTGGATGGCTTGCGCCAATGAAGGAGATGGAATGGCCTGCACGGACTCTTGGAGAGGTGCGATGGCCGGAGTTGATTCCTGGGGCGTGGGGGAAACAGATTTCCCCTTCAGAATGGCCTGGAAGGCCCGGAGCTGTTCAGAGGTAAGCTCCGTGTTGGCGAGGACGCCCAGTAAGGAAGAGATATCCTGTGGTGGGGACGTGTCCCCGGCAATAACCTGCACCTCATGCGAGGGCTCATGAGAAGGACCCGAGTCCATAGCATAGACTCGCGGGTCGGCTGACAAACCACGACTAGGGTGGTTCTCCTCAAAAGACTCGTGAGCCATGCTCACAGTTTTCCCAGAACGCAAAAACATACACTAGCAAGCAGGTAGCAGAGATTATCAAACAAGTGGATGCCTTTACGCCTTTTTTTGTGTTTTGATTTTGATGATTTTTTTTATATTTTTAGCAAGATCCGAAGTTCACACAAAATAGGGGCCCTAGTTTATTTTTGTTTTACCGCCGTGTCAGCTAGGGTCTCTCGTCTCACCACGAATGAAATGACTAACTCCGGGGAACTTCAATGGTACAACCAGCCCAGTGAACGAAGAGGAGATTCTTCGATGTCGGGGACTTACGGAGGTCCCAGTGGAGGAGATTCTAGTCCGTTGAGAGGAATTCTCAAACGGAGAGTCCTTCCTTCACCGGGAAAGGGTGATCCTTAAAAAAAATGAAAAAAGGATAGAAAAGAGGGATGGATGCATGCAATGAAATGCTGACAGTGATATGGAGTGGGAAAACAACAGAAATAACAGACATATAATAAACAAACAACCAATCAAAACTGACAGTGCTGCCGTGAGCACAACGGGGGCGCGCACGGGCGCCAAGGTGGAGAGGCACGGATGGTGCCGAACTTGCAAGGGTAGCCGAAAGGAAACAGTAGAAGTCCCACCGTGATCGCCAATCTGTGAGCGACGTCACGCGGTTCGGGGAGCGAAGAGGACGAGGAGCGCGCGGGCTCCTCTTTTGTTTGCTGCAACACAGAAATAAGAGAAGAGAGAAGGGGCCACCACGGGAGATTACTCCGGCGGGGCGAGCGGGACAAATGTAATATAGCAAGATATGGGGGTTAAACGGCCATAGCGGGAAGTGACTCGCCGCGGCCTCGGGGGGACGGGAATGGTGCAGAAATTAAATAGCAAGAATTGAAACGGCCATTGGGGAAGTGACTCGCCGCGGCCTCGAGAATATGAGCAGATAAGAATATAACAAATATAAGGAGAATATAAAGAGCGGGAATTTAAACGGCCATTGGGGAAGTGACTCGCCGCGGCCTCGAGAAATGAATAGATAAGAATATAAGAATATAAGAACGGGAATTTAAACGGCCATTGGGGAAGTGACTCTCCGCGGCCTCGAGAATATGAATAGATAAGAATATAACATATAAGAACGGGAATTTAAACGGTCATTGGGGAAGTGACTCGCCGCGGCCTCGAGAATATGAGCAGAATATAACAGAATATAAAGAATATAAGAACGGGAATTTAAACGGCCATTGGGGAAGTGACTCGCCGCGGCCTCGAGAACAAGATGTGATCGCCAGGGGCCAAAAGACCCCAAAATAAAGAAAGTGATCGCGCCTACCTCAAGAGCGGGAGATGGCGGGTTGCTTCTTCCTCCCCCTTCGGCCGGCCGACGGAGAGGGCTTTCCTTGGGTACCCTTGCAAAACAACGACAAACAAGTAACGAGTGGATTAGAAAGATGAAGGTGTAGTATTCAAATCCTTACGATAAAAATAACGAAATGATGGCAAGACACACACCTGGTTGGTGTTGTCTTTTAAACCCCTCTCGGACTCGAGTAGGAGGAAAATGAGATGATGGATGCAAGAAGTATGTAAGAAGAGGCGCCCTTATGAAGGGGGATAGATGATGCGAGATGATGAATGCAAAAGAACTACGAAGAAAAGGAAAGGATTGGCTTATCGGATGTGCCGATGGTGAAATCCGGCAGAGCTCCGGCAGCGTGGGGACGACGTGGAAGCGCGGTGGATGAAGACGACCTTCCTCTCGCGAGCGTGAGCACCCGAGAAGCTGGCAGAACCTCCACCTACAAAAGACCCCACGGGTTATAAAATGACTCCGGTAGCCTCTGGGCTCCGGCAGCCTATCAGATCTCTTAGAAGCTCCCCCAGAACTGAGGGGGTGGGCCTCTATTTATAGGGCTCCGGAGGGTGGAGGCGTCCAGGACCCTGGACACCTCCATCAGGGCCGAACTAATATTTTATTCTATTTTTATTCATTTTTTCGGAATATTTTTGTGGAGACGTCCAGGGCCCCGGACGCCTCCAACAGGTCCACCGAACACCACCGACGGCCGCACGCGGTTTGGCACAACGCGTGGTTTTGTGAGCGGCGCCTCGTGATTTTGAAATGGGCGCGTCTAGCTGCCTGGACGTCTCCACAATTTGGATTTTTTCACACACGACAAACGGTCGTTCGGTGGCCGGCGCCCGTGAGGGAGTTGATGGAGGCGTCCAGGGGCCTGGACGCCTCCAAGAAAATATATTATTTGATTTTTGTTTGGTCTTCTTATGCCAACTGGCATATATATTTTTTATATTTGTTTTTATGGAGGCGTCCAGGGGCCTGGACGCCTCCATTAATATATTATTTTTTGTTTTGTTTTGTCTTTTTATGCCAACTGGCATATATATATTTTTTATATTTTTTTATTTTTTTTTATGGAGGCGTCCAGGGGCCTGGACGCCTCCATTAATATATTATTTTTATTTTTGTTTTGTTTTTATGCCAAAGCTGGCATTTTATATTTTTTATACTTGTTTTTATGGAGGCGTCCAGGGGCCTGGACGCCTCCATTAATATATTATTTTTTTAATTTTATTTTGGTTTTCAGCTTGAAAAATAAATTAAAAGAATGGGGGCATCCAGGGGCCTGGACGCCCCCATAAAGACCCACCCGGGTCCTCAGATCAGCCGTTGGCGGCCGCCCGGCAGACACCCTTCTTGGTTCCGGAACCTCCTGATGCGTCTGACTGGTGTTGATGCCGTCCGAATGCCGTGACGAGACGATTCCGGATGCCGAAAAGGGCAGAAGAAGACTCAAGAAAAGGAAGCACTCAAGTGATTCAAAACGCGTAAGCCGTCGCGGGACGTTGTATAGTGATATGAGACTTTCTCAGGAGACGTCAGGAATAGCGTGTCTACAAATGCATGTGCAGACTTGCATGAGACAGATGCTTAGACCATGCCTAGTATGCATGTGCTTAGGCTAGAAAGCGTGCACCGACTTGCTACAGTGTGTGCACTGACCTCAGTGTGCAAACTGCCATGTATGCATCGACTGCTATAGTGTATGCACAGACCTTATTGCGCATGTTATGAAAATATGCTCGGACCTTATGCTAAACATGCACAGACCTTAATGTGAGCACGGCAAAACCTGCACAGACCATATTGGCCACTAGCAAATGTGCTCGGACCTGTAGCATGCCTAAGGTAAGTATGCACCGACTCCAGTATGGCTAATACCAAATGTGCACCGACGCTTATAATGCAAACATGGAATGTGCACCGACGCTATCAATGCTAACATGAAATGTGCATCGACACTATGTATGGCTTACATAGACTATGCACCGACTTTATCAATGCTAACACCAAATGTGCATTGACCATATATATTCGATGCAGAAAACATGCACAGACTTCATCTAGTCATATGCAAACATGCACAGACTTCATTGTGCATATATGACATGTGCACAGACCTCAACTGCTATCGCTGGCAGATGTGCACGGACTTTGCACTGTAGACAGTCCATATGCACAGACCTTATAACATGCATAGGGCAAATGTGCACCGACCTTGGAGTATGCAAGGAGGAAATGTGCACCGACCTTGGAAGGTCAAGTGCACAGACCTCAAAACCTGCACTGACCTTGTGATGCTTTGTGCAAATGTGCACATACATGAAAACATGCACAGACCTATAAGTGCGTGAACTTTAAAACATACACAGACCTATATGAACGTGGACTACACAATGTGCTCAGACCTATATGAGCATGAACTACACAATGTACTCAGACCTATATGAGCATGAAAAAATGTGCACTGACTTGTCTTTATGTTAAAGATAGAAATGCACATACTTAAATATGCTAAGACTTGAAACATGCTAAGACATAAAATGTGCTCAGACCTAAAACACTCACAAACCTGAGACACGCTCATACCTGAAAACCTGCTTAGACCTGAAGCATGCTTAGACTTGTATGAAAATGGTTTGTCCTGCGTATTTTATATGCTTTAACCTTGAACATGTGTAACAGTGCATTGACTTAATATATATGACTCTGCAGTATGCACTGACTTATGATCAACAGGGAAGGCATCCATACACTACACTTCATATCTGTTGAAGTATGGTTTTTATGATAACTAAACTTCTTGTGTGATGCCTTAGTTTTGACGGTTGTTGAAGTCATGGTTTTGATGCTCATGTGCGATTAAGTGAATGGTGATAACTAAACTAAATGGTTGATTGTTCCTGACGATTGGTTAAATATGATTGACTTGAACATGTGCTTTGAATGCTTCCCATGCATACTCTTCATGGAGCTTGGCTACATACATGCATTTGTGAAAGCAACAATTGTTCCAATCTTATATGTGAAATTGGGTCTCAATATAAATCACTTTTTGAACTCTAATACATATTTCACATATCATTTTGAGCTTGCATTATGTTAAAATAACTCATGAGAAACTTGCTTGAAAATTAGAATCATGGTACTTATATCTTGCTCAAACGGTTTACAATAAGCTCTTGTTGATTGATTGAAATTACCAAATGGCCAATGTGGTTTCATACATGTACTTCATGATATTACCACATGAATTATTGATCAAAGTCCTAATACTTTTTTCTATGGTTTTGTAGGTCAAAACACTCAACATATATTCCCCAAGATCAAAGGAGTTTGAAGCCTCAGACTTAAATGGGTTGCAATGGAGTTCGGGGGTGAAAACCTAAAAAGTATCATCCTGCAGAACTATAGGTCGACCGCCCCAGGTCGATCGACAGCAGCGGTCGACCGCCCCAGGTCGACCTAAAATGCCAGGGATCAAATTTCTACAGGATTCTCAGCAGCGGTCGACCGCCTGCTTCCACAGGTCGACCGCCAGCCCCGAGCCAACATATGTTGACTTTGTTTTCTACTTCGAGAAGAGCCTTTCTCCTTGTAATTCTTTAATCCTAATGACACCACATCACCCACAAAATGTGGATCTGGTCTGGGGGATGTCCATGGACCATTCAAGGGCTATAAAATATCTCATTTGGAGCCATAACCCTAACAATCCAAGAGATCCAAGGGGAGGCTGTCCAAGGAGGAAGAAGAGGGTACTGTAGCTCCGTGAACAATACCTCGTGCAGCAAGTTCTTCATCTATCTCCAACCCATTCAAGGTACTTATGAAGCCAACAATCATCTATGAATTGAAGGAGCAAGCAACCAACAAAGAGAGATCAAGGGGGAGACTATCAAGCACCATCTGAAGCCAAGAAACTTCCAATCAAGAGAAGAAGTAATTCAAGAGTTTCAAGAAGAGATCAAAGGAAGGTTATTGAAGTGAAGAAGGAATCAACGCAAAGATCTGCAACATATCTTCAAGGGGAGCCAAATTAGGAGCTTTCTAAACTGTGGTTTATTTACATTTATGTTTTGTGCTTTATAGTTTCAGATTCGTGTTCCATATAAACTGTAAGCATTCGTGTGTTTGTGGATCAAGTTAGATCCGTGGTCGTCGTGTTCCATTCGTGTGTGCGTAGGTCTTCCTAGATCTACGTGTGTGTTTGATTTTATTCAGATCATAGTGTTTGTGTGTGTATAGTGCTGCATCTGTCGCAGCAAGTGTGTGTGTTGTTGATCCGGTTGTTGGATCATGTTGGACACCTCGTCTCCGTGTGTGTGTGTGTGTTGGGGCGCATCCCCGTGTGTGTGTGGGCAGGCGTCATCCTGCGTGTATGGTTGGAGCGTCGTCTCCGTTTGGGGATTTATCCCCGAGTGAAGCCGCACCCAGTTTGGTGAGGGGTGGATGTAGGATTGCCGTCGTTGCATCCGAACCACCTTAAAATCGCTGTGCATTGTGGTTTGGGTTGTGCATGTGTGTGGTTTGATTGTTTTATTTCGTTACATGCTCGTGTGGGAACGGAGAGATTGAGAGAATTTGTTTAACAACTTTCAACTTCCTAATTAGTGTTTATCACATATTTCAAAAAGCCAAAAGTTTCCTTAAAATTTGTAAACACCCAATTCACCCTGCTCTTGGGTGTCATTGATCGCGGGACTTCAATTGGTATCAGAGCCAAGGCTCCAATTTCATAGATCTAACAATCTAGAGTGATCCAGATCAATGACTACCATGGTGTACACCCTGAATTCTCCACCGGTGTTTGATGGTTGCAATTTCGATTTGTGACTAGGAAGAATGTGCAGTCTTGTCAACTCATATGACCTTAAGCTATGGAAGCTTATTTCACATGGTCCTTATGAATTGCCTAAAGAAAAAAATGTCTGGACTGCAAATCAAAAACTTAAACATGATCAAAATTGTTTGACTCTAAAATTGCTTATTGCTGCAGTTGATTCTAATCATTTCCCTTTTGTTTCTCGTTGCAGCTCCGCAAAGGAAATATTGGATGGATTAACAGACTTCAAGGAAGAGCATGAAGACAGCTGTCTTGTGACAGGCACGAGTGAACAAGGGAGTGAACAGCCAAGTGGATCAAGCTCAAAGGTAAATTCTGATTCTGATAATGAAGATGAATTTAGGTATGAAGATTTACTGAATGCATATGATGAGCTTGCTAATAAATATGAGAAGGTTAAGTCTGAAAACAAAAAATTGAAAAAGAATGTTAGATAAAATAAATGTGATTCTCCATGTAAAGAATGCTCGCACTTGAAGGAATTGATTGATGGTCATGTGTTTGACATTGAGATTCATAAAGATCAAATTTCTTCTTTGAGAAATGAAAACATAGAGCTGAGAGAGAGAGTAAGTCTTATGAACAATGGTCAAAATGAGTTTGCTCATAATAAAAATCTTGAAATAGAAAATGAGAAACTGAAGGAATTGAATAGAACCATTTCTGAAAGATTACTTACTTTTGAAAAAGAAAAATCTATGAATATTGATCAATCTGAAAAAGTGCATGCTTTGTTGCAAGAAATTGAAAGTCATAAAACCATCAATGTTACTTTACATGAACAAGTCAACTCCTGTGAAAATAAACTTCTTTCCTATGAATTGCACATCTCATCACTTAAAAAGGAAATCCTTGATTTGAATACTTCATTGTCTAAATTTGTTAATGGTCAAGAAAACTTGGACAAAATGTTGGGAATGAAAGTGAACTTTCAAAGAGAAGGGCTAGGCTATAATCCGATCAATAAAAAGAAATTTGAAAATAAATTGTTTACTTCTTTTGTCTCGAATTCGGATGTAGCTAGTACCTCAAATGCTCACCCAGTCCAGCATGCTATCAAGAAAACTCAAAAATGTGATGATAAGCAGAAAGTGAACCGAACCTCAAAGTTGAAAAATAATTCTTCTTGTACAATTGATCATGCTAGGAAAAATAATGCTAAACACCATGTTTTCAACAAAAATCCTTCCTATTTTTATT
This sequence comes from Amorphophallus konjac, assembly GCA_022559845.1. NCBI lineage: Eukaryota > Viridiplantae > Streptophyta > Magnoliopsida > Alismatales > Araceae > Amorphophallus > Amorphophallus konjac. Next base: position 163,325,301 of record CM040128.1, read on the forward strand.
GTGGTAAATGTGGTCACATGATGCTTGAATACTTTGTTAAGAAAAATGATGACTTGAAAGCATGTGAAAACCAAGCTGTTTTGAAAAATGTAAAGAAAGCTTTCACCAAAAAATCTTCCATGCATTACAATCACTATGGTAAAAGGGGTCATACAACTTCACATTGCTGGTTATTGTTGAAGAGAAAGAACTCCCACTCAACACATCATGCTCACACACACATATCAGTAGAACCAATGAGAAGGAAAAATGTGATGCCACGTGCTCCCCTCCATCACTTTGGCAAATCAGAGAATGTTAAGCATGATTGTTTTCTAAAGAAAAATGATGATTTGAATGTTGTCAGAAATTGGAGACCACATGCCCATGTTGCTGCTAACCCACAAGGACCCAAGATGGTTTGGGTACCTAAGAATGCCAAATGAGAAATCTGTTTTGCAGGTGTGACATATGAATGTAAAGTATGAAATCTGTCTTTGTCAAAAAGGTAAGGCACACGGGTAAAGTGGCATAAGTCAGGTTGGAAGAAAAATCAAAAATGAAATTTGAAGATCAGGTGATATATCTCCTACTTTATGTAGTGAATGTGTCATGTCTCAACTTACTTTGTGTCACATAGTCATGTAATCTTGCATATACCTTTACATGCATTTCATTCATAGTTGTTTGCATATTTGTGCGCATATCAATTGTCATATAGCATCTTTGTATAAAGAAGACCTTGAAGATTTATGAAAGCATGATTTCACTACATACACTGAGATTGCATATACTTTCACGTATTGTCATGTATAAGTTGAACATTGTGTATTCATGCCATAATGTAATTGCAATCCCCCTGCCTTCATCATCCATGATTAGATAGTATATTAAATGGTGACATGTGGAAGGGCAGGTTACGCCTGTCTGAAAGCTATCACTACGTGTGAGGTGATCTTCGGATCTAAGTTCTCCGCCTTGTACTATGAGTCATTTACTTAAATAATTGCATATGGTGTTGGATTGTTACTAAACATCTTGCATTCATGTACACACTAAGGGGGAGCAACCACATTCGTCATATGGGCTTAATATTTAGGTTCAAACATGAGTCATGCATTGCATCTAGAGCTGTCTAGGGGATGTTGGTTGTTAAAAGAATTTGTCATGCCATTCTTAATAAATCTGAATCGAAACTGATAAATCAAATCTTCTTGTCCTTGGATGCAGATCATACTCCCAAAAGCCAAATGATAATGGGCTAGTCATGACCAGGCTTGAATCAATTAAGGAACACCTTGCAAGGAGAAAAATGTTAAGAAATTTCTCCACCACCACCAGGAGATAGGAAATGATTTTGATGAGTACCCAAGGCATGGTATGAAATGCGCACATCTCTTTTGACTGAGAATTGGTTGAATGGGTAAGGTTGATTAAACACATCTCATGAGAAAATAAGGTAAAAGATACTTTAGTGGTTCAAGCATATGTGGATGATATCACTCTTTAAACTACTAATAATGCCGGAACTACTAATAATACATTTTCTGAACAATTTGTAGGGATTTTTGCAAGGAGATTTTGGTATAAGCCTCATGAATGAACTGAATTTTATTCATCTTTGGATTGCAGGTGGAAGGCTTGGATCAAAATGGATTCTCAAGCAAAGGTATGAAAAGTAAAATCTGAAGTACTAACCGTCGTGGGGTTAGCAATCTTAGTGCATGAATGTCTTCGATCTTGTCATCTAAACTAAGGTAATTCAACCTCGTCAGTTCATGCAATGGTCTTTTGTCACTTGGTGACACTTTAGGATGACAGGTATTGATTCAAAACTTGAACTGTCATTCTCCATTCTGTTGTGATTAACTTGCTTATTGGTTGAATGAAAACTGAAAATCTTGAACTTTATGTTGACCTTTGAACATTCTTCAATCTGATTGCTTGAGCACATTTAAGCTTAATTGAGTATCTGGTATATTAAATACTGAGTAGTGAAAAGGTGGATTATCTTCACCTGGAAACTCTCACTATGCGTGAGTTGGTCTTTAGACCAAAGTTCTCTGCCTTGTACCAGAACTGGAAGAAATCGATTGTTTGGCCTTAAAAAAATTTCTGATGCTATTTTTTGCTTCTTGTTAGCTAGCCCCATGTCATAAGAGAAACATTACAGTTTCACTGAATTTTTCTGTGATTCATGTTTTTGTCAAAGGGGGTCTTGCTAGCTAAACAAGTTGAAATGAATGCTATTTCATTCTCTATTGACTGAGTGATCTCTAGTTGAAACATGCAACATGCTCATGATGAATTGCTTCAAAATTTCTAAAATTGATCCTTGTTAAAGTGAAGAGTTCTGCAATAGAAATGTCAACTCCTGAATGACTTGTGTTTGATTTGAAAACCTTTGAAAATCTGTCCTTAACAATCTCTGACAATAAATGGTTTCCACTGCATGCCAAATGATTTCAGCACCTTTGTATATAAACCACTCGTGATGAACAATGTTTCATGCTCATCTTTCAAATCTGAATTGCTCTCTTATATATAGTGTCATTTTTGATCTTGCATTCCATTCTCACATGGTTATAGGTTGCATGCATCATAATTCAATGCATAAGGTGCTTTTAGATCATGCAAATGAAAATCAAGTCCGAATCACTTTGCACATTGCATCATATTCTCATATGCTCATATGTTGTATTGCGTTGGAACTCATGCATTAGTCGCACTTAGTTCATTCAGTTGGCATCCATTCAATTGATATCAAATTGTCCATTCAATTGGTATCAAATTGACATCACATTGCTCGCATGCATGTTATAATGCATTTGCATGAACTCCCCAATGTGTGCTTGTGTGCTATTATATGCTATTCAACCCCATCCCTTGGTATTTCTATGGCCTTATGTCTTCTTGATAAATAATGTTGCATTTGAGTCATTATTGGAGTGCGTCATATCGTTCACTCTGGGAGAGTTTATATTTCATAAGTGCATATATTTAGGGGGAGTTGCACTGTTATGTATTCATGATATTTTTAGTATACATGCTGAATCAAATTCGCACACTTCATGCACAAATTAAATGTGAAAATGAGTGTTAAAGATAAGGATATATGAATTTCTTTTCAACACTCTCGAGATGTTGAACTTGCTGCATGTATGTTGAAGAGACAGTTGAGGAAAAAGCTGCCTACCCATCCTTGTTTAAAAATTTGGTTGAAAATGAAAGATAGAGCAATGCTCGGTCTCACTGAGTAAACTGGGCACATGTCACCTGAGACGTGATGTGGTTCATATCTGAAAAGTGTTGACTAGTATCTCTGTTCAAAATGAGGTGAAATGGTTCAGTATTCTGAGTAACCGGGGATTCTGGCATGAGCTCCATACATCTACTCGCGTAAAAAGGAATTATTTGAACTTGATCACTCTTGAAAAATTCTGACTATCATGTGATCTTGGTTAGGTTGAAAATTTTTGGTGAAAATACATTGTGGTAGAGCGTAGTCTCCAATATGCTGTTCTCAAAATTGAAGTGCAGTCAGTAAAATGTCTCCTTGTGTTAATCTGAAAATCTAAATATCCATATTGCAACTATCATCTTTCATGTTTCTCACTTACATATTTGAAAATTTGATTTAATATGTATTCAGAAAGTTGATTGACTGCTTTAACAATTGCATGAATCTCCTATACGATTGCACAACCCCCCCATGTGCTACACATGTACATTCCAATTGTCATGACCCTCATGCACCCTTCTTATACCTATCCTCTCTTATATAAGTACGGGGGAACTGTGTTGCATGTACATATACGTATTTATTTGATTGTACATATCATATGGCATCACTTGCATGTGCTGCATCTCATGCATTTCAAACCACAAATCAAAAATTAAAATTTTAAAAATCCATCACACTCCAAAAATGATTTTTGAGTTCAAAAAAAAATTGGCCTAGTTATTTTTCATTTCATTGTATTGAGTTTCATGTGATTGCATTCATATTGTCATCATGTTTATTCAGTTGCATTGCATGCATTCATAGTGTCACATGTTTGCATTGAACTATTATACATTTCCACAGAAATTTTAAAAATCAAAATAAACTCTCTTATTTTGTCCTCCTACTCTTGCATGTTGTAAAAGTCTGACATAGGATCTAGCTTTTAAATGCTATCCTACTGAACACCTCATCTTGTGAACGTCTCCACTGGCTCATATCCTTGAGGCCAATCATTACTTTCATTTGGTATCAATACTTGCTTGACTGCATTTGCTTTGGATGGTATCAAATTGATTTGTGAGCATAATCACCAATTGGTTTCCTCTGATTGGAATCACATTGCTTTGTTCGTCCATGATTTGCCCTTGTTTCGTCTGATTTGATAAGATGGGCTATTGTTGTTTCTAAGGGAGATAAGCTTGTTGATATTGTTGATCATGTCCCAGGGGGAGAAAGATCTGCATTATCCCGCTTTTTGATTATGTCAAAGGGGGAGAGAAATTGATGATTGTGTTAGGGGGAGAAGAACATGTTATATCCTCTTTTAGTTTGTCATCATCACTTCGTTTGTCATCATCAAAAAGGGGGAGATTGTTGAACTATGATTTTTATGATAACTAAACTTCTTGTGTGATGCCTTAGTTTTGACGGTTGTTGAAGTCATGGTTTTAATGCTCATGTGCGATTAAGTGAATGGTGATAACTAAACTAAATGGTTGATTGTTCCTGACGATTGGTTGAATATGATTGACTTGAACATGTGCTTTGAATGCTTCCCATGCATACTCTTCATGGAGCTTGGCTACATACATACATTTGTGAAAGCAACAATTGTTCCAATCTTATATGTGAAATTGGGTCTCAATGTAAATCACTTTTTGAACTCTAATACATATTTCACATATCATTTTGAGCTTGCATTATGTTGAAACAACTCCTGAGAAACTTGCTTGAAAATTGGAATCATGGTACTTATATCTTGCTCAAACGGTTTACAATAAGCTCTTGTTGATTGATTGAAATTACCAAATGGCCAAAGGGGTTTCATACATGTACTTCATGATATTACCATATGAATTATTGATCAAAGTCCTAATACTTTTTCCTATGGTTTTGTAGGTCAAAACACTCAACATATATTCCCCAAGATCAAAGGAGTTTGAAGCCTCATACTTAAATGGGTTGCAATGGAGTTCGGGGGTGAAAACCTAAAAAGTCTCATCCTGCAGAACTATAGGTCGAGCGCCCCAGGTCGACCGACAGCAGCGGTCGACCGCCCCAGGTCGACCTAAAATGCTAGGGATCAAATTTTTATAGGATTCTCAACAGCGGTCGACCGCCAGCTTCCACAGGTCGACCGCCAGCCCCGAGCCAACATATGTTGACTTTGTTTTTCACTTTGAGAAGAGCCTTTCTCCTTGTAATTCTTTAATCCTAATGACACCACATCACCCACAAAATGTGGATCTGGTCTGGGGGATGTCCATGGACCATTCTAGGGCTATAAAACATCTCATTTGGAGCCATAACCCTAACAATCCAAGAGATCCAAGGGGAGGCTGTCCAAGGAGGAAGAAGAGGGTACTGTAGCTCTGTGAACAGTACCTCGTGCAGCAAGTTCTTCATCTATCTCCAACCCATTCAAGGTACTTCTGAAGTCAACAATCATCTATGAATTGAAGGGGCAAGCAACCACCAAAGAGAGATCAAGGGGGATACTATCAAGCACCATCTGAAGCCAAGAAACTTCCAATCAAGAGAAGAAGTAATTCAAGAGTTTCAAGAAGAGATCAAAGGAAGGTTATTCAAGTGAAGAAGGAATCAACGTAAAGATCTACAACATATCTTCAAGGGGAGCCAAATCAGGAGCTTTCTAAACTGTGGTTTATTTACATTTATGTTTTATGCTTTATAGTTTCAGATTAGTGTTCCATATAAACTGTAAGCATTCGTGTGTGTGTGGATCAAGTTAGATCCGTGGTCGTCGTGTTCCATTCGTGTGTGCGTAGGTCTTCCTAGATCTGCGTGTGTGTTTGATTTTATTCAGATCATAGTGTTTGTGTGTGTATAGTGCTGCATCTGTCGCAGCAAGTGTGTGTGTTGTTGATCCGGTTGTTGGATCGTGTTGGAGACCTCGTCTCCATGTGTGTGTGTGTTGGGACGCATCCCCGTGTGTGTGTGGGCAGGCGTCATCCTGCGTGTGTGGTTGGAGCGTCATCTCCATTTGGGGATTTATCCCCGAGTGAAGCCTCACCGAGTTTGGTGAGGGGTGGATGTAGGATTGCCGTCGTTGCATCCGAACCACCTTAAAATCACTGTGCATTGTGGTTTGGGTTGTGCTTGTGTGTGGTTTGATTGTTTTATTTCGTTACATGCTCGTGTGGGAACGGAGAGATTGAGAGAATTTGTTTAACAACTTTCAACTTCCTAATTAGTGTTTATCACATATTTCAAAAAGCCAAAAGTTTCCTTAAATTTGTAAACACCCAATTCACCCCCCTCTTGGGTGTCATTGATCGCGGGACTTCAATATCAACAACAACATCAAAGCAAACATCTCACATGAGTTTGACAACATCAAAGCACATCAAAGCAACACATATGATCGCATGAGTCATAGTGTTTATCATCATCAAAATCACAGGATTACAACAATCTCCCCATTTTTGATGATGGCAACACTATGAGTCATGCACAAATAAAATCCAGACTCATATCAAATTATTCTCCCACTTTGACTTCATCAAAAAGAAATCAATAATTTGATTAATGCAGTGATGTTGTGTAACATTCTCCCCCTTTATAAATGCAACCGTACTCCTTGTGAGAGATGAAGATCAGTGAAGATCAATGCATGGAGAAATTTCAGAAGGTAAACATATGCTCCCTCTTTGACAGTAAAGGTATGGAAACCACCGCATAAATTTGAATCTCAGAAAGATGTTGATGAAATCAAATCATCAGGCATACAGAAGTAATTATATATGAGTTCAACAAAAGTACAGGATAGCAAATGGAGTACACATAGAGAGCAGTCATACAAAATGGTTTCAAAGATGGAACTGAATGTGCAAAAAGGTTGAAAAGTGAGCACATGAGTAGGAATATAAGAAGTCCCACTAAGCTTCCAAAAAATTTAGAGAAGATTTTCAATGAGTTATCAAAGTCATAAATCCACAGTTAAGATATTTTAGATTCTTCCACTATAAAGGCTTATGACATAATCTTTATTGAGCAGTCTGGTTTAAATATGATGTATTCAAGTTTTGTTCATAAATTCTGTACTTATATCTGAAAAACAATCTTTTTAATAAAAGTGAACCAAGCTTCCATATTAACATCTAGTTTAACCTCCTTGGTTCTTACTCATTCAAATTCAATGACTCCTTTAGAGTTACAAAATATAGTGTTGAGATTAAACAGACATGAAAACATCTGGTTTTGTCCAATGTTTCAGCAATTTTCAGATTTTCTTTATATTTATGCAACATCAATTTTTATTGCACTTTCTTCCAAGACCAATCGAGTTTAGTCCACACCTTGTAACTAGAGGATACACGTTGTTTAGACGTCAGTATCCCTAAGCATTTAGTATGACTAACTGTCATGATTCATATTGAACAGAGTTAACTAGGGCACTTCATGACATAGGATGATTCCATTTCTTTGATGAGAATCCCAGTTTTCTCAGTGCAACCTAATCATTGCTCTGCCTTAACCTTTCACAGATTTTTCATTAAATTTTCACCAGAGATAACTAAGGCACTTCATGACATAGTCAGTGACCAAAGTCATTGTTCTGACCTTATTTTATAATCAGACATTTCTCAGATCAAACAAATGTTTAAAAACAACACTCACCTTATGTATCTCTACAAAAAAAGTCATGGTTTTAAAACTTTCAGATTTCAGAAGGTCTTACATGATATAACATGAATCAACTGGTTAAAGTTTATTGAAGGATTGATTCAGATATTTTCAAGATGTTCGAAACTAAACTCAAGAAATACATAAGACTTAAACCAGGTGAGTTATTTCAGGCATTCATAGTTCCATATAATGGAAGATTCCTAGTACAAATGTTTTCAGATTTATGATCAAGATATGCTCATTGAAATATTCATGAATATCTGACAGAAGTGTTCCAATAACAGTGAATGATTCAGAATAAAGATCATCAAGTAGCATGCAAAATGTGAGAAGTTTTCAGAAGGTCTAAATCAAAGATTAGTCATTGAGGAATTATATCAGCCAGACATATTTTCAAAGTATGGCAATGAAGTCAAGTACACTTCAAAATAGAATTTCTGACAATCAGCTCCCCCCTCAGCAAAAGCAACACGGAATGATTCCAGAGTGATGGGAAGAATGAGCTCAAAGAAATTTCATAGCAGATAACCAGCTTGGTCGGACTGACAGAGTTTGAAGAAAATCATCATTCAAAGTTTAGAAGTTAAGAATAAAAACAAGCAGCAAAGATACTTAATTATATGAAAATTTGAAGCTTCGGTTGACCAAACTGGACAAAAATGCAACACTATGTTCCCTTTGAATTGTGCAAACAACCAATCTTTTTAGAATTTTCTGGATAAATGATATGCAAAAAAATATATGCATATACATTAACTCTTTTTCACATAATGCTTTGAGTCATCATATATGACATGAGAATAATGCATGGACTTAATCTAAACACATATGTATGACACAAGAATTATCCTGATTGACTGTAGCATAGAAGATGAATGTTAGTCAAGCAATTCCAAGAATATGATTTACTCCCCCTAAATGTGTGCATGAATCAATCAATCTTTTTGGAATTTTTCATATGAATGAAATGCATTCAATTCTGAAATCATTATATGCATGAAAACACATGCACATGAGTAGACAGTGAAGTGTCTTACAGCAAAAGGCAGGACACTTGCAAAGTAATGTCGACTCAAGGTGTCGACATTTCTAACAAGATAAGTGCAGTGATGTGTTCAACATTCATTAAGGCATAATCGGAAATTTTCTTGATGTGAACAAACAGTATGCAACATATGCAATGAACACAATGCTTTTCTTGACATAAACTCCCCCTGACATTATGCACTATATGACTGAAATCTAAGTATAATGCATGCAATGAAATTTATGTAGGGAATTTATGATCATTAAAACTTAGACTGATTTATATGCAATTTGACCCATGGTACTTGGCGGAGTACATAGGTCTAAAGGACCACCTCACACATGATGTGGGTTTCCAGACAGACAGTGTCTGCCCTTCTCCCAACATACCATTTGATATACCAGTAGGTCAAACTGTGAAACGCAGTGCCAATGCAGTCTATATGCATTAAGACCAATATCAATCAAATGCAATTGTCACATGCCCATATCAAATGCAATTCAAAATTTCATGACATGCAATTCATTTCTGATGTAAGACTTCCACAGACAACACATCATATGTATTGAGAGGTTCAACTGCAAATTACAGATATACATGATAACATGTATTCATGAGTTTTCAGATGACAAAATATCATGATTTTGTAGTTATCTACTCAGAATTCAGTGAATTCAAATATCAGACCAGAAAAGCACAAAAATGGGGTTTTACCATACTTGGGTGCCTTGGCTTATAAAACCCCTTTATTCATCAGCTTCCAAGGCACTCCTTCAAAAACAGAATCTCATTTTGCATATTGAGGTACCCAAGAATTCTTGGGCCCTCCCTGGTTAGTAACTCCTCTGGCAGGAGTTCTCCAAGATTTCAGGACATCGTTATCATCAAATTTCAACATGAAACAATTTTCTATGTCATGCCCAAACCTACCACAGTAATGATAATAACCTGAGGTTCTCACAATTCTCTCAAATGAATGACTATTAGATTTTTGTGAGTAGGCAGGCATGTTATTATTTTTGACATGAGATTTTCTTTTATCATAGTAAGCAAACCAACATTCTCTAGCCTTATGACCTGATTTTCTACAATTCAAACACTGAATATGTTGACTGTTTGAAATAGATTTATTTCTTTGAAAACCATGATTTACAGAATATTCAGCATGAACATTATGAAAGTGAGGTTTCTTCTTTTGATTGGCAGACCAGCATTTGGCTGCCATGTGGCCTTTCTTACCACAATTATAACAATAAGAAGAATTTCTTCTTTCAACAACCGACCAGCAGTGACTAGCCCTATGGCCTAGCTTTCCACAATTGAAACACACAACATGCTGGTTCATTGAGGTAGAATTATTCCTACCAAAGACATGTTGATTCTCATAAGGATTTATATGATGAAAATACAATTTACCCTTACTCTTAGTAGCATTCACATTTTCACAAGCATTCACATCATCAATTTTCATAGCAAGACAGTCATGCATCATATGCCCTGCCCTACCATAATAGTGACATGAATTAATTTTTGAGTTTGCATGTAAATGAGTTTGAAAATTTTTAACAGCATGCACTGATGAACTACCAGGATTCTCAGAAATAGCAGAATGAATAGAGTTCATAGCACTAGTAGAAACAACTCTAAATTTATCCATATTGGCATTCTTTTTCTACTTTTCAGTCTTTTTCAAGTTCTTATTTTGATTTCCAGTTCTTTGAGCAGTAAATTGGAGAATAGGTGTAGTAGAACTAGAAACACAAGAAGTTTGAGTTTTATTTCCAAATTTCTTTTTATTGACAGGGTTATAACCTAATCCTTCCTTCTGAAAATTTATTTTAACTCCAAGGATCTTATCAAGATTGTCCTTCCCTTTAACACATTCGGACAGTGAATTTCTTAGATCCTAGATTTCAGATTGTAAAGATGAAACATTAAATTCATAGCCAACAATTTTAGTCTCACATGAAATGACCTATTTATGTAGTGCATCATTTAGATTTTTCAATGTTTCAATTTCCTGTTTTAGCTCTTATTCCTTGTTGACTTTAGTTTCTTTCAAAATATATTTTCCTTTTTCAATAGCTAACCATTTTTTAGACATAACAGTGTTCAAGACCATTAGCTTCTTATTTTGCTCTTTCAAATTTTTGTTTTCATCCATCAGAGTTTCTTCAGATTCTTCAACTTCCTTTTTCTTTTCAAGCAAACATTTATTTTCTTCTTTTAAGGAAGAAATCAAATTTTTGTGCATTTCATCATCGGAATTAACATCATCTATTAATTCCTTCATAAAGACACATCCATCACATATAGATTCATTTGAACATGATTTTTCAGCTTCAAGGAGTTTAATTCTAAGATTATCATTCTCAGATTTCAAGGTACTCAATTAAGATTTCTCATTATTAAACTCTTGTAATCTCATTTTAAGTTTGTCAATTTCAGCTCTCAGAACTTCATCTTCTACATGATCAGATACAGCATAGTTGACAAATTTTAGTTCCTCCAGTTTCAACATTTCATCATTAGTTGCCTTAAGGTCGTCTTTTAATTCAGAAATTTTGTTCAGAAGTTCTTGATTTTCATTTTTCAACAAGCAGATTTGTCTCTTATGCATATGAACATCAGATAGACAAGCATCAGCCAATTGTTTCATACTCAAGCAATTTTCACAAGACGAGTTTGTACTTTTCTGATCAATTTTCTTTTTCAACTTCTTATTTTCAGATTTCAATTTCTTACATCTGTCTAATAGTTCTTCATACATGCATACTAATTCATCAAATGAAATGTTTTCTGATCCAAAGCTTACCTGAGACGATGAATCCTCATCCATTTGATTACTGCTTTTGCCGCTTTGATTGACCATCAAGCATTTTTCTTTTTGCTCTTTATGAATAGCCATCACTGCATTCAGAATCTCCTTCCCAGACTCGTACTTACAGCTGGAAGAAAACATGTTAGTATCAACTGCAGTCTTCAAAATGTTAAGAACCATTTTGTTTTGTCTGTCCCTCGATCTTTCCTCATTAGACCACTCAGTCTGGTCATGAGGCAGTTTATGTGGGCCTTTTGAAACCAAATTCCATAGATTAGAATCGATGGAATTCATATAAACACATAGGCCGCCTAACCAATTATTGAAATTCAAACCATCGAAAACCAGAAGAGAACCCATTGAAAAACAATTAAACAGATTCAAAGTAATTATCTAAAAAGTAATAGATGAGCAACGCACCAAAAATAAGATAACAGGATCCTCTGCAGATCATTGGATCTGGAAAGTCAGAGACCCGCTCTGATACCAATTGTTGAGTCTATTAGATGGTGCAAACCAGATTCAGAGGGGGGGGGGTGAATGAATCTCCCCTATAAAATGCCCAGTTAAAACTGTACTTCTAACTCTTGCGGAATTAAAGCCAGATGTAACGATCCTAAGCATACATCTATGGAATTAAGAAACAGACAAACAAGCCACTACACAAAAGACTTTTAGGTGATTCGATCCTCCAGACCTACATCCACCCCACACCCAACCCGAGTGTGGATTCCTGCTGACTCACAGCTTGAAACCGCTGGGCCTCACAGCTTGCCTACATCAGCTGGGCATCACAGCTTGCCATCCGCTGATGCACAGCTTCAACCGCTGGGCATTACAGCTTATGCCTCAGCTGACACACAGCTTGAAATGGAAATGGAAAGTGAAAAATAACGGTAGAAAATAGCAACAAAAAGCTTAACAATTAAAGCTTAAAATATAGCTCACTGAGGAGCACTATAGCTCGCAATAGAGCAATCGTAGCTTGGATTTAATCCAGAGACTATGAGACCTTCTTCTTCCTTAGCTCTGGCTGCTTCACTCTTTTTCTTCTTCTTTTCTCTGCTCTCTGACAAAAGCCCCCTTCTTCTCATTTTCTGCTCTTCTCTGAAGCACTCGCTCTTTCTCTTTCCTCTCAGACTCTCACTCTCTCTTCTTCTTCTTCTGCTCTCTATTCTTCCACACTTCGTTCTGCAGCTTTCCCCTTCTCCTTTTTCTTTTACTCTCTGGATCTCTACTGTTGAATTGGACGATTTGCCCCCTCTTTATATGCTCCAGGAGATGGGCGCATGACTACCATGTTTCCCGCCCAATTTGCCAAGCAGGTCTGATACAGACCTTTCCACGTGTCATCATCACTGGGCTTTTACTTACCACGTGGCAGGATCACTGGCTCACTCATTGTCTTGGATCACGTGCCAACTTCCAGCATTCTGGGAACACGTGCTTCACTTAAGTCTCTTGAGTGTAGACACGCCAAAATTGACGTTACTATGAGTACATCTCATATTACCCTGCGATGCCCCAATTTGACCCTCAAATTAACTTTTTTTGAGTGATTTTCTCACTTTTCTTGGATTTCTCCTTTTTCCTCTCTTTTCCTATTTTTCCCTATTTTTCTGGATTTTTCTAGATTTTCTGGGCATTTTTTTTATTTTTATGAATTTTCAGAATTAACGACTTGACGTGGGACGTCTTTTAAATAACGACTTATCCTTGGGCGTTTCTTAAAAATGGACGACTATTTATGGAGGCGTCAATTCCACTCATTTTCTATTTTTCTGGATTTTTCTGAGAATTTTTCGGAATTATTTTGTAATTAACGACCTACCATGAGACGTTATTTTGAATTTGAAAAGAATAAAAAAATCAAAAATCAAATTCACGACCTATGCACGGTCGTCACTTTTTCAAATTGATTTTTTTATATATTATTTTCCACTCTCTTCCAGAGGTGATTTGGCGACCTTCCGGGTGTCAGAAAAATACGCAAAAATAGTCGTTAGAATCAGCGCAACGAGATGCACCTCCACCTAAAAAATGGGAAAATAATATTGAGAAATGAAAATTGGCCCTATTTTGAATATATTGAATTAACGTCCCTTGATAGGGCGCGTTTTAAATCACGCCTTGGACGCAGACGTGTTTCATCTATTTCTAAAAATTAATTTTTTGAATTAACGTCTTTATCTAAGGCGTGTTTTTAATAACGTCCCTTTGGTAGGTCGTCAAATTAAGAATTGACGCCCGTGTCCAAGTCGTGTTTCACCTTTTGGGTTCTAAACGAACGCAGCCTTTCTCAGAGAGTCCTTGCTTTGTTTGGTCACTTCCCCATCTTAATTCTTCCCTCTTTGGACTCTTTCCCGTTCTTATCTTCTGCTATATTTGATCTGTTCTATTTAATAGAGCCGGCGGCTCTGTTAAATAGGATTCGATCCCCTTCGGCTTCTCTGCTTCTTTTTTCTTTCTTTTTTTTCTTTCTCCTGCAGGTTGTTGTGCTGCGGCTGGCCGAAGGAGAAGCTGCTGCATCTCAAGTCTTCATCTTCATCCGGCTTTCTCCCCATCTAGCATTCAAAGCCAGAGGCTCACGCAGGCTCCTGTTCTTTTATTTCTTTTTTTTTATTTTTATCATTAGTTCATGCATGTTGCATCTTCATATTTTTATTACTCAACCACGTTGAGTATTTTTCACAGAACTCCCACAGTGCACTCTTCACCTTGCACTTATCTACATTTTTTTATTCATCATTCATCATATCACCTTTTACCTACCCTTTTGCATAGGGGTTTAAGGGCTAACACCCATAAGGTGTGTTCTTCTCCATTAATTTTCATGCTCACCCTTAATCATGAATTGATGCTACACTCACCTTGGTTCTAATCCGATCTTTTGGTGTTATCTTTGGTATTTTGCAAGGGTAATCAAATAAGGAGAACTCTCTTCATCGGCCGGCCGATATAGAACAGAAAGGAGCACTCACAATCACCCGTGTTTCAAGGTATTTTTCGCGATCCCTCCATGTTTTCATTATTATATTTTTGAGGCCCTCGCGTCTCTGGCGATCACAAACTCCATCTTAGCACCTCGTGCTAATCCCTTTTTATCCATATTCATCCCTTATATATATATTTTAATTCCTTAAGTGGATTTCTAATTAGAATGTACAAATTGGCGATCACGGTGGGACCCCTTTTCATTTTTCTTTTGATTACCCTTTCCTCTTAGGCACCCACGTGTGCCATCTCCCCTTTTGCACCCTCGGTGCGTCTCCTTTTTGTGCCCCTCGGGCACCCTCCATTGTGCCTTGCACTCTCCCCAAGTGATCTGTCAGCTTGTTAGATTTTTTTGAAAATTCCACTTATTCAAAATTTTGATGAGCATGCGGTATCGTTCATATTGATTGCCATGATTATGTTGTGACTGTGAGTATCTTGATATTTTTGGACGTGGAGCTTTCCTGGGGAATTAACGCCTCAGCCAGAGGCGCTTTTGAATTAACGCCCTCATCCAGGGCGTCTATTTATTGCTTAGCGCCTCTCGTCAAGGCGTTTTTCTGGATTTGACGCCTTCTGGCAGGGGCGTCCTTTTACTTATAGCGCCTCACTCTAAGGCGCATTTTTCGCTGCCCCTGGGCCCCCTCACAGTTATTCACGACAGTGACCCTGTCGTCTCTTTGTTGGTAGCGCCCCCTGCCAGGGCGCCTTTTACTGTGGGTTTGCAGAACCCTCCCCATGTGTGGGTTTTCATGCTGATTCATGCTTATACTTGTTGATTGATTATATTGCTGTGGTTGGCTTGTTTACCCTGCTGCATTCATTCATCTTTGCATTGGTTTGGGAGACCTCCTCTCTCTACATTAGGATTCCACACACCCCCTTGGTGAAGAAAGGACCCTCCATTGAGCATTCCGTCTCTTTGGATTGGAAATTCCTAAACCAAGCCTCCATAAGTCCCCGCACCCGTGGATTCCCTCACGGACGCCGGGCAGGTTGTACCCTTTTGAAGTCCCGGGTTTTAGTTGGCCTATACACGGTGAGAGAGGGTTCCTAGTTGGCATTGAAGTGAACTCATATTGTAACTAGGATCCCCCCTTGTGTGTTTCATTCCAAACTTTGCTAAAATTCATTAATTCACCAAGGTTTAAACAAATCAAGATCAAGAGGTAACCATTCCAACTTGTGTGCTTTTTGCATATTATTTTGAACTTTGATTGAACAATGGCTTACCATGATAAGAAAAACAACATGTTTAATCCAATTCATGAGGATGCACAACCATGCACATCTTATTCTCCTCAATTTCAACATGTTCATCAAAATTCTCACCATACTTTCAAGGGACCACGTCCTCATTCTTATGGTGTTGCCCGACCCATGGGCAATATCCAATCCCATGGTTCTTCACCTCAATCGCGAGTCACTATTCCTACGGGACCGTCTCGTCCCAATGATGAGAAGGTTTCCCAAATCATTCATGCATTAGATCATCTCACCCCTCAACAGATCCAAGCCCTTAAGGCCGCTGTTGAGGGTGCATCTCCTTCATCTCTTCCTCCTTCCAATCCTACACGGGTGGCCCATCACCCACCTCCCTCTTCTATTCACAATCTTAATCGGGTAGCCCATTACTCATCCTCTTCTATTCACATTCCTCCCCGGGTGGTCCGACACCCGCCTCCTTCTATTCCTCCTCCATCACGGCCCCGAGGCCCATTTATTTCTTGCAATCCGGCCCATCCGGGTTCTTCTGCGGGTCATCCCGTTAACTCCCCTCCACGGCCTTTTTATGCCACCCCTCCTTCAAGGCCCTGCCAACCCTTGGTTGCTCAAGTTACACCCCTCCAACGGTCTCTTATTGACAGAATCACTTTGATGGAGGAACAATTAAAAAGGGTTACGGCTCCTCCTACTCCGGTCAATCCTCTCCATGCTGCTCTGGACGAAATTACAAAGATGGAGAAAGAGTTGAAAGATAGGAGAGATGATTATGGTATTGGCAGCTCAAGCAAGCAAAGTCCGGCAGATTTCGACGATCAAGTGGACACCGTCCGTCCTCCACCCATCCGCACACTTCATTCATATGGCCTTCCACCTCCACATACGCAACATCATTACATTCCTCCATCCACATATACGCCTCCACTACGGTGTCCACTTGAATTTGATGATGAAGAACCGGCAATTGAAGAACTTGAAGCGGTATATGATGATGAAGCTCCGCAGGCATCCCTTCTGAGTTTCCTTCGCCGTCCTCTTCCTCCACTGTCAGAAGACCCCTATGCTCAGGACTATGCCACAGTCCCCGATCCAACCCCCATTTATGGGACCTCTTGGTGTTACAATGATGGGTCGATACTCCAATCACCCTTACCGCCGCACCATGAGTCTCCTCCTCACCCCAATACTTGGTGTTACGATGATGGGTCGATACTCCAGTCACCCACACCGGTGCATCATGCGCCTTCCCCTATACCTGACACCTCTCGCCCCATCCGACATTTTCAGCGCACCAAACCCTTTCCTTTTACACCATTAACCTCTATTCCATCGGCCTCCGCCAAACCTTCACTACTCTCCACTCCACCGGCCTCCGCCGAACCTCCATCACCCTCCACTACGCCGGTCTCTGCCGAGCCTTCTATTACCCCTCCTCTTTGTTCGCTACCTAAGCCGTCCATTATCCCTGTAACGCCAAAACCAGCTTTGCCAGGCCTTTCCCCTATTCCACCACTTAACCTATCACCCTTACCCGTGGCTAATCCTGAGCAAGGTCCACCCCTTTTTGCACTCAAGCCAACCCCTGCTGCTTTCGAGCAAAGGGGGAAGCTCGACGTGTTTGAACCTTCGCTTCCACTCACCCTTTCTCCAACACCTTCCACTATACCTCCACCATCCATGGAACCTTCCGCCTCCGCTTCACCCCCCTTTACTACTCGGAACGGGCGGCCTTCTGAAAGTACTTGTGCCGAAGATGAGCAAAAGCCGGGTAAGAAGAATTTGGCCACTACCGTGCTGTTCAAGATGCCAGAATTTATTTACCGGATGCCGATCCGGGCTATTGTGCCAAACATGGTCGAAGGGGCCAGGTCACCACCATTGCTCAGAGAAGAATGCCAAGTGTCGATGCCATCCAAGGGCCGGGCATGGCACCCCTTGCTCCAGTTTGTAAATCTTAAATCCATTCTTCCATACAAGGGGCAAATTCCTATTCCGTTCAAATCAATGGGCATGGCAATGCTTCCTGTATCAACTTTCCAACTCCCTTACATTATTGATCTTTGCCTTCCAAGGGGGTTGTCATTTATTATTGAAGCTTCTTCCATTGGGCCGTTTGATTATACACTTTCACTGCCGTGGAGGGGCAGTTATCTTGGCGCTAAGGGGCCGTCCCTTATTTGTTCCACCTTCTATGCATCCATTTCTATCACTTTTTCTTCATGGGCCATCCCCGGGGTTAGGAGGAGGATCTCGTCCTCTCACCCTTCACATTCTCCATCTTCTTTGCATCTCACGCATTTTGTTGCATTCACGCATTCACTGCATTCATCGCATCCATCTTTTTGCATACACCTCCTGATTCCCGGGTTTCCAAACCCGTATCTTCCCCGCCTTCCGGCACCTCCGGATATTCCGAATTTCCCATCTTATTCATCTTCATCCTCGGGATCTTTAGGTCCCCTTACATTGCTTGGGCGTTGCCCCCTCCCCAATCTCTTCTCAGGGCATCGCGTCCCTTTTCAGCTCTTGTATCCGGACTCTCTCCCAGGGCATCGCGCCCCTTTCCACTTTATTCTTCCGGATTTCTCTCACTTTCTCCCAGGGCATCGCGCCCCTTTCCACCTTATTCTTCCGGAACCTCCGGACTTTCTCCCAGGGCATCGCGCCCCTTTCCACCTTATTCTTCCGGAACCTCCGGACCTTCTTGATTCTTTTCATCCACTCTTCCTCGGGCACCGCGTCCCTCGGCATCTCATTCCTCCGGAACCTTCGGACTTTCCCCTTGGGCATCGCGCCCCATTTTATCTTATTTCTCCGGAATCTCCGAATCTTACTCTCCTCCCCGGGCATCGCACCCCTTTCCACCTTATTCCTCCGGAACCTCCGGACTTTTCCCTCGGGCATCGCGCCCCTTTTCATCTCATTCCTCCGGAATCTCCGGATCCTTCATCTCTCTCTAAATCCATCGGGCCTGACGCCCCTTTCTATTTCATTCCTCCGGAACCTCCGGATTTTCCGTCTTATTCTCTCTATCTTCTTCCAGGGCATGACGCTCTTCCTGATTTCATTCCTCCGAAACCTCCGGACCTTCCATCTTTATTCCGATTCATCTTTCTGCTCCTCCGGGGCATCACATCTTTCATTTTCTTCTTCCTTTTCCATCATCTTTTTCCCTACTTCCTCCTAGGGCATCGCGTCCCTTCTCTCGCTATCTCTCCAGAGTCTCTGGATTCTTCCTCCTATCACGATTCTCCTCCACTGCCTCCGGACCCTCCGGATCCGCCCTTTTCCATCTATCAATTTCTTCTTCTAATTCCTCCTGACCAAGGGTTCGACCCAACTTCTTCCACATCCACTGCTGTGGGCATCTGCCCTTTCTCCCACTGCTTTCGAGGCTTTAGTCCTCACTCCTCCTTCTAATTCTCCGCTTCTTCTATAGACCTTTCATGTGATCAGGGTCTCCACACCTTAACGAGGGAGTTCTAGCCCTCGTCTCTCTTCCTTTTCTCCTTATTCGTCTGAGTCTGGTCTTGGCACCACTCCTTCTTGTTAAGCCACTTTCAAATCCTTTGCTTCCAATTCTTTTGACTGCAAAAGAGGAATATCCCACGATGATCAAGATCGCCTCTCGCGGCAGCTGCTTCAACGAAGGTTGCAAGGTAACATATTGGCGTAAGTACTCATTTCATGATATCATTCCCTCATTGCTTCACGCATGATTTTCAAAATGAAGTGCTTCTTAACAAGATTAAGAGTGGTGTTTTAGATCTTTATCTATCTTAATTGAATCATTGTTTAAAAAGAGTCTTTAGGCTTGCTATGCAGCACCTGTGGTTATAAGAACCCCGCGCTGGGAATTCGACATTTTCTCCCCGCTTGTTAAGAGTAACCCTCAGCTGGGCATTCCACACACTTCACGGCGTCCTTAGCCGGCTCCTTTGGATAAAACACCGTTGCTACCTTGGCCATGCCATGAGAATCCCTGAAAGTCTTTTTCTCTTCTTTATTCGGCCGAATGCAGGGGCAAGAGGTTGACGGATGAGATGACCAACTTCGGTAATCCCCAATACGAGAGAAGTCTCAAATAGGGGCAGTCTTGACCCAAAATCGATTTGAGTTTTCATATGAATTTCATGATATACATCTCGCCAAAAGGGCTATTCTGAAAATCAAGTCAAAAATGATAAAAGCAAAATTGAGAATTAAGGCATGACAAGAGTGGCAAAGTCCCCGCAGGGAAAACCCTGGTCGTATGCATGTCAAGGATCTAAAAATCAAAGGCACAAAGCCCCGACGCAACAGACTACCTCTTTGAGGGGTAACACCTTGGAAGGAATTCAAGTCCCGACATCTCCCATCCTGCATAAAGCTTATCCTCACTTATTCTTCTCTTCTCCCTCCAAGACCGAACGTTTCTCGGGTATGGCCTTGGTAGGGGCACCGTTGATCAAGGGTAGCTGGTCGTAGGATGCCACTTTCAATGCATGCCCGGCTTTGGGAAATTTTAGCAAAAAGGGAAGCAACGAGGACCCCCAATTAATGGATTAAACACCCTTTGATGCTGCATTAGCTATGTCTAAACCAAAATCCCAAAAAAATTAAATATTGCAAAAGCAAAAAAAATTGAATATTTCCTAACCAAAATTCAAACAAAAAAATTGAATATTTCTTGTCCAAAATCCAAAAAAATTGAAATATTTTCCAAAAATTCATAAAAATTTGAATATCTTTTCCAAAACTCATAAAAATTTGCATATTTCAAAAATAAAAAAATGCATTGTATTTTCTGATGGTGTTTTGCAGGAATAATTTTGCAAGGATCAAGAGCACGGGATAAGTCTTATCTCCACTCATTGCTATCAATTTCTCCCGATATTCTCATGACATGCCACCCTGGGCATTTTTGATTATCATCTCCCTATATCATTCTGATTATTATATCTCCTGATTATCATTCTGATTACTCATCTTCAGATTTTTCAATCAACTCCTGCTAATTTCTCTTGACCAATTCTGCCACTGGGCATTATATCATTCTGATCATTCAACTCTAAATCTTGATTAGCCAAGTTGTCATCCTCATGACAAAACAACAAACAATGATGATTTGCAATCATGATGGTTGCTGTGCTATTCATGCCATATACATGTTATTGATGATATGCTTTGATGACTATGCTTAAATGCCTTGTTCATTGCCTATTTTTTTATATCTTGGTTGATGAATCTTTGAGTGCAGGAAGAGGCTCTTGGTCCCACCGACTGGGCATCATCATCCAAGCCCCACGGTGCTTGCACCTCATCTCCCAGTTCCCCCATGCTCATTGCTTATTGCTATCACCATCCCCCCTGTATGCATTCTATTATATGTTACATACGCTACTAGTTTATATCAAGGACCTTGTGGCTTTGGTAAATCTGGAATTTGAGTTCCCCTTCATCAAAAATAATGATGGTTCCAGAGGAGTCTTAGTCACACGGATAGGCCGTTGAGCCGTCCAAGACTGGGGACGATGGTTCCCTTTTGCGAGTTGGTGCGTGGATAAACGGGCTTCGGTTTAGTATCGGCTCGCAGAATGGTTTTCTTGACTCAGTCTGGATAGCTTAACAATATTATCCTTGAGTATCTTATATTTTCGTTTGATTTAATTTTTCCTTTTAAACCCAGCATGCATTCATGTAGGACTTTGAATTAACGTTGGAAATCATTCTGATAAGCTGATTTGGAGAGTCAATTTGATCATCTTTCCAGATATGAGATATTCCATGCCGAATTGTGTCCTCAGTTCGTTTTGTCGCGGTTTTGGGTCATTTTTCTCGAAAGCTCCTTGTTTGGATTTCTATCATCTTATTTCAATCATTTTCCCTTGATCCACCTTGGCTGCAGCACGTCCACATTGGCTGGTAACCGCTCCCCAATGGTGAAACCTACAGGTTTGTGACCTGGGGTACTTCCACCGCGCTGGAAGTTGATCATTCTTTTATCTCCTTCGTGCCCGCGTGCACACTCCCTCTTTTATCCGAACATCGTTGATTTCATTGAATTTCCCGAGATTGCTTCATCTCGAGCTTTTGATTTCATTCTCATCAAGTGATGTTGATTGCGTGTCTCATCACACCTTGGCATCTACTTTTCAGTTTGCTCTGCTCCCTTGCAAAGCAGACGCCAAGGCGGGGCAGCTGTAGACACGCCAAAATTGACGTTACTATGAGTACATCTCATATTACCCTGCGATGCCCCAATTTGACCCTCAAATTAACTTTTTTTGAGTGATTTTCTCACTTTTCTTGGATTTCTCCTTTTTCCTCTCTTTTCCTATTTTTCCCTATTTTTATGGATTTTTCTGGATTTTCTGGGTATTTTTCTCTATTTTTATGAATTTTCAGAATTAACGACTTGACGTGGGGCGTCTTTTAAATAACGACTTATCCTTGGGCGTTTCTTAAAAATGGACGACTATTTATGGAGGCGTCAATTCCACTCATTTTCTATTTTTCTGGATTTTTTTGGAATTTTTCAGAATTATTTTGTAATTAACGACCTACCATGAGACGTTATTTTGAATTTGAAAAGAATAAAAAAATCAAAAATCAAATTCACGACCTATGCACGGTCGTCACTTTTTCAAATTGATTTTTTTATATATTATTTTCTACTCTCTTCCAGAGGTGATTTGGCGGCCTTCCGGGTGTCAGAAAAATACGCAAAAATAGTCGTTGGAATCAGCGCAACGAGATGCACCTCCACCTAAAAAATAGGAAAATAATATTGAGAAATAAAAATTGGCCCTATTTTGAATATATTGAATTAACGTCCCTTGATAGGGCGCGTTTTAAATCACGCCTTGGACGCAGACGTGTTTCATCTATTTTTGAAAATTGATTTTTTGAATTAACGTCTTTATCTAAGGCGTGTTTTTAATAACGCCCCTTTGGTAGGTCGTCAAATTAAGAATTGACGCCCGTGTCCAAGTCGTGTTTCACCTTTTGGGTTCTAAACGAACGCAGCCTTTCCCAGAGAGTCCTTGCTTTGTTTGGTCACTTCCCCATCTTAATTCTTCCCTCTTTGGACTCTTTCCCGTTCTTATCTTCTGCTATATTTGATCTGTTCTATTTAATAGAGCCGGCGGCTCTGTTAATAGATTCGATCCCCTTCGGCTTCTCTGCTTCTTCTTTCTTTCTTTTTTTTCTTTCTCCTGCAGGTTGCTGTGCTGCGGCTGGCCGAAGGAGAAGCTGCTGCATCTCAAGTCTTCATCTTCATCCGGCTTCCTCCCCATCTAGCATTCAAAGCCAGAGGCTCACGCAGGCTCCTGTTCTTTTATTTCTTTTTTTTTATTTTTATCATTAGTTCATGCATGTTGCATCTTCATATTTTTATTACTCAACCACGTTGAGTATTTTTCACAGAACTCCCACAGTGCACTCTTCACCTTGCACTTATCTACATTTTTTTATTCATCATTCATCATATCACCTTTTACCTACCCTTTTGCATAGGGGTTTAAGGGCTAACACCCATAAGGTGTGTTCTTCTCCATTAATTTTCATGCTCACCCTTAATCATGAATTGATGCTACACTCACCTTGGTTCTAATCCGATCTTTTGGTGTTGTCTTTGATATTTTGCAAGGGTAATCAAATAAGGAGAACTCTCTTCATCGGCCGGCCGATATAGAAGAGAAAGAGCACTCACAATCACCCGTGTTTCAAGGTATTTTTCGCGATCCCTCCATGTTTTCATTATTATATTTTTGAGGCCCTCGCGTCTCTGGCGATCACAAACTCCATCTTAGCACCTCGTGCTAATCCCTTTTTGTCCATATTCCTCCCTTATATATATATTTTAATTCCTTAAGTGGATTTCTAATTAGAATCTACATTGAGCAGACGTACGATCCTGGTTGCCAGGGCCTTTTCTTAGTTAAGTCCCTGTAAGTAAAGTGAGAGGAGTTTCATCAAACACCTTTCAGTCATACTGAGTGCATATATGCTAAGTGTGCATCGATCTTGTATGGGCACAAGACAGATAGACTTAGACTTTATAAATGACAATATGATTATGGTTTATGAGGGTGATTATAATGTAAATGAAGCCATGAAGACCAATAATTACAGGACATTGATGCTTAATATGTCATTTGCAAACATGCACATACTTCAACAACAATAGACAATGCATGTGTAGACTTGCATGAGACAGATGCTTAGACCATGCCTAGTATGCATGTGCTTAGGCTAGAAAGTGTGCACGACTTGCTATAGTGTGTGCACTGACCTCAGTGTGCAAAGTGCCATATGTGCATCGACTGCTATTGTGTATGCACAGACCTTATTGCGCATGTTATGAAAATATGCACGGACCTTATGCTAAACGTGCACAGACCTTAATGTGAGCAGTGCAAAACCTGCACATACCATATTGGTCACTAGCAAATGTGCTCGGACCTGTAGCATGCCTAAGGTAAGTATGCACCGACTCTAGTATGGCTAATACCAAATGTGCACCGACGCTTATAATGCAAACATCAAATGTGCACCGACGCTATCAATGCTAACATGAAATGTGCATCGACGCTATGTATGACGTACACAGATTGTGCACCGACTTTATCAATGCTAACACCAAATGTGCATTGACCATATATATTCGATACAGAAAACATGCACAGACTTCATCTAGTCATATGCAAACATGCACAGACTTCATTGTGCATATATGACATGTGAACTGACCTCAACTGCTATCGCTGGCAGATGTGCACGGACTTTGCATTGCAGACAGTCCATATGCACCGACCTTATAACATGCATAGGGCAAATGTGCACCGACCCTGGAGTATGCAAGGAGGAAATGTGCACCGACCTTGGAAGGTCAAGTGCACAGACCTCAAAACCTGCACTGACCTTGTGATGCATTCTGCAAATGTGCATAGACCTGAAAACATGCACATACCTATAAGTGCGTGGACTTCAAAACGTACACAGACCTATATGAACGTGGACTACATAATGTGCTCAGACCTATATGAGCATGAACTACACAGTGTGCTCAGACCTATATGAGCATGAACAAATGTGCACTGACTTGGCTTTATGTTAAAGACAGAAGTGCACCTACTTAAATATGCTAAGACATGAAACATGCTAAGCCATAAAACGTGCTCAGACCTAAAACACTCACAAACCTGAGACACGCTTAGACCTGAAAACTTGCTTAGACCTGAAGCATGCTTAGACTTGAACACATGTACTTAGACTTGTATGAAAATGGTTTGTCCTGCGTATTTTATATGCTTTAACCTTGAACATGTGTAACAGTGCATTGACTTAATATATATGACTCTGCAATATGCACTGACTTATGATCAACAGGGAAGGCATCCATACACTACACTTCATATCAACAACAGCATCATTGCAAACATCTCACATGAGTTTGACAACATCAAAGCACATCAAAGCAACACATATGATCACATGAGTCATAGTGTTTATCATCATAAAAAAAACAGGATTACAACATGACAATGACTGGTGGTGTAACCTTATTATCCAACTCCTTAAATATTGATCTATACTCTTTCCTATAAATATCGAATGACATTATTCGGGCCAACCGCGGAAGCCACATCTGTGCCTCCACCCCCACCTAGTGCTATTGGACCTCTGTCACCTCTCCCATCTCTGCCAACCCTTAGAAATAAATCTAAGTGATCTTCACGGGATTTGCCTACAAGTTGAAGTATTACACGTGTGTATATAATAAATGAACAAAGTAAAAAATGAGAATTGGGCTTAGTAGCTTACTGTCGGGTTGTTGTGGAGCTTTGCTCAACATCTATTATCACGTCCCGAGCGTCGAAGGAACCCGGTACGCGTGACGAGTTTATATCATTAATGTCAATCAGAGCATAAGGAATTCGACTTTATAGACAGAGTGCACAAACGTAAAGATAATAAACCAAATCCTTTATTTATTAACAACACCAATATCAAAAGTATGACCATTACATAATCCATTGATGGCTAGACCCAATAAAGGAAAAAATACAATAATTGACTCAAGAATTAGAAAAGACATAACTAGATAACATCTCCAATGGTTGGAACGGCTCTACGCTCTTCACTCATGTCCGTTCCCATCCGAATGAGCTTCGTCATCGGAGTTACCTGAAAAAAATAAGGGAAAAACTAGGGTGAGCGAACGCTCAGTAGGAATTGTATCTTAAGTCAAGCTTGCTTTAAGTAAATTACATGTTACATGTGTTGTGTATATCCAAGTGATTTTGATGATAACAAGACCCCGAACATGTGTTCTATCACGTGCCTTGTATTAGTGATGAAATACGAGCTTCGTACGCAATTAAGGACTAATTCCATCATGAATTATGCTTAGAGTTCATAACTTTCCAAACACATAAAAAGAGCTCAAATGGACTTGAAATCAATAACAACATACGTTAATTCAATCCGTCATCATGTGGATATGATCTACTGGGCTGACAACTCATTTTTGTAGGTTTTCAACAGTCCGGTCGACCAACGGACAAGGGCCGGTCGACCAGTTTTTCCAGTAATCAAAAATGAATAGAGTTGTTACAGTCTGGTCGACCAAAGGTTATAGACTGGTCAACTGGAATTTCCAGGGATGAAATATCAACAGTCTGTTATAGTTCGGTCGACCGCCCCATGTCATCCAGTCGACCGCCCGCCCCGAAGCAGCTTATTTTGACTTTTTATTTCAAGCACGGGGAGAGGTCTTATTTCTTCTTTGTTTAAACCCAAACCCTCCATTCATGCCATGAATTGTGGATCTAGTCCCTGGCTTGTCCCTTGACCATCCAAGATCTATAGAAACCTCTCATTGGAATCAAAAACCCTAATAAAAAAAAAGAAGATCAAGAAGGCTATCAAAGGGTGGAAGAGAGCTGCTACTATAGCTCCGTGAACAGTGCTGCGTCCAAGAGTTCTTCATCCAAGAGCCAAGTTTTCAAGATCATATGCAGGCCATTCAAGTAAAGATCTAACAGAGGAGGAAGCTTCATCCAAGATCACCTTCATCCACTAAGGGGGAGCTTGAATATAGCTTTTATTTCCTACTTTCTCCCTCTATTCTTGTTGGGCATTGATCTTGTGTTCTTGTAATATCAAACACCTGAGTGTGTGTGGATCAACGCGGATCCGTGTGTGTGTGTGTGTGTGTGTGTATGTGTGTGTGTGTGTGTGTGTGTGTGTGTGATTTCTTCACTTCCTCACATCTCTTTGTGATTCGGTGCCTGTGCACCTTCGTGAAAGTTCCGAACTCCTCACGTGTGTGTGTGTGTGTTTTTTTTTTAATCTTGTAATATGTTACAAGATAGTGTGGGAATCCTCACAGATCGTGAGGGGTGGACGTAGGTTGCTGTTGTTACATCCGAACCACCTAAAAATCGTTGTCTATTGTGTGGTTTGTTCCTTTTCTTCTATCCTCATTCTGTGCAGCACACACGTAGATTAAGTTGGTTGTATTGTTTGAATTAGATCTAGCATAATTTATCATTCTTATATTAGATCTCGGGTATATTAAAAGGTGGGTTCGGATCGGCAAGGCAAACCTTGTCAGGAAGATAACATCTTGCGTGAGTAGAATCTCTGGATTCCCACCTTCGCCATCGTACCTAAGATCGGTTGAGTGCGATAGATTCTATTAGATCTGAGTGTTTTCATATAGTTCTGAAATTCATTACGGCTATTATTCACACTTGTTTGAATTGGGCAAGATTTTGTTAAAAGTTTATAAACACCCAATTCACCCCCCTCTTGGGTGTCATTGATCGCGGGACTTCAATTGGTATCAGAGCTAAGGCTCTAACTTTCACAGATCTAACGATCTAGAGAAAGATCCAGATCAATGGCCAACAAGGGGATGATGCCTGAGGGTCATTCCATTAACCGTCCTCCATTCTTTGATGGTTCGAACAACTCCCACTGAAAAAATAGAATGCATGTTTTTCTAAGGGCTCAGGAGTACGAGGTCTGGAGGGTTGTGGACAAGGGTCCTTATAAACTTTCGGATGATGAAGAAAAATGGACACCCGAGGAAATTAAGAAATGCACTGTAAATTTTAATGCTATGAATATCATGCAATGTGCTATACATCCTAATGAGTTTTCTCGTGTATCCATGTGCAGCTCAGGCAAGGAGATGTGGGACAAGTTGCGGCTTATATATGAGGGAACCTCCGAGGTCAAGGAGACCAACTTCTTGTCAGAGATTATGAGATGTTCAAAGTGAAGCCTGAAGAAACCATCTAAAAAATGTTCGTGAGATTAACGGAGATCACAAATCGTCTCAAAAGCATCAGGAAGGAGTACACAAATTTCAATCTTGTGAGGAAAGTTCTGAGATCACTTTCGTCGGCGTGGCACACAAAAGCCACAGTAATTGTGGATTCAGAAAATTTGTCCACACTTTCTTTGGACGAGCTCATAGGATCACTCATGACCTATGAGATAAACATGAAGAGAACAGCCGGGGAAGATAAGAAGAAGAAGAAAGTGATTGGATTGAAAGCTCACCAATCTGATGATGACTTTCAAGAAGAAGAATCCAGTGAGGGAAGCAATGAAGAAGAAGACTTGGCCATGATAACTCGCCAAGTAAAGAGATTTTTGAGAAAGAAGAGGAATTTTCAAGGCAACTTCCGAAAAGGGCAAAGGAAGCCCTTTCAAACCAAGGGCGAGCCGAGCAAGCCCAATACTGTCATTTGTTACGAATGCAAGAAGCCCGGGCACATGAGAGGAGAGTGCCCTGATCTGAAGAGAAAATTCAAGAAGGACAGGTTCAAGAAGCCCAAAGCCATGGTCGCCACATGGAGCGACGAAGAGGACGAACCGTCTGATGACGAGCTGCAAGAGCTCGTGGAAAGTCTATGCCTCATGGCATATGAAGATGAATCAACAGAGGTAAATTCTGACCCTGATTTCATTTCAAATAAACAATGGGAGTCGGAATATGAAAAACAATATACGAAATACAGAAAAATCAGATCTGAAAATAAAATTCTCAAAAAGAAAATTGATGAATTAACACATGAGGATACATCTGTTAAGTTTGAGAAATTGGAACAGGAATGGTTTGAGTTATCGGAAGAAAAAGAAAGCTTATTGCAAATAATTTCAACAAATGAGAAAAGCCAGGAGGAATTGATGAGTAAGCTATCTAAAATGGAGAAAGCTTTTGAAAAATTGAAAAATGAAAAAGAAGTTTTGCAATCCTCAATCTCAGAACTTGAAAATAAAAATGTGAGTTTGAATAAGGAGGTGACTGACTTGCAATTCACCCTCTCTAGGTTTGTTAAGGGAAAACAAAACTTAGAGAACATATTGGGAGTTAAGGTTAACTTCCAGAAAGAAGGATTGAGATACATTCCCCAAAATAAAGAATCCTTTGAGAACAAGATCACTACATCCTATGTTCTTGAAAAAGAAAAAGACTATGCTTCATGTTCGCACTCCAAGCCAACACATGTCCAAACCAAACCACGATAATTTCAAAGAAAGTTTACACATGTCAATTGCTTTCACTATGGTAGACTTGGTCATGTTATTGCAAATTGCTGGTTCAAACAAAACTCACCAAAAAATCATGCATTTTGGACCAAGAAAAGATATGCACAAAATTGGACTAACTCCTACAGACCCAAACTAGTTTGAGTACTAAATACAATTGGATGAGAATTTTATTTCTTGCAGATATGCCTTGAAGCCAGGGGGAGCTGTCACGTCTCGAGCGCGGAAGATTACCCGTGGCGCGACAGTCCTTTATATAGAACCAAAGCGAGCTAGCTATTTGATGGAATTCTTCCTTTGACAATTAATAGAGTGCGCAATTCTTTTAAGATTAAATTTAAGATTTCGAGCTGATCATTATTTCAACTAACCAAATGACAATTACATACATTTCCCGGGTCCAACTACTAGGCTTCAAGCCCTTATTACAGTTCTAATTAACTGGACTAATACAACTGACATAGTGAACTAATACAACTGACATCTGACATAACTGGATACAACTGACATAAGTGGGATTACAATAACACAATTAACATGACAATATGATAACTCAGTGCTAACACTCATCACTCAGTCTCATTCCCCTCCGAGTGTTGGTTGTCATCCAAATCACCTGAAAATGTTAGAAACAACTGGATGAGCGAATCGCTCAGTAGGATTTACATCTCAAGATTTAACATGATTTAAGTGGTTTACAAGTTCAATTAATGTAGGTAAATCTATGCATGTAGACAAGTAGATATCAAGGATTGTAAAATCGACAAGAGCAGTATAGGAATAACAAGTGAGAGTATATAGATTCCAACTTCAATACAACAATAGCAAGAGATATCAAGCAAGTAATAATTGGAATTAACAACAATTTTCCAAGAAGGTAAGAACTCATGTCAAGCAAGCAATAGTAAGCAACGTAATTTCAAGCATGTATAACTTGAATTGACTATTTATCAATTTCATTCAAGTAAATACTTTTACCCTTCTGCGGACCTCAAGTCAATCAATCAAGTAATATCACGTGAATGAGTGGAATGCCTAAAGTCTAGCAAGCAAGTTCTCCGGTGCAATGCCAAACACTGTGGTCAATAAACTCCCATGGGCACAAGTACCTTCGGGTGCTCCTCTCAAGACAAGACCGGGCCCTATATGCACAGCATTGGTCATGTTTGTTGACATCCACTCTCATTTATAGTCAATATGGAATTTCAAGGGTTGACCAGGTAGGATGTAAATAAGGTGGATTATAGAATGGAATCGAAGGCGTATCGTTACGTAGGGACGAACTAGGAGTAAAAATCAGCAACGTTTGATACACGAAAAAACTGGGTGAGATCGGCGCCTTGTAGGCTACCTGACATGTTCAGAAATGACATCCTCACAACCGGCTACCTTTCCTGTGAACTATATAGGGTTTAGAGAAACCCAGTCAGGGGTTAAATGGCTGTCTCTCAGGCTGCCATTTATCAGTGAATGGCGTCCTGAAACCGAGGCGCATCACTCAGGGGTTCAAGGTCTTGGAAAAACCAAAACTCGGGGTCCGTTTAATAGGCGCCCAGGTCACTGCCATATTCTTGAAATTGGCGCCCAGGGGGCTGCCATGTTCTTGAAATTGGCGCCCAGGGGTCAGCCACGTTTTAACAGGTTTACAGGGTCAGGCTTAGTAGGCGCCCATGGGGCTGCCATCTCTTCGAAATTGGCGCCTAGGGGCTGCCATCTCTTAGAAAATGGCGCCCTGGGGGCTGCCATGTTTTACTGATAGGCGCCCAAGGGTCAGGCGCCTATAAAACATGAGTCCAGGTTAACTAATGGCTAAGACTTAATGGCTGAGGGTTAACTACGTGATTAACTTGTTTAACTAATGGTTTAACTAATGATAATAGGGGTTTAACTAGATGATTTATTGGTTAAATAGAGATTTAACTAATCTAGGTTTAACTAATTTAAGCGCTGGTTAAGCTAAGTATCTAGGGTTTAAGTTAACTGATCAATTAACTGTAGGTTAATAGAATGCGTCCATAGGGCTGCCACCTATCAGAAGAAGGCGCCTCAGGGACTGCCACCTTCTGTTAGAAGGCGCCCTAGGGGCTGCCACTATTTTTTAATAGGCGTCCTAGGGTGGGGCGCCCTTCACAGAGGGGCAATTTTGCCCATTTTCTGGGTGGAATATGCGTCTGTTGTACAGCCGCTGTTCAGTGAATGGCGTCCGGGTCAGGGGCGCCCTTCAATTTAAGCTGATTTATGTAAAATTGATGACATGGATAGATAGAGGAAATTGTGAGGATTATAGATCTGTATTCATGCACTCGTTTCATGCTTTAGTTTCTCAAATATCAAATTTTTAACATGACGTATCATACTAGTTTACATTTTACAGGAACTAAATGGAGATAGGGTTTCTAAATAGGCAGAACTCTATCTATATCTAATCTGGTGTATAGATTAGGTAGACTAACAGGTTAATTAGGTAATCTAATTGGTTGGTAGATCAACTAACATGTTAATTAGGTATGCTAACAGATTAGTTAATAGCTTAACTAACAGGTTACGTAAAAACACGATAAAACTTGCATTACACAGGATATATCGCATGGATATGAAGCTAATATATGCCAATTACCCTACATTGAAGCTAATACATGCTAATTATCATGGATATAAGGCTAATACATGCTAATTACTCTAGATTGAAGCTAATACATGCTAATTATCCTGGGTATAAGGCGAATACAGGCTAATTAACTTAGGTATGAGGCTAATACATGCTAATTACCCTAGATTGAAGCTAATACATGCTAATTATCCTAGGTATGAGGCTAATACTTGCTAATTATCCTGGGTATGAGGCTAACACATGCTGTGTAACACTAAATATCTCATGGAAATGAGCCTAAGACTAACTACCTAGACTAATCATCCTAGATTAGCTACTAGTTTAGTTAAAAGTTGAGAACACCTACCTCTGTGAAGTGGCAGAAGTTGTAGCAGGTGGAAGAAGCAGCTCCTTCCCTCCTTTGCAACCCTTCAGAAAGTTCCTCCCCTTCTCAACAGCAAGCCTTCGAACCAACGGAGGTTTGCTTCATTAGGAATGTATAATATAAGGTTTGAGTCGACAGGAGGGGGAAACACGATCCGTGAAAATCGGATCTCAGTGGGATGCCAGCTTATACAGGCTGTTGGGGATAAGAAATCAAAAAGTCTGTATGGTGGAAAATGGCGCCTATGAGAGGGTCGTGATTCATCCTGAGTTTCTTTATTTTAAACTTCCCACTTAACTTCAATGATTTTTATCTTTAAACATTGTTGGAGTTAGTTTGTGAAATTTCATGGGTGAGATCCTTATATTTTTCTATATTTTTACATATAAATATTTTTAAAAAATTCTCTTTAAATAAAAAGTGGCACTATTCATGTCACTATTCATGTTTAGGAAATAATGACCTAACATATGTCGTTGTTTAGTGAATAACGGCCATGCATTAGTCGTTACTTCTTTTGGAGCATTTTCTTATCACCCTCTAAGGACCGAAATTGGATATATATCATTTCAATCCTTATGTATCTACTTTAGTTGAATAACGACACCTTACATGTCGTTATTTTGTGAGTAACGGCTTAATAACGGTTGTGATTTTGAACGGAGACTTTTCTATTTACTCTACACTAACCAAAATTATCTATATACCATTTCTCACTTCCTAAATTATGTTTATCCTTTAACACTTCATCTATATAGCCTTATTTCTTCAAAATAATAATATAATGTAAAAGTTGGAATATGAAATTTTCTAAATTATGAAAATATGATTTGGCATCTTGTAAAATTGATGTTTATCCTTTAAAACTCTGTCTATATAACCTATTTCCTATTCCTTTAGAATAGTGTAATAAGATGTATTATTAGTTTCCTAAGTGATTGAAAATATAAATTAGCATTTCCTAAAATATAATTTGGCATCTTCTAAAGTATATATTGGTTTTTGAATTATTAATTAAATAATTTAAATGGTTAATCAAATAGAATTCGAATATGAGTTCAATAGTTAAATATATATATATATTTATTTATTTTTATTCGTACATTTCTATTTTAAAATTCTCGAGTGTTACAGGAGCAAATGGTACTTGGACAGCGGCTGTTCAAGGCATATGACAGGGGATAGGAAGGCATTCTCTATGTTGCAAGATAAAGATGGAGGCTCAGTTACCTTTGATGGAAAGGACAAAGGTAAAATCATTGGAATTGGCAAGATAGGTAAGAATTCTGAAACCTTGATTGAAAATGTCCTTTTAGTGAAAGGTTTAAACCACAACCTGCTGAGCATAAGCCAATTGTGTGACAAGGGCTTTAAAATTATTTTTGATGAAACTCACTGCCTTGTCATAAATAAAACCTCCAATGAAATCAGATTCATCGGCAAGAGAAATAACAATGTCTATACTATTGATCTAGATGATGTTTCTGGTTATAATGTATGCTTGGTAGCAAACAATCATGATAATGCATGACTATGGCACCGAAGACTAGGTCATGCTAGTTTTGGAGTAATCTCCAAGTTGTCTAAACATGACTTGGTGATTGGTTTGTCAAAATTAAAATTTAAAAGTGATAAAATCTATGAGACTTGCACAAAAGGCAAGCAAACACGCATTTCTTTCAAGAATAAGAACATTGTTTCTACCTCCCGGCCTCTAGAATTGCTGCATCTTGATCTAGTTGGCCCTACTAGGACATCCATCCTAGGAGGTAAATCTTTTGGATTTGTTATTATTGATGACTACTCCAGATTTACATGGGTATTATTTTTAGCCAATAAAAGTGATGCCTTGACGGAGTTTGAAGTGTTTTGTAGGAAAATCCAAAATGATAGAGGCTACCTTATCACTACCATCCAAAGTGATCATGGTGGTGAATTTAAAAATCATGAGTTCAACAATTTTTGTGAAGAGGAGGGGTACACGCACAACTTCTCATCACCAAGAACGTCCAAACAAAATAGAGTAGTGGAGAGGAAAAATAGAACATTGATAGACATGGCGCGGATCATGTTAAGTGAAAATTCTCTACCAAAATATTTTTGGGCTGAGGTAGTAAGTACAACGTGTTACATCATCAACATGGCGATGGTAAGGCCCATTTTGAAGAAAACTCCTTATGAGCTCTACAAGGGTAAGAAACCAAATATTTCTCATCTTAAACCTTTTGGATGTCCATGTTTCATTCTGAACAATGGTAAGTCCAACCTAGGTAAGTTTGATGAGAAAAGTGACAAAGGAATTTTCCTAGGTTATGCACTTAACTCTAGAGCCTATCGATTGTTTAATAAGGGGACTTTGGTTGTTGAGGAAAGTCCTCATGTGATTTTTGATGAATCTGAGCTAAAACTGATAAATCAATCTATTGAAATTATGGATGCAGTTGAAGATCCCATATGTTCCAATGATGCTAAGGCCAAGGATGAACTAACTGAAGGGATCCCCAGCAAGAGTGAAAAGGATGAAGATCCTCTAATTGAAATACTTCAAGAGCAACAAGTGTAACACCCCGACTTGCCCAGCTCTTCTACGTTCCTGAAGGATCACCCAGCTGAAAATATAATCGATAATTCTCAAGATAGGGTAAGAACTAGATCATCACAAAGGTAAGTAGAAGAAGAGGATTTAATTACCTTAATCTCTCAAGATGTACTGGAAGCTCTGCAAAATGAATCCTGGATTCAGGCTATGCATGAAGAGCTGCACCAGTTCGAAAGAAACGAGGTGTGGACTCTTGTGCCGCGTCCTAAGAATCAACCCGTAATAGGAACCCACTGGGGTTTTAGAAACAAATTGAATGATACGGGATTGGTTGTCAGGAACAAGGCCCGTCTTGTAGCCAAAGGGTATAGCCAGGAAATGGGTATTGATTTTGACAAATCTTTTGCCCCAGTTGCTAGATTAGAAGCAGTCCGGATTCTTTTATCCTATGCTTGCTCATCTAACTTCAAATTATTTCAAATGGATGTTAAATCTGTATTTCTAAATGGGTATATCAAAGAGGATGTCTTTGTAGAACAACCTCAAGGTTTTGAAGATCCCAAACATCCTCGACATGTGTATAAGCTCCAGAAGGCTTTGTACGAACTAAAACAAGCACCAAGGGCATGGTATGAAAGGCTTACTTCATTTCTCATGGAAAATGGTTTCAAAAGAGATAAGGTTGACCAAACACTCTTCACGAAGAAATCAGGTAAAGACATATTAGTAGTTCAATTATATGTGGATGACATTATTTTTGGAGCTACTAATAATGCCTTATGTGATCAATTTGCGAAAATTATGTAGGGAGAATTTGAGATGAGCTTAATGGGTGAACTAACCTTCTTTCTTGGATTGCAGGTTAAACAAACGCCCGAAGGTATCTTCATAAACTAAGCCAAGTACACCCTGGAGCTGTTAAAGAAATACGGGATGGCGGAAGCAAAACCCATATCAACTCCGATGGCCACAACCACGAAGTTGGATAAAGATGAAAATGGTAAAATAGTAGATCCTACACTGTTTCGAGGTATGATCAGATCACTACTATATTTAATAGCATGCCGCCCTGACATTCAATTCAGTGTATGTCTATGTGCTCGTTTTCAGTCATGTCCAAAAGAATCTCATCTAATGGCTGTTAAACGGATTTTTTGATATCTAATTGGTACACTAGACTTTGGCTTATGGTTTTCGATCGGGAGCTCATTTTATTTAATTGCATATACCGATGCTGACTATGCTGGATGCATTGTTGATCGTAAAAGTACTAGTGGGTACTGCCAGTTTCTTGGTGGATGCCTAGTTTCATGGGCCTCCAAGAAATAACATTCAGTAGCTCTCTCAACGGCCGAGGCTGAATATGTAGCTGCCGGAAGTTGTGGAGCCCAAGTACTTTGGATCAAAAATCAATTGCTTGATTTGAATGTTGAAGTGAGTTTTGTGCCAATCTTGTGTGACAATACAAGTGCTATTAACTTATCTAAAAATCCTATTCAACACTCCAAAACCAAACACATTGATATTCGCCATCATTTTCTGAGAGATCATGTAGGCAAGGGAGATTTTGAGTTAAAATTTGTTAATACCCACAATCAACTGGCAGACATTTTCACAAAACCCCTAAACCAGGAACAATTCAATAAAATCAGGAGAGAACTTGGCATGTGTAAGGGTGAGGGCATACATACTTAAGTCTGCACTAGGATTCATAATGCATTTACGTTGAACAAACAATTAGAAGCATGAAGGGTAGATTGTGTAAAATGCATGCATCATGCACAAGTTGTGTGTATTCTTCTATTTTTGTGCTTGACATTACCTTGTATGTGTGCTTGTACTTATGTATATATGCCTTTTCTTGAAAAATATAAAAAATTTCTAAGGCCCAATACTCCTTGACAAATAAATGTGGACCAGTAACTTGGGGATTCTAGGTAGTCACTGAGGGGGAGGTTCAGAAAAACTCTTAAGGTCGATTCATGTCGGAAGTCATCCTATTCCTTTTCTTCCCAAAGAAACAAAAAAGGAAAAAAAAAAAAAAAGGAAGGATGGGGAAGACAGGCCAGCAAGACAATGGAGCTCAACATCTCTCAAAGGAGGCTTAGTGGAGTTTAACTTTCAGTTTCTGGGTTTTGAAGGGGCAAATTGACCTTTCCGGTCGACCGCCACCCTCGGTCCGGTCGACCGTTTGCGGCAAACCGGGTCGACCGAACCACGACCGAACCCTATTTTAAGAGGGTTTCTCCCTCCTCTTCACTCACTCTTTCACACCCACTCTCTCTCCCATATATCTTCCTAACCCTAGAACATCATTCCACCACTCTCCAAGCCCTAAAACATCATCCCTTGTCCATCCGCACATCATCTGGCAGATTCGGGATGGATTCGGGACGACATCTCCGCGGTTGTTCGTGTGATCGTGCAGCTCATTCTCAATTTCCAGAGTGTGGAGAAGGTCGTATCTAGCCTCCAGAGTGTCCCTTGGTCCGTCCTTCTCCCAGGGTTGAGATCATTCCCTTCAAGGGTTTCCTAGACTAAGATGCCGCCTAGAAGGAGTTCTTGGCGTCCTCAACAAAGGGAATCTCACGCTCGGAGATGTGAGGCTCCGGTTCCTCCACCACGGCAGGCTCCGGCACCACCTCGCGCATCTCGGTTGCCTCTAAGGCCAATTATCGACCCATGTCTTGTCGATTTTAATGAGGTTAATGAAATTCTCCCGGACATTTGTGTAGTTTTTGAGATTCAACCGAGTTGGACCGATTTTGTCACTAGATATCCCAGATATTATCCATATCTAGTGAAATAGTTTTATGGCAACTTGGTTGACAGAAATGAAGAGTTGTATACAGTGGTTCAGGGTATTGAGATTCACATAACTCCAGAATTGTTTGAACGTGCTTTAGGAGTTTTCGCCAGGGGTGCCGATATGACTTTTGGCCATGGTGAAGTTAAAGCCACTTTCATTGCCATGACGAGCTGTGATTATGTGCGTGGTGTGAGTGATTTAATTGAATTAAATGCAAATCATTTTTCACCACTGCAACGAGTTCTCCACCACATGTTTACCTCACTCATTTATCCAAAAGGTGGGAGCAGAAATGAAGTGACTGAGGTTCACCGATTTCTCTTTTATCATGTTATGAATGGCAATTTAGTCAATAAGGGTCGGCTCATGACAAATTTGATAGGTTTATGCCGTACCCAGTTAAGGAGATCCTTGCCTTATGCTTCCTAGTTGACTGGAGTATTCATCTATGCTAGGATCAATTTAGGTGCTGACCAGTTCATTCGAGTCAGACAGGATGATATTTACAATGCCCACAAGATTTTATCCGATATGGGATATTACTGGGGTCCGGATGGTGAGCTCCGTCATGATGTACCCACTTATGGGGACGAATTAGCAAGTGAAGAAGAGCAGGAAGAACAGCGGGATCAAGGGGAAGCACCTGCACCAGTTCAGGCCGAGGACCAACCTCCTCCACCCTCACATCCTCACATGGATCCCGCGGTGCCTCCACCACCACAGTTTTACCACGGGGAGTCCTCAGCTCAGGGTGCTAGATATCCTCCTTGGGGGGATTATGAGAGCTTCGGGCAAGGAAACCCGCCTTGACTCAACTCTTGGGAGGCTTGATACTTTCATGGACACTATGGATGGCCGTATAAACACTCTCTCTCACACCATGGATACCCTTGCTGGCCACGTAGCCTCTCTTGCTACTGACTATGCGGATACCACCAGTGCTTATCGGACCACCACCCGTTCCCTTCTTCACATTGAGCACCTTCTGCGTGACATTGAGACCCGTATACCTCCACCTCCTCCTCCACCTGCTGATGAGGATGGCTCCGACAATGAGGATGATGGCTCCGACAATGAGGATGACGAGGGGACTCCGAATCACCCTGCTCCTTAGCTGTTCTTGCGTCACCTAGTGTTACTTTTTGTCCACTACTCTTGTATCCCACTCCCTCTTTTTGATGATGCCAAAGGGGGAGAAGTAGGCTAGTCAGGTTTATATATTTGTTATGCATAATGTATGTTTACATGTGTGTTTGCCATTGCATTTCTGCACTTCACTCGTGAGTCTTGTAGGTGTCTTGCATTAGTGAGTCTTATAGGTGTCTTGTATTCTTTCCTTCGAGTATTGATGTACCTTGTACTGAACTAATGGGAATGAAATATGAAATGATGCAAAGAATGCACTTTGTGTTTGGCATGACATGATTGACATCCTATCTCTCACTTTCCTTTCTATCGGGCAAACAAAATGTTGAATGGTTTGCGTTAGCTAGATTGATATGATAACAATAAATGGATTGCAATTGTTTTCAAACATTGATTTCAAATATTGCCTTCAAACATCCAAAATTGCTTAAAGGCACGCAGTATAATTAAATATATGAAGTTTTGTCATCATCAAAAAGGGAGAGATTGTTGAGTATATCCAAGTGATTTTGATGATAACAAAACCCCTGACATGTGTTCTATCGCGTGCCTTGTATTAGTGATGAAATACGAGCTTCGTATGTAATTAAGGACTAATTCCAACATGAATTATGCTTAGAAGTTCATAACTTTCCAAACGCGTAAAAAGAGCTCAAATGGACTTGAAATCAATAACAACATACGTTCAATTCAATCCGTCATCATGTGGATATGATCTACTGGGCTGACAACTCATCTTTGTAGGTTTTCAACAGTCCGGTCGACCAACGGACAAGGGCCGGTCGACCAATTTTTTTAGCAATCAAAAATGAACAGAGTTTTTATAGTCCGGTCGACCAAAGGTTACAGACTGGTCGACCGGAATTTCCAGGGATGAAATATCAACAGTCTGTTACAGATCGGTTGACCGCCCCATGTCGTCCGGTCGACCGCTCGCCCCGAAGAAGCTTATTTTGACCTTTTATTTCAAGCACGGGGACAGGTCTTATTTCTTCTTTGTTTAAACCCAAACCCTCCATTCATGCCATGAATTATGGATCTGGTCCCTGGCTTGTCCCTTGACCATCCAAGATCTATAAAAACCTCTCATTGGAGTCAAAAACCCTAATCAAAAAAAAAGAAGATCAAGAAGGCTATCAAAGGGTGG
Source organism: Amorphophallus konjac (assembly GCA_022559845.1). Lineage (NCBI taxonomy): Eukaryota > Viridiplantae > Streptophyta > Magnoliopsida > Alismatales > Araceae > Amorphophallus > Amorphophallus konjac. The sequence continues at coordinate 163,365,389 of CM040128.1, forward strand.
AAGAGAGCTGCTACTGTAGCTCCGTGAATAGTGCTACGTCCAAGAGTTCTTCATCCAAGAGCAAGGTTTTCAAGATCATCTGCAGGCCATTCAAGTGAAGATCTAACAGAGGAGGAAGCTTCATCCAAGATCACCTTCATCACTAAGGGGGAGCTTGAATCTAGCTTTTATTTCCTACTTTCTCCCTCTATTCTTGTTGGGCATTAATCTTGTGTTCTTGTAATATCAAACACCTATGTGTGTGTGGATCTACGCGGATCCGTGTGTGTGTGTGTGTGTGTGTGTGTGTGTGTGTGTGTGTGTGTGTGTGTGTGTGTGTGTGTGTGTGTGTGTGTGTGTGTGTGTGTGTGTGTGTGTGATTTCTTCATTTCCACACATCTCTTTGTGATTCGGTGCCTGTGCACCTTCGTGGGAGTTCCGAACTCCTCACGTGTGTGTGTGTTTTTAATCTTGTAATCTCTTACAAGATAGTGTGGAATCCTCACAGATCGTGAGGGGTGGACGTAGGTTGCTGTTGTTGCATCTGAACCACCTAAAAATCGCTGTCTATTGTGTGTTTGTTCCTTTTCTTCTATCCTCATTCTGTGCAGCACACACGTAGATTAAGTTGGTTGTATTGTTTGAATTAGATATAGCATAATTTATCATTCTTATATTAGATCTCGGGTATATTAGAAGGTGGGTTCGGATCGGCAAGGCAAACCTTGTCAAGAAGATAACATCTTACGTGAGTAGAATCTCCGGATTCCCACCTCCGCCATCTCACCTAAGATCAGTTGAGTGTGATAGATTCTATTAGATCTGAGTGTTTTCATATAGTTCTGAAATTCATTACGGCTATTATTCACACTTGTTTGAATTGGGCAAGATTTTGTTAAAAGTGTATAAACACCCAATTCACCCCCCTCTTGGGTGTCATTGATCGCGGGACTTCAACATGAACTATGCAAGTATAATGATGCATGTACGCAAGACAAAGATGAGAATAGAATATCGAGAATTAATAGAGATGAACTAGCAAGATTTCAAGATAATCATGCAAAATATATCAAGACTGTCAAGCATGTAAGTATCAAGTCAAGTCATGTGAATTGGCTATTATAATACAAGCAAGTAAACACCCATTCCGAGCCACGCACGTCAAGTCAAGTCAAGTCAAGTCAAGTACGAGTCGTTAAATGCCAAAATCTAGAAAGTCATGTACTTTGGTACAATGCCACACCATGATCAATCAACTCCTATGGGCACAAGTACATTCGGGTGCTCCTCCCACGACCAGATCGGGCCCTATATGCGTAAGCATTGAGTCATGTATATTTTTAGACATCCACTATAGTTTATAGTCAATATAGAGTTCCAAAGGAATAAGCCATTGTAGGATAATAAGGAAGATCTCACAGATGAAGGAGTTCAAGGGCAGAACTTGAACAAGTATGACGTACCGATAAATCTCATGAAAAACCAAAACATGTCATGAAACTGGGTAATTGGCGTCCACTCAGTCGCCACCAATTACAGAAATAGTCCCCACTGTATGGTCGCTAATTTCTGTGAACAGTACAGGCTCGATGAAATAACATTCATACTCTAGTCACTAAATCAGTGAAATAGCACCACTAACAAGGTCGTCAATTCCTGTTGGCGCCCAAGGCATGGTCGCTAATTACTGATAGAGATAGACTTCTCAAAAGATGCCAGAAACAGCGCTCTATAAGGGCTATAGCATCACGTTTCTTCAGAGTGACGTGACAAGTAAGGTTCTAGGGTTTTTAGGGTACAACCTACTTGGTTGCCCTGAGGGAATCCAAGACTAGCATAGACTAACAGAAGTCTCAATGAAGAAAGTACCAGTCCGAAAGAAGGAATATCCCGTGGAGGGTCCAATCATCACCAAGAGTTTAGTGTGTAATCGATAGAAACAAAATGGGGACTCCATCTACGGATGTGAGATGAGAGTGCCAAGTAAACCCGCGATATGGGTCAGAAAACGCGTTGGAAATAAAGAGACAAGAATTGGCGTCCATGCAGAGGTCGCTATATCTAGAAATAGCCGCTTTCTGAAAGGTCGCTCAATCTTATATGTAATAGAATTTCTAAGAAAATAATAATAATTAACGACACTGTGAACATGCGCTCATTCTAGTATTTTCCAGAAATCAATAGCTTTTAATTATAAATGGGCGACCTCTAGCAAAGGCGCTCAATCTTTAATTTGCGTCCGTTATTATGTCGTAATTTTCAGGAATTTCATATATTTTCTATTTCATTAATTCTTTTACAAAACAACGCCTTCTTATAAGGGCACTCAATCATTAAAGGGGCGACTGGGTGACAGTCGTCCATTCTTTTTGATGCTACGCATCGGCTAGGTATATTCTTAGACACATAACACTGTTCATTTCTTTTGAATTTACATAATCAGGAAAGTGAAGACATGAATAAGTAGAGAAGAATATGAAGGATCTAGTACCATGATCATGCAAGAATTTTATCGTCAGGTTTCATAGATATTAAATTTTAAACATGTAGTATTTATTAAATTGCACTAAAGGAATTAGCAACATGGGTAAGGTCGCTCATTAATGGGCGACCAGAAGACTATCGTAAATTTGGAATTTTCGCGACCATCTGCGCGGTCGTTCATTAATAGGCCGCCAGAACTTGGTTGCTATTTACATGTAGCCAGGACAGCTTATAACGACGTAAAACTGACGATCATGAATGCAAATACGAGATGTAAGCATGTAGATATGATCGTATATGCATGTACTTTTCTTATTACTATCATCTTGGGCTTTAAAACTTAAGAAGACCTACCTTTTTGGGGCTTGTCCTGGACGACGGAAGGAGAGGAGATACGAAGAATTGTGCCGCAATAGAAACAACTATAGCAGTAGTTACAACTGTAACCACAGTAGCAGGAGTACAAAGAAATTTCAAGAGCATTTGCAGCAGATGCACAGCCTCTCTCCTTCAACCGTAGCAAAAGGAGAAAGGAAGAGGAAGAAGCGGAGCTCCTTCATGTTTGTTGCAAGGCAGCAGCAAGAGCAGACGAACAAGGAGAAGCAACAGTAGGCTTCCTTGGCAAAATAAGAACACCCCACCCTTGAACAACAAAGGAAGATGACGGCGGTCAGCAGGATCTCTTCAAACGTAATAGCAGCAGTAGCTAGAGCTCGTTCGACGAGGGCTTATATCTATAGAGATTGATATCTCTGACTTCTAATGGGTTTTAAGTTTCCCTACAGTGAATCCTAATAGGTTTAAAACTTCTATGTTAATCTTCCTATTACTATATCCACAGCCGCTATCCTGTTAGGGTTCAGAACCCTAAAGCCATGCAGTGTTCGAATGTGAGACAGTCATTGTATCCCATCTTTTCTTAAAACGTGAAATGGCCATGGGCCTTCTTTTGCTATTAGGGCTTTGTTTTAATGTGTAAATGTTGAGGCCCATTAGTGGTTAAGGCCCATTAGTGGTTAAGACCCTTTTTTTATATATATAGGTCGAGGCCTCTAGTCGTGTGTGAGGGTTAAGGTTGTTGGGCTTCGCATCTTGTTTTATTTGATTTGGGCTCTTGTCTCAGAGTTTAATTTCTTTAGGAAAATTTGTATTTCTTAAATTTTTATCCGGGGTGCTGTACCCTCCCCCACGTAAAAGAATTTGATCCCCAAATTCAATCTCATATAGACATGGAGGGTGCAGAATACTCACAATTTTGAAATAAATCTGGGAATCTCCTCTTCTTGGATTCTTTAGTCTCCGATGTGGCTTCTTGTTCTGAGCACTTGCTCTATTGTATCTTTACCATGGGAATAGTTTTTTTTCTCAGCACACGAAGCTCGTGATCAAGGACCCTCAATGGTCCTTGTTCATAAGTAAGATCCTTTTGTATCACCAGGTTGTCATGATCTATGACGTGAGACGGATCATGAACATACTTCTTGAGCATAGACCTGTGAAATACATTGTGCACTTCGGATAGCTACGGTCGTAAGGTGATTCGATAGGCAACCTCGCCAACCCTTTCTAGTACTTCGAAGGGACCGATATATCTTGGTGTAAGCTTGCCATTAACACCAAATCTTCTAATACCTCATCCTGGGGAAACCTTAAGAAAGACGTGATCTCCAACTTGGAACTCGAGGTCTCTCCTTCAAGTATCGGCGTATGTCTTTTGTCTAGACTGAGCCATCTAAAGTCTTTCTCTAATAAGTTGAATCTTTTTAATGGTATCCCTTACCATGTCCGGGCCCAGCAGTTGCTTTTCTCCAACTTCGTCCCAGCATAGTGGTGAGCCGTAACTCCTTCCGTATAATGCCTCGAAAGGTGCCATTTGAATACTTGCCTTGTAGCTGTTGTTATATGCAAAATCGACCAGGTTGATGGTCGTGCCAGCTTCCATGGAAATCAATGATACAGGCTCGTAGCTGTGAATCATGGATTTAGCACACCCCCAAAATTGATGAATTTGTAAGGAAGATGGTTTAACAGGATATAACGTTAAATCGATGATAAGAGAGGGGGAAACATGCATTAATAAGATCCGTGATCGCCAATGAGGCTAGAAACATGCCAAATAATAAAAATATTAAGATAGGAGCATGTTACATACCTCAAAAATTCATGAGGGCCAGCCGTAGGCCTGGAGATTAACACGCTATATCGTCCCAGCGCGTTCTTCAGATCGCGCCAGGAACCTATAGCGCGATATCAGACAGGAAGCGGGGTTATTTGGATTCATTCCTTCCTTGCTCCAAGGCCGGCCAAGGTGCAAGGGCTCCACGTATTAGTCTTCTAGTGCCTGCAAACAATCATAAACAACAAATAAGAGGCCCATTAGAACGAGATTTTAGTAGAATCTACCCCTATTCTTAATCAAAAGCATGCAAACGGGGGGGCTCGATTACCTGGGGGTTTGGTGGTTTTTAAACCCCTATGGAAGGGCCAAAAGATAGGTGTGGTGTGCGTGTATGCATGTGTTTCGTAAAAGAGTGTTTAAAAACCGGGATGCAATGCTATGCAAGAATAAAAATCAGTGCTTTGGAGAAAGAGAGAGTAGAAAGAGGAAGAACACGAGAATAATCCCTAAATACTCCCTTGGATGTGTGAGGAGCGAGGATTTGTTGATTTTGCACAAAAAGTTTCCTCCTACTCATCAATATCTCGAGTTGCATCCCCCTGAAATGACGGCCAAAGGGTGCAATTTATAGGAAAAAGATCGAGAAGCAACCCTAGGTCGGAGTTCAATTCAATCCAAAGGTTTGGCGGCTCAAATTGAGGTAATCCTGCCGATTAATGAGGGGGAAAGGCTCCTGCTAGGTTTAGAAACCTTCCTGGATAAGAAACACAATCAGAAACTTACCCAATAAGGACTCTGAGATGAAAGAAGGGAGTCCGGTTTGAAAAAGGGCTCTGCCTGGTAACGCGCCATATAACCATAGCACGTTCATGAAGAACGCGCTATGACGATATAGCGCGATAATTAAAGGCCCATCAAATGATTTAGAAAAAGGAGAAAAATCCTTTGGGCAGTCACCTAATCAAATGTTGAGTGAGAATAACATCCAAAGTGGATGCTATAATGATCAGATGTCAAGTAAATAACAACTGTTCAAATGATAACTTCAATTAGATCCACAATGCGCTATGAACAAGAAAGCGATAAGAGCGGATAGCGCGGGAATGCCAAACTCGAGACGAGATCCAAGGTATGGAATTGAAATGTTGGGCCAAGAATAGAGAGACATCCGAGAAAATCAACCAACTAAGGATCAATTGGGGCATTAACTAGGAGAACAAAGAAAATGCTCAATTTATCGGCAAAAATTGGGTGTCTACAGATGCCCCTCCTTGATATCTGCTTTGTAGGGGAGCGAGACGGAGGTAAAACGGAGGCAAAACGGAGATGACACAGAGTCGTAGTGACGGGGAGATGAAGTGGAAATGCAGTGGAGCGGACTGATAAGTGGATATCAAGGAAAAAGAGACACCCATCACAACCGGCAAATGATAGGAATAATCCAAAAAACTCTGTGCTAACTACAAGATCGAGCTAGCATCAGTGACCTTCGTCTAGAATGTTAGGCACGGAACAAAGAAAAGGGAGCTGATCAACCTCTTGCACAAAAGAGGCATCCGTGGCGCATAGCAACTACGGATTTCACTCAATTAGTGAAATAGACGCGAGCCCGGCGGATCCATCGATGCCATCGTGCGATTCACAGCTAATGAGTGGATCAAAAGAAGGAGGATAAGTTGAATTGGATTGAAAGGGGATAAGCAAATTCTAGGTAAGGGTCACATCGACCAGCGAGATCTAGTGTCCAACTAGGAGTAATCTTTCAAATTCGGAATGTAATTGAATTTCTTTGTTCAAGAACATAAGCATTATTGATCCTTAATTAGGAAGAAGAGTTGGGCATTTATGAATGCAAAAGGCATGATGTGTGTTGGGCTAAAATAAAAGAAATCATTAAAATAAATGCCAAGAAAAAATAAAATATAAGATACTCAAGGATAATATTATTAAATCAAACAGGCTTGGGTTAACAGTTATCTGCAACCACGACGTGCAAGATGAAGTCCATCGTCCCCAAATTTGTCTGACCTAACGGCCTATCCGACGATTAACTGCATGTTTCTAGATCATCACTATTTTTGGTAGAGGGGAACTCAAATCCCGAAACATACGGAGAACCAGTCGGTCCTTGAGATAATATAATAATGTAAGTATCATATAGTAATGCAATAAAAGGAATGGATAAAGAAATACTTACCTGATGGCGTATCATCATCTTTCTTTTGCTTTTGTAGCAACCCTGGTAAAATAAAAGGAAGATTTCAAGAAAAATTAAGTAAGTAAATGATAAGAACCAAAATGAATAAATAATAAGTCAAATGTAAATAACGCCTCTCAACAAGGCGCGATTTAAATCAGAAACGCCCTCACCTGAGGCATTAATTCAAAAAGTGACGCCTATACCAAAGGGCGACAAATTTCAAAAACGTCCAAAACGAATAAAAGGAAAGGGAAAGAAACGCCCTCTTCTTAGGCGCGAATTACAAAAGAAACGGTACAGGTCAAGACGTCAATTAAAATGCACGCCCTAACCTAAGGCGTTAATTACAATTGTGTTCCATTCGAACCAGGAGACTATCTAGGGTAAGTTTTAGGATTGCTACGTGTTCGATTGACTATGGTAAGGACTCTATCAAGGAAACTAGAGTTCTAATCAAATTCTAACCCTAAGGGATTCCTGAAACCCTATAAATACCCCTGTCAGTCGAACCTATTAGCTATTTTGGTCAAAGGCGTTCTGTTGCTGTCTCGTACGTGAAGAACAGGTGGTTCTTCTTCCTCTGCTTTTCATCATGGATTATGAAGAATATTAATGTCCTTCATCTTCCTTGTGCAGGTTGTCTGCAACATCATCTTCTTCTTCTGTAGGTTGCCTGCAGCAAGTAGTAACTCTCTTGTCTAGCCGAAGAACGTGGGTTCTTCATCAACATCGTTTTCCCAGAAGACTCTGTTTAGAACAGAGTATCGTTTTCTCTTCACATCCTTCACGTATTTTCATCCAGATCATCATCAGGTAGGTTTTCTCAAGAATTGTAGCTCAAACTTTTATATAATCATGTTGTTAACATATATTGATTCATGCATATGGTTTCACTGAGTTTTTGAGGTTTTCTGTGAAATTTTGGAAAGAGGCGACCCTCTCTAGGGCGCTAATTCAAGTTCTGACGACTGACAGAAGAGTCGTCAATTCCACATAATTAATAAATACCCATATTTAAAATTTAAGATCTATGAAACCCTGAATCCAATTTAATGCATGATCATAAGTATTGAATCCTAATAATTTTCTTGCCTTGACCATGTACCTTGTTTCCTGAAAATTTATTATCCTGAAAATTACACTGTTCATGTTAAATTCTGGAAAATAATGAATTAACGACCCTTAGTAGGTCATCTTTTATGAAAGTGACGCCCCACCCCAGGGCACTAATTTAAATTAAAGACTTAGAATAAGTCGTTATTTCCCTGAAATATCTAGGAGTTATTAAAATTCTGAACAAGGTAATTAACGGCACAGTGCATGTCTTTTCTTTATGAAATAACGCCCCTGACTAAGGCGCGTTTTATTGAAAATACAGAATTAAGGAAAAATCTCAGCATAACAGAAGTATATGATGGACGACTGTTTCAGAAGTCATCAAATTGAAAAGACACGACCCAGTGAAGGGCGTTAATTTATTAAATAGTGACTTAGGTTAAGTCGTTGATTTCCTGTGTGATTATTTTATACTACTTTCTGTGAACCGAGGGTTTCGTATATATATATATATATCGGCACTATATTCCATTCCGTGAGTATAGTCCCATGTTTCACGGTGATTTATCGCATTACCCACTAACTCTCGGTGACATACGAGCTCTCCATTGGACATTCCGTTCCTTTGGACTGACAAGTTAGTCATTGGGACCTCCGAAAGTCTCCTCGTAGCCTTGGATTCCCTCAAGGCCGATTGAGCTGGTTGTACCATAAAAACCTATTACACTATTTTGCCATGTCACTCTATAGAAACATGGTATACCGGCCCTCATGTTATGCTAAGTGGATATCATGAGAATATTCTTAATGGGATGAGGACATCATGTCATTAATATGCTGTTCTTGTGGACCTCAATTCTATATAAAAAGAGTGACCATCTACATAGGGGCACTTATTTGTTATGGTACCCGGTTAGGGAACCAATTCCACCCAGTTTATCGACATGTCATGGTTTATATGCTTTGCGTGAATTTTTATCGCCAGTATGTCCTTACTCAAGGGCCTTGCGCTTGAATTCCATAAAAATCTTATCTTATCATCCTATTAAAGCTTGTTCTTGAAACTCCTTATTGGCTATAAATTATCGTGGATGTCTAGATCTATCTTTAATGCTGTGCATATAAGGGCCCGATCTGGTCCTGGGAGGAGCACCCAAAAGTACTAGTGCCCATGGGAGTTGTAATGATCACGGTGTCTAGCATTGCACCGAAGTACTTTTTCTCTTGAGCTTTGACATTCCACACACACTCTCTCTTTCTTGCGTGCGTGACTCGACTTGCGTGACTTTACTAGCGTGGCCCGACACGGGCAAAGTACTTGCGTGAAATAGCCAATAATGTATAAAGTCTCTCATGAATATCTCTATGTTAAGACTCGCTTGGAAGTTTTACACGACGTGTTATTCTATTGATTAGTTATTTCTACATGCATAGCCATATTACATTTACATGTGATAAATTGTAATCACTTAAACCCATTGCTAGTTCTTGAGATATAATTTCCTACTGAGCCTTCGCTCACTCAGTGTTTCCCTACTTTTCAGGTAAGTCCGACGACGAGACTCAATCGGACTGGGAAGGTCAAGAGTGAAAGAGATTAGAGCTTCTCAAAGCGTCAACTAGTCTTGTCTTTTCTATATTTTCTTGAGTCAATTTTGTACATTTCTTTTTATTAAGTTTAGCATTTTCAAGGGATTGTAATAGAAATACTCTTGTGAAGGAATAAAATGATTGGGTTATCTTTATTCTTGCGCATCTTTGATTTGGTGTCGAATACACTAATACTCTGATTGACATGATCGATATAAACTCGTCACGCGTCTCTGGGTATCTTCCGCGCTCGGGACGTGACAGTTTTTGTGGTATCAGAGCCTAGGGTATTCAATTCCTAGGAAACCCAAGTCCAAGGATAAGTCTGAACCTCTAACCAGTGACATTGGGTAGAACCAAGGGTTAAAGTCAATATAGAATTAAAAGCCTTTTAACGCAATCACATACTAATATAGCTATTGTAATTATAGGACAATGGCTGCCGAACGTGCTCAATGGCGCAACATGCAACGCACTCTTCAAGGCATGACCCAGGCACTTCAACAAGTGGCACAAGGAGGTGCACATCGTGGAGCAGGAAATCTCCACCAAAGCTTCAAGAACATGAACCCTCCTAAGTTCATGGGATCCACTAATCCAGATGATGTCGAGCACTGGATTCGAGAGACGGAACGTGTTTTTAGAGTCATGCAATGTTCGGACCAAGAGAAGGTCCTGTTAGCCACATTTCAACTAGAAAGAGACGCCCGATGCTGGTGGGAGTCGGTAGAAGCCACATTAGATCAAGGACAAGTTACTTGGGAGGAGTTTGTTGAACATTTCAACAATAAATATTTCTCAGATCGAGTTCAAGAGAAGAAAGCCGCTGAATTCGCCGCACTTAAGCAACGATCTTTGTCGGTGGCTGAATATGAATCGCAGTTCTCAAGGTTGTCTCGGTATGCTAAACACTTAGTTAGTACTGAGAAGATGAAAGCTCGAAGATTCCATAATGGGCTCAGGCCCCAATATATCACACAACTGGCACCGATGGACATACAAGTCTATTCGGAGATGGTTCGACGAGCCCAATTGCTAGAAGATGTCACGGAACTATCTGATAGGATCCGTGGGAAAGACAAGAAGGAGAATGTTACTAGCTCCGGCACCTTCAAACCCAATTTCAAGAAGAGGCCAAGTAATGGAGGTACTCCCTCCCTGGAGCAAAAGTTCAAGAAGACCAAACCTTTCTCCATCACCACTACACCTTCTAAGGTGGTATGTAAGCACTATGATAAGGCCGGGCACAAGGCTGAAGAATGTTGGAGGAAACTTGGAGCGTGTCTCCGTTGTGGGAGCCGTGATCATCGGATTCCCGATTGTCCGCTACTCAATGATCAAGCCGGTGACGGAAAGCGCCCGGTGACAAAGAATGCTCGTCTCCAAGCTATTAGCGAGGCGGAACAAGATGAAGGCGGACTAGTAGAAGGTACACTGAAAGTTTGTTCCAAGTCTGCACATGTCTTATTTGATACGGGTGCATCACATTCTTTTATTTCCAAGAAGTTTGCTGACCCACTACCTATGGAACCGGAATGGATGAAAATATTTTTATCTACTCCTCTCGGAAACGAAACCGATATTACTCACCATTATCAAAACTGTGAAGTCTTGGTAAAAGGAAGAAATCTTCCTATCAACCTCATATGTTTAGACCTAAAGGAATATGATGTCATATTGGGAGCAGACTGGTTATCTAGGTATCAGGCAACTGTGGATTGCCATAACAGCAAAATTACTTTCAAGGACTTTCCAGAACTAGTCTATTCTAGCCCTAAGAGTCAGAGCAAGTCACCTCTCATTTCGGCTCTCCGAGCTAGCAAGCTAATAAGGAAAGGATGTGTATCTTTCCTTGCATTTTGTCACCATTAAGGAGACTAAGGAGACTAAGCTAGAAGACATCCCAGTTGTGCAAGAATTTCCGGACGTGTTTCCAGAGGAATTGCCTGGATTACCCCCACAAAGAGAAGTGGCCTTCACCATCGACTTGGTCCCTGGTGCTGGACCAGTTTCTAAGGCACCATATAGGATGTCCCCTGCCGAACTCAAGGAGCTGAAGGAGCAATTGATGGAACTTCTCAAGAAGGGATTTATTAGACCAAGCACTTCCCCGTGGGGAGCACCTGTGCTATTTGTAAAGAAGAAAGATGGATCCATGAGGTTATGCATCGACTATCGACAGTTGAATCATCTCACTATCAAGAACAAGTATCCACTGCCGAGAATCGATGAGTTATTTGATCAAATATCTGGATCCATGTATTTTTCAAAGATTGATCTCAGGTCGGGATATCACCAACTAAGGATCAAAGATGAGGACATTGATAAGACCGCGTTCAGAAGCAGGTATGGGCACTATGAATTTGTTGTTATGCCTTTTGGACTAACAAATGCCCCTGCTGCCTTTATGCAGCTGATGAATAGTATATTCAGGCCTCATCTAGATCAATTCATAGTGGTTTTCATTGATGATATACTGATCTATTCAAAGACCAAGGAAGAGCACGAGAAGCATTTGAGAATAGCATTACAAATATTGAGGATGAATCAGTTATATGCAAAGCTCAGCAAATGTGAATTTTGGTTAGGAGAAGTAGCTTTCTTGGGGCATGTTATATCAAAAGACGGTTTATCCGTAGATCCATCAAAGGTTGAAGCTGTAAGGAATTGGGAAAGACTGACCAATGCTAGCGAGATCCGTAGTTTCTTGGGTCTTGCGGGCTACTATCGGCGATTCATCAAGGATTTCTCCAAGATAGCCGTACCACTCACTAGGCTAACTCGCAAGGAGATACGTTATGAATGGAGTGAGGAATGTGAAAGAAGCTTCCAAGCTCTCAAAGATCATCTAACTACTACCCCGGTTTTAGCTTTACCAATTGAAGGCGAGAGATTCGAAATATACACCGATGCATCTGGCATTGGCCTCGGATGTGTTTTAATGCAACAAGGGAAGGTTATAGCCTACTCTTCTCGCCAATTGAAGAAGCACGAGAAGAACTACCCAGTTCATGATTTAGAATTGGCTGCGGTAGTATTTGCACTGAAGATATGGAGACATTATCTGTACGGAGTGCAGTTTATTGTATACTCTGACCATAAAAGTCTTAAGTACCTCTTCTCTCAGAAGGAATTGAATATGAGGCAAAGACGTTGGCTAGAATATCTTAAGGACTTCGACTTCACTATACAATATCATCCTGGAAAGGGTAATCCTGTAGCCGATGCCCTCAGTCGAAAGCCGAGAGCACTACTAGCCAATTGTATGATTCAGGAGTGGAAGTTGCTAGAACAATTCTCTAGACTTAATATAAGCATGGACAAGGACAGTAGGTATGTCACCTTATCCCATATGAGCATACAGCCAGACTTGCTATCCGAAATACAAGGACTTCAAGGTAGTGACCCCGTACTAGTGGAAATCAAGGGCAAAATGAAAGAACAACCTGATTTCAAAATAGCACCAGATGGAAGATTGATGTTCAGAATTAAAACATGTATACCGAATTGTCCAGAGCTAAAGAAGAAAATCTTAGATGAAGCTCACAGATCAAGGTACACGATTCATCCAAGATCAACTAAGATGTACCAAGATTTGAAAAGGACCTTTTGGTGGCCCAATATGAAAAGAGAAATAGCGGATTTTGTGTCTCGCTGTCTCACATGTCAACAAGTCAAGGCTAAACACCAAAAGCCTGCCGGTAAGCTACATCCTCTAGATATTCCCCAGTGGAAGTGGGAGGATATCGGTATGGACTTCATTATGGGTCTGTCTAAATCAAAGGGGGGATATGACGGAATATGGGTTATCATCGACCGATTGACCAAATCGGCACACTTTTTGCCAATCAAGAGTCGATGGTCAGTTGATGTTCTTGCTGCATTATACCTTAAAGAGATAGTCAGGTTACATGGAGTACCTATCTCAATCGTGTCTGACAGAGACCCCCGTTTTACTTCTCAAATTTGGAAGGGTTTACAACATTCACTGGGGACGAAACTTAACTTTAGTACAGCTTTTCATCCTCAAACGGATGGTTAGACAGAGAGAACTAATCAGGTGGTTGAAGATATGCTCAGAGCTTGCATCATTGATTTTGGTGGAAGCTGGCATGATAACTTGCCTTTGGTTGAATTTGCATACAATAATAGCTACCAGGCAAGTATACAAATGGCACCTTTCGAAGCTTTATACGGAAGGAGTTGCCGATCGCCTTTGTGCTGGGACGAAGTTGGCGAAAAACAACTATTAGGTCCAGACATGGTAAGGGATACCACTGAAAAAATTTAGTTGATTAGAGAAAGACTTCAAGTTGCTCAGTCTAGGCAGAAGGCTTATGCCGATACACGAAGAAGAGATCTCGAATTTCAAGTGGGAGATCACGTATTTCTCAAGATATCACCTGGACGTGGAATAAGGAGATTCGGTGTTAAGGGCAAGCTTACACCAAGGTTTATCGGACCTTTTGAGATACTAGAAAGAGTTGGCGAGGTTACTTACCGCGTAGCTTTACCTCCTCAATTGTCCGAAGTTCATAATGTATTCCACATATCAATGTTGAAGAAATATGTGCATGATCCGTCACATATCATTGATCATGGAGACCTGGTGATTCAAAGGGATCTCACTTATGAGCAAAGGCCTATGAAGATCCTCGATCGTGAGGTACGAACCCTAAGGAGTAAGGTTATTCCAATGGTTAAGGTGCAATGGAGTAAATGTTCAGAACACGAAGCCACATGGGAGACCGAGGGGACTATGAGGAAATGATTCCCAGACTTATTCTAAAAAGGTATATATTCTACACTCTCCACGTTTATATGTGAAGGAATTTGGGGACCAAATTCTTTTAAGTGGGGGAGGGTGTAGCAACCCTGGTAAAATAAAAGGAAGATTTCAAGAAAAATTAAGTAAATAAATGATAAGAACCAAAATGAATAAATAATAAGTCAAATGTAAATAACGCCTCTCAACAAGGCGCGATTTAAATCAGAAACGCCCTCACCTGAGGCGTTAATTCAAAAAGTGACGCCTATACCAAAGGGCGTCAAATTTCAAAAACGTTCAAAACGAATAAAAGGAAAGGGAAAGAAACGCCCTCTTCTTAGGCGCGAATTACAAAAGAAACGGTACAGGTCAAGACGTCAATTAAAATGCACGCCCTAACCTAAGGCGTTAATTGCAATTGTGTTCCATTCGAACCAGGAGACTATCTAGGGTAAGTTTTAGGATTGCTACGTGTTCGATTGACTATGGTAAGGACTCTATCAAGGAAACTAGAGTTCTAATCAAATTCTAACCCTAAGGGATTCCTGAAACCCTATAAATACCCCTGTCAGTCGAACCTATTAGCTATTTTGGTCAAAGGCGTTCTGTTGCTGTCTCGTACGTGAAGAACATGTGGTTCTTCTTCCTCTGCTTTTCGTCATGGATTATGAAGAATATTAATGTCCTTCATCTTCCTTGTGCAGGTTGTCTGTAACATCATCTTCTTCTTCTGTAGGTTGCCTGCAGCAAGTAGTAACTCTCTTGTCTAGCCGAAAAACGTGGGTTCTTCATCAACATCGTTTTCCCAGAAGACTCTGTTTAGAACAGAGTATCGTTTTCTCTTCACATCCTTCACGTATTTTCATCCAGATCATCATCAGGTAGGTTTTCTCAAGAATTGTAGCTCAAACTTTTATATAATCATGCTGTTAACATATATTGATTCATGCATATGGTTTCACTGAGTTTTCGAGGTTTTCTGTGAAATTTTGGAAAGAGGCGACCCTCTCTAGGGCGCTAATTCAAGTTCTGACGACTGACAGAAGAGTCGTCAATTCCACATAATTAATAAATACCCATGTTTAAAATTTAAGATCTATGAAACCCTGAATCCAATTTAATGCATGATCATAAGTATTGAATCCTGATAATTTTCTTGCCTTGACCATGTACCTTATTTCCTGAAAATTTATTATCCTGAAAATTACACTGTTCATGTTAAATTCTGGAAAATAATGAATTAACGACCCTTAGTAGGTCGTCTTTTATGAAAGTGACGCCCCACCCTAGGGCGCTAATTTAAATTAAAGACTTAGAATAAGTCGTTATTTCCCTGAAATATCTAGGAGTTATTAAAATTCTGAACAAGGTAATTAACGGCACAGTGCATGTCGTTTCTTTATGAAATAATGCCCCTGACTAAGGCGCGTTTTATTGAAAATACATAATTAAGGAAAAATCTCAGCATAACAGAAGTATATGATGGCCGACTGTTTCAGAAGTCGTCAAATTGAAAAGACACGACCCAGTGAAGGGCGTTAATTTATTAAATAGTGACTTAGGTTAAGTCGCTGATTTCTTGTGTGATTATTTTATACTGCTTTCTGTGAACCGAGGGTTTCGTATATATATATATATATATATATATATATATATATATATATATATATCAGCACTATATTCCATTCCGTGAGTATAGTCCCATGTTTCACGGTGATTTATCGCATTACCCACTAACTCTCGGTGACATACGAGCTCTCCATTGGACATTCCGTTCCTTTGGACTGGCAAGTTAGTCATTGGGACCTCCGTAAGTCTCCTCGTAACCTTGGATTCCTTCAAGGCCGATTGAGCTGGTTGTACCATAAAAACCTATTACACTATTTTGCCATGTCACTCTATAGGAACATGGTATACCGGCCCTCATGTTATGCTAAGTGGATATCATGAGAATATTCTTAATGGGATGAGGACATCATGCCATTAATATGCTGTTCTTGTGGACCTCAATTCTATATAAAAGAGTGACCATCTACATAGGGGCACTTATTTGTTATGGTACCCGGTTAGGGAACCAATTCCACCCAGTTTATCGACATGTCATGGTTTATATGCTTTGTGTGAATTTTTATCACCAGTATGTCCTTACTCAAGGGCCTTGCCCTTGAATTCCATAAAAATCTTATCTCATCATCCTATTAAAGCTTGTTCTTGAAACTCCTTATTGGCTATAAATTATCGTGGATGTCTAGATCTATCTTTAATGCTGTGCATATAAGGGCCCGATCTGGTCCTGGGAGGAGCACCCAAAAGTACTAGTGCCCATGGGAGTTGTAATGATCACGGTGTCTAGCATTGCACCGAAGTACTTTTTCTCTTGATCTTTGGCATTCCACACACACTCTCTCTTTCTTGCGTGCGTGACTCGACTTGCGTGACTTTACTAGCGTGGCCCGACATGGGCAAAGTACTTGCGTGAAATAGCCAATAATTTATAAAGTCTCTCATGAATATCTCTTGGTTAAGACTCGCTTGGAAGTTTTACACGACGTGTTATTCTATTGATTAGTTATTTCTACATGCATAGCCATATTACATTTACATGTGATAAATTGTAATCACTTAAACCCATTGCTAGTTCTTGAGATATAATTTCCTACTGAGCGTTCGCTCACTCAGTGTTTCCCTACTTTTCAGGTAAGTCTGACGATGAGACTCAATCGGACTGGGAAGGTCAAGAGTGAAAGAGATTAGAGCTTCTCAAAGCGTCAACTAGTCTTGTCTTTTCTATATTTTCTTAAGTCAATTTTGTACTTTTCTTTTTATTAAGTTTAGCATTTTCAAGGGATTGTAATAGAAATACTCTTGTGAATGAATAAAAGGATTGGGTTATCTTTATTCTTGCGCATCTCTGATTTGGTGTCGAATACACTAATACTCTGATTGACATGATCGATATAAACTCGTCACGCGTCTCCGGGTATCTTCCGCACTCGGGACGTGACAGTTTTTGTGGTATCAGAGCCTAGGGTATTCAATTCCTAGGAAACCCAAGTCCAAGGATAAGTCTGAACCTCTAACCAGTGACATTGGGTAGAACCAAGGGTTAAAGTCAATATAGAATTAAAAGCCTTTTAACGCAATCACATACTAATATAGCTATTGTAATTATAGGACAATGGCTGCCGAACGTGCTCAATGGCGCAACATGCAACGCACTCTTCAAGGCATGACCCAGGCACTTCAACAAGTGGTACAAGGAGGTGCACACCGTGGAGCAGGAAATTTCCACCAAAGCTTCAAGAACATGAACCCTCCTAAGTTCATGGGATCCACTGATCCAGATGATGTCGAGCACTGGATCTGAGAGACGGAACGTGTTTTTAGAGTCATGCAATGTTCGGACCAAGAGAAGGTCCTGTTAGCCACATTTCAACTAGAAAGAGACGCCCGATGCTGGTGGGAGTCGGTAGAAGCCACATTAGATCAAGGACAAGTTTGATGTGGCACAGCCCAAAGACCACTAAATATGATGGGATGACCCTAGGACTTAGACCCGCAAGCATACAAGCGCTCAATGATTCTCACAATGACGATTTTTGCTCACTCGGCTCACACGTTCACCCGATGGGTCCGGGAGATGATGGTGAGGGTCCGAGGCGGGACCCAATTGTCCTAATGGACTTACAATGCTAAGGCTGACCCCCAATAAGCCTGGGAGACCCAGCTTTGTGGGTGGCTGGCCCGCAAGGCGGGGTGTTGGGTGGCACTCACTCACGGGCCGCGGTGGGCACGAAATCGCTTAAAATTAAGTCCGAGCGCTCTCTTACCGTCCGACAGGCATTCAAGGCAATACTACATTTGCAGAAATGAAGCTACAAGGGTGTGATCAGAAGCTCACCTGATCGGTGTGAAGACACCGATCCCGTTCGGAGACGAGGGCGCGCCGGGAAGCGTGGGTAATTACCCGAACGCTGCGGCGATTGTCGCTTGACCTGAAACTTAAAGAGTACAACACTACACCTCACGCAGGAGGGATGAACTTGGGGTGGGGATTAATCTTATTACACCCAAAACTACCTCCACGCAGGGAGGGGCCTTCAGCCGGCCAAGCGGGGTGGGGATTTATGCAAAGGAAAAGCCGATCTTCCGAGTCCGCCGGTTCTGCCAATCTGCAGGTTTGCAGGACAGGATGTCGCTGTTGATGCTGCCACGGGATCCACGGGGCTCCAAACTTGACGAAACCACTGCCAAAAGTTTCTCAGCTGACAGGGGATGAAGCTTGAATTTTTGGGGCAGCTTTGACACCCGAGGCTGGCAGTGCCGGCGATGGGAACAGGACAGCAATGTCTGGCTCCTGGCAGGTACCGAACTGATGCAGCAGGTTGCAGACGTCGCTGTGGCTGCTCCTGAACTCCGATTGGGACGAGATTGGTGGTGACGCGATCGTGGTCGGAGTAGCTTCGAGCAGCAGTTGACGGGGCCTCGATCCAAGGTCGGAGGAGAGCGGGGTAGCCGGAAGAGTAGGTACAGGTCGAACCTGGTCCCACAGTGGGCAGACTACCCACCCTGACGAAGAAAATGTTAACTTGCAGCTCCGGTGGCCGAATGAGGTCCTTCTTCTTGGAGGAGACAGATAACTGGTATTAGTTTCAGCCCTCCAAAAATGGCGCTCAGATCTTCAGGGAGGAAGTCGTGGTCGGACTGTGACTGTAGCTCTGGTTCCCTGCCTGAGAGCTTCTGCGCAGTTGAGGGAGATCGGCTCCTGCGGACAGCTCCGACCTCGGATGTTGACGAAACCACCTCGCCTTGAAAGCTCTCTGGACCCCCTTTCCAGAGATGTAGGCTTTGGCACCAGGAGGACCAGGGAACGGCCGGTCCTGTTGCGATCTTCAGGACCCAACTCTGCAGCCTGCGACCTGCTTTCTGAAATGGCAAACTAGCAAGAATGAAAGGAGTGGGAGGGGGTTAACAAAGCTTGAGGATGATGGCTGAAGGTTTAGGGAGGGGGGGAGGACGTGGCTAGGGCTCCAGGAGGTTAGGAATGGCAGGGATGGAGGGAGAAAGGGGGCTGGAACTGCTAGATGTGGAGATGGGGGAGTGGATGTGCACAAGAGAGAAGATGAGTGTGAGGGAAGGTGGGGGGCGAACTTGGCTATGGGGAGGGAGTGGATTTCGACCTAGGGTGAGGGAGGGATGGGAGAGGGGAGGGTAATTCGAATTTGGGCTTTGGGAGGGGTTAATTTAGCCTTGGGAAGGTGGATAGGTGCCTTGGGAAGTGAAGGGAGGTGGGTGGTAGTTGGGAAGTAGAGTTTGGATTGGTGGAGGGTTGTTGGGACTAGGTGGAGAGTAAAGGAGGGTTGTGGGAAGTTGTGGGGTATTAATGGAGGTAGGTGGGGGTTGGAATTGAATGAGAGAGGGGGGAGGAGAGAGGGGAGGTTCGCCCTTGCCTTGTGGGAGAGAGAAGGAGAGCTAGAGAGAGAGAGAGGAATGGAATAATGAGAGATTTGAAAGAGTTTTCTTCAATATTCATCAAAAGTTAGTACATGGAGGGAGATGTGGGCTATTTATAGGCAACCCATCTTTACAAGATAAAAATAACCCTGCCATTTAAGGCAAAAGACCAAACATGTCCTAGACTCAGTCCAATAGGCCCAAACTAAGGTATTAGGGCCCAATTAGACCAAATAGGGGAAATGGACTAGTACAACATGACATAATAAAAGAAAATACATGCGACATGACCCAATAAAAGGAAAATTACATATGATAAGACTCAATAAAAGGAGGATACATAAGATGAGAATGAGTCGACCCAAATCAAGGGTGTGCAGGCGACCCGAGCCATAGCGAGTGTCGTGAGATGTCCTCATCAAATCCCCCGGGGTGGGGAGAACTCGACCCTGTCGAGTGTGGGTCTGCCTGGCTGTCATAGTGCTCCAGAATGTCGGGATCCAACTGCAGTAGGTCCTCCCGGCTCACCCAAGCATCCTCCGTCGGGGGACGATTCTTCCACCTTACCAAGTAGCGCTGATACACCTTGTGCCTCGTAATGATGCTCTGCTCATCCAGTATTGCCTCTATCTGCTCTCGTCGGTCTCTTAAGCTGGGAAGTGGAGTCCCTCCGGGAGTGTCTCTCATAAGGGGGGGGGGGGGGTAACGGCTCAAGCTCCTCACTGGGTTCCACCGCGGGGCCTTTGTAGGCTACCAGGTCCACCACGTTGAAGGTAGGGTGCACCCCATAGCTCTCTGGTAGGTCAAGCTCATAAGCATTGCTGCCAAGTCATCGTAGAACTCGAAAGGGTCCCGACCCTCGTGCCCTCAACTTGGAGGCAGGCCCGGGAAGGAGCCGCTCCGTCCTCACCATCACCTGGTCTCCCACTTGGAATTCACAGTGGCGCCGGTGAGCATCTGCCCATCTTTTGTAAGCCTCATTGCTTTTCCCTATATGCTTGCGGATGTCATCATGCAACTCTTTGATATGCTGTGCAAAGGACTCAGCTGAGACTGACACCCTAGCATGTGGGGGAAGGGGAATGAGATCCGAGGGCTTTCTAGGCCTAAAACCATGCACTGTCATGAATGATGATCCTATAGGGATGAAGGGAGGGCCTGGACAGCCAAATTCAGCCTTATCAAGTGTTAGATTGGTTTTGACAGACTTAGGAGGACCAGGGCATCCATGAATTGACCTATCATGCTTAGAAACCATGTGGACCTTGATGCACTTAGGTGGACCGGGGCAGCCACAAGTGGCCCTATCATGCATGAGACGGATGAAGAGTGGGCGAAGACCAACTTGTCCAAATGTAGGCCTATCATGCACTGGACCTAGTGTGTGAATGACACAAATGATGTGACTAGCCTGACCACATGATGCAAAAGGTTGTGATACATGGATTCTTATCAAGATGGTCCCATCTGTGAGATTTGGGGGTTTCCACTCATGGGGATCGAAGCGGTTCCAAGGGGTGGACATCTTGGGATGGGTCACTCCCTTATTTCCAAGGTTGATGCCACCCTTGGCATTGACTCTCATAGTGTGGGCGGAATTTCGGAATGGGTGGGTTAGGCCTGACATGGTGGGTGAGGGTAGGAGGGAGTGGGTGGTGGGTGAGGAGTACTTGGAAGCCCATAGGGAGTGGCCAAACAGATCAAGATGGGTTAAGAGGTGGGTGATGTGGAGGTGGGTTTCAATCCAAGTGGTCGCCCTAGGGTCCCTAGCACACATAGGGAAGTGGAAATCATGAACCCAGTGGGACTTATCGTAATGCTCCTTGCAAAGGGGCGAGGGGTAGGGAGAGATGTAGGAGGGCCAGGAGGTGGGTTGGTAATGAGGGGCTAGTGGGAAGGGAACATGTGGATCTAGGAGGACTTGGGTTGAGGGGAATGAGGCTTCTTCCCATCCTGGACCTTGAGCATTCCAAAGCATACACTCCCTAGTGTGGGCTGGGCACTCGTCTCCTAATGGGGTAAGCACAAAAGTGGATTCCTTAGGTTGATTGCCCTCTCCTTGTGGTAGGGGAGTGGTGTAAAACTCATCGGGAATTGAAATCCCTTTCCTTGTGGAAGGAGGGGATTTCCATTGAGTAGGGTCAAAAGGATCATAGAAATTGAAACTCTTATGGAGGGATTCCTCTATGTCCTTGGATAGGTTGGCCCAAGTAGGACGTTCCCCGATGCATGTTGAACCTTCATCGACAAGGGGCAACAACAAGAGTGTGGACTCACTAGGAAGTGTGACCTTGAGGAGAGGAGAGCATTTTTTTGTGGGGCTCATTGGGTCAAGTTCCCTAGGGGTTGGCAGGAAGATTAGAAGCTCACTAGTGCATTGGCCTATAGTGCAAATAGATGTAATGAAGCCAATGGATGAGTAGGCAAAGGCAAGGTACTTGGGCTTAATGGGTTCCATGGCCAACATGCTAGTCAACCCCATTTGATAACTCAAACTCCTAAGTAGGTCTTCAAGGGTTTCCACAAAGCAAAAGGATTGATATGTTGTGTGACGAGAATGACATGGCACTAGTTGAACTTGCTCTATGGGGAGGTTGCATGGGGTTGAAGGGTACAAGATGGGACCTTTCTTGAGCCAGGTAGCTAGGGGCTCCTCTATGGTTAGCTCACCAGTGGGTGGGATGAGTTGCTCATGTTGGGGTTCGGGTTGGTTTTGTGCAATGGAGATTTGAGGCTCATTTTCCACTTTAACTGATCGCTTTTGAATGGTTTGCTTAAACTTGGAGAGGGCTTGGTTATAATAATTTGGGAAGTGGAACCTTTTCTTGTCTCCCGGGGATTGCAAATGACACCCTTTTCCTTCGGGGTCTATGATTGCTTGTTGTTCTTCCATCCATTCTTTTCCCAAAATAATATGTGACCCAAGGGGCCGAATTTTGCACCATGCTCCACTACCCCACGTAATGGATTTGGAGGGAATGCGGCTTACACAAGGTACGTAGAACTCTACGAAAACCCATTCCCCATGGATGACAATTTTCCCTTCTTGTGATAAGGAGTTCACAAGAGTTTGGGAGACATAATTTCCCGATTGGTACTCATCAAGGAACACAGTGGTGATTTTGTTGTGGGGTAGGACTACTTTGAAGCTAAAGGACATGGTGAACCGGTCACCGTGGGAATTGGGATTCATGGTGTTATTGGAAGAAGATGAATTGTCTTGATAATGAGTTCCACTACGAGTGGTCATGCAAAGTTGGGTGGGCTATGCAAGGGTGTGCGAGTGCACCTAAGAAAAACTTAGTGTGACCCAAGACTAGACTTGTAAGGACAAGCCTATGACCGCTCTGATACCACTTGATGTGGCATAGCCCAAAGACCACTAAATATGATGGGATGACCCTAGGACTTAGACCCGCAAGCATACAAGCGCTCAATGATTCTCACAATGACGATTTTTGCTCACTCGGCTCACACGTTCACCCGATGGGTCCGGGAGATGATGGTGAGGGTCCGAGGTGGGACCCAATTGTCCTAATGGACTTACAATGCTAAGGCTGACCCCCAATGGGCCTGGGAGACCCAGCTTTGTGGGTGGCTGGCCCGCAAGGCGGGGTGTTGGGTGGCACTCACTCACGGGCCGCGGTGGGCACGAAATCGCTTAAAATTAAGTCCGAGCGCTCTCTTACCGTCCGACGGGCATTCAAGGCAATACTACATTTGCAGAAATGAAGCTACAAGGGTGTGATCAGAAGCTCACCTGATCGGTGTGAAGACACCGATCCCGTTCGGAGACGAGGGCGCGCCGGGAAGCGTGGGTAATTACCCGAACGCTGCGGCGATTGTCGCTTGACCTGAAACTTAAAGAGTACAACACTACACCTCACGCAGGAGGGATGAACTTGGGGTGGGGATTAATCTTATTACACCCAAAACTACCTCCACGCAGGGAGGGGCCTTCAGCCGGCCAAGCGGGGTGGGGATTTATGCAAAGGAAAAGCCGATCTTCCGAGTCCGCCGGTTCTGCCAATCTGCAGGTTTGCAGGACAGGATGTCGCTGTTGATGCTGCCACGGGATCCACGGGGCTCCAAACTTGACGAAACCACTGCCAAAAGTTTCTCAGCTGACAGGGGATGAAGCTTGAATTTTTGGGGCAGCTTTGACACCCGAGGCTGGCAGTGCCGGCGATGGGAACAGGACAGCAATGTCTGGCTCCTGGCAAGTACCGAACTGATGCAGCAGGTTGCAGACGTCGCTGTGGCCGCTCCTGAACTCCGATTGGGACGAGATTGGTGGTGACGCGATCGTGGTCAGAGTAGCTTCGAGCAGCAGTTGACGGGGCCTCGATCCAAGGTCGGAGGAGAGCGGGGTAGCCGGAAGAGTAGGTACAGGTCGAACCTGGTCCCACAGTGGGCAGACTACCCACCCTGACGAAGAAAATGTTAACTTGCAGCTCCGGTGGCCGAATGAGGTCCTTCTTCTTGGAGGAGACAGATAACTGGTAGTAGTTTCAGCCCTCCAAAAATGGCGCTCAGATCTTCAGGGAGGAAGTCGTGGTCGGACTGTGACTGCAGCTCTGGTTCCCTGCCTGAGAGCTTCTGCGCAGTTGAGGGAGATCGGCTCCTGCGGACAGCTCCGACCTCGGATGTTGACGAAACCACCTCGCCTTGAAATCTCTCTGGACCCCCTTTCCAGAGATGTAGGATTTGACACCAGGAGGACCAGGGAACGGCCGGTCCTGTTGCGATCTTCAGGACCCAACTCTGCAGCCTGTGACCTACTTTCTGAAATGGCAAACTAGCAAGAATGAAGGGAGTGGGAGGGGGTTAACAAAGCTTGAGGATGATGGCTGAAGGTTTAGGGAGGGGGGGAGGACGTGGCTAGGGCTCCAGCAGGTTAGGAATGGCAGGGATGGAGGGAGAAAGGGGGCTGGAACTGCTAGATGTGGAGATGGGGGAGTGGATGTGCACAAGAGAGAAGATGAGTGTGAGGGAAGGTGGGGGGCGAACTTGGCTATGGGGAGGGAGTGGATTTCGACCTAGGGTGAGGGAGGGATGGGAGAGGGGAGGGTAATTCGAATTTGGGCTTTGGGAGGGGTTAATTTAGCCTTGGGAAGGTGGATAGGTGCCTTGGGAAGTGAAGGGAGGTGGGTGGTAGTTGGGAAGTAGAGTTTGGATTGGTGGAGGGTTGTTGGGACTAGGTGGAGAGTAAAGGAGGGTTGTGGGAAGTTGTGGGGTATTAATGGAGGTAGGTGGGGGTTGGAATTGAATGAGAGAGGGGGGAGGAGAGAGGGGAGGTTCGCCCTTGCCTTGTGGGAGAGAGAAGGAGAGCTAGAGAGAGAGAGAGGAATGGAATAATGAGAGATTTGAAAGAGTTTTCTTCAATATTCATCAAAAGTTAGTACATGGAGGGAGATGTGGGCTATTTATAGGCAACCCATCTTTACAAGACAAAAATAACCCTGCCATTTAAGGCAAAAGACCAAACATGTCCTAGACTCAGTCCAATAGGCCCAAACTAAGGTATTAGGGCCCAATTAGACCAAATAGGGGAAATGGACTAGTACAACATGACATAATAAAAGGAAATACATGCGACATGACCCAATAAAAGGAAAATTACATATGATAAGACTCAATAAAAGGAGGATACATAAGATGAGAATGAGTCGACCCAAATCAAGGGTGTGCAGGCGACCCGAGCCATAGCGAGTGTCGTGAGATGTCCTCATCAAAGTTACTTGGGAGGAATTTGTTGAACATTTCAACAATAAATATTTCTCAGATCGAGTTCAAGAGAAGAAAGCCGCTGAATTCGCTGCACTTAAGCAACGATCTTTGTCGGTGGCTGAATATGAAGCGCATTTCTCAAGGCTGTCTCGGTACGCTAAACACTTAGTTAGTACTGAGAAGATGAAAGCTTGAAGATTCCTTAATGGGCTCAGGCCCCAATATATCACACAACTGGCACCGATGGACATACATGTCTATTCGGAGATGGTTCGACGAGCCCAATTGCTAGAAGATGCCACAGAACTATCTGATAGGATCCGTGGGAAAGACAAGAAGGAGAATGTTACTAGCTCCGGCACCTTCAAACCCAATTTCAAGAAGAGGCCAAGTAATGGAGGTACTCCCTCCCTGGAGCAAAAGTTCAAGAAGACCAAACCTTTCTCCATCACCACTACACCTTCTAAGGTGGTGTGTAAGCACTGTGATAAGGCCAGGCACAAGGCTGAAGAATGTTGGAGGAAACTTGGAGCGTGTCTCCGTTGTGGGAGCCGTGATCATCGGATTCCTGACTGTCCCCTACTCAATGATCAAGCCGGTGACGGAAAGTGCCCGGTGACAAAGAATGCTCGTCTCCAAGCTATTAGGGAGGCGGAACAAGACGAAGGCGGACTAGTAGAAGGTACACTGAAAGTTTGTTCCAAGTCTGCACATGTCTTATTTGATACGGGTGCATCACATTCTTTTATTTCCAAGAAGTTTGCTAACCCACTACCTATGGAACCGGAATGGATGAAAATATTTTTATCTACTCCTCTCGGAAACGAAACCGATATTACTCACCATTATCAAAACTGTGAAGTCTTGGTAAAAGGAAGAAATCTTCCTATCAACCTCATATGTTTAGACCTAAAGGAATATGATGTCATATTGGGAGCAGACTGGTTATCTAGGTATCAGGCAACTGTGGATTGCCGTAACAGCAGAGTTACTTTCAAGGACTTTCCAGAACTAGTCTATTCTAGCCCTAAGAGTCAGAGCAAGTCACCTCTCATTTCGGCTCTCCGAGCTAGCAAGCTAATAAGGAAAGGATGTGTATATTTCCTTGCATTTTGTCACCATTAAGGAGACTAAGGAGACTAAGCTAGAAGACATCCCAGTTGTGCAAGAATTTCCGGACGTGTTTCCAGAGGAATTGCCTGGATTACCCCCACAAAGAGAAGTGGCCTTCACCATCGACTTGGTCCCTGGTGCTGGACCAGTTTCTAAGGCACCATATAGGATGTCCCCTGCCGAACTCAAGGAGCTGAAGGAGCAATTGATGGAACTTCTCAAGAAGGGATTTATTAGACCAAGCACTTCCCCGTGGGGAGCACCTGTGCTATTTGTAAAAAAGAAAGATGGATCCATGAGGTTATGCATCGACTATCGACAGTTGAATCATCTCACTATCAAGAACAAGTATCCACTGCCGAGAATCGATGAGTTATTTGATCAAATATCTGGATCCATGTATTTTTCAAAGATTGATCTCAGGTCGGGATATCACCAACTAAGGATCAAAGATGAGGACATTGATAAGACCGCGTTCAGAAGTAGTTATGGGCACTATGAATTTGTTGTTATACCTTTTGGACTAACAAATGCCCCTGCTACCTTTATGCAGCTGATGAATAGTATATTCAGGCCTCATCTAGATTAATTCATAGTGGTTTTCATTGATGATATACTGATCTATTCAAAGACCATGGAAGAGCATGAGGGGCATTTGAGAATAGCATTACAAATATTGAGGATGAATTAGTTATATGCAAAGCTCAGCAAATGTGAATTTCGGTTAGGAGAAGTAGCTTTCTTGGGGCATGTTATATCAAAAGACGGTTTATCCGTAGATCCATCAAAGGTTGAAGCTGTAAGGAATTGGGAAAGACTGACCAATGCTAGCGAGATCCGTAGTTTCTTGGGTCTTGCGGGCTACTATCGGCGATTCATCAAGGATTTCTCCAAGATAGCCGTACCACTCACTAGGCTAACTCGCAAGGAGATACGTTATGAATGGAGTGAGGAATGTGAAAGAAGCTTCCAAGCTCTCAAAGATCATCTAACTACTACCCCGATTTTAGCTTTACCAATTGAAGGTGAGAGAGTCGAAATATACACCGATGCATCTGGCATTGGCCTCGGATGTGTTTTAATGCAACAAGGGAAGGTTATAGCCTACTCTTCTCGCCAATTGAAGAAGTACGAGGAGAACTACACAGTTCATGATTTAGAATTGGCTGCGGTAGTATTTGCACTGAAGATATGGAGACATTATCTGTACGGAGTGCAGTTTATTGTATACTCTGACCATAAAAGTCTTAAGTACCTCTTCTCTCAGAAGGAATTGAATATGAGGCAAAGACGTTGGCTAGAATATCTTAAGGACTTCGACTTCACTATATAATATCATCCTGGAAAGGGTAATCCTGTAGCTGATGCCCTCAGTCGAAAGCCGAGAGCACTACTAGCCAATTGTATGATTCAAGAGTGGAAGTTGCTAGAACAATTTTATAGACTTAATATAAGCATGGACAAGGACAGTAGGTATGTCACCTTATCCCATATGAGCATACAGCCAGACTTGCTATCCGAAATACAAGGACTTCAAGGTAGTGACCCCGTACTAGTGGAAATCAAGGGCAAAATGAAAAAATAACTTGATTTCAAAATAGCACCAGATGGAAGATTGATGTTCAGATATAAAACATGTATACCGAATTGCCCAGAGCTAAAGAAGAAAATCTTAGATGAAGCTCACAGATCAAGGTACACGATTCATCCAGGATCAACTAAGATGTACCAAGATTTGAAAAGGACCTTTTGGTGGCCCAATATGAAAAAAGAAATGGCGGATTTTGTGTCTCGCTGTCTCACATGTCAACAAGTCAAGGCTAAACACCAAAAGCCTGCCGGTAAGCTACATCCTCTAGATATTCCCCAGTGGAAGTGGGAGGATATCGGTATGGACTTCATTATGGGTCTGTCCAAATCAAAGGGGGGATATGACGGAATATGGGTTATCATCGACCGATTGACCAAATCGGCACACTTTTTGCCAATCAAGAGTCGATGGTCAGTTGATGTTCTTGCTGCATTATACCTTAAAGAGATAGTCAGGTTACATGGAGTACCTGTCTCAATCATGTCTGACAGAGACCCCCGTTTTACTTCTCAATTTTGGAAGGGTTTACAACATTCACTGGGGACGAAACTTAACTTTAGTAAAACTTTTAATCCTCAAACGGATAGTCAGACCGAGAGAACTAATCAGGTGGTTGAAGATATGCTTAGAGCTTGCATCATTGATTTTGGTGGAAGCTGGCATGATCACTTGCCTTTGGTTGAATTTGCATACAATAATAGCTACCAGGCAAGTATACAAATGGCACCTTTCGAAGCTTTATACGGAAGGAGTTGCCGATCACCTTTGTGCTGGGACGAAGTTGGCGAAAAACAACTATTAGGTCCAGACATGGTAAGGGATACCACTGAAAAGATTCAGTTGATTAGAGAAAGACTTCAAGTTACTCAGTCTAGGCAGAAGGCTTATGCCGATACACGAAGAAGAGATCTCGAATTCCAAGTGGGAGATCACGTATTTCTCAAGATATCACCTGGACGTGGAATAAGGAGATTTGGTGTTAAGGGCAAGCTTACACCAAGGTTTATCGGACCTTTTGAAATACTAGAAAGAGTTGGCGAGGTTACTTACCGCGTCACTTTACCTCCTCAATTGTCCGAAGTTCATAATGTATTCCACATATCAATGTTGAAGAAATATGTGCATGATCCGTCACATATCATTGATCATGGAGACCTGATGATTCAAAGGGATCTCACTTATGAGCAAAGGCCTATGAAGATCCTCGATCGTGAGGTATGAACCCTAAGGAGTAAGGTTATTCCAATGGTTAAGGTGCAATGGAGTAAATGTTCAGAACACGAAGCCACATGGGAGACCGAGGGGTCTATGAGGAAACGATTCCCAGACTTATTCTAAAAAGGTATATATTCTACACTCTCCACGTTTATATGTGAAGGAATTTAGGGACCAAATTCTTTTAAGTGGGGGAGGGTGTAGCAATCCTGGTAAAATAAAAGGAAGATTTCAAGAAAAATTAAGTAAATAAATGATAAGAACCAAAATGAATAAATAATAAGTCAAATGTAAATAACGCCTCTCAACAAGGCGCGATTTAAATCAGAAACGCCCTCACCTGAGGCGTTAATTGAAAAAGTGACGCCTATACCAAAGGGCGTCAAATTTCAAAAACGTCCAAAACGAATAAAAGGAAAGGGAAAGAAACGCCCTCTTCTTAGGCGCGAATTACAAAAGAAACGGTACAGGTCAAGATGTCAATTAAAATGCACGCCCTAACCTAAGGCGTTAATTGCAATTGTGTTCCATTCGAACCAGGAGACTATATAGGGTAAGTTTTAGGATTGCTACGTGTTCGATTGACTATGGTAAGGACTCTATCAAGGAAACTGGAGTTCTAATCAAATTCTAACCCTAAGGGATTCCTGAAACCCTATAAATATCCCTGTCAGTCGAACCTATTAGCTATTTTGGTCAAAGGCGTTCTGTTGCTGTCTCGTACGTGAAGAACAGGTGGTTCTTCTTCCTCTGCTTTTCGTCATGGATTATGAAGAATATTAATGTCCTTCATCTTCCTTGTGCAGGTTGTCTGCAACATCATCTTCTTCTTCTGTAGGTTGCCTGCAGCAAGTAGTAACTCTCTTGTCTAGCCGAAGAACGTGGGTTCTTCATCAACATCGTTTCCCAGAAGACTCTATTTAGAACAGAGTATCGTTTTCTCTTCACATCCTTCACGTATTTTCATCCATATCATCATCAGGTAGGTTTTCTCAAGAATTGTAGCTCAAACTTTTATATAATCATGTTGTTAACATATATTGATTCATGCATAAGGTTTCACTGAGTTTTCGAGGTTTTCTGTGAAATTTTGGAAAGAGGCGACCCTCTCTAGGGCGCTAATTCAAGTTCTGACGACTGACAGAAGAGTCGTCAATTCCACATAATTAATAAATACCCATGTTTAAAATTTAAGATCTATGAAACCCTGAATCCAATTTAATGCATGATCATAAGTATTGAATCCTGATAATTTTCTTGCCTTGACCATGTACCTTGTTTCCTGAAAATTTATTATCCTGAAAATTACACTGTTCATGTTAAATTCTGGAAAATAATGAATTAACGACCCTTAGTAGGTCGTCTTTTATGAAAGTGACGCCCCACCCCAGGGCGCTAATTTAAATTAAAGACTTAGAATAAGTCGTTGATTCCCTGAAATATCTAGGAGTTATTAAAATTCTGAACAAGGTAATTAACGGCACAGTGCATGTCGTTTCTTTATGAAATAACGCCCCTGACTAAGGCGCGTTTTATTGAAAATACATAATTAAGGAAAAACCTCAGCATAACAGAAGTATATGATGGACGACTGTTTCAGAAGTCGTCAAATTGAAAAGACACGACCCAGTGAAGGGCGTTAATTTATTAAATAGTGACTTAGGTTAAGTCGCTGATTTCATGTGTGATTATTTTATACTACTTTCTGTGAACCGAGGGTTTCGTATATATATATATATATATATATATATATATATATATATATATATATATATATATATATATATATATATATCGGCACTATATTCCATTCCGTGAGTATAGTCCCATGTTTCACGGTGATTTATCGCATTACCCACTAACTCTCGGTGACATACGAGCTCTCCATTGGACATTCCGTTCCTTTGGATTGGCAAGTTAGTCATTGGGACCTCCGTAAGTCTCCTCGTAGCCTTGGATTCCCTCAAGGCCGATTGAGCTGGTTGTACCATAAAAACCTATTACACTATTTTGCCATGTCACTCTATAGAAACATGGTATACCGGCCCTCATGTTATGCTAAGTGGATATCATGAGAATATTCTTAATGGGATGAGGACATCATGCCATTAATATGCTGTTCTTGTGGACCTCAATTCTATATAAAAAGAGTGACCATCTACATAGGGGCACTTATTTGTTATGGTACCCGGTTAGGGAACCAATTCCACCCAGTTTATCGACATGTCATGGTTTATATGCTTTGCGTGATTTTTTATCGCCAGTATGTCCTTACTCAAGGGCCTTGCCCTTGAATTCCATAAAAATATTATCTTATCATCCTATTAAAGCTTGTTCTTGAAACTCCTTATTGGCTATAAATTATTGTGGATGTCTAGATCTATCTTTAATGCTGTGCATATAAGGGCCCGATCTGGTCCTGGGAGGAGCACCCAAAAGTACTAGTGCCCATGGGAGTTGTAATGATCACGGTGTCTAGCATTGCACCGAAGTACTTTTTCTCTTGATCTTTGGCATTCCACACACACTCTCTCTTTCTTGCGTGCGTGACTCGACTTGCGTGACTTTACTAGCGTGGCCCGACATGGGCAAAGTACTTGCGTGAAATAGCCAATAATGTATAAAGTCTCTCATGAATATCTCTTGGTTAAGACTCGCTTGGAAGTTTTACACGACGTGTTATTCTATTGATTAGTTATTTCTACATGCATAGCCATATTACATTTACATGTGATAAATTGTAATCACTTAAACCCATTGCTAGTTCTTGAGATATAATTTCCTACTGAGCGTTCGCTCACTCAGTGTTTCCCTACTTTTCAGGTAAGTCCGACGACGAGACTCAATCGAACTGGGAAGGTCAAGAGTGAAAGAGATTAGAGCTTCTCAAAGCGTCAACTAGTCTTGTCTTTTCTATATTTTCTTGAGTCAATTTTGTACTTTTCTTTTTATTAAGTTTAGCATTTTCAAGGGATTGTAATAGAAATACTCTTGTGAAGGAATAAAAGGATTGGGTTATCTTTATTCTTGCGCATCTCTGATTTGGTGTCGAATACACTAATACTCTGATTGACATGATCGATATAAACTCGTCACGCGTCTCCGGGTATCTTCCGCGCTCGGTACGTGACAGCTTTCCTGCGAATTCAATGCTAAGCAAATTCAAGCAAATTCAGGCACGCATAAGTAATAGAGCACAAGTTTCTCATTCACTCTCAACATATATTCTCATGGCACTTCCTTTTCTCTCCCTCCTCCCTTCTATTTTCATTTCTCTTTTTACTTTGGTTATCGCGCTATATATACATAGCGCGTTAATGTCGCCCTATGAACGTATAGCGCGTTAATCACACGCAGGTTTTCAAAAACCGCCCCCCCTTTCTCTCTTATTCAAACCCAAACTTCCCTCTCTCGACTCCCTCTCTCGCCCTCTCACCAACCCAAACCCTCATTGCCCTAATCCAAGGGAAGGGGATCCTCCTCGACGCTCCAAACGGCGTGCCACCCGTGGCCGTCAATGATCTTGCGTGGAGGAGCAACGAACGCCCCCTCCCGTGGAAGAGAATGCCGACTTGGAGGCGACCATCTCGGCCCGGCTTGAAGGGGACGAAATGAAGATCCCCCCGGACGATGCCGAAGAGGTTGAAGGCGCCCCGGCAGCCGAGGAAACAGCGGTGGAGCCCATTGGTGGCGTGGCGGCCCGAAAACGTCGATTGGTAAGAAAACCGCCCTAATCTTTCTTTCTTTTGATTTTTCTTGTTTTTCTTTTCAAATGAGATGAAGATGGAAGGGGAGATGCCCCTTTAGACCGATGTGTAGGGCAGAAAGCCCATGGAAAAGTTTTGGGGAATGAGGTGTCGCCCCCTACCTGCGGAAGATGAACGCGCTATATCTTCATAGCGTGTTCTTGAAGAACGCGCTATGACGATATAGCGCGATAAAGAACAGAATGCTAGTTTTCGTTATTTTCTGATTTTTTGTTTTGTTTGATGGACACAAATTGATATTTTTTGCTTTTATGTTGTGTGCAGGGTGTGGAGGGTGCAGTTCGTGCCCGGATTTCATGGACATTGGTTCGGGCCGTCTACTCCGCACTACCGGAGTTTCAACGGGCCCGCCTCTGCCGAATGGGCTTCGGGGAGTTCCTGGAGATAGAGGTGCTGAGAGTTGACGTGGGGTTGATAAGAGCTTTGAAAGCCAGATGGGACGCAGGGTGCAAGGCCTTCCTCTTCCCCTGGGGTCATATGATCCCGACTCTAGAGGACGTCACCCGTATTACCGGGCTGCGGGTGCATGGATCAGCGGTGACGGGCTGCACTTACCCCGACTACCGAGAGATGGCGCGTAGACTACTAGGCTTGGAGCTGGAGGGGACTGGCCGGACCTCGTTAGTGTCGAGGATTGCTTTGCAGGAGAGTCTCGGCTTGTTCCATACGCAGAGAGAGGTGGGAGAGACTTTGACGGCTCATGAGAGGAGACTAGAGGCTGGAGCCAGAGAGAGTTTCGCGACTGAGGCTGGCGCACAGGCCGACATGGAGCTGAGGAGGTTTCTTATTCTGCTGATTGGCAAGCTACTTCTAGCAACTCAGGGTGATGCAGTGAGCTGCCGATTTCTACCCCTACTGGAGGATCTGGACAGAGTCGGACGGTATGCTTGGGGTGCGGCAGTCCTAGCCCATTTGTTTGACAGTTTTGGCATTTCTTCACTCCAGTCTTCACTCGGGGGGTTCTACCCTCTACTTCAGGTATCTCTCTAAACCTTAAACTCCATGGATTAAATTATGCACTTCCTCTTATATTGATCACATGAGCTACATTTCAGGTTTGGAGTTATTTGTATCTTCGTACCCTCAGGCGTGCTTGGGAGGATCGAGGAGATCTACTGCCCCTGGCCAGACGATGGACCCCTACACGAGATAGCCGATCTCTGAAGGACCAGGTCACCCACATTCATGAGACGTTAGATATGATGCCCCATATAGAGGTAAAATTGATTTTTGAAATTGAATTATATTATTTGAATGAGATCCAGGGCAATGATAAATTGAACTATGCAGGTGGTCTGGACTCCCTATCAAAGGGACGCCGAGGTGATGCCCTGGGTGGAGGCGGCCATCCCATACTTCAGGAGAGAGATCTGGTTGCATGCTCTCAACCTGGTTGAGCCACTATACCATAGGTTGATCATGAGGACACTAGGACTCCATCAGGCGGTGGTAGAGTTCCCGACCCAGGCGACGGACCCACAGCCTGGGCGACGCTTCCGAGGCCTCCAGGGGACAGATGACTGGCGGCAGCGTGCCCGGGAGCAGTACGCAGATTGGAAGAGGCGTGGCCGAGCAGTCCCTGCGGGAGCGGATTCAGATGATGCCTACCTCCAGGCATATTCTCAGGCATACGGCAGCCGAGTTTATCAGAGCGCTCGTGGATAGGTATGCCTTTAAATTCATTTGTTCTTGATTATTCAATATGTGATCAACATGTGCTTATTGCAGTTCGACATAGAGGGGAGACTAGCCATGGTACAGGGACTCCTCGACTCCACGATCCGGCAACGTGAGGACCTCCAGCATACCGTCGATGAGCTGGTAAGCACTTGTAATTTAGAATGATTTGGATTTGAAATTCAATTAATAGTAATGCTTTCTCTTTTTAGCGCAAGGAGCTGGAGGCAGTCTGATCCTCGCATGGTGCTTCATCCTCTACTTAGCCCATCTGCGACCACACCGATCTAGAGAGCCAGCTTGCTAGTGCAGTTGCTCGGGCGGAGGCAGCTGAGACCTCCCTACAGGAAAGAGTAAGCAATTTGTTCTTTTAATCTTAGTCTTGAAAACATTTATTAACATCAGTTATTGACCAAGATTTCGGGTGCAGGAGCAGGAGCTGCGGATAGCGGAAGCAGAGCTGAGGCGCCGTGATGCGGAGGAGCTTCCTCGAGATGTGGCAGAGTTACGCCACCTCCTCGGGGTGGAGAGGAGTGAGCGGCAGAGGGAGAGGGAGGATCGAGACAGAGAGAGAGAGAGATGGGAGAGAGAGAGAGTGGAGCGGGAGCTAGAGAGGGTGGAGCTGCGTACCAGATTAGGCATCGCCGAGCAGCGGGCGAAGGATGCGGAGGATCGCTATCGGCGGGGGCGTGAGCGGGCTCAGCGCGAGGGATACTCCCGAGCCTATTCGAGCACTGATTATTTAGTTACCTCCTCTGAGCATCAGAGGAGGGAAGATGCTAAGAGGGGAGCACGCGGTGACAGGGGTTTAGCTTCTCGGGGATCGATGGCTCCTCCTAGGTCTTCCCGGGGAGGACAGGAGGAGGCTGAGAGCTCGCGTAGAGGGGAAGATCAGGAGGATCGAGGGGAGAGCTAGAGAGGTTGTTTTATCCATTCTCATTTAGTGCTATTTTGACATACATAGTGGAATGAGATAGTCTTTGATACTTGTTTGCACTTCTTGTGATTGTTCTTTTGATTTTGCACGCCCCTGTAAAAGGATATCTCCGCAATAATGCCATCAGTAATATAATGCAAATTTAGAATTTTTGAAAATATGCAAATTTTTATGAGTTTTCAAAAAGAATATTTGAATTTTTATGTTGATTTTGAAAAGATATGAAAGTTTTGGAAATGCTCAAAAATTTTGGCAAATTTTTTTTGGAATTTGGCAATATTCAATTTTTTTGGAATTTCGGCAATATTCAAAATTTTTTTTGAATTTCGGCAATATTCAATTTTTGGAATTTTGGCAATATTCAAATTTTTTTTTGGAATTTGGCTTAGGCATTGCTAATGCAGCATCAACGGATGTCTAAACCACTGGCTAAGGGTCCTAGTTCCTTCCCCTTTCGCTCAAAACTGCCCAAAGCCGGGCGTGCATTTAAAGGTGGCGCCCCAAGACCAGCTACCTTTGGTTAACGGTGCTCCTACCAAGGCCATACCTGAGAAACATTCGGTCTTAGAGGGAGAAGGGAAGAATAATTGAGGATAATCTTTATGCAGGATGGGAGATGTCAGGACTTGAATTCCTTCCAAAGTATTTCCCCTCAAAGAGGTAATCTGTTGTGCCGGGGCTTTGTACCTTTGATTTTTAGACCCTTGACATGCATACGACCAGGGTTTTCCCTGCGGGGACTTTGCCTCTCTTGACATGCCATAATTCATACTTTTACATTTATCGAAATTTTGACTTGATTTTCATAATAGCCCTTTTGGCTAGATGTATCATGAAATTTGATTTTAGTTTGGGTCAAGACTGCCCCTATTTGAGACTTCTCTCGTATTGGGGATTACCTAGGTTAGTCATTTTATCCGTCAACCTCTTGCCCCTGCACTTGGCCGAGTAGAGAAGAGAAAAGACTTTCAGATATACTCATGGCATGGCCAAAGTAGCAATGGTGTTTTATCAAAGGAGTCGGCTAAGGACGCCGTGAAGTGTGTGGAATACCTAGCTAAGGGTTGCTCTTAACAAGCGGGGAGAGAATGTTGAATCCCCAGCGCGGGGTTCTTTTATCCAAAGTGCTGCATAGCAAGCCTAAAGACTCTTTTTGACAATGATTTAGTAAAGATAAAGATATGACCTAGGATAAAGGTCTTAACTACCACTCTTAATCTTGTTAAGAAGCACTTCATTTTGAAAATCAGGCGTAAAGCAATGAGGTAATGATATCATAAAATGCGTACTTATGCCAACATATTACCTTGCGACCTTTCTTGAAATAGTTACCGCGAGAGGCGAGGTTGATCATCGTGGGATAGTTCTCTTTTAGTGAATAAAAGGATTGGAAGCAAAGGATTTGGAAGTGGCTTAACAAGAAGGAGTGGTGCTCAGACCAGACTCAGATGAATAAGGAGAAAAGGAAGAGAGGCGAGGGCTAGAACTCCCTCACTAAGGCGCAGAGACCCTGATCACATAGAACAGTCTACAGAAGAAGTGAAATACCCTGCTAGCATTACACTAAATGGAGTAACATATGGCTTAAGTGGCTACCACCCAAAATCTCCATTCATCTTTGGAAGCTTTTGCATCAATGTATCCCCACTGATGACAGAATTAAGGCTGTTGGTATTCCCATATGCTCCAAATGTCATTGCTGTAAAATTCCAGCTGAAGAAGATTCCAACCACTTATTCACCTCCAGTGAAGTGGCTTCCTACATTTGGTCTTCTCTCCAAGCCAAGGGGATTCCTATTCATGGTAACACTACCGACAGACTCATCTCCAACACTATTTAGAAGCTCAGCCGCAGTTCCAAATTTGACTGTTTCACTCTCTCCTTGCTTGGATATGGTTTGTGGGAGTTATGGAACACTAGAAATGCTGCCAAATATGATGGGAAAAAGGTGTCTAAACACAGTCTTCTATACAAAATCACTGCTCAAGCCATGGAAGTCACTTCATTTTCTAATCTTAAGGAAAACTCTCACAGTAATCGGCAAATTTTAGAAAATTTTGGCTTCCAGATTGCTGACAAAGGCGGTCCACCTATTAAAATCATCAAATGGGCTTGTCCCCCATGGCCTTTCAATAAATTAAACACAGATGGTGCTTGCAAATCTACAGGCAACTCAGGTGGTGGTGGGGTTATTCGGGACCCTAATGGCAATGTTCTATTAGCATTTTCACACTTCTATGGAAACTCTAATAGTCTCATTGCAGAAGCTAGAGCTCTCAGTGATGGTCTCAAATATCTTCATACTATATCTGATCGACCTGCATACATTGAATGTGATTCCAAGGTTCTAATTCAAAGCATCAACCGGGAAATCCCCTGTCCTTGGATCATTCTCACTTATGTTAGGGACATATGGCGCACCATCTCCACAGAAGATACACTATCACACATTTACAGAGAAGCAAATACTGTTGCTGATACTTTGGCATCGTTAGCATGTAGCACTAAGTGCAATTCTTTTTTTGTTCGCCATGAGCTACCTAACAATGTCAAAGGTGCTGCTCGATTGGATAAGCTAGGAATGCCTAGCCTTCGCATGATGTAACTATTCTATTCATTTTTCT
Organism: Amorphophallus konjac; assembly: GCA_022559845.1. Taxonomy (NCBI): domain Eukaryota; kingdom Viridiplantae; phylum Streptophyta; class Magnoliopsida; order Alismatales; family Araceae; genus Amorphophallus; species Amorphophallus konjac. The sequence goes on from CM040128.1 coordinate 163,403,694, forward strand.
ATCAATAAAATTTACCTCCTAGTTCTGGGTAGTGGAGTGGTTTTCTCCTTTCCTCTGGAGAGGGGTGCATTCTCCTACTCAACTCTAGGCAGGGTTTTCGCAAAAAAAAAAACATAAGAAGTGAAATATCAAGAAGAGAGGTGAGGACTAAAGCCTCGGAAGCAATGGGAGAAAGGGCAGATGCCCAAAGCAGTGGACATGGAAGAAGTTAGGTCGGACCCGTGATTAGGAGGAATCAGAAGAAGAAATTGGTAGATGGAAAGAGGTGGATCCAGAGGGTCCGGAGGCAGAGGAGGAGAATCATGGGGGGAAGAAGAATCCGAAGGCTCCGGAGGAGAAGAATCTCGAGGGACGCGATGGCCCTGGGAAGAAATATGCAAAAAGATGATGAAAAAGGAAGAAGAGGACCAAGGACGTGATATCCTGGAGGAGCAGGAAGATGAGACGGAGGAAAGATGGAGGGTCCGGAGGTTCCGGAGGGAGAAGATAGAAAGGGGCGCGATGCCCTGAAGGAAGATAGAGAGAATAAGATGGAGAATCCGGGGGTTCCAGAGGAGGAAGATACCATGGGACGCAATGCCCAAGGAGAAGAGAAAGATCCGGGGGTTATGGAGGAATGGAATTAGAAGGGTCGGGATGCCCCGAAAGAAGATAGAAAGAATAAGATGGAGAATCCGGAGGTTCCGGAGGGGGAAGATACCATGGGACGTGATGCCCGGGGAGAAGAGAAAGATCCGGAGGTTCCGGAAGAGTGGAATCAGAAGGGGCGTCATGCCCTAAGAGGAGGGATAAGACACCTGGAGGTTCCAGGGAAATAGTAGGAAAGGGGACACGATGTCTCGAGGAGAGTAGATTAGAAGAGGATGAAGATGAATAAGATGGGAAATGCGGAAGATCCGGAGGTTCCGGAAGGCGGGGAAGATACGGGTCTGGAAACCTGGGAAAGAAGAAGTGCAAATGTATGCGAATGCAATGCAACAGATGCGATGAATGCATGGATGCAATAGAATGCATGAGATGCAAAGAATACGAAGAACATGAAGGGCAAGAGGATGAGATCCCCCTCCTTACCCTTGGAGTGTCCCATGAAGAAAATGTGATAGACAAGAATGTGGATGACATTGAATAGAAGGTGGATGAAATAGTGGAAGTCCTCTTAGCACCAAGATAACCACCCCTCCATGGCAATGAAAGTGTATAGCCAATTGGCCCAATGGATAAAGCAAGAGCCCATGATGAAGCTTCAATGGTAAATGACAACTCCCTTGAAGAGTGAAAAGTAATAGTGTGAGAGAGTTGGAAAGTCGGGATAAGAAGCATTGTGTTGCCCAGGGGTCGTGGCATATAAAGAATGTTGAATAGGATAAGCATTCGCCCCTTGTATGGAAGAAAAGGTTTGAGGTTTGAAAGTTGGAACAAGGGGTGCCCTGCCCGGCCCTTGGGCACAAACTTACACGGCATCAAAGTCTGACATTCTCTCTTAGTGAGCAATGGCGGGAACTTGGCTTCTTCGACCATGCTTGGCACAACAACACGGATTGGCACCCGGCAAATAAACTCTTGCATCTTGAACAGCATGGTCATGGCCAAATCTTTCTTTCCCGGCTCTTGATCTTCTTCGGCACAAGTACTTATAGAAGGATTCCCATTCCGAGTAGTAAAGGGGGGTGAAGCGGAGGCGGAAGGCTCCATGGATGGTGGTGGTATAATGGAAAGTGTTGGAGAAAGGGTGAGTGGAAGTGGAGGTTCAAACACATCGAGCTTCTCCCTTTGCTCGGAAGCAGTCGGGGTTGGCTCGAGTGCAAAAAGGGATTGATCCTGCTCAGGACTAGCCACGGGTAAGGGTGAAGGGTTAAGTAGTTGAATAGGGATTATGGACATAGTGGGTTTTGGGGTTAAAGGGATAATGGAGGGTTGAGGTGGTGAACAAAGAGGAGTAGTAATAGAAGGCTTGGCAGAGACTGGCGTAGTGGAGAGTGATGGAGGGTCGGCGGAGGCTGATGGAATAGAGGCTACTGGTGTGGTTACGGGAGGTACGAACGGAGAAGGTTTAGTGCGTTGAAAATGCTGGATGGGGTGAGAGGTGTCAAGTATAGGGGAAGGCGCATGATGCATCGGTGTGGGTGACTGGAGTGTCGACCAAGAGGTCTCATAAATGGGAGTTGAATCGGGGACTGTGGCATAGTCCTGAGCATAGGGGTCTTCTAGCAGTGGAGGAAGGGGACGGTGAAGGAAACTCGGAAGAGGTGCTTGCAGAGCTTCGTCGTATGCCACCTCAAATTCTTCAATTGCCGGTTCTTCATTAGCAGGTTCAAGTGGACACCGTAGCGAAGGCGTGTATGTGGGTGGTGGAATGTAATGGTATTGTGTATGTGGTGAATGCAAGTGTGAATGCATAGGCAGAGGCGGAGGGCCATATGAATGAACGGGATGAATGGGTGGAGGATGGACATCGTCCACTTGAATGTTGAAATCTGCCGGCTCTTGCTCGCTTGAACTGTCGACGCATAGCCGTCTCTCCTATCCTTCCAATCTTTCTCCATCTTTGTAATGTCGTTTAGAATAGCATAAAAAGGATTGACTGGAGTAGGAGGAGCGGGCCGTGGGCTCGTAACCCTCTTAAATAGTTCCTCTAACGAAGTGAATTTGTCAAGAAGCGTTTGTTGGAGGGGTGTGACCTGAGTAACAGAGGGTTGGCAGGGCCTTGAAGGAGGGGCCGCATAAAAATGCCGTGGAAGGGGATTAATGGGATGACCCATAGAAGAACCCGGATGGGCCGGGTTGCAAGGAATAAATGGGCCTTGGGGCCGTGGTGGAGGAGGGATAGAAGGAGGTGGGTATTAGACCACCCAAGGAGAAGGGTGAATAGGAGGAGATGGGTGATGGGCTACCCGAGTAGGAATGTGAATAAAAGAGGGAAGTGGGTGATGGGCCACCTACGTAGGATTGGAAGGAGGATGACAGGAATGAGATGCACCCTCAACAACGGCGTTAAGGGCTTGGATTTGTTGAGGGGTGAGATGATCTAATGCATGCAAGATCTGGGAGACCTTCTCATCGTCGGGAGGAGACGGTCCCGTAGGAGTAGTGGCTCACGATTGAATCGAGGGGCCATGAGATTGGTCATTGCCCATAGGCCGGGCAACACCATAAGAATGAGGATGTGGTCCCTTGAAAATATGGTGAGAATTATGATGAACATGTTGAGATTGAGGAGTATAGGATGTGCTAGGTTGTGCATCCTCATTAACACAATTAAAATTAAACATGTTATTTTGTCTATCAAGGTAAGCCATTATGCAATCAAAGTTCAAGCAAAATAATTTGCAAAGAAGCACACAAGTTGGAATGGTTACCGTTGATTTTTGTTTATTTGAACCTTGGTGAATTAATGACTTTTATGCAAATTGGTGTGATCACTCAAGGGATGATCCTAGTTTTCAAATGTAGTTTTCTCCGGTGCCAGCTAGGAACACTCTCTCACCATGCATAGGCCAACTAAACCCGGGACTTCAAAGGTACAACCTGCCCAGCGTCTGTGAGGGAATCCACAGGTGCGGGGACTTATGGAGGCTTGGTTTAGGAATTCCCGGTCCAATGAGACAGAGTGCTCAATGGAGGGTCCTTCCTTCACCAAGAGGGTGGTGTGACTCCTAAAAGTGTGGGGAGAGGAGGTCTCCCAAACCAAATGCAAAGATGAATGCTACGTTATGCAAGAAATCTAAACTAGAACTAGCAAATAAAATGGAAACATACAAGAGAAATGAATAGATAACAGGAAAGGTACAAGATGCAACCAGAGAAGATGACAACCAGAACCCTGACAGAAAGGTGTGGGTGAAATACCCTCTGGTGATTAACGCGCTATATGTCCATAGCGCGATCTTATAGAACGCGCTATGGATGTATAGCGCGACCAATGACAGGGTGGGGAAACCCCAAAAGATAAATAATCACACACACTTTGATGGATTAACAAGCAGGCAACCAAAAGAACGAACGTGGTGGCACAAAGAGTCCCACCGTGATCGCCAATTTGTGAATCATGGATTTAGAACACCCCCAAAATTGATGAATTTGTAAGGAAGATGGTTTAACAGGATATAACGCTAAATCGATGATAAGAGAGGGGGAAACATGCATTAATAAGATCCGTGATCGCCAATGAGGCCAGAAACATGCCAAATAATAAAAATATTAAGATAGGGGCATGGTACATACCTCAGAAATTCATGAGGGCCAGCCGTAGGCCTGGAGATTAACGCGTTGTATCGTCCCAGCGCGTTCTTCAGATCGCGCCAGGAACCTATAGCGCGATATCAGATAGGAAGCGGGGTTATTTGGATTCGTTCCTTCCTTGCTCCAAGGCCGGCCAAGGTGCAAGGGCTCCACGTATTAGTCTTCTAGTGCCTGCAAACAATCATAAACAACAAATAAGAGGCCCATTAGAACGAGATTTTAGTAGAATCTACCCCTATTCTTAATCAAAAGCATGCAAATGGGGGGGCTCGATTACCTCGGGGTTTGGTGGTTTTTAAACCCCTATGGAAGGGCCAAAAGATAGGTGTGGTGTGCGTGTATGCATGTGTTTCGTAAAAGAGCGTTTAAAAATCGGGATGCAATGCTATGCATGAATAAAAATCAGTGCTTTGGGGAAAGAGAGAGTAGAAAGAGGAAGAACACGAGAATAATCCCTAAATACTCCCTTGGATGTGTGAGGAGCGAGGATTTGTTGATTTTGCACGAAAAGCTTCCTCCTACTCATCAATATCTCGAGTTGCATCCCCTTGGAACGACGGTCAAAGGGTGCAATTTATAGGAAAAAGATCGAGAAGCAACCCTAGGTCGGAGTTCAATTCAATCCAAAGGTTTGGCAGCTCAAATTGAGGTAATCCTGCCGATTAATGAGGGGGAAAGGCTCCTGCTAGGTTTAGAAACCTTCCTGGATAAGAAACACAATCAGAAACTTACCCAATAAGGACTCTGAGATGAAAGAAGGGAGTCCGGTTTGGAAAAGGGCTCTACCTGGTAACGCGCCATATAACCATAGCGCGTTCATGAAGAACGCGCTATGACGATATAGCGCCATAATTAAAGGCCCATCAAATGATTTAGAAAAAGGAGAAAAATCCTTTGGGCAGTCACCTAATCAAATGTTGAGTGAGAATAACATCCAAAGTGGATGCTATAATGATCAGATGTCAAGAAAATAACAACTGTTCAAATGATAACTTCAATTAGATCCATAATGCGCTATGAACAAGAAAGCGATAAGAGCGGATAGCTAGGGAATGCCAAACTCGAGACGAGATTTAAGGTATGGAATTGAAATGTTGGGCCAAGAATAGAGAGACATCCCAGAAAATCAACCAACTAAGGATCAATTGGGGCATTAACTAGGAGAACAAAGAAAATGCTCAATTTATCAGCCAAAATTGGGTGTCTACAGTAGCATGTCCTCTACAGCTTGATTTGTTCTCTCGGTCTGACCATCCGTTTGAGGATGAAAAGCTTTACTAAAGTTAAGTATTGTTCCCAACGAATATTGTAGACCCTTCCAAAAATGAGAAGTGAAATGCGGGTCTCGGTCAGACACGATCGAAACAGGAACTCCATGCAGTCTAATGACTTCTTTGATGTACAAGGAGGCTAGAACATTGACCGACCATCGGCTCTTTATAGGCAGGAAGTGTGCCGACTTTGTCAATAGATCTATGATAATTCATATTCCGTCATGTTCACCTTTTGATTTAGACAAACCCACGATTAAGTCCATACCGATATCCTCCCACTTCCACTTGGGAATGTCTAGAGGATGTAGCTTACCGGCAAGCTTTTGGTGTTCCGCCTTGACTTGTTGGCACGTGAGACAGCGAGAAATAAAGTCCGTTATCTTCCTTTTCATGTTAGGCCACCAAACGTCCGTTTTAAGTCCTGATACATCTTGGTAGATCCGGGATGAATTGTGTACCTTGCTCGGTGAGCTTCTTCTAAAATCTTCTTCTTTAATTCCGACAATCCGGTACACAAGTCCTTTCTCAGAACAATAATCTTCCATCTGATGCTAGTTTGAAATTAGGTTATTCTTCTATCTTGCCTTTTATTTCTACCAGCATCGGGTCATTGTCTTGAAGTCCCTTGATTTCAGAGAGTAGATCCGGTTGTATCCTCATGTGTGATAGAGTAATACACCTTCTCTCCTTGTCCATGCTTATATTAAGCTTAGTGAATTGCTCCAGCATTTTCCACTCTTGGACCATACAGTTGGCCAACAACGCTCTTGGCTTTCGACTGAGGGCATCAGCTATAGGATTACCCATTCCAGGATGTTATTCTATTATGAAGTCGAAGTCCTTGAGGTATTCTAACCAACGTCTTTGTCTCATGTTTAATTCCTTCTGTGAAAATAAGTATTTGAGACTCTTATGATTGGAGTACATGGTGAATTGTTCTCCATAGAGATAGTGCCTCCAGATCTTTAGAGCAAATACTACCACGGCCAACTCTAAGTCATGCACCGGGTAGTTCTCCTCATGCTTCTTTAATTGTCGGGAAGAGTAAGTAATGACTCTCCCTTGTTGCATTAACACACATCCGAGGTCAATGCCAGATGCATCAGTATATACCTCGAACTTCTCTCCTTCAACTGGTAATGCCAAGACTGGGGCAGTTGTCAGATGATCCTTCAAGGTTTGAAAACTCTTCTCACAGTCTTTGTCCCACTTATAAGGAATATCCTTGCGGGTCAGCCTAGTAAGAGGAACAGCGATCTTGGAGAAGTCCTTGATGAATCGCATGTAGTAGCCAGTTAGACCTAAGAAGCTTCGGATTTCAGTCATATTTGCCGGCCTTTCCCAATTCTTCACAGCCTCAACTTTTGACGGATCCACAGAAATTCCATCCTTCGAGATCACATGCCCTAAGAAAGATACTTCCTCGAGCGAGAAGTCACATTTGCTAAGCTTGGCATAGAGTTGGTTCTTCCTTAAGATTTGCAATGAAATCCTCAAATGCTCTTCATGTTCTTCTTCGGTGTTTGAATATATCAATATGTCATCAATAAAGATGTCACGCCTCGAGATTATGCAACGGAAACAATCGGGAACGTGAACAGTCGGCTAGTACGCCTCAAGCGAGTAATACAAGCAGAGCGCTAACATATTCACACATAAGAAATGAATGCACAATATCTGGATAAAATCTTTGCTTTATTTAAATAATAAGTGAAAGTACATAAGGTTGACTCTTGATTCTTTGACTAACTAGACTCAATAAATAGAAAATTACATAGCGACTCTTGATTATCAATCTAACGACAATCTAAGGCTTCGTTCCTTCTTTAATCACTCTCGGACCCATCACTTGAATAGTCTGAATCCGACCCACTAGAATTGCCTGAAAAAGATTAGAAAAGTAGAGAATGAACACACATGCACAGTAGGTATCTTCGTATCAACATGAAGGTAATGTTTAAGTAATTAACATTTTAGCTCTAGAGTAAAGATAAATGAAATACGATAAAACATGCGGTAAAACTATAGTAATACAAGTAACATGATATGATCAAGATTGAGATACGAGAGCATGATTTAATAGGTGTATAATAAGAATGTAAGTTTGGCATTTCATGAACAAGAATATATTTTTTCATAACCATAAAGGCTATGCACTAGAAAGTCATGTAACGAGAATGTACTAGCAATCATGTAATTTCACAAGATCGTCTCGTGGATCTTCACTCGTTTATAAAAAAAGTACTCCCAGCGCAATGCAACGGCAGTGTTCATCATACCCCATGGTTTATAGTATATTTTCAGCTATCTGCCGAGGGGACTAGAGTGGAGCCCTTGGACACTGTCCGTGCCCGCTCTTGCATCTTCAAGTTATAAATCAAGCTACTTCCACGAGAAATATGAATATGGCCGATAATGTGACAAGTTCAAACTATGGTTCCATGATAACAAATATGAAGGTAAGAATGCTTCAATTAAGAATATGCGAGTTCAAATATTTGATTTAGAACAAGGTTATGCAATGAAAAAAAATTGGGAGCATAACGACATATTCTTTAATTTCCATAATTCATTAGGTAGTTTTGGAAACAAAGTATGAGGTTCTAGATAATAAATAGACCATCTAGGATCATAAGAAAATCAACCCTTGGGTCAAACCTTGGGTTAATCAAGACTTAGGTATAAAACAGTCATATCAGGGCCGTTTATGGAAATAGCGGTCTTTTACTGGACCGTTTTCTGATCTATGCGGCCATGACTAGACCGTCTAGAAACAGAGTCGATGAAACAGATGAATCAGAACCATGCTGTCAAGACAGGGTCGATAGGCATTCCTTGGTGGTCAGGTAAATGGCTGCTAGGTACCTCTGGAGGTCGTCCATAGGGCCGCTAAGGTCCAGAACACATAAAACACCGGTAAAGTGCTTTCTAGACAATTGGGTTTTGAGGGTACAACCAGCTCGGCGTCCTAGTGAGAATTCTAGGCTCGCGGAGTCTTATCGAGGTCTTGAAACAAGATCACCTAGTCCGGTGGAAGAAATATCCAATGGAGAGGATCACAAGTCTAAGATTGTGTACTTAATGTGCAAAGTGTATCTAATGACATCGTACCGGAATACGTGTCATGTACTTAAGAAAATGACTCATAGATAAGAAGAGCTTGTAAAACAGCGATCAACCAATAGTGAAACAAGTTTATCTATCACTTTGAAATATGCATTTAATACAAGAATTTATTATTTTGGTATGAAACTAGCTTAGATTAAAAATAGCTCCTAAGTACATAAAACCATGAAACATATCCAGGCATACGACTACAGTGCTTAAAACATGAATATAGTCTAGTTATTTAGGTTTATCATATGATAAATAAGGCTAATCTGCATTATGTTTCGGGTTAATAATAATATAGAACTCATGAAAATCTAGCAGTCACTTGAGGACTGTTTAATAGGGCTTAGCGGTCTATCGTAGGACCGCTAAGGGACTATGGCGGTCTCAGGAAGACCGTTTCTTCCTGTCTATTGTAAACATCAATAAAATCGAAATACATGCTAATCTAGGGTAGATAGATGCATGGTAAAACATACAAATAGGTAAATATGGCCTGATAAAACCATATTAAAACATGGAGATGCATAGGTTTGAGTGAGATAAACTAGAATTACCATTTTCTTATTAAGGGCAAGGTTCATGCATGCAATGTTAACCCTATATGCGCAGTCATAATAAAACATTAAATTCATCATGTACAATCAATGAAGTAAGGAGGTAATAGAGGGATTTTGTTCCTAACAAAAGAATTTTGCCTTTTCATAAGATAACCTACCATTAATTCGGTCCCTAGACTTTAGATTTCTGACTGAAAGTAGACCCTAGTTCCTCCACGTCCTGTGCCGAACCAGCAACTTCCTTTCCTTCTTTCCGATCCTCTTGACCTAAGTACATGAAATTTGGAGGGTAGGTAGAAGATACAAAGGGGAACAGAAAGTTCTAAAGAATCAACTCCTAAATACCTCGATTAGGGCTTCTATTTTCCTGATCTTCACTAGGTCGTTGTGCTGGTTCCTGTGCAGTCTATTGTGATCCAACGACTTGCAGAGGCTCTAACTCTTCAACGGCTGGGTCTTCTATCACAAAAATTTAAGGGTAGTTAGATAAAACTAAGAAGAATATAAAGTTCTAAAGAAATATCCTGAGAAGATGTCTCCTTACCTTCGAAATACACGAGCCAACATTAGTGTTCACATGAGTCGAAGTTAGGGTCTATTTATAGGGTTCACCTTGGGTTTAAGGGATTAGATCGAACCTAGAGTCCTAAATTGGAGTAGAGTTAATCCCTAGAGAGTTCTAGAGAGTCTTCCATGACAGGCAGCTTCGATCTAAGGTGATTTGATCGACCAAGATCTAAGCTTTTTCACGTTTCTTTGATTCACGGAACTGGGGTTGCCTAGCGGTCATAGCAGGACTGCTAGAGTGGGTCTGGCGGTCGCGCGATAGACCGCCAGGCTTCAAGAGATCTGAAAATTTTAATTTTTTTTATTATTTCCCATTGATCTCCTAATTGATGTACATATCCCAATTTAAATACGTAAATTACTTAATTTACATTTCTATTAATGGGCTTGGGTCTAAAAGTCTTGGAAATGGGTCTTTGGGCCTATTTGAGTTGGGCTTAGCCCCTTTAGTTGATATTGGGCCTTTAAATAGATTAAATAAATCCTTAATAGCCTCTCAAATTGCTTAGTAGTTATATTTTAATCTTAAATAATTCTAAAAAAATTTCTCGGGCGTTACACCCTCCCCTACTTAAAAAGAATTTGGTCCCCAAATTCATTGTAATATGATTTACTAAGGAGAGTGTACTTACATTCAAGTATCTCTGAGAATCTTTTGCGCATGACTTCTTCGGTTTTCCATATTGCTTCATGTGGCCAATATTTGCTCCATTGGACTTTGACCATGGGAATAGTTTTATTCCGAAGTTGACGTACTTCCCGTTCAATTATTTTGATTGGCTTTTGCTTATACGTCAAATCCTTTTTAATCTCCAGGATGTCATAAGTTATGACATGGAATGGATCGGGGACGTACCTTTTGAGCATTGAGACGTGGAACACATCCTGGACTCCAGCTAATTGAGGGGGTAAAGCTATTCGATATGTGACTTCATCAACCATTTTGAGAATTTCAAAGGGGCCAATGAATCTCGGAGTGAGCTTGCCTTTGATGCCGAATATTTGAATACCTCGACCCAGAGAAACCTTAAAGAATACATGGTCTCCTACTTGGAATTCTAGGTCGTGCCTTCTGTTATCAGCATATGATTTTTATCTGTCTTGAGCCATCTAGAGTCTCTTCGAATAAGCTTTATCTTCTCGGTAGTATCCCTGATGATGTCGGGGCTGAGAAATTGCCTTTCTCCTACTTCATTCCAAATATAGGTGAGCGACAGCTTCTTCCATACAGTGCCTCGAATGGTGCCATTTGTATACTAGCTTGGTAGCTATTATTGTAGGCGAATTCTACTAGAGGCAAGTGGTCGTGCCAACTTCCTCCGAAATCAATAGCACATGCCCTGAGCATATCCTCCACCACTTGATTTGTCCTTTCATTTTGACCATCAGTTTGTGGATGGAACGCAGTGCTAAAGTTGAGTCAGGTCCCTAATGAATGCTGTAGACCCTTCCAGAATTGTGATGTGAACCGAGGGTCTCGGTCAGATATAATGGTGACAAGGACACCATGTAATTTAACAATCTCCTTCATGTATAGTGCTGCTAATACATCTATAGACCATCGACTTTTGATTGGTAAAAAATATGCAGATTTAGTCAATCGGTCTATAATCACCCATATACCATCATGTCCACCTCTTGTCTTTGGCAAACCCATGATGAAATCCATCCCTATACTTTCCCATTTCTACTCAGGAATATCCAAGGGATGTAGTTTCCCGGTGGGCTTTAAATGTTCTGCCTTTACTTGCTGACAAGTGAGGCAGTGAGATACGAAGTCCGCTACTTCTCTTTTCATATTGGGCCAACAGAAATTTCTTTTTAAGTCTTGGTACATCTTGGTAGCACTAGGGTGAATAGCATACCTTGATTTATGAGCTTCTTCCATGATCAATTTCTTAGTGTCGGCGTGATTCGGCACACAGATTCTCTCCTTAAACAATAGTCTTCCATCAGTTGAAATGGAGAATTTCGGCCTTTAATCGATATTAGCCTTGATCTCCATCAATGTGGGGTCATTTTCTTGTAATTTGACTAGGTCTTCAATCATTTTAGGTTGTGACCTTATATTAGCAATCATACATCCTTCCTCCTCTTTATCAATATCTAGATTCAAATGAGCAAAATGCTCGATAAGATAAGTCGTACCTTTCCTGAGGCTTGCTAGAGTTGCCATTGGTCTTCTGCTAAGAGCTTCAGCTACATCATTTGCTTTGCCTGGATGATATTGGATAGTAAAGTCGAAGTCTTTGAGATACTCCAACCATCTGTGTTGTCTCATGTTTAATTCCTTTTGGGTGAAGAGGTATTTCAGAGTTTTGTGATCTGAAAATATAGTGAACTTCTCCCCATAAAGGTAGTGTCGCCAAATTTTTAAGGTGAATATAACCGCAGCTAGTTCCAAATCATGTACAGTGTAGTTTTCTTCATGACGCTTTAGCTCCCTTGATGAATAGCAAATTACCTTTCCATTTTGCATAAGAACGCATCCCAGGTCAATGCCAGATGCATCGGTATAGACTTCAAAGCCAACACCCTCAATAGGTAGTGCCAAGATAGGGGCCGTAGTGAGATGATCTTTAAGAGTTAGGAAACTCTCTTCGCAATCCTTTGACCATATAAAAGAGTTCTCCTTTCTTGTGAGTCTAGTCAAAGGGATGGGGATTTTAGAAAAATCCTTAATGAATCGCCTATAATAACCAGCCAGACCCAGAAAACTTCTAACTTCAGACACGGTCGTCGGCCGGCACCAATTTTTAACAGCTGCTACCTTAGAAGGATCGACAGTGATACCTTCCTTTGAAATAATATGGCCAAGGAAAGAGACCTCCTTTAGCCAGAATTTGCACTTGCTAAGCTTTGCGTAAAGTTGATGCTCTCTTTGCATTTGCAAGGCTATTCGTAAATGTTCTTCATGTTCCTCTTTAGTCTTGGAGTATATCAGAATATCATCAATGAATACGACCACAAATCGATCGAGATAAGGCCTGAATACATTATTCATAAGTCGCATAAATGTTGTCGGGGTATTGGTTAACCCGAACGGCATTACCACGAATTCATAGTGCCCATATCTGCTCCGGAAAGTAGTCTTGTATATGTCTTCATCTTTGATCTTGACCTGATGATAACCCGACCTTAGGTCTATTTTGGAGAAATATTCCGCTCCCAAAATCTGATCAAAGAGCTCATCGATACACGGCAACAGATATTTGTTCTTAATAGTGAGTTGATTTAGTCGCCGGTAATCGATACATAGCCTGAGAGATCCATCCTTCTTCTTAACAAATAAAATTGGCGCACCCCAAGGGGATGTGCTAGGTCGAATGATGCCCTTGTCTAATAATTCCTGAAGTTGCTTCTTCAATTCTTTGAGTTCTGTAGGGGACATCCTGTAGGGAGTTATTGAAACAGGTGCTGCTCCAGGAACGAGTTCAATGGAGAAATTTACTTCCCTTTCGGGTGGTAAATCGGCTAAATCTGATGGGAACACATCGGACAACTCATTCACAATGGGAATATCCCTTATCATGATTTCCTTGGACTCAATGATGATTACGGAAGCAAGGAATGCTTTGCATCCTTGCGAAATGAGTTTGCAAGCATGAAGAGATGAATTAATGGTAAGATGTTTCCTATATTTGATACCAAGGAAGGAAAATCACAGGAGTCCTGGTTTTCGAAAAGAGATTCTTCTATTGCGACAATTTATATAGGCGTCGTGGTCACCAAGTCAATCTACACCTAAGATAGCATCGTAGCCTTCCATATCAAGGCATACGAGGTTTGCTGGAAGATTATGACCTTCTACAATTACCTCACGATCGGGGTAGTAAGTTGTAAGTTTAGTTCCAGGACCTAAGGGTGTAGTGATAGCTAGGTGCGAAGGTAGAGAAACTGATGAAATTGACAAGGTTTTTACAAAAGCAGTAGATATAAAGGAATGAGAAGCACCGGTATCAAATAACACGAATGCAGGATGGGAATAGATTTGAATGGTACCTTCTATTAGCCCATCATCCTTGGGCGCTTCATCATCATCCATAATAGTGTTAAGACGAGCCTGTCGTTTGCGTCCACCGCTGAAAGATTGATCTTCATGAGGGGGCAATCCGGCATGCGGTGCTCCCGACTGCCACATCGTAAACACGCCCCTAAGCTGAGTGGCCAAACTTCTCGCAGAAAGAGCAAGCCGTCATGACTTTCTTGTCTTCTTCTTTGGCCTTCTTGTCCTTGCGATCATCCTTATTGTTCCCAGTCCAGGATCTCTTCTTGTTATCCCAAGAGTTGTAAGTGATGCTGAACTTTTCCTCTCTTCTTCCTCGCCGATCAGACTTTCGGCTCGGCTCTTCCCCTTTGCCTTTGAGTTTATCGACCTTCTCCAAGGTCCGTTCACATAAGTGTGCCCGTTGGACCATCTCTACCTAGGTCCAAATATTTTGTGGGCCAAGTTGCTGGATGAGGATAGGCCGCAGCCCATCCATGAAGCGATTTGCTTTTAGAAGACCCATGCTCACTAAATGTTGAGCATAGGGTGCTAGGCGAGAGAATTGCAACTCATACTCTGCCATCGTCATCATGCCTTGACGTAGCGATGCGAATTCTACCGCCTTCCACTCCTTGACATGTTTGGAGAAGTACTTTGCTTGGAAGAGGGTAAGAAATCCCTCCCAAATGTGAGGTGCATTTTCAGGCGGTGCCGGAATAGACTTCCACCAAGTACGCACATCTTTATTGAGTTGGAACGTGGCGAGACGAACCTTCTCTTGGTCGGCACATTACATGACCTTGAATATACGGTTCATTTCATCTATCCAATTTTCAGCATCGTCTGGGTTGGAAGAACTAGAAAATCGCAGAGGGTTTAGACTCCAGAAGTTGCGGTGCAGATAACTAGCACCAGCTGTGACGACCTGGATACCGGATATACCCGATAGGACTACCGAGCAGACCCGATACCGCTGGAACCCGCGAAGCCTCCCAAGAGCTGTAAAGCTCCGAAGGGAAAAATGATTGTTGTGTAGTACATTGAAGCCACAGAGATATAACAGTAAGCAATTAAATTTCATTAGATCGGTTTGCTAAAGTAGCGGAAATAAAATTACTTTTTAATTAACAATTTAAGTTTAACAATTATACCAGAGTCTAGTCCAAAGGAAAGACAAGCAGTACAGCCAACAGAAAGGAAAACGTACACTTAGGTCGGGGGAAACCCGACGCAGGTACCGCTGGCAGCTACGAACTCGCCACACCAGGAACTGCGGAAGCAAAATGACGCCACCCACCTGAAAAGCAGGGGTGAGCCTCGTGTCACTGGCCCAGTAGGGGTCACGCGGATCCCCACTGAAAAACACGCAGTAACACGGAACGACAAAAATAGCAGGTGTAGTAAAGCAGGGAAACTAAACTACAAAGCTGTAAAAGAAAATCGGAACGGAAGGAGTAGAGCAGCTAAAAGAAAAGGGAAAAGCCGTACCGAATAAAACACGGCTGCCAAACTAACCTCGGCCCCTAAGCTACTCCAAACAACAACAGCAACAGATGGGTAAACTCTAAACTGACGAAGTCAGGAGTTGCCGATCTGTTGGCAACCACGAGGCCTAAGACGAAGGCCTACGAGACCAGACAACAAGTCTAGAAAGGAACTAGACCGACATAGACGGCTTAAAGCATACACGACTCGATTGTTGTGCACGCTCTTCTAGATATGACCACACACGACTAGAACGTCCTGCACACGACACAACACTGACCTCGGGCAAGACCACGAGAGGGCTAACCCGGAAAGGTCATGATGTGCAAGAAACACGAGAGTCAGGTGTCACGTGATGGAAGTACCCCCTCACTAGAAGAACAGCCAGCTGCGTCTACTGACGTCTTATGCTGCGCCTACAAGCGTCTCATCTACAATGCCGCCCAAAACATGACAAAGACTAAGACACTGAACCAGAATAGGACTACAGTAATGAGTGACTAGACAGGGTAACACCTGTCGATGTCAGTCCAAAGCCCCTGGCCACGTGTGCACACACCGACTCTTGCTGGAGAGTCTGGCCTCTAGCTAGTTTTCCCCACCCAGCAGGATGCTACAGTATAGTGGGGGCCATGGAAACTAGCTTACCAACCGTATATCGAGAACTGCCACGCCACCACTGCCGGGTGGGTCGACACGTCGTAACGTGTTGCCAGGCTACGACTAGTGGAGGCTCACTAGACACAGAACTCTGTAACAAGAGTGCTGTAGTACAGACAGGCAAGGAAGCACTGTCGCACGTACTACGAAGCACCAAGGCAGCATGACAACTGTCGACAGACTCAGGACAAGGTAATTGGACCTGAAAATACAACGATCCTTGAGTCTCACGACTCGGAGTCAAGATCGTCGTACAAAGTGGAACAAGCCGCCAATCGGTCTATTCCTAAGCCAAAAGAAACAACCGTAGAAAAAGACATACGGAGACCTGAGGAAACACCAAGACCCTCAGCATGCCTGGACATGCAAACTGAGGTAAAATGATACCTCGAGGCATCCAGAACCACGTCTCGAACTGGACAGAACTACCGAGACACTCAAGGTTACCTGTCAACCACTGGGTCACCCCGGGTTGACCGGAACCCCGAAAATGATGATTCTACAGTAGGAAAGAAAATCCTACTTCAAGCAAGAAAACTCTTGGCTACCTCCGAACACGGTCTTAGCCCTCATAGGACATCAAAAGATATCCATGGGAACGGCAAACTACAAGGTCAAGCCAAGATATACGGAAATCGAAACAGTGGGAAATGACACTCTCGGCATAAACGATCCATCATTCAGCTGCTAGGGAAACCAAGCAGTCAAGGAAGAAATCGCTATGCGCACAGAGACAAGGGCACTGGCGGTGAGGGGTAGGGCCACGTGGCAACTGTAGCAGTAAAGGATGAACCACTAGACTCAGTCAACTCCAGCTGACCTGCCCAACGAACCACCAAGCGATCGATGACAGACACGCTACACAGAGTAGGCGGTCCAAGAGACAACTGCCACACTAACCGCCCTAAGACATTGACCAAAGACAAACGACTCGTAGCGGCCTAAGGAAGGCGCACTACAGCGAAGAAACGCATGAAGGTTAGACCGCCAAGGCCAACCGAAATAAAATCTTAACTTGGTCTAAAACCACGGTAACATGAATACTGAGGTAGACCACAGGCCGGCGAGACCATTCCCTCAAGACGGGAACTCAAGGAAGGCCACTCACATGCGGAGGAACCCCACCGCACTCACACTGACTCACGGTGACTCGATCGAGCATAACACAAAGCTTGAAACACACATGCCTTTGGGCTCACTAATCGAGGTAACACGGCACCTCCCGACACCCCAGAAACATGGACACGAACCCACAGGGTGTCCGGGACACTCACGAGGCCATAGGTCGGTCATTGGGTCTCAACGGGACTGACCGAGACTGAAAACGGTGAAAAATACTGCATTTCGGTCGACCTGACCCCTGGGGGTGGTCGACCTAACAGGGTCGGTCGACCGGCCCTGGGCGGTCGGTCGACCGGACTGACAGGCTCACCGGCATGCTGGCACGAACGCCGGCCGGTCGACCAACCAGACCGTGGCGGTCGACCGGTCACGGCGGGAATCCAGCCGGACTGAGCCTAAAAACCCAAATCCACGCCCCGTTCGATCCCGATCGAATGGGAGACATCCATAACGTTGCAGAACGACGACATACAACATTTAGACTCCAACGGGAGTCGAATCGACCAAGAAACGGCATGAAACGGGCGCGTTCAAATAATCGACCCTAAATGAGTCACCAGGGTTCCCGGGCTCGTACCGGCCCCAAATGACAACTAAACGACACGAAATCAACGGATCTGGAACGCTGACATTCCAGGGAGTCTATTGACACTAACCGATCTAAAAATCGTCACCGTTTTCTGGCGAACCCTACAAACTCCATAAAAGCGTGATTTTACCGAAACTGAGCGAAACCCGCTCAAACTCGCATCGAAAAGCGTGAAATTACAGGGAAACATGCAGGAAGAGTAGGTGATCCATCTCCCTACCTCCACCGAAGAAACCGTGTGCCGAAGTGACTAATCCACGCCGAAAATGCCAAAACATGAACCGTGCTGATCTAGGAATCCACCGAGGGATCGCGCCACGCCACGCTCAAACCGTCGCTCCATCCCGCGTCTCGATCACTCCATCATGTCCCCGCCTCGGCCAGCTCTGCAACGGTGTGCACCCCGCGCCGAATAGACCAGAGAGGAGAGAGAATGAGAGAGAGAAAGAGAGGAGAGAAATGAGAGAAAACGGGGGAGAGAGGAGGGTCGCGTGTGAATGAGGAAAAGAAAAAAAAGAAAGAAATTATAAATTTTTCCTAATTTCCAAAAATTTGATTTTTGGCCCGAAAATGGACTAATTCAGAAAAATACGCAAAAATAGTCGAAACGATCGTCTCGAAGAGTACATCGCAACTGCGGCGTCCACGAGTCGATGAACTGAGAACTAAACTCACCACAGGGTTCCGTAACTAGTACGAGAGAAAAACCCACGTGGATCATAAAACTCAACTCAGGACCCACAAAAGCAATCCGAAACTCTCCGAAAAGGATCCGAAAGACCTAATAAGAATCCAATAAGGATCGAGGGCATTACATCCTCCCCTCCTTTAAGAAATTTCATCCTCGAAATTTAAGGACTAGCAAGGGAGAAGGAGGGAAGAACAACCCTAAGACATAACTTGAAACAACGCGAATCTCGAAAAACATAACTCAGAGGAACAGTGTCAGACCATAATCACAAGCACACACTCTGGATTAAGCATGGCACCCAAGGAAACACAAGTCTGACACCTCCGAAACAAGGCAACATCGCTTACGTCTCACAGAAAGGAGACACGACCCATGCCACGACAACAGCTATTGGGAAAATAAAATGACAGACACGGTAAGCATCAGCTTAAACAAGGAAGCATAGTCCTCTCAGCTGACAACTCGACACATCACCGGCTCCAGTGCCAAAGGCAACAGGGAACACCTGGCACACAGGACACCAACGATTGCACCGGACCACAACATAATCAAGTCAGTCCTCACTCAGATATTACATCTGATCGAGTCGCATGCTAACTCTACCAGGAGAAAAGAGTACAGCAAAGCTAACCGACAAGACCTGGTCTACATAGTGTCAAGACAGATACACAAAATCATAGAGAAACAGCGATAAAATGACAACAGCAGCACTTGCAGGATTCCGGCTCCATACTGAACACAGAACCACGGAACATCACTGCAAGCTAGGTCACATCAAGGCACAACGATAGCTGAACGCACAACCATAAGGGGCGAGTCATGCATCGAGCACGCTCACTAAGAAAAGACCCACGACAATGAAAATGACAATCTTGGGAAACGCATCTCAAGGACCACGATCACGTCCCGAGAGCACAATACCCAAGAAAGAATTGCAGAGCAGAGGATACTCAACCAGCAGAAATGCCGAAAGATTTCCGAATACTCACAAATGCCAGTGCCAACACCAGAATGACTCCAGCAACGACACGGCAAGAGGCCACATCAAGGCACAGGAAGCCAAGATGAAGTCACATCGAGAAAAATAATTCTCTCGACCGGCCAAAATCTTGCCACACGATCCTCGACCTGTGGGTAATCAGCCCACACGCTTTCGTAGCGCACTCAAACAACGCACACCGGCATCAGAAATACCTCGGCATCCGCATCTCAGCACACACTCGGCGCCATCGCAATTCAAGAAATCACAATATATCACGCCACGAGTACTGATCCTGCGAGCAACCGATCACAAAACGCCTAAGTGCAAAGAAGGAGAGTACTAGCGTTAGCACAAAGCACAAAGAAAGGCTAATCTCAGCTTACCATTATGTCCTAAAAGAATAAATGAGCCTTCACAACACATCGGCCGCTAGACACGGCACGACGAAACACGGTGTACAATGGCTCTTGACACAAAGATTAGGTCCAAAGCTAGGCAACTGTAGAACAAAGAGAAGATCGGGCTCAGAATAGATACTGTCCACACTTAAGCAGACACAGGACAAAGGTCTCACCAAGACAGCAATTCCAAGGCTTACCTCGAAAAAGACTCCAACAAAGGGAACGAGAAGCATCAAGCTCAACCAACAGAAGCTCACCAGGAAGGAAAAATCCTAGGCTCGCCTGACCATCTTCTTAATCGAGGAATCTAATCGAGCACTTCAACAGAAGCAAGACACATTAGGAGCTGAATAGACTCAAGTTGGGACGACCAAAATAACGTAAGAACGTGTACGGTCATCACAACAACTCTGAAAGTCAACGGCAACCTGAACAACATACAGAGAAATCTCGAACAAAGTACCGCAGATTCAAGCCTTTCGACGAATACTGCCAAGTACAGCATGATCGAGACAAACACAACGGTGAAAAAGAAGCACCTCGTCACATCCTGACGAGAATGGAACCATCTCGTATAGTGCGAGAACAGCACGCACAAGACGACACGAGGGAAACAAAGCGATAGAGCATCGCGAAACCTAACGCCAGCTGCAGACTGTACTAGACTTTCAAGACTCTAGTGACTGTATATCTCGGATTCTCAAGTACTTCACACGACAATGCTCTGATACCAACTGTGATGACCTGGATCCCGGATATACCCGATAGGACTACCGAGCAGACCCGATACCGTTGGAACCCGCGAAGCCTCCCAAGAGCTGTAAAGCTCTGAAGGGAAAAAGGATTGTCGTGTAGTACATCGAAGCCACAGAGATATAATAGTTAGCAATTAAATTTTATTAGATCAATTTGCTAAAGTAGCGGAAATAAAATTACTTTTTAATTAACAGTTTCAGTTAAACAATTATACCAGAGTCCTGTCCAAAGGAAAGACAAGTAGTACAGCCAACAGAAAGGAAAACATACACTGAGGTCGGGGGAAGCCCGACGCAGGTACCGCTGGTAGCTACAAACTCGCCACACCAGGAACCGCAGAAGCAAAACGATGTCACCCACCTGAAAATAGGGGTGAGCCTCGTGTCACTGGCCCAGTAGGGGTCACGCGGATCCCCACTGAAAAATACGTAGTAAAACGGAACGATAAAAACAGCAAGTGTAGTAAAGCAGGAAAACTAAACTACAAAGCTGTAAAAGAAAACTGGAACAGAAGGAGTAGAGCAGCTAAAAGAAAAGGGAAAAGCTGTACTGAACAAAACACGGCTGCCGAACTAACCTCGGCCCCTAAGCTACTCCAAACAACAACAGCAATAGATGGGTAAACTCTGAACTGACAAAGTCAGGAGTTGCCGATCTGTCGGCAAGCACGAGGCCCAAGAAGAAGGCCTACGAGACCAGACAACAAGTCTAGAAAGGAACTAGACAGACATAGACGGCCTAAAGCATGCACGACTCGATTGTTATGCACGTTCTTCTAGATACAACCACACACGACTAGAACGTCGTGCACACGACACAACACTGACCTTGGGCAAGACCACAAGAGGGCTAACCCGGAAAGGTCACGACGTGCGAGAAACACGAGAGTCACGTGTCACGTGACGGAAGTACCCCCTCACTAGAAGAACAGCCAGCTGCATCCACTGACGTCTTATGCTGCACCTACAAGCGTCTCGTCTACAATGCCACCCAAAACATGACAGAGACTAAGACACTGAACCAGAACAGGACTACAGTAACGAGTAACTAGATAGGGTAACGTCCGTTGGCGTCAGTCCAAAGCCCCTGAGCACCTGTGCACACACCGACTCTTGCTGGAGAGTCTGGCCTCTAGCAAGTTTTCCCCACCCAGCAGGATGCAACAGTACAGCGGGGGCCCACGGAAACTAGCTTACAAACCGTATATCGGGAACTGCCATGCCACCACTCCTGGGTGGGTCGACACGTCATAACGTGTCGCCAGGCCACGACTAATGGAGGCTAGATACAGAACTCTGAAACAAGAGTGTTGTAGTACAGACAGGCAAGGAAGCACTGTCGCACGTACTACGAAGCACGAAGGCAGCATGCCAACTGTCGACAGACTCAGGACAAGGTAATTGGACCTGAAAATACAACGATCCTTGAGTCTCACGACTCGGAGTCAAGATCGTCATACAAAGCGGAACAAGCTGCCAATCGGTCTATTCCTAAGCCAGAAGAAA
The DNA here is from genome assembly GCA_022559845.1 of Amorphophallus konjac. Taxonomy (NCBI): domain Eukaryota; kingdom Viridiplantae; phylum Streptophyta; class Magnoliopsida; order Alismatales; family Araceae; genus Amorphophallus; species Amorphophallus konjac. The sequence goes on from CM040128.1 coordinate 163,425,624, forward strand.
CAACCGTAGAAAATGACACACAGAGACCTGAGGGAACACCAAGACCGTCAGCACGTCTGGACACGCAAACTGAGGTAAAATGATACCTCGGGGCATGCAGAACCACATCTCGAACTGGACAGAACCGTCGAGACACTCAAGGTTACCTGTCAACCACTGGGTCACCCCGGGTTGACCGGAACCCCGAAAATGATGATTCTACAATAGGAATGAAAATCCTACTTCAAGCAAGAAAACTCCTGGCTACCTCCTAACACGGTCCAGCTGGTGGCGGTCAACCGGTCACGGCGGGAATCCAGTCAGATCGAGCCTAAAAACTCAAATCCATGCCCTGTTCGATCCTGATCGAAGGGGAAACATCCATAACATCGCAGAACGACGACATACAACATTTAGACTCCAACGGGAGTCGAATCGACCAAGAAACGGCGAGAAATGGGCGATTTCAACGAATTGACCCTAAATGAGTCACCGGGGTTCCGGGGCTCGTACCGGCCCCAAATGACAACCAAACGACACGAAATCAGCGGATCTGGATCGCTAACATTCCAGGGAGTCCATTGACACTAACTGATCTAAAAATTGTCGCCATTTTTTTGTGAACCCTACGTACTCCACAAAAGTGTGATTTTACCGAAACTGAGCGAAACTCTCATTGAACAACGTGAAATTATAGGGAAACGTGCAGGAAGAGGTGGTGATCCGTCTCCCTACCTCCACCGAAGAAACTGTGCGCCGAAGCGACTAATCCGCGCCAAAAATGCCAAAACACGAACCGCGCCGATCTCAGAATCCACCGAGGGATTGCGCTATGCCACGCTCAAACCGTTGCTCCATCTCGCGTCCCGATCAATCCATCGTGTCCGCGCCTCGGCTAGCTCCGCAACGGTGTGCACCCTGCGTCGAACAGACCAGAGAGGAGAGAGAACGAGAGAGAGAAAGAGAGGGGAGAAATGAGAGAAAATGGGGGAGAGAGGAGGGTCGCGTGCGAATGAGGAAAAGAAAAAAAGAAAAAGGAATAAAAAGAAAGAAACTAGGAATTTTTTCTAATTTTCAAAAATTCGATTTTTGGCCCGAAAATAGACTAATTCAAAAAAATACGTAAAAATAGCCGAAACGATCGTCTCGAATAATACATCGCAACTGCGATGTCCACAAGTCGATGAACTGAGAACTAAACTCACCACAGGGTTTCGTAACTTGTACGAGAGAAAAACCCATGTGGATCGTAAGACTCAACTCAGGACCCACAAAAGCGATCCGAAACTCTCCGAAAAGGATTCGAAAGAGCTAATAATAATCCAATAAGGATCCAAGGCATTACACCAGCCCTCGTGTTGGCTTGAGCCATATTTTGTAAAGCCAGGGTGAGACCCGCAACACTTTGTTGCATTCCACCCCAATCAACACGGCGAGACATTGTAAGAATGAGGTACCTGAGAAGAGTAATAAAATTGTCAACTCTAATGGAATTGGTGGGGTTAATCCTAGAGATAATTTCTAATTACTATCTCATCCCGGGTTCTACCCAATTTCTCTCATGGGTGGGGAAATTTCTTTCCTTGTTTCATAGGTATGGGTCCTTAAGCCTTGGACTTAACCTATGACATTTTCCTAGAAATAAGTAAGTCCTAAGACCTACGCTCTGATACCACTTTAACTGTCACGTCTAGAGATTATGCAGCGAAAACAATCGGGAACATGAACAGTCAGCTAGTACGACTCAAGCGAGCAATACAATCAGAGCGCTAACACATTCACACATAAGAAATGAATGCCCAATATCTGGACAAAATCTTTACTTTATTTAAATAATAAGTGAAAGTGCATAAGGTTGACTCTTGACTCTTTGACTAACTAGACTCAATAAATAGAAAATTACATAGCAACTCTTGTCTATCAATCTAATGACAATCTAAGGCTTCGCTCCTTCTTTAATCACTCTCGGACCCATCACTTGAATAGTCCGAATCCGACCCGCTAGAATTTCCTAAAAAAGATTGTAAAAGTATGGAATGAGCACACATGCCCAGTAGGTATCTTCGTATCAACATGAAGGCAAGGTTTAAGTAATTAACATTTTAGCTCTAGAGTAAAGATAAATGAAATACGGTAAAATATGTAGTAAAACTATAGTAACACAAGTAACATGATATGATCAAGATTGAGATACGAGAGCATGATTTAACAGGTGTATAACAAGAATGTAAGTTTGGCCTTTCATGAACAAGAATGTACTTTTCATAATCATAAAGGCTATGCACCAGACAGTCATGTAACGAGAATGTACTCGCAATCATGTAATTTCACAAGATTATCTCGTGGATCTTCACTCGTTTATAAAAAAAGTACTCCAGCACAATGCGACGCTAGTGTTCATCATACCCCATGGTTTCACAAGATTGTCTCATCCACTCTTGCATCTTCAAGTTATAAATCAAGCTACTTTCACGAGAAATATAAATATGGCCAATAATGTGACAAGTTCAAACTATGGCTCCATGATAACAAATATCAAGATAAAAATTCTTCAATTAAGAATATGAGAGTTCAAAGATTTGATTTAGAACAAGGTTATGCCATGAAGAAAAATCGGCAGCATAACGACATATTCTTTAATTTCCATAATTCATTAGGTAGCTTTGGAAACAAAGTATGAGGTTCTAGATAATCAATATACCATCTAGGATCTTAAGAAAATCAACCCTTGGATCAAACCTTGGGTTAATCTAGACTTAGGTATAAAATAGTCATATCAGGGCCGTTTATGGAAATAGCGATCTTTTACTGGACAATTTTCTGATCTATGCGGTCATGACTGGACCGTCAAGAAACAGAGTCGATGAAACAGATGAACTGGAACCATGCGGTCAAGGTAGGGCCGCTAGGCGTTCCTTGATGGTCAGGTAAATGGCCGCTAGGTACCTCTGGCAGTCGTCCATAGGGCCGTTAAGGTCCAGAAGACATAAAACACCGGTAAAGTGCTTTCTAGACAATTGGGTTTTGAGGGTACAATCAGCTCGACATCCTAGTGGGAATCTCAGACTCGCGGAGTCTTATGGAGGCCTTGAAACAAGATCACCTACTCCGGTGGAAGGAATATCCAACGGAGAGGATCACAAGTCCAAGATTATATACTTAATGTACAAAGTGTATCTAATGATATTGTACAGGAATACATGTCATGTACTTAAGAAAATGACTCATAGATAAGAAGAGCTTGTAAAATAGCGATCAACCAATAGTGAAACAAGTTCATCTATCACTTTCAAATATGTATTTAATCCAAGAATATATTATATTGGTATGAAACTAGCTTAGATTAAAAATAGCTCCTAAGTACATAAAACCATGAAACATATCCAGGTATACGACTATAGTGCTTAAAATAGGAATATAGTCTAGTTATCTAGGTTTATCATATGATAAATAAGGCTAATTTGCATTATGTTTCGGGTTAACATAAATATAGAACTCAGAAAAATCTAGCGGTCACTTGAGGACCGTTTGATAGGGCATAGCGGTCTATCGTAGGATCGCTAAGGGACTCTGGCAGTCTCAGGAAGATCGTTTCTTCCTGTCTATTGTAAACATCAATAAAATCGAAATACATGTTAATCTAGGGTAGATAGATGCATGGTAAAACATAAAAATAGGTAAATATGGCCTGATAAAACTATATTAAAACATGGAGATGCATAGGTTTGAGTGAGATAAACTAGAATTACCATTTTCTTATTAAGGGCAAGGTTCATGCATGCTATGTTAACCCTATATGTGTAGTCATAATAAAACATTAAATTCGTCATGTACAATCAATGAAAACAAGAGGTAACAGAGGGCTTTTATTCCTAACATAAGAATTTAGCCTTTTCATGAGATACCCTACCTTTAATTATGTAGCACCCTGTATAAAAAAAATGGTGGAAAAATATTTTTTTTAACAACATTTCTCCAAATAAACAAAAATTTTAGATAACTCTATAGGAATGTTAAGTAAGAAGTTGGAACACGAAGTCATCATATGTAAAGATTATTCACCTAACAAGGTGACTGCATAGTGTAGTTGGTTAAGTGATGTGTTATCTAAATGATTGACCAGGGTTCAATTCCTTGCATTCACCATTGCTTTTTTTGTGCCAAATAAATATATGTAGGGCCTAAAGGTTTGACGCCATCCAAATAACTATAAATATATATATAGATATTCCACCAACCATTATCATATGCCTAGACACCACCACGTGAAGAAGAAGCAAAAAGGGGATGGCCAAGGTGCCATTCATCTCCAGGAGGGCCACCACCCCACTATAAACCTATAGATATACGAATATATATATCTCCCTTAGACCCCACACCTGACAAGCCAGCCATTGTTTGCTGGCAACTAACCCCTTTTACCCAACAATGGATTCAATGGATTGAAGTATTAATTGTTTCTTTTTCCTGGCAATGGACCCTTATGGACCCTTATGTTTATTCCTTCACCTATAAACGTATCCCCCCATCAACCATAGGTGACCCCTACTGTCTTTCGGCAACAAAAGAGAAGGTTATCCTACTGCTTCCCTGTCTCCACCTGCCCACCTGCAGAACAGAGATCTAATGTTTCTCTTCATGTGCAGGAAACGTATCTTACTGTTGAAGCTTTGCTGAGCGTGAAGGGCTTGGCGTGGCATACCTAGGAAACCGCACCCAAGAGGTAGGTGTTCTCAAGATCTAACTAAACTAGTAGTTAACGTAGGTTATCATGCATGCTATTTAAACTTGTCGTAACTTAGCTACATTCTATGAGGAGTATATCAAAAGGCTTAGTGGGAAAGTTATGCTATGCCTATCTGGAACACTAACCCTTGTGTTGAGGAGATCCTCCGCTAAGTACTCCCTTGTATAGCATACATTTTAGTATAATTGTCATTAAGCTGTTCTAATTATTGCATATTGATCCACGTTTAAAAAAAAATTCATATCTATGAAATTAAATCACAAAAATATTGTATGAGCTTGATCTTGCAAATCCTGGTATTTGTCTAGCCATATCTTTACTTCCTGATTATGTGAACATTTTTTTAATCATGAACAATAAATTACGTAATTAGTGATCACCATGCTTAGAAATTCCTATTTAGTTAACCAAACCATGAAATTCCAGCATAATCATGATTTTTGAATCCTCCAATTTTACTCTACTAGGAAAAATTATCAAATAAATTTTTTGCCTTAAAAACGAAATTGAGTGAATAGTAAAAAAATTCTATTCATGACCCACCTTAAAAATCAATATCCCACAAGACAAAGATGATTAGAAAAATCTAATTGTTACCCATCAATCACCTTGATTTACTCTACTGGGAAAAATTATCAAATAAATTTTTAGCCTTAAAAATGAAATTGAGTGAATAGTAAAAACACTATTCATAGCTCACTTTAAAAATTAATATCTCACAAGATAAAAATGATTAGGAAAATCTAATTGTTATCCATTAATCACCTTTATTTATTCTATCATGAAAAATTGTCAAATAAATTTTTAGCCTTAAAAACAAATGTGGGTGAATAGTAAAAGTCAAGCGTTGACTGTTACTATTCACGCGGTCAAAAAATTGATTGCTTACTGCAAGAGTATGCACCGACCCTTGCATGTGCGTAGTAACAAAACTTGCCTAGACCCATATAAGCCAGGTACAAACATTGCACCGACCTTAAATGTGCACTCTATTTGTACAGACTTAATTTATATGCATGCTAGCAAAACTTGCAGCGAGGCAGAAAATGCTTTGACCTCCTATATGCTTTGGCAAAACTTGCACCGAGGCAGAAAATACGTGACCTCCTATATGCTTTAGCAAAACTTACACGAAAGCAGAAAATGCTTGACCTCCTATATGCTTTAGAAAAACTTGCACCGAGGCAGAACTTGCACTGACCTCCTATGTGCCTTAGAAAAACTTGCACCAAGGCAGAACTTGGACTGACCTCCTATGTGCCTTAGAAAAACTTGCATCGAGGTAGAACTTGCACTGACCTTGTAGCCTGAATAATGATTTGCACCGACCTGAATAGTGAATTGTACCGAGCTTATATAGACCTATACCTACGCTTGTACAGTAACTTGCACTAACCTTATGTGCATGAATAGTGATTGCACTGACCTTGACATTTTTACAACTAAACTTGCACCAACCTTATGTGCATGAATAGTGATTGCACCGACCTTATATGCATGAATAGTGATTGCACCGACCTTGACCTTTTTACAACTAAACTTGCACCAACATTATATGCATGAATAGTGATTGCACCGACCTTATGTGCATGAATAGTGATTGCACCGACCTTGACCTTTTTACAACTAAACTTGCACCAACCTTATATGCATGAATAGTGATTGCACCGACCTTGACCTTTTTACAACTAAACTTGCACCAACCTTATGTGCATGAATAGTGATTGCACCGACCTTATATGCATGAATAGTGATTACACCGAGCTTGACCTTTTTACAACTAAACTTGCACCAACCTTATGTGCATGAATAGTGATTGCACCGACCTTATATGCATGAATAGTGATTGCACCGACCTTGACCTTTTTACAGCTAAATGTGCACCAACCTTATAAGCATGAATAGGGATCTGCACCGACCTTATATGCATGAATAGTGATGTCACGCCCTGACGCGGAATATTGAGGCGCGACGATTCGAAACACTCAAGTCGATCAGAGCACGAAGATTGGGGTCCAAACCACAAGAATAGATAAGAAGAAATGGACACTCTTATTTCATCAAAATAAAGTTTTACAACATTCTTAAGCCTTACGAGGCAATATATAACTTCAAAATAAAAACATAATTCTAGTCAGAGCAACCGTTCATAAACCTAGGTAACTAAGGTAATCTTGATTCCTCGATCACTCTAGCTCATTCCCATGAGTTTGGGGTTCATCATCGGAATTACCTGAAATGTTAATCGGAAAACATAGGGTGAGCGAAATGCTCAGTAGGATTTAATCTCTATACCAGGCAACTTAAAGTAATTAGCAGTTTGGATAAAGATATGTGCTATGCCGAGAAACGTAAATAAAATATGGAACAAGCATAGGAGAGAGCGTAAAGTAATGCAGTAATTGGAATCACAAGTAGACAAGATATCAAGAGTAAAGTTCAAGTAGAGAATGATCATGTAGCAAGTATTATCATGGAATTGGCTATTTTACACAAGTATGTACGAGTCAAGTACTTCATGTATTCAAGCAAGTTAGAAAATTAACAAACTGTGGAATGTCATAAATTAATCTAGCAAGTCAAGCACTTCGGTGCAATGCCACACCAGGTCATTCAACTCCCATGTGCACAAGTACTTTCGGGCGCTCCCCCCAGGACCAGACCGGGCCCCATTAACGCCAAGCATTGGGTTATGGATCATAGATCCTAAGTATATTTAGACATCCACATAATATGTATGACCAAAGAATTTCAAGATAGAGCTTATGAAATAAAGTACAGATCTAGCAAAATTATCATTCAAGGGACCAGTAATACAAGATTTCAAGTAGATGTAGGAGAAGTCCAAGGATGATTTTAAGACATAATGTTTAACGACATTAATTTAATAATAAGGCATCATGTTTAACGATAATAAGTCGATAAGGGAATTGGATTGACGGACACGGCTTATTCGGTTCTCTCGAAAAACTTTGTTAAACATGCTTAGATCAAGTTTTTAACAGTCGGGTGCTTAATTACAAAATCAAGGAATCATGGCCAGGTAAGAGGTGGGACAGTGGGAGGCTCCCCTCACATTCGCGAGGTCCTAATTAATAAACCACTTATACACTTAAAGTGTTTGCCCGTGGACCTTTTTCCTTAGACACCATTTTTCCTTGGAAATCTAGTTATTTACACGACTTGTTGAAAATACGATAACGTGATAACACAGAAATCGTTAAAACTCGTATCCATCATGATTATGCAACTATGTCCCTGAAATTTTACAGATAATATCTACTTCATTTAGCATGTCAGAGATATAATATAGTCAAGAAGATCAAAGATACCATGATGGTAACAAGAACTAGGACGGAAAGATAAGCTCATAGGATAGAATTATTATCTTTTATAACCTTAACTTAATCATGTGTGAATTTAAATGATATGCAACTTAACATGACATATCTAAAATGCTAAATGATATATTTGTTCAATTACAGCCTGAAAACATCATAATCAGGGTTGAGATCGTGCATCCGGAACAAGGTCTTAGAAAGACACCGTGATCCGAGATGGATCTTCCGGCGGTTAAAAATCTCGGTTAAAATCTTATATCTAATTGTATAGATAGCATGCTTAATACACAATAAAATTTAGGGAAAATAGTATAGAATCAGGGTAACCATGCATCTACATCTAATACATTCATCAATTTGAGTTTAGCATGAGAGAATACCTACCTAGTTGAAGATGGAAGAATAAGAAATTTAAGAACGAAGAACGCTTTCGAACACTCCTCTAACTTCAAGCTTTCTCCCTTTCTCCAACCAGCAATTCCTCCCAAGAGATTTGTGCTTTGAGTTGGGAAGATCCTAGACCTATATATAGGCTAAAATCTCCCTCCTACTTTCACTATTCCACCAACCTCATTCCACCATGTCACTATTACACCAACCTTGTTCCACTATTACACCAACCTCATTACACCAACTTTGTTCCACTATGTGGATGACATAATCTATGACCTCATTTATTCAATGATGTAAGAATGACCTCATCCATGACCTCCTTTATTCAATGATGTAGGAATGACCTCATTCATTAATTAGGATTAGATTAAAGCTAATAAAAATCGGATGCTAATGTCTTCATCTTTTCGAAATCGTATCGTGAATCTCGCCGTTCGTGTTAACACATGGAATAGGGTTCATGTTTAAGTATTCTATACTTTTAAAGACATAATAGAAAAATATTCATAATTTATTTTATTTTCATCTTTCATTATTTTATTTTATTTATATAAATGCATATAAAAATTTTTGAGTTGCTACATCCTCCCCCACTTAAAAAAATTTGGTCCTCCAAATTCACATCATGTAATAGTAATTTAAAAATTCAAATAGAGGGTTCAAAATTCTAACTTGAGAACAAATCTGGGTACTTCTTCTTGATTGACTCTTCTAATTCTCAAGTAGCCTCCTCGAATCCACGCTTACTCCATTGGACTTTTACCATCGGTATAGCCCTATTCCTTAGCTGGTGAAATTTTCGATCTAAGATCTTGATTGATCTTTCTTCATAAGACAAATCCTTCTGTAGCTTCAAGTCATCGAATTGAATCACATGCGAAGGATCATACACATATTTCCTAAGCATGGATACATGAAATACATCATGGATACTAGTCAATTGTGGAGGCAAAGCCAGCTTGTATGCCACTTCACCGATTCGTTCTAGAATCTCAAAAGGGCCAATAAATCTTGGACTCAATTTTCCATTGATACCAAACCTCTTAATTCCTCGCGTGAGTGAATTTTTCAAGAAGACATGCTCCCCCACTTGAAATTCAAGGTCTCTTCTTCGATTATCGGCATAACTCTTTTGCCGTGATTGAGTAATTTTCAGCCTTTCACGGATCAACTGAATATTGTGAGTTGTATCTAGAATAATATCGGGACCCATCAATCCCTTCTCTCCAACCTCACTCCAGCATAGGGGTGATCTACATCTCCTACCATACAATGCTTCAAAAGGTGCCATCTGAATGCTAGACTGATAACTGTTGTTATATGCAAATTTAATCAATGGCAAGTGTTCATGCCAACTTCCCCCAAAATCTATCATACAAGCTCTTAACATATCTTCGATAATCTGATTTGTCCTCTCGGTTTGTCCATCTGTCAGAAGGTGGAAAGCCGTACTAAAATTCAGTCTAGTACCCAAGGATGATTGTAAACCTTTCCAGAAGTGAGAGGTGAATCTCAGATCTCTATCTGAAATAATAGAAGTTGGAATACTGTGCAGCCTTACAACCTCCTTGATATATAGGGCAGCTAGAACATCCACGGTCCATTTGTTTTTGATGGGCAGGAAGTGAGCAGACTTAGTTAGTCGGTCCACAATCACCCATATAGCATCAAATCCACTTCGGGTCTTTGGCAACCCAACTATAAAATCCATGCCAATACTATCTCATTTCCATTCCGGTATTTCTAGAGGTTTTAGCTTACCAGCCGGTTTGAGATGTTCGACTTTAACTTGTTGGCAGACCAAACATCGGCTCACGAACTCGGCTACCTCTATTTTCATGTTAGGCCACCAAAAGGTTCTTTTGAGATCTTGGTACATTTTTGTAGCACCAAGATGAATAGTGTACCTCGATCGATGTGCCTTCTCCAAGATTTTATTCTTGATGGTAGAACAATCGGGCACACAAGTTCTTCCTCGGAAGAGCAGCCTTCCATCATCTGCCAAAAGGAAATCTGGTCGTTGATCTAATTTCTCTTTAATTTCGACAACCAATGAATCATCATTTTGTAACTCTTTAATTTCTAAGAGTAACTTGGATTGGAGACTAATATTTGCAATGAAGACTCCTTCTTCCTTCTCCTCCATATTGAGGTCTAAGTTTGCCATTTGTTCTAATAATTACCACTATTTAATCATTATGCTTGATAATAATGCCATCGGCTTCCGGCTAAGAGCATCAGCTACGGCATTACCTTTTCCGGGGTGATATTGTATAGAGAAATCAAAATCCTTCAAGTATTCCAGCCACCGTCTTTGTCTCATATTAAGTTCCTTTTGAGAGAATAAGTACTTGAGACTCTTGTGGTCGGAATATACAATAAATGCCTCACCATAGAGATAATGCCGCCAAATCTTCAAGGCAAAGACTACAGCTGCAAGCTCTAAGTCATGCACGAGATAATTCTCCTCGTGCTTTTTCAATTGTCTTGAAGAATAGGCGATCACCTTGCCATGTTGCATTAATACACAGCCTAGGCCAATTCCGGATGCATCAGCATAAACTTCGAATCCCCCTCCTTCAGTAGGCAATGTGAGTATAGGGGTAGTAGTCAAACAATCTTTCAAAGTTTGGAAGCTTTTCTCACATTCTCGGACCATATATAAGAATCTCCTTTCTCGTCAATCTTGTCAAAGATACGGCGATCTTAGAGAAATCCTTAATAAATCTTCTATAATATCCTGCCAATCCCAAGAAGCTTCGAATTTCTGTCACACTAGTAGGTCTTTCCCAATTTTTCATGGTCTCAACCTTTGAAGGATCGACCGCAATACCATTTCGAGATATTATGTGACCTAGAAAAGAAACTTCTTCTAACCAGAAATCACATTTACTAAGCTTAGCATAAAGTTTGTGATCTCTTAATAACTGTAGGGATTTCTTGAGATGTTCTTCATGCTCCATCTCAGACTTTGAGTAGATCTAAATATCGTCAATGAAGACTATCACAAATTGATCAAGGTATGGCCTGAATACACTATTCATTAACTGCATAAATGCGGCAGGCTCATTGGTTAGGCCAAAAGGCATAACAGTGAACTCATAATGTCCATACCTGCTCTTGAATGTCGTTTTGTGAATATCTTCCTCCTTGATCTTCAATTGATGATAACCAGATCGGAGATCAATTTTTGAAACATATCGAGCTCCAGAAATCTGGTCAAATAGTTTATAAATCCTCGACAATGGATATTTAATCTTGATTGTGAGTTGGTTCAATTGCCGGTAGTCAACACACAATCTCATTGACCCATCCTTCTTTTTGACAAATAAGACAGGAGGTCCCCATGGTGAAGTACTCGGTCGGATGAATCCCTTCTCTATTAACTCCATCAATTGTTCTTTTAACTCCTTCATTTCGATAGGGGACATCCGATACGGAGCCTTAGAAATAGGTGTAGCTCCCGGAATCAAATCAATAGAGAAGACCACTTCTCTCTCCGGAGGAATACCAGGCAACTCGTCCGGAAATACATCAAAATAATCCCGAACAATAGGAATATCCTCCAGATTGGGTTTTTTATGCTTGGCCATAGTCATAGAAACTAAGAAAGCCGCACAACCCTTCTTCAATAATTTATCAGCTTTAAGGGCCGAAATAAGGGATATGTGTCTAGAATACCTGACACCGGAAAATAAGAGGTTGGGGTACTCACTAAAGGTTACCGTACCCAATTTACAGTTAACACTAGCACCATATGTAGATAACCATTCAGCTCCCAAGATAATATCATATCCTGCCATCTCCATGCATACTAAATTAGCGGGTAAGTTACAACCGCTAACTAGAACCTCACTAGCAGGGTAGAAATATTTAATCTTCGATCCCGCTCCAATAGGGGTAGTAATAATAAGTTTAGATTCTAATGGAACATGCCTCAAAGGTAAAATATCCGCAAAGCTCTTAGATATGAAGGAATGCGTAGCTCTAGCATCAAATAAGATAGAGGCAGGCTTTGAGCACACAGAGAGAGTACCTTCCACAACGCCTCCATCTTCGATAGGTTCCGCATCCATAAGAGCTTGAAGTCTTCCTTGCTTCTTGACAGCAACTGGAAGCTTTTCCGACGGAGCTTGCTCATTGAGAAGTGGACAACTTGGAATTCTATGTTCCCGACTTCCACATCGAAGACAGGCACCCAGTCTTCTCCAGCACTCATCTGCCTTGTGTCCGGGTTTCTCACAATATTTACATAGTTCCTTTGATGATGTAGTGACCGAGATGATTTATTTGTCAAATGATCTTGGCCTCTTGTCTTTTTGAAAGGCACGCCCATCCTTATTGAAATTACGTCCATCTTTATTGAAGTTACGCTCATCATAATTAGGCCTCTTCTTTCCGAAGGAGGGCTTGAAATTACCTGATCCAGTAACTTGCTCCCTCTTGGCATCTCTTCCCCGGATGCGATCAGTCAATTCCGTTGCATCTTCCAAGAGTTGGGCTCTCCTCACCACATCGACATATACTTGGATATCCATCGGGGCTAGTTGAGTAATATATTGAGGCTTTAAGCCATTTAAAAATCTCCTTGCCTTCATTTTCTCGGTACTCACAAGATGTGGTGCATACGGGGATAATCTTGCGAATTGGGCTTCGTACTCCGCTACCGTCAAACTCCTTTATTTCAAGGAAGTAAATTCGGTAGCTTTCCTCTCTTGAACTCGATCGGAGAAGTACTTGTAGTTGAAGTGTTCTACAAACTCTTCCCACAACACCTGGTCGTGTGGTAGAGTTGCTTCGACCGACTCCCACCAAGCACGGGCATCCCTTTCAAGCTGAAAGGTAGCGTGTAGGACCTTCTCATCATCAGCACATTGCATGACTCGAAAAATCCTCTCAATTTCCTTTACCCAATGTTCGGCCTCATCCGGGTCCGTAGATCCAGCAAACTTAGGAGGGTTCATGCTCTTGAAATTCCTATGCAAATCTCCCGCTCCACGGTTAGCTCCTCCTTGAGCAACTTTTTGTAGTGCATGGGTTAAACCTTGCACCGTCCTTTGCATCTCGCGCCATTGAGCTCTCTCGGCAGCCATCTGCGAGCACAACTATAAAACTTAAGTGCTTTGTTTATTTCTTGATTAATCATTCTTTAAAGCTTAGCCCATGGATCTATCCAATCTTACCAGGAAGGTTCAAGATCCTATCCAAATTTCTATATCAACATCGAAAACCTATATCAAGTGAAACCTAGGGTTTATGAACCGTAGGCTCTGATACCACAAAGACTGTCACGCCCCGACGCGAAATATTGAGGTGCGACGAGTCGAAACACTCAAGTCGATCAGAGCACGAAGATTGGGGTCCAAACCACAAGAATAGATAAGAAGAAATGGATACTCTTATTTCAACAAAATAAAGGTTTATAATATTCTTAAGCCTTACGAGACAAGATACAACTTCAAAATAAAAACATAATTCTAGTAAGAGCAACCGTTCATAAACCTAGGTAACTAAGGTAATCTTGATTCCTCGATCACTCTAGCTCATTCCCATGAGTTTGGGGTTCATCATCGGAATTACTTGAAATGTTAACCGGAAAACGTAGGGTGAGCGAAATGCTCAGTAGGACTTATATCTCTATACCAGGCAACTTAAAGTAATTAGCAGTTTGGATAAAGGTATGTGCTATGCCGAGAAACGTAAATAAAATATAGAACAAGCATAGGAGAGAGAGTAAAGTAATGTAGTAATTAGAATCACAAGTAGACAAGATATCAAGAGTAAAGTTCAAGTAGAGAATGATCATGTAACAAGTAATATCATGGAATTGGCCATTTTACACAAGTATGTACGAGTCAAGTACTTCATGTATTCAAGCAAGTCAAGAAATTCACAAACTGTGGAATGTCATAAATTAATCTAGCAAGTTAAGCACTTCGGTGCAATGTCACACCAGGTCATTCAACTCCCATGGGCACAAGTACTTTCGGACGCTCCCCCCAGGACCAGACCGGGCCCCATTAACGCCAAGCATTGGGTTATGGATGATAGATCCCAAGTACATTTAGACATCCACATAATATGTATGGCCAAATAATTTCAAGGTAGAGCTTATGAAATAAAGTACAGATCTAGCAAAATTATCATTCAAGGGACCAGTAGTACAAGATTTCGAGTAGATGTAGGAGAAGTCTAAAGATGATTTTAAGACATAATGTTTAACAACATTAATATAATAAGAAGTCATCATGTTTAACGAAAATAAGCTGGTAAGAGAATTGGAGTGACGGACACGGCTTATTTGGTTCTCTCGAAAAACCTTGTTAAAGAGGCTTAGATCAAGTTTTTAACAGTCGGGTGCGTAATTAGAAAATCAAGGAATCATGGCCAGGTAAGAGGTGGGACAGTGGGAGGCTCCCCTCGCATTCGCGAGGTCCTAGTTAATAAATCACGTATCCACTTAAAGCGTTTGCCCGTGGACCTTTTTCCTTAGACACTATTTTTCCTTGGAAATCTAGTTATTTACACGACTTGTTGAAAATACGATAACGTGATAACACATAAATCGTTAAAACTTGTATCCATCATGATTATGCAACTAAGTCCTTAAAATTTTACAGATAATATCTACTTCATTTAGCATGCCAGAGATATAATATAGTCAAGGAGATCAAAGATATCATGATGGTAACAAGAACTAGGACGGAAAGATAAGCTCATAGGATAGAATTATTATCTTTCATAACCTTAACTTAATCATGTGTGAATTTAAATGATATGCAACTTAACATGACATATCTAAAATGCTAAATGATACATTTGTTCAATTACAACCTGAAAACATCATAATCAGGGTAGAGATCGTGCATCCGCAACACGGTCTTAGAAAGACACCGTGATCCGAGATGGATCTTCCGGCGGTTAAAAATCTCGGTTAAAATCTTATATCCAATTGTATAGATAGCATGCTTAATACATAATAAAATTTAGGGAAAATGGTATAGAATCAAGGTAACCATGCATCTACATCTAATACATTCATCAATTTGAGTTTAGCTTGAGAGAATACCTACCTAGTTGAAGATCGAAGAATAAGAAATTTAAGAACGAAGAACGCTTTCGAACACTCCTCCAACTTCGAGCTTTCTCCCTTTCTCCAACCAGCAATTCCTCCCAAGAGATTTATGCTTTGAGTTGGGAAGAGCCTAGACCTATATATAGGCCAAAATCTCCCTCCTACTTTCACTATTCCACCAACCTCATTCCACCATGTCACTATTACACCAACCTTGTTCCACTATTACGCCAGCCCCATTACACCAACTTTGTTCCACTATGTGGATGACATAATCTATGACCTTATTTATTCAATGATGTAAGAATGACCTCATCCATGACCTCATTTATTCAATGATGTAGGAATGACCTCATCCATTAATTAGGATTAGATTAAAGCTAATAAAAATCAGATGCTAATGTCTTCGTCTTTTCGTAATCGTATCGCAAATCTCGCCGTTTGTGTTAACACATGGAATAGAGTTCATGTTTATGTATTCTATACTTTTAAAGACATAACAGAAAAATATTCATAATTTAATTTCTTTTCATCTTTCATTATTTCCTTTTTTATATATAAATGCATATAAAAATTTTCGAGTTGCTACAAGTGATCTGCAGAGACCTTCTATATGCATGAATAGTAATATGCATCGACTTTGAGTTTTGCATTTCTACACGAAAAGTAAAACGCTGCCTGACCTTGATCGGTTGACACCTTTGATCAATAGTGTTGACTTTGACCAATATTTTTGACTTTGACCAATAACATTGACTTTGACCAATAGTGTTGACCATCTTTACATGAATTTATACTATCTCCTTAACCCCGAATTGCCTGTGTCATGCATTTTAGGGTAGATAGTCATAATTCATCATTTACACTTGAGATGTCCTTGAACTCTATTCCTGAAAATCTACCTTATGTTCCTATAAGGGTAAACTTCTTGAAATTCTACATTGGCTATATAAATGAGAGTGTATGTCAAAAGTATTGCATGAGTGTTGTGCGTATAGGGCTCGGTCTGGTCCTGGGAGGAGCACCCGAAGGTACTTGTGCCCATGGGAGTTTATTGACCACGGTGTTTGGCATTGTACCGAAGTACTTGCTTGACTTGAGACATTCCCACTTCCTCTCTTATGACATGCTTGACTTGCTTGACATGAATTGTTTAGCCCGAAAAAGGGTAATTACTTGCTTGAATGTATTAAATGAAATAGCCAATTCCATTGTACTACTTGATATTACTTGAGCTTGAAATACTCGAATGTTAAATTCATGAATACTTGCTTGAATACGGTATCCTTGGGAAGTACTTGTCCAATTACTCGCAAATTACTTGCAATTTTCTTATTGATACATCTCATTGAAATTCTTGTGATATTCCTTTAATACTATTCTTGATATTCTCGCTCGATCCTACATGCATCATTATACTGCACTGAAGATGTAATTAACTTAAAGATTGTGAGAACTTGAGATGTAATTCCTACTGAGCGATTCGCTCACCTAGTGGCATTCTAACATTTTTAGGCAATTTGGATAGCGACCTTCACCCGGATGGGAATGAGACCGAGTGACGAGTGCTATAACCACCAAGCTTGAACCGTCAGCTAGTCGTGTCTTCGGGTCTCAAATTCTTATATTGTATTTCTAGTTATGTCAGTCTAGTTGAGTGAAACTTGTTAAGACTTGAAGAATGGTAGTGGATTTAAATAATGTGAAATTGTCAGCAGTTGGTTAATTATAATAGTTGTCATCTTGGACTATTGGTATCATCTTGGAAAAAAAATTGATTTTAGTTATTATTATTAGACCTTGCGTACTCTGTCTTTTGTCAAATTTAAAATATGTATATTGCTCTGAATGGTTCTATATAAGCTGGCCACGACCTCGAGTATCTTCCGCGCTCGGGGCGTGACAGTCTTCGTGGTATCAGAGCCTAGGATTACAATTTCCTAGGTAAAACCTAAGTCAAAGGATAGATTCGTACCTTACCTGGTGAGATGGGTAGAGACACGGGTTAAGTTCTATAATGGCATTCAACCTCATAATAAAACCCGATATTTATGACACTTAAACTCTTTTGTGGGATCATGGCTGCTGAACGAGCACAATGGCGTGAGATGCAACACACCGTGCTAGGCCTTGTGCAAGCGCTACAACAAGTGGCGCAAGGAGGTGCTAACCGTGGAGCCGGTGATCTCCATAGAGGTGTCCGTAACATGAACCCACCTAGGTTCACGGGTTCGTCTGACCCTGAGGATGCCAAAAATTGGCTAAAGGAGATGGAACGAATTTTTCGTGTGATGCAATGCACGGACGAGGAAAAGGTTCTACTAGCTATTTTCCAATTGGAGCGGGATGCTCGATGTTGGTGGAATCCATAGAAGCAACATTGCCAGAAGGCCATGTCACATGGGTTGAATTCACCAAGTATTTCAACAACAAATACTTCTCCGACCACGTTCAAGAGAAAAAGGCCACGGAATTTGCCACTCTAAAGTAGCGGGGCCTGAAAGTGGCTGAGTATGAGGCCCAATTTTTGAGACTATCTCGATATGCACTCGACCTGGTATGTACAGAAAAGATGAAGGCAAGAAGGTTCCTCAACGGGCTTCGGCCCCATTATATTACACAACTCGCACCGATGGACATCCAAGTCTACTCGGAAATAGTTCGGCGTGCGCAGTTGCTCGAGGATGCCACTGAATTATCGGAGAGGATCCGAGGAAATTTCAAGGCAGCACTCGACAAGAAGGAACCTGTCACCAGCCCAGGAAAATTTAAAGCAACATTCAACAAGAAGTGGTCTTTCACTGGAGGGAAGTCCTCCAAATGGAAGAAATTCCAGGAGATGGTCAAGCCATTCTCTATCAGCAAACCGTCCAAGTAAATTTGCAAATATTGTGACAAGCCTGGCCATAAGATTGATGAATGCTGGAGGAAGCTAGGAGCCTGTCTCCGATGTGGAAGACGAGAACATCGGATCCCGAACTATCCGCTGATGAATGAGCAAGTCGTTAAAGAGGAGAAGTTCCCGGTAAAGAAGCAAGGCCGTCTGCAAGCCATCCAAGGGACAGAACCAACAGAAGGAGGAATCATGGAAGGTACTCTAACTATTTGCTCTAAGAATGCCAAGGTTTTATTTGATACGGGAGCAACACATTCATTTATTTCCAAGAAATTTGTTGCTACATTCTCTATGGAGCCCGAATGGTTAGACTTAGTCATATCTACACCTATCGGGAACAAGGCCGACCTCACACATCACTACCCAAGCTGTGAGGTTATAGTTAAAAGAAAATAATTTACCTGCCGACCTAATTTACCTAGATATGGAAATGTATGTATGATGTCATACGAGGCGTTGATTGGTTATCCACGTATCAAGCAACTGTAGATTGCCGGAATGGTAAGATAACTTTTGTGGGTTATTCGGAACTGGTATACATTAGCCCTCGGGATAGATTACCTTTTATATCAGCTCTCCGAGCTAGTAAACTGATAGGCAGAGGGTGTTCGGCTTTTATTGTAATTGTAACTGCTACGGACGTCGAGGAGCCTAAGCTTGAAGACATCTGTATAGGTCGGGATTTTCCTGACGTCTTTCCAAAAGAATTACCTGGCGTACCCCCAGAGCGGGAGGTGTCATTCACCATCGACCTTGTCCCTGGTGCTGGACCTGTTTCCAAGGCACCTTACCAAATGTCCCCCACTGAGCTGAAGGAGCTAAAGGAACAACTGATGGAGCTATTGAACAAGGGTTTCATCCGGCCGAGTACTTCCCCATGGGGAGCACCTGCGCTATTCATCAAGAAAAAGGACGGATCGATGAGACTCTGCATCGACTATCGGTAGTTAAATCACCTTACAATCAAGAACAAGTATCCACTACCGAGGATTGATGAATTGTTTGATCAAATATCTGGAGCTAAATATTTCTCCAAGATCGATCTTCGTTCAGGTTATCACCAACTGAAGATCAAAGAAGAAGATATTCATAAAACTGCATTCCGAAGCAGGTATGGGCATTACGAATTTACTGTTATACCTTTCGGACTAACAAATGCCCCCGCAGCTTTCATGCAGTTAATGAATAGCATATTCAAGCCTCACTTAGATCAGTTCATTGTGGTCTTTATCGATGATATTCTTATTTATTCAAAGTCTGAAGAAGACCATGAAGAACATCTTAAGAAGGCATTGAAGATATTGAGGGAAAACAAACTATATGCCAAATTCAGCAAATGCAAGTTCTGGCTCGAGGAAGTATCCTTCTTGGGCCATATAATTTCAAAGGATGGAATTTCCGTTGACCCATCAAAGGTCGAAGCCGTGAAGAATTGGGAACGACCAACCAACGCAACAGAGATTCGTAGTTTCTTGCGGCTAGCTGGTTATTACCGACGTTTCATCAAGGACTTCTCAAGAGTTGTTGTTCCTCTCACCTGATTGACTCGCAAAGAAATACCTTATGAGTGGAAGGAAGACTGTGAGAAGAGTTTCCAAGCTTTGAAGGACCTCTTGACCACTGCTCCAATCCTATCATTTCCAATTGAAGGAGAGAAGTATGAGGTATATACCGATGCTTCCGGTATTAGCCTCGGGTGTGTATTGATGCAAAATGGGAGAGTCATTGCATATTCTTCCCGGCAACTGAAGAAACATGAAGAGAACTACCCGGTGCATGACTTAGAGCTGGCCGCGGTAGTATTTACCTTGAAGATCTTGAGACACTATCTCTACGGAGAATAATTCACGGTATACTCCGATCATAAAAGCCTCAAGTATTAATTCTCCCAAAAGGAGCTGAACATGCAGCAAAGGCGTTGGCTCGAATATCTCAAGGATTTTGACTTCACTATATAGTACCATCCCGGTAAGGGTAATTCTGTAGCTGACGCTCTCAGTCGAAAGCCGAGAGCAATATTGGCCAGTTGTATGATCCAAGAATGGAAGCTATTGGAGAAATTCTCTCAACTCGATATTAGCACTGATGAACAAGATGGGTGTATTACTCTAGCCCACATGAGTCTACATCCGGATTTGCTGTCAGAAATTCAGAAGTTACAAGAGGGAGATCCTGCACTAGTGGAGATAAGGGGCAAGCTGGGCGAGAGACCAGATTTTAAGCCGGCACCCGATGGGAGATTGCTATTCCATGGATGGACATGTGTACCCGACTATCCCGAGTTAAAGAAAAAGGTCCTCGAAGAAGCTCATAGATTGAGGTACATGATCTACCCTGGAGCCACCAAGATGTACCAAGACTTGAAAAGGAATTTCTGGTGACCTAATATGAAAAGGGAGGTAGCGGATTTCGTATCTCACTGCCTAACATGTCAACAAGTGAAGGCGGAACATCAAAAACTCGCCAGAAAGTTACATCCACTAGACATTCCCAAGTGGAAGTGGGAAGACATTGGCATAGATTTTATTATGGGTTTACCAAAGTCTAGAGGTGGACAAGATAAAATCTGGGTAATTATCGACCGCCTAACTAAATCGGCTCATTTCTTGCCTATCAAAAGCCGATGGTCGGTTGATTTCCTTACTGCCCTATATATTAAGGAGATAGTTAGATTGCATGGAGTTCCCACCTCGATTGTATCCGACCAAGACCCACGCTTCACCTCTCATTTCTAGAGGAGTCTACAACACTCTCTGGAGACGAAAGTCAACTTCAGCACTGCTTTCCATCCCTAGACAGATGGACAGACAGAAAGGACAAATCAGGTTGTTGAAGACATGCTAAGGGCCTGCATTATGGACTTCGGAGGAAGTTGGCATGACCACTTACCCCTAGCCGAGTTCGCGTATAATAATAGCTATCAAGCCAGTATCCAGATGGCACCTTTTGAGGCGCTCTATGGCAGAAGTTGTCAATCTTCAATATGCTGGGACGAAGTTGGTGAAAAATAAATCCTAGGCCCAGAAATGGTAAGAGATTCAACGGAGAAGATACACCTCATTCGAGAAAGGCTAAAGATAGCACAGTCCAGACAGAAGTCATATGCTGACAATAGAAGAAGAGATCTGGAATTCCAAGTTGGAGACCATATTTTTCTCAAAGTATCTCCTGGTCGAAGTATTAGAAGATTTGGTGTTAAGGGCAAACTTACACCGAGGTTTATTGGTCCATTCGAGGTATTGGAGAGAGTGGGCGAGGTAGCTTACCGCATTGCCTTGCCTCCATAATTATCAGAGGTGCACAATGTATTCCATATTTCTATGATGAAGAAGTATGTGCACGATCCTCTCCACATCATCGATTACACTGACTTGGTGATATAGAAGGACCTTACCTATGAGCAGAGGCCAGTAAAGATCCTCGATCGAGAAGTCCGAGTTCTAAGGAATAAGACGATCCATATGGTTAAAATCAATGGAATCGATGCTTAGAACAAGAAGCTACATGGGAAACCGAGGAGTCTATGAGAATGAGATTTTCAGAATTATTCTAGTCTGTAAGTAATTCTCACCCTCATTCTCTCCATATATGCAATTAAATTTAGGGACCAAATTCTTTTAAGTGGGGGAGGGTGTAGCACCCCGTATAAAAAAATAGTGGAAATTTTTTTTTAATAATATTTCTCCAAATAAATAAAAACTTTAGATAACTCTATAGGAAGGTTAAGTAAGAAGTTGGACCACGAAGTCATCATATGTAAAGATTATTCACCTAACAAGGTGACTTCATAGTGTAGTTGGTTAAGTGATGTGTTACCTAAATGAATGACTAGGGTTCGATTCCTTGCATCCACCATTACTTTTTTGTGCCAAATAAATATATGTAGGGCCTAAAGGTTTGATGCCATCCAAATAACTATATATATATACCACCAACCATTATCATATGCCTAGACACCACCACGTGAATAAGCAGCAAAAGGGAGATGGCCAAGGTGCCATTCATCTCCAGGAGGGTCACCACCCCACTATAAACTTATAGATATACTAATATATATATCTCCCTTAGACCCTACACCCGACAAGCCAGCCATTGTTTGCTGGCAACTGACCCCTTTTACCCGACAATGGATTCAATGGATTGAAGCATTAATTACTTCTTTTTCGCTGGCAATGGACCCTTATGTTTATTCCTTCTCCTATAAACGCATCTCTCCATCAACCGTAGGTGACCCATACTGTCTTTCGGCAACAGAAGTGAAGGTTATCCTACTGCTTCCCTGTCTCCACCTGCCCACCTGCAGAAGAGAAATCTAATGTTTCTCTTCATGTGTAGGAAATGTATCCTAATGTAGAAACTTTGCTGAGCGTGAAGGGCTTGGCGTGGCATACCTAGGAAACCGCACCCATGAGGTAGGTGTTCTCAAGATCTGACTAAACTAGTAGTTAACGTAGGTTATCATGCATGCTAGTAAAACTTGTCGTAGCTTAGCTACATTCTGTGAGGAGTATATCAAAAGACTTAGTGGGAAAGTTAGGCTACGCCTATCTGGAACACTAACCCTTGTGTTGAGGAGATCCTCCGCCAAGTACTCCCTTGTATAGCATACATTTTAGTATAATTGTCATTAACCTGTCCTAATTATTGCATATTGATCCACGTTTAAAAAAAAATTATATCTATGAAATTAAATCTCAAAAATATTGTATGAGCTTGATCTTGCAAATCCTGCTATTTGTCTAGCCATATCTTTACTTCCTGATTATGTAAACATTTTTTTAATCATGAACAATAAATTACGTAATTAGTGATCACCATGCTTAGAAATTCCTATTTAGTTAACCAAACCATGAAATTCCAGCATAATCATGATTTTTGAATCCTCCAATTTTACTCTACTAGGAAAAATTATCAAATAAATTTTTAGCCTTAAAAACGAAATTGAGTGAATAGTAAAAAATACTATTCATGACCCACCTTAATAATCAATATCTCACAAGAGAGAAATGATTAAAAAATCTGATTGTTACCCATCAATCACCTTGATTTACTCTACTGGAAAAATTTACCAAATAAATTTTTGACCTTAAAAATGAAATTGAGTGAATAGTAAAATACTATTCATAGCTCACCTTAAAAATCAATATCTCACAAGATAAAAATGATTAGAAAAATCTAATTGTTATCCATTAATCACATTTATTTATTCTACCATGAAAAATTATCAAATAAATTTTTGGCCTTAAAAATAAAATTGGGTGAATACTAAAAGTCAACCGTTGACCGTTACTATTCACGCGGTCAAAAAATTGATTGCTCACTGCAAGAGTATGCACCGACCCTTGCATGTGCGTAGTAACAAAACTTGCCTAGACCCATATAAGCCAGGTACAAACATTGCACCGACCTTAAATGTGCACTCTATTTGTACAGACCTTATATGCATGCTAGCAAAACTTGCAGCGAGGCAGAAAATGCTTTGACCTCCTATATGCTTTAGCAAAACTTGCACCGAGGCAGAAAATGCTTGACCTCCTATATGCTTTAGTAAAACTTGCACCAAGGCAGAAAATGTTGTGCCCCTATGGTTTTGATGTCAGCAAGCACTATGAGTATGAATTGTGTTGCACTATGAGTATGAATTGTTTTGATGTCAGCATGCTATATGAGCATGATTGATTGATTGATTTGAGAGTGGGCACATTCATCTCATTGCATTGTCTGTCTCTACATTGTAAATAGACTGCTCTATTAGTTCTCATGCATACATTGCATCTGTTCATATCTGCTATATGCATTCACTGCATCGGTCCATGTTCATTGTGCCTGTAAATCTGTACATCCTCCGGTGTTTCATTGCATCAGTAATAAAGTCTGTACATCGTCTTGGCGCTCACCAAGTCTATACATCGCTTATGCAAAGTCTGTACAGCCAGTGCATCCCTTGATTCAAAGTCTGTACAGCCTGTGGTCGCAAGACCAAGTCTATACATTGTCATGTTTCAGGCACAAGTGAAGTCTGTACAGAGTTTGCTGTCTACACGTAGCAAGTCTATACACTCGTTATCGTGCATCAAAGTCTATACATTATTTGCAATTCTGGGTCTCATGTTGTGTCTCACTTAGCGTCTCATGTTGTGTCTCAACATACCCAGCGTCTCATGCAAGTCTGTACACTCTTCATGCATGTGCATAGTTCATGCATCTCTTCTTTAACTAAGTCTATACATCGGTGAAGTCTATACATCAAGCAAGTCTATACATCGGACCAAGTATGTACAGCCTGTGTTTCATGCATTTAAAGTCTATACATTCCTATCTTTACCTACGTTCCCTGCTTTAGTAAACACACAAGTCTGTACATCGTTCTGCATGCACGCACACTCAAAGTCTATACATTGCATGCACGCACACACAAAGTCTATACATTACATATGTCCGTGCATCAATGCATAAGTCTATACATTCATGGCATAGTCAGCACATTATTTGCTAGCAAGTCTGCACAAGTCTATACATCCGCATGCTAGCAAGTCTGCACAAGTCTATACATTACTTCATGCATTGCACGAAGTCTGCACATTGTGTGCTGCTATGCTCATACATCATTTTAGTAAGTCTGCACAATGGTGCACGTTGAGTCTGCACATTCATTTGGCATGTCAGTGCATCCATTTGTAATGTTCATACCTTGCTTAGATGCACTCTACACTACACACACTAAGTCCATGCAGCCCCTTGCTCTTTGAATCACAAGTCGGTGCACTCTCTAATGACCTCGGTGCAGGTTCTTCATGTGCATTCATAAAGTCAGTACATTAGCCGTATGTGCATTTACAAAGTCTGTACATGCTTTAGCTTTGCATTCACAAAGTCTGTACATGCCATAGTCTTGCATACGTGAAGTCTGTACATGCTTTAGCGTTGCCTTCATAAAGTCTGTACACTCTCTTCTATATAACAATAAGGTCGATGCATTGTGTGTCTCATGCAATAGAAGTCCGTGCATGCTCACACATGCTACATAGTAAAGTCTATACAAGGTTTCAACCTTAAACTGATAATTCTCTTCGACTGACTGACAGGGACTAGTTGCAAAGATTAATGATTGGCTCATGATCCAAGGATGGACGAGGTGCCCAGATTGTGACACGTGTATAGTAGCAAGTCTGGATGCTGCCACGTGGTCAAGGCTCTCTGGGCGAGAATCTGGAAGCCACACGCCCTCCTACCTGCTGCTGCTATAAAAAGAGTAGTTGTGTTCGAGAGCAGGATGATCGTGATAAAAAGGAGCAGAGAGTGATCGAAGAAGCAGACAAAAGCAGAAAGAGCTAGTAGAAGAAGAAAAAGAGAGAACAGAAGAGAAAGAGGAGAAAGAGAGAAGAAGAAGAAGAAAGAGAGAGAGATCCTTTGAGAGCAGAGATCGAGAGAAGAAGAGAAGTGCAGCAGAGAAGAAGAGAGATAGAGAGAGAGATAGAGAGTTAGAGGAGAAGAAGGGAAGTTGCTTGAAGATCTGCTCCTGCCGGACCGTGGATCAAATCCAGGCCAGTCAGCTCCGTTGAGAACCACATTTGTGCTATCATCGTTTACAGCTTTCTGATTGCTGTATTTTTCGTTTCTTGTTTTTTTTTTCTTTACACTTCCTTATTTTTTGTTTTTCCGATACTCTGTAGAGAGGTCGGGGTTCCTCCTGTTGGTTCAGGAGAAGGGAGATTTTAATCTCCGGTTGCAAGTGGCTGGGTGTCACTTGTGGGTTCCCTCTGGGATTCAGAGGAAGGGAGACTTGGTGTCTCCGGTTGCAAGTGACTGGTGTCGCTTGTGGGTTCCCTCCTGGGTGGAGGAAGAGAGACCTCGGTCTCTGGTTGCTAGTGACGGGTAGTCACTAGTGGTTTCCCTCCGGTCTGGAGGAAGAGGGTAGGTTATTCCCCTGGTCAAGCTGTTAGGCAGCACCTGTTTGCAGACTGAGTCTGCGGTTCTAGCTTTTGCTAGTGGAAGCCTCACTCCGGTTTGGAGTGAGGGGTGGACGTAGGTCTGGAGGACCAAACCACCTAAAAACCCTTTGTGCACTGTGGTTAGAATGTTCATTTCTATTTTCGCTAGATGTTTGCATAGGTCGATTTGGATCTTCTATCTAGCAGGGAATTTGATTGCATATCAATCATCTGTTACTGGTCCTGTGAGAGTCACCTTGATTACTTAATCACTGCTCTATGTATGCTAGACTCGATTTCAACCTATAGTCATGAACGTGTTTAATTCCTTATCAGGTTTAAGTTCATGCACACTATCTGTTCGATAACTGCTTTGTGAGTCCCTTGGTATTGATCCTAAGTCACTAATCTGTTCATCTGTAAGCATCTTAGTTGACCTAGTGAATCTGTTATTTCCGCAACTGCTCATTGGTTTTCAGCTTGTATCGGGAAGTTTTAATTGGGCAAGAGTTTTATAAGGGGATTCATTCACCCCCCCTCTGAATCCATCGCACTGATCCCAACAATTGGTATCAGAGCGGGTGTCTGCACAGAGGGTCCAGCGACCTGCAGATCCGATTCGTAATTGGCTTCGGTGCGATCTAAGTTGATTTGTTCGCTTGCATTGTTTTGAGCTCTCTACTATCATTGCTCTTGATCTGATCTGTTTTACCTTGCACTTATGGCTGAAATTCCTGTATTCACTGGTTTAGATGTCTATGGCTGGTACGGTCATTTTAGAGACTATGTGATCCATATGAATTCTGATTTATGGATACTCATAACTCACAGTCCATATGAAGTTCCTGAGGACAAATCCAAATGGAAGTCCTCAGATAGACTGAAATCTGAAGCAAATCAAAACGCCCTAGATCTAAAAAAAGGGCAATAGACTCTCATTGCTTTCCATTTATTGATGAGTGCAGGAGCGCAACGGAAATCATCAATCGAATATTGGAGAGATCATGGAGAGATGAGGAAATGTGCTTCATGGTCAGAGATCAGTCCGAGGATTCAACCGCTTAGGTACACTCTGAAATAGAGAATATCAGCTATGATGACTTAGTTGCCATAAATGAGCATTTATTGATTAAATACAATAGAGTCAAATCTGAAAAGAGAAAAATGATAAAAGAAATGATTCATGAAGTCACTCGTTTGAAGGCAGAGAATGAAAACTTGAAATCTGACATGAATAAAGAAAAAGATGAGTTGAACAAGTTGAAATCTAAAAATGAGAACCTTAGAAACAAACTCATCAGTGAAAATAATTCTTGCAATGAATGTGCCATTCTCAGAGATTTGATTAATGATATAGACCATGATGATAATTCGCAAAAGGAATTAATCAAATCCCTGAAAGAAGAAAACAAATTATTATTGACCAAGAAAATTGAGGTTGAAAAAAGTGGGGAAAAATTGTTTGAGGAAAATAGTTACTTGAAAGATCAAAACAAGAAACTGATGGGTTTGAACATTGTGCTTTCTGAAAAACTGATGAACATTGAAAAAGGTAAGGGAATTTTGAATGACATAGAATCTAATGAGAATTAAGATATTGCAGGAAAATGAAAATTTGAAAAGGCTGAATGATGGTTTGCATAACCAAATAATTTCATGTAAAGATGACATTGTGTTATTGCAAACTGAGATTGATGATCTAAAAGCTTCTTTGTTAAAATTCGTTAAAGGAAAAGATAATCTGAATAAGCTGCTTGGTTCTAAAGTGAATTTTCAGAAGCAAGGGATTGGATTTGTGGCTATGAATGAAAACGACAATGATAAGAGGAAATTAACTGTGTTTGTGAAAAGCTCAGAACATGACAACTCATCTAATTCTTCAATCTTTCAATTCACTACTAAGAAGGCTGAAAATTCAGATAAGAAACAGAAAAAGTTTCAAAAACAAAAGAAAAGTGTTGATTTAAATAAGTCCAAATCTGTCATTGATTCACATGTGCATGCTGCTAACTGCTCCCACACATATTCACACTCTCATGCGAATGTCAATTTTGTCAAACAAATGAATGTAAATAAAAAGGTGGTAACATGTCACTATTGTGGGAAGCTTGGACATATTATGCATGACTGTGTTACATTGATAAATGATGAAAGGAATGTTGTTAGGAAGTATCCTAGAAATCATCTTCCTAGGAAACCTTCTACTGGTAAGAAAAAGAAAATTCAATGTTATTGCTGTGGGAATTTTGGTCACATTGCTGCTTTCTGTTGGTATGCTCAGGGAAATCATGTTAACTCCAAATCCGCTAAATTCCCTAAAACAAGACCTGTAAATGTTTCATGTTTTAACTATGATAAACCAGGTCATAAGTTTGCAAATTGTTGGTTATCAGGTAATAAGAAACGAACTGCCCATGCATATAACAGAACATTTCATGCGTATGGTCATGGGTCTCAAACTGCTGTTAATATGCATTATAGGACCAGAAAACCTGTTGCTTCATGTAGATATTGTGGAAAATCTGGTCATTCCATGGATAATTGTTACCTGATTGATTATGATGATAATGCTGCAAATATAATATTCAGAACACCTGTGAGGGTTAACACAGGACCCAAGGTTGTTTGGGTTCCTGCAGGATCAAAATGATGAATGTGCTGCAGGTGTGCCTTGGAAGTTGATGAACAAAGGGGTTAATAATCCAAGGCACTCAAGAATGAAACCCCCAAGATTGCACTGTACAGGTTAGTTCTGAAAAAAAAAACTCAGCTTAAAATTCTGTCTTCTGAATTTGTGTGCTCTTGATGCTTGCATATCATGATAATTTCGTTTGCTGAATGCATTACATATCCATTCATGATGCATAATTTGTAAAAACTCCCTGCATTCTATCATTGCACTTGCTGCATTTAAAATCTTCATACATTGCATATTGTTAGGGGGAGTTTGCATTGTAGAGCAGTGTATTGCATATCATCAAATTTGAAAAATCTAAAAAGAAATGACTCATTACATCTAGACAGGGGGAGTATTTTAAATTTATCAATCTTTCATAAACTGAACCCTTCCTGTTAGTCATTTAAATCATCTTCCTACTCTTGTGTGTTAGTGATTGCTCTTTAATCAACTGAACTCTCAACTTTCTTGAAGCTGAAATCTACATCTGATACTCCTTAAATTGCTAAAGGAGAGATTTGCTTGAATACCTCCTTGTCAAATTCTGTCAAGATAATCTGTATGAATTCCAGTCTTTAACATTGGTTTCTGAACTGCACTGCTTTAATGCTCACATCTTGCTGCATTGCCATTTTGATTCATCTGAATTTGGGAAAATCTCAATCTGTGTACCCTAATCATAAATCCGACATATTCCGAAAAGAAGACTCTTCTATTATACTGGTTTAAGAATGTCTGATAAATCAAATTGATTTAAGTCTAATGTATTCATCAAGTTTTGATTTAAAAATCTTGAAAATGTCTGAACCATCATGTTTAATAAATCTTAACCAATTGTCTCATGTAACCTCATACAAAAACCTCTGAACTCTGAAATTTTAATCGAATGGTCTTCTTTGGTTAAGATACATGTAGTAAGTATTGTTTTTAAACATATCAGTGTACTGAGCATTGTCTGAAAACATTTGAAAGAAAATGAAGTCAGAGCAATGACTTTGATCACAGAGAAACTGGGTTATCTATCAAAGAAATAGTGTAAACCCATGTCATGAAGTGCCACAGTTATCTCTGGTCTAAAAAAAATAATTGAAAAATCAGACAGAGCAATGGCATAATTGGGTTGAGTAACTGGGGATTCCTGCCTCTAACCAAGGTGTCTCCTCATGTAAAAAGACACTTCTATTGCTAACTCTGTTCTCATAACTGAGAGGCAATACAGTTATCACACTGAGTAACTGGGTCACTTCACCTGAGACGTGTTCTGCCTCGAGTAAAAAGGTGTTTATCAAATAAGATTGCTCAGGAAAATAAGTGCTGATCAATAGAAAAATTCTGAAAAATAAGTATAATCAAAGAAATTTGAGATACACTCATATATATCTAATCTCAATATTATCTTGTGTAACTTCTAAAGAGTTCATTAAAATTGATTGAGTAAGATAGAAGGAGGTCAAATATGTGTGTCATATGTGCAATTGGTTCATCTCTATTAAAAGGTGTTTCAGACATGAGTATTGAATTTTCTTGATAAACTTTGTATATATCATTCTTAAATCATGCTGGTAAGTTTAGACTCATTCATAATCTGGTATAATAAAAGGGTCTGACATTTGCTTATCAAGATTTATGGATTTGGTATCCCATTGAAAATCTTTCTCTCTCATCTATTCTTTGGCAATCCAATCAATATCTTGTTGTTGGAATTCAATTTTAGATTGCTTTTGGTTCACCTGAACTCATTCATGTTGATAGGGGGAGTTCTTACATTTTATTCCTCTAGTGCTCATCCTGCATATTTTTTTTGGGGAATAGCTCTTATGTGCCTTCATTTGTCAAAGGGGGAGATGTTTTATCAATCTTTTCATACATGCTTAATTTTTCTCTCTCAAACTTTTCTCTTTTTGATGAAGTCAAAGGGGGAGAATAGTTTTGGTTTGGTTCTGCATGTCTGCATGTCAGCATGTCTCATAGTCATTCATATAGTGACTCATAGTGTTGCCATCATCAAAAAGGGGGAGATTGTTGTGCCCCTATGGTTTTGATGTCAGCAAGCACTATGAGTATGAATTGTGTTGCACTATGAGAATGAATTGTTTTGATGTCAGCATGCTATATGAGCATGATTGATTGATTGATTTGAGAGTGGGCACATTCATGTCATTGCATTGTCTGTCTCTGCATTGGTAAATAGACTGCTCTGTTAGTTCTCCTGCATACATTGCATCTGTTCATATCTACTATATGCATTCACTGCATCGGTCCATGTTCATTGTGCCTGTAAGTCTGTACATCCTCTGGTGTTTCATTGCATCCGTCATAAAGTCTGTACATTGTCTTGGCGCTCACCAAGTCTATACATCACTTATGCAAAGTCTATATAGCCAGTTCATCCCTTGATTCAAAGTCTGTACAGCCTGTGGTCGCAAGACCAAGTCTGTACATTGTCATGTTTCAGGCACAAGTGAAGTCTGTACAGAGTTTGCTGTCTGCACGTAGCAAGTCTATACACTCATTATCGTGCATCAAAGTCTATACATTCTTTGCAATTCTGGGTCTCATGTTGTGTCTCACTTAGCATCTCATGTTGTGTCTCAACATACCCAGCGCCTCATGCAAGTCTGTACACTCTTCATGCATGTGCATAGTTCATGCATCTCTTCTTTAACTAAGTCTATACATCGGCGAAGTCTGTACATCGAGCAAGTCTGTACATCGGACCAAGTCTGTACAACCTATGTGTTTCATGCATTTAAAGTCTATACATTCCTATCTTTACCTACATTCCCTGCTTTAGTAAACATACAAGTCTGTACGTCGTTCTGCATGCACGCACACTCAAAGTCTATACATTGCATGCACGCACACATAAAGTCTATACATTACATATGTCCGTGCATCAATGCATAAGTCTATACATTCATGGCATAGTCAGCACATTGTTTGCTAGCAAGTCTGCACAAGTCTATACATCCGCATGCTAGCAAGTTTGCACAAGTCTATACATTGCTTCATGCATTGCACGAAGTCTGCACATTGTGTGCTGCTATGCTCATACATCATTTTAGTAAGTCTGCACAATGGTGCACGTTGAGTCTGCACATTCATTTGGCATGTCAGTGCATCCATTTGTAATGTTCATACCTTGCTTAGATGCACTCTACACTACACACACTAAGTCCATGCAGCCCCTTGCTCTTTGAATCACAAGTCGGTGCACTCTCTAATGACCTCGGTGCAGGTTCTTCATGTGCATTCATAAAGTCAGTACATTAGCCGTATGTGCATTTACAAAGTCTGTACATGCTTTAGCTTTGCATTCACAAAGTCTGTACATGCCATAGTCTTGCATACGTGAAGTCTGTACATGCTTTAGCGTTGCCTTCATAAAGTCTGTACACTCTCTTCTATATAACAATAAGGTCGATGCATTGTGTGTCTCATGCAATAGAAGTCAGTGCATGCTCACACATGCTACATAGTAAAGTCTATACAAGGTTTCAACCTTAAACTGATAATTCTCTTCGACTGATTGACAGGGACTCTTTGCAAAGATTAATGATTGGCTCGTGATCCAAGGACGGACGAGGTGCCCAGATTGTGACACGTATACAGTAGCAAGTCTGGATGCTGCCACGTGGTCAAGGCTCTCTAGGCGAGAATCTGGAAGCCACACGCCCTCCTACCTGCTGTTGCTATAAAAAGAATAGTGGTGTTCGAGAGCAGGATGATCGTGATAAAAAGGAGCAGAGAGTGATCGAAGAAGCAGACAGAAGCAGAAAGAGCTAGCAGAATAAGAAAAAGAGAGAACAGAAGAGAAAGAGGAGAAAGAGAGAAGAAGAAGAAGAAGAAGAAGAAGAGAGAGAGAGATCCTTTGAGAGCAGAGATCAAGAGAAGAAGAGAAGTGCAGCAAAGAAGAAGAGAGATAGAGAGAGAGATAGAGAGTTAGAGGAGAAGAAGGGAAGTTGCTTGAAGATCTGCTCCTGTTGGACCGTGGATCAAATCCAGGCCAGTCAGCTCCGTTGAGAGCCACATTTGTGCTATCATATTTTACAGCTTTCTGATTGCTGTATTTTTCGTTTCTTGTTTTTTTTTCTTTACACTTCCTTATTTTTTGTTTTTCCGATACTCTATAGAGAGGTCCGGGTTCCTCCTGTTGGTTCAGGAGAAGGGAGATTTTAATCTCCGATTGCAAGTTGCTGGGTGTCACTTGTGGGTTCCCTCTGGGTTTCAGATGAAGGGAGACTTGGTGTCCCGGTTGCAAGTGACTGGTGTCGCTTGTGGGTTCCCTCCTAGGTGGAGGAAGAGAGACCTCAGTCTCTGGTTGCTAGTGATGGGTAGTCACTAGTGGTTTCCCTCCGGTCTGGAGGAAGAGGGGAGGTTGTTCCCCTGGTCAAGCTGTTAGGCATCACCTATTTGCAGACTGAGTCTACGGTTCTAGCTTTTGCTAGTGGAAGCCTCACTCCGGTTTGGAGTGAGGGGTGGACGTAGGTCTGGAGGACCGAACCACCTAAAAACCCTTTGTGCACTGTGGTTAGAATGTTCATTTCTATTTTCGCTAGATGTTTACATAGGTCGATTTGGATCTTCTATCTAGCAGGGAATTTGATTGCATATCAATCATCTGTTACTAGTCCTGTGAGAGTCACCTTGATTACTTAATCACTGCTCTATGTATGCTAGACTCGATTTCAACCTACAGTCATGAACATGTTTAATTCCTTATCAGGTTTAAGTTCATGCACACTGTCTGTTCGATAACTGCTTTGTGAGTCCCTTGGTATTGATCCTAAGTCACTAATCTGTTCATCTGTAAGCAACTTAGTTGACCTAGTGAATCTGTTATTTCCGCAACTGCTCATTGGTTTTCAGCTTGTATCAAGAAGTTTTAATTGGGCAAGAGTTTTATAAGGGGATTCATTCACCCCCCCTCTGAATCCATCACACCGATCCCAAGAGAAAATGCTTGACCTCCTATATGCTTTAGAAAAAGTTGCACCGAGGAAGAACTTGCACTGACCTCCCATGTGCCTTAGAAAAACTTGCACCGAGGCAGAACTTGCACTGACCTCCTATGTGCCTTAGAAAAACTTGCACCGAGGTAGAACTTGCACTGACCTCTTATGTGCCTTAGAAAAACTTGCACCAAGGTAGAACTTGCACTGACCTTATAGCCTGAATAATGATTTGCACCGACCTGAATAGTGAATTGCACCGACCTTATATATACCTATACCTACGCTTGTACAGTAACTTGCACTTACCTTATGTGCATGAATAGTGATTGCACCGACCTTGACCTTTTTACAACTAAACTTGCACCAACCTGATGTGCATGAATAGTGATTGCACCTACCTTATATGCATGAATAGTGATTGCACCGACCTTGACCTTTTTACAACTAAACTTACACCAACCTTATATGCACGAATAGTGATTGCACCGACCTTATGTGCATGAATAGTGATTGCACCGACCTTGACCTTTTTACAACTAAACTTGCACCAACCTTATATGCACGAATTGTGATTGCACCGACCTTATGTGCATGAATAGTGATTGCACCGACCTTGACCTTTTTACCACTAAACTTGCACCAACCTTATATGCATGAATAGTGATTGCTCCGACCTTGACCTTTTTACAATTAAACTTGCACCAACCTTATGTGTATGAATAGAGATTGCATCGACCTTATATGCATGAATAGTGATTGCACCGACCTTGACATTTTTTACAACTAAACTTGCACCAACCTTATGTGCATGAATAGTGATTGCACCGACCTTATATGCATGAATAGTGATTGCACCGACCTTAAACTTTTTACAGCTAAACGTGCACCAACCTTATATGCATGAATAGGGATCTGCACCGACCTTATATGCATGAATAGTGATCTGCACAGACCTTCTATATGCATGAATAGTAATATGCATCGACCTGAGTTTTACATTTCTACACGAAAAGTAAAACGCTGCCTGACCTTGACTGGTTGACACATTTGATCAATAGTGTTGACTTTGACCAATAGTGTTGACCATCTTTACATGAATTTATACTATCTCCTTAACCCCGAATTACCTGTGTCATGCATTTTAAGTAGATAGTCATAATTCATCATTTACACTTGAGATGTCCTTGAACTCTATTCCTGAAAATCTACCTTATGTTCCTACAAGGGTAACTTCTTGAAATTCTACATTGGCTATATAAATGAGAGTGGATGTCAAAAGTATTACATGAATGCTATGCGTATTGGGCCCGGTCTGGTCTTGGGAGGAGCACCCGAAGGTATTTGTGCCCATGGGAGTTTATTGACCACGGTGTGTGGCATTGCACCGAAGTACTTGCTTGACTTGAGACATTCTCACTTCCTCTCTTGTGACATGCTTGACTTGCTTGACATGAATTATTTCACCCGAAAAAGGGTAATTACTTGCTTGAATGTATTAAATGAAATAGCCAATTCCATTGTACTATTTGATATTACTTGAGCTTGAAATACTTGCTTGAATACTCGAATGTTAAATTCATGAATACTTGCTTGAATACGGCATCCTTGGGAAGTACTTGTCCAATTACTCACAAATTACTTGTAATTTTCTTATTGATACATCTCATTAAAATTCTTGTGATATTCCTTTAATACTATTCTTGATATTCTCGCTCGATCCTACATGCATCATTATACTGCACTGATGATGTAATTAACTTAAAGATTGTGAGAACATGAGATGTAATTCCTACTGAGCGATTCGCTCACCTAGTGGCATTCTAACATTTTCAGGCAATTTGGATAGCGACCTTCTCCTGGATGGGAATGAGACCGAGTGACGAGTGCTATAACCACCAAGCTTGAACCGTTAGCTAGTCATGTCTTCGGGTCTCAAATTCTTATATTGTATTTCTAGTTATGTCAGTTATGTCTGTCTAGTTGAGGGAAACTTGTTAAGACTTGAAGCATGGTAGTGGATTTAAATAATGTGAAATTGTCAGCAATTGGTTAATTATAATAGTTGTCATCTTGGACTATTGGTATCATCTTGGAAAAAAATTTGATTTCAGTTATTATTATTAGACCTTGCGTACTCTGTCTTTTGTCAAATTTAAAATATGTATATTGCTCTGAATGGTTCTATATAAGCTGGCCACGACCTCGAGTATCTTCCGCGCTCGGGGCGTGACAAATTCGGTCTCTAGACTTTAGATTTCTGACTGGAAGTAGACCCTAGTTCCTGCACGTCCTGTGCCGAACCAGCAACTTCCCATCCTTCTTTCTTCCGATCCTCTTGACCTAAGTCCATAAAATTTGGAGAGTAGGTAGAAGATACAAAGGGGAACATAAAGTTCTAAAGAATCAACTCCTAAATACCTCGATTAGGACTTCTATTTTCTGATCTTCACTGGTCCATTGCACTGGTTCCTGTGTAGTCTGTTGCGATCCAGCGACTTGCAGAGGCTCTAACTCTCCAACGGCTGGGTCTTCTAGCATGAAAATTTAAGGGTAGTTAGATAAAACTAAGAAGAACATAAAGTTCTAAAGAAATACCCTGAGAAGATGTCTCCTTACCTTCGAAATACGCGAGCCAACATTAGAGTTCACATGAGTCGAAGTTAGGGTCTATTTATAGGGTTCACCTAGGATTTAAGAGATTAGATCGAACCTAGAGTCCTAAATTGGAGTAGAGTTATTCCCTAGAGAGCTCTAGAGAGTCTTCCATACCATGCAGCTTCGATCTAAGGTGATTAGATCGACCAAGATCCAAGTTTTTTCACGTTTCTTTGATTCACGGAACTGGGGTTGCCTAACGGTCATAGCAGGACCGCTAAGGTGGGTCTGGCGGTCGCGCGATAGACCGCCACGCTTCAAGAGATCCGAAATTTTTGAATTTTTGTAGTATCTCCCATTTATCCCCTAATTGATGTACATATCCCAATTTAAATCTGTAAATTACTTAATTTATGTTTCTATTAATGTGCTTGGGTCTAAAAGTCTTGGAAATGGGTCTTTGGGCCTATTTGATTTGGGCTTAGCCCCTTTAGTTGATATTGGGCCTTTAAATGGATTAAATAAATCCTTAATATCCTCTTAAATTACTTAGTAATTATATTTTAATCTCAGAAAATTCCTATAAAATTTCTCGGGCGTTACAAAAGACCATTACAAATTGATCTAGATGAGGCCACAATATATTGTTTATCAACTGCATAAAGGATGCAGGGGCATTCGTTAGTCCAAAAGGCATAATAGTAAATTTGTAATGCCCATACCTACTTCGGAATGCCGTCTTGTGTATATCCTCGTCCTTTATTCTTAATTAATGATATCCCGACCTGATATCAATCTTCGAGAAATAATTGGCTCCGGATATCTGATCAAATAATTCATCGATCCTCGACAATGGATACTTGTTATTGATGGTAAGGTGGTCAACTGCCGATAATCGATGCAGAGTCTCATCGATCCATCTTTCTTCTTGACAAACAACATAGGCGCTCCCCACGGGGAAGTACTTGGCCTCATGAATCCTGTCTTCAAGAGCTCCATCAATTGCTCCTTCAATTCCTTGAGCTCGGCGGGGGACATCCTATAGGGTGCCTTAATTAGAAATCGGGCCAGCACCAGGGACAAGGTCGATGGTGAAGGCCACTTCCCTTTGTGGGGGTAATCCGGGCAAGTCTTCCGGGAATACGTCGGGAAACTCCCGAACCACTCGGATGTCTTCTATCTTAGACTCCTTAACTTCCGTGGTGGTCACAAAAGCTATGAAAGCCACACATCCCTTCCTTTAGAGCTTACTAGCTCGAAGGGTCGAAATAAGGGGTGACTTGCTTCGACTCCGAGGACTAGTGTAGACATGTTCCAGGAACTCCTTAAAAGTTACCTTGGCATTTCGGCAATCTACAACTACCTTGTGTGTGGATAGCCAATCGGCTCCTAGTATGGCATCATACCCGTCCATATCTAGGCATATCAGATCAGCAGGTAGATTTTTCCCATTCACCATAACTTCACAATTTAGATAGTGATGGATTCATTTCCGAGAGGAGTTGAAATAACTAGATTTATCCACTCCGGTTCCATAGGTAATGGATTAGCAAATCTTTTGGAAACAAAAGAATGAGTCGCGCCGGTATCAAACAAGACATGAGTAGTCTTAGAACAAATCTTTAATATACCTTCTACAAGTCCACCTTCATCTTGTTCCGCATCTTGAAGTGCTTGGAGATGGGCTTGCTTCTTCGCTGGGTGCTTCTCTTCATTAGCTTGTTCATTTAATAAGGGACTGTCAGGAATCCGGTGGTCACGGCTCTCGCATCGAAGACATGCTCCCAATCTCCTCCAGCATTCCTCGGCCTTATGGCCAGCCTTGTCGCAATATTTACACACCACTTTGGAAGGTGTGGTGGTGATAGAGAAGGGCTTGTTATTCTTCTTGAACTTCTTCTATTGGGAGGAATCTCCTCCATCGCTTGACCTCTTCTTGTTGAATGAGGGTTTAAAAGTACCAGATCTTATGACGTGCTCCTTCTTGTCCTTCCCATGGATCCGGTCGGATAGCTCCATGGCATCTTCCAACAGTTGTGCGCGCCTTATCATCTCCGAGTAGACTTGAATGTCCATCGGCGCTAGTTGAGTTATATATTGCGGCCTAAGTCCGTTGAGGAATCTTCGGGCCTTCATCTTCTCCGTATGCACTAGATGCGGTGCATACCGGGACAACCTTGAAACTTGGGCCTTGTATTCGGCTATCGATAAGGTTCTTTGCTTCAATGCGGCAAACTCCGCAGCCTTCTTCGCATGGAAATGATCCGAAAAGTATTTATTGTTGAAACATTCAACAAATTCACCCCATGCAACTTGTTCTTTGGGAAAACTAGCTTCTACTAATTCCCACCAGAATCGGGCATCCCGTTCAAATTGGAAGGTTGCTAATAATACTTTCCCTTCGTCTGTGCATTGCATTACACGGAATATCCTTTCTATTTCCCGTATCCAATTTTCAGCGTCGTCGAGGTCAGACGAGCCAGCGAACCTTGGTGGGTTCAAGTTACAGAAACTCCGGTGTAGATCACTAGCTCCGCGTTGCATTCCTCCTTACGCCACTTGTTGTAGCGCATAAGTGAGGCCTTGCACAGTACGTTGCTTACCGTGCCATTGAGCACTTTCGGCGGCCATGATCCTATAAGATTTAAGTAACTATATTAATATATGATTAATCCAAGGGTCCAACTTCAATATCTTAGGTCTTTCGGATCTTTATCGGAGAGCTTGCGGATCGCTTTTGTGGGTCCTGAGTTGTGTTTTACGATCCACGTGGGTTTTTCTCTCGTACTAGTTACAGAACCCAGTGGAGAGTTTATTATTACATTCATCGACTCGAGGACGCTACAGTTACGCTGTGCTCCTTCCGAGGATCGCTTATACTATTTTTCCATATTTTTCTGAATTAGTGAATTTTCAGGCTAAAAATCGGATTTTACAAAAATTAGGAAATTCCTAATTTTCCATTTTCTATTTCTTCTTTTCTCTCCTTCCTCTCTCCTCACCATCGATCACTTCCTCTCTCACGTTCTCTCTCCTCTCTCCACGGGGCGCGCGACCGTGGCGAGGTGGGCGAGGCAGGAACGTCGTGGAGTTGATCTGGGGCGTGATGGGGCGACGAATGGAGCGTGGCGTTAGCGCGATCCCTCGGTGGATTCAAAGCCGACATGACGGGCTTGTTTGATGATTTTTGGCGTGGTTTAGTCACTTCGGCGCGCGAGAACTTTGGTGGAGGTAGGGAGATGGACGCCCTACTCATCTTCTATGTTCCCTCACGATTTGGACCCAAACGGTGTAAGAACGAGCGGGTTTAGCTTCATTTTGGGTGAAGCATGCTTTGGGGGGTGTGAGACGTGTTCTCCTTTTTCGGAGACGATTTCTTGCCTAATTAGTGTTATTTGAATCCCTGGCATGTCTGCTTTCCATTCCCGCTGGTTTCATAGTGATTGGTTGTCATTTGGGACCGGTATGAGCCCGGGAACCCATGTCACTCATTTTGGGTCGATTCGTTGGAATCACCCGTTTGTTGTCGTTTTGATGTCAAATTGATCCCTTTCGGTCTGTGGAAGGTTTATTTCATCCTTAGGGTTTTTTTCCCTTCGTTTTAGGGCGAAAGGGGCGTGGAAAGGCCGGGTTCGACCATTCCCTTATTTTTCCCACCGTGACGCCTTAGCGTTCATTCCAGCGACCGTTTGGGTCCCTTTAGCGGTCCTTGGGTGACCGCTAGGCTGTGTTTGGCGTTAAGTCGGTTCTATGTCAGTTTGGGTCTTAGCGGTCACTCGATAGACCGTTTGTGTTGGCTAGCGGCCCATTGGAGGACCGCTAAGCTCTGTGAAACGGTCTATTGGAGACCGCTAGACTATGTGTAATAAGTCAGTTTGGCCAAGCGGTCACGCGATAGACCGCAAGGCTGACCTTGGCGACCCTGTGTGCGATCACTAGTGTAGACACGCCATTCCTGACGTCTCTCGAGAAAGTCTCATATTACTATACAACGCCCCGCAACGGCTTATGC
Source organism: Amorphophallus konjac (assembly GCA_022559845.1). NCBI lineage: Eukaryota > Viridiplantae > Streptophyta > Magnoliopsida > Alismatales > Araceae > Amorphophallus > Amorphophallus konjac. The sequence continues at coordinate 163,466,225 of CM040128.1, forward strand.
ATTTTGAATCGCTCGAGTGCTTCCTTTTCTTGAGTCTTCTTCCGCCCTTTTCGGCATCCGGAATCGTCTCGTCACGGCATTTGGACGGCATCAACACCAGTCAGACGCATCAGGAGGTTCCGGAACCAAGAAGGGTGTCTGCCGGGCGGCCGCCAACGCTTGAACTAAGGACCCGGGTGGGTCTTAATGGGGGCGTCCAGGCCCCTGGACGCCCCCATTCTTTTAATTTTATTTTTCAAAACCCAAAACACAAATAAAAAATAATATATTAATGGAGGTGTCCAGGCCCCTGGACGCCTCCATAAAAACAAATATAAAAATATATATATATATATATGCCAGTTGGCATAAAAAGACAAAACAAAATAAAAATTATACATTAATGGAGGCGTCCAGGCCCCTGGACGCCTCCATAAAAACAAGCATAAAATATATATAATGCCAGCTTTGGCATAAAAAGACAAAATAAATAAATAATAATAATGGAGGCGTCCAGGCCCCTGGACGCCTCCATCAACTCCCTCACGGGCGCCGCCCACCGAACGACGGTTTGTCGTGTGTGAAAAAAGCCAAATTATGGAGACGTCCAGCCCGCTGGACGCGCCCATTTCAAAATCACGAGGCGCCGCTCACAAAACCACGCGTTGTGTCAAACCGCGTGCGGCCGTCGGTGGTGTTCGGTGGACCTGTTAGGGGCGTCCGGGGCCCTGGACGCCTTCACAAAAATATTCCGAAAAAATTAATAAAAATAGAATAAAATATTAGTTCGGCCCTGATGGAGGTGTCCAGGGTCCTGGACGCCTCCACCCTCCGGAGCCCTATAAATAGAGGCCCACCCCCTCAGTTCTAAGAGGAGCTTCGAAGAGATCTGATAGGCTGCCGGAGCCCAGAGGCTACCGGAGTCATTTTCTAACCCGTGGGGTCTTTTGTAGGTGGAGGTTCCGCCGGCTTCTCGGGTGCCCACGCTCGCGAGAGGAAGGTCGTCTTCATCCACCGCGCTTCCACGCCATCCCTACGCTGCCGGAGCTCCGCCGGATTTCACCATCGGTACATCCAATAAGCCAATCCTTTCCTTTTCTTCTTAGTTCTTTTGCATTCATCATCTCGCATCATCTATCCCCCTTCATAAGGGCGCCTCTTCTTATATACTTCTTGCATCCATCATCTCATTTTCCTCCTACTCGAGTCCGAGAGGGGTTTAAAAGACAACACCAACCAGGTGTGTGTCTTGCCATCATTTCGTTATTTTTATCGCAAGGATTTAAATACTACACCTTCATCTTTCTAATCCACTCGTTACTTGTTTGTCATTTTTTTGCAAGGGTACCCAAGGAAAGCCCTCTCCGTCGGCCGGTCGAAGGGGGAGGAAGAAGCAACCCGCCATCTCCCGCTCTTGAGGTAGGCGCGATCACTTTCTTTATTTTGGGGTCTTTCGGCCCCTGGCGATCACATCTTGTTCTCGAGGCAGCGGTGAGTCACTTCCCCAATGGCCGTTTAAATTCCCGTTCTTATACTCTCTTTATATTCTGTTGTATTCTGCTCATATTCTCGAGGCCGCGGCGAGTCACTTCCCCAATGGCCGTTTAAATTCCCGTTCTTATATGTTACATTCTTATCTATTCATATTCTCGAGGCCGCGGCGAGTCACTTCCCCAATGGCCGTTTAAATTCCCGTTCTTATATATCATATTCTTATCTATTCATGTTCTCGAGGCCGCGGCGAGTCACTTCCCCAATGGCCGTTTAAATTCCCGCTCTTTATATTCTCCTTATATTCTGTTATATTCTTATCTGCTCATATTCTCGAGGCCGCGGCGAGTCACTTCCCCAATGGCCGTTTCAATTCTTGTTATTTAATTTCTGCACCATTCCCGTCCCCCCGAGGTCGCGGCGAGTCACTTCCCGCTATGGCCGTTTAACCCCCATATCTTGCTATATTACATTTGTCCCGCTCGCCCCACCGGAGCAATCTCCCGTGGTGGCCCCTTCTCTTTTCTCTTATTTCTGTGTTGCAGCAAACAAAAAGAAGGAGCCTGCGCGCTCCGCGTCCTCTTCGCACCCCGAACCACGTGACGTCGCTCACAGATTGGCGATCACGGTGGGACCTCTACTGCTTCCTTTTGGCTACCCTTGCAAGTTCGGCACCATCCGTGCCTCTCCACCTTGGCGCCCGCGCGCGCCCCCGTTGTGCTCACGGCAGCACTGTCAGTTTTGATTGGTTGTTTGTTTATTACATGTCTGTTATTTCTGTTGTTTTCCCACTCCATATCTCTGTCAGCATTTCATTGCATGCATCCATCCCTCTTTTCTATCATTTTTTCATTTTTTTTGAGGATCACCCTTTCCCGGTGAAGGAAGGACTCTCCGTTTGAGAATTCCTCTCAACGGACTAGAATCTCCTCCACTGGGACCTCCGTAAGTCCCCGACATCGAAGAATCTCCTCTTCGTTCACTGGGCTGGTTGTACCATTGAAGTTCCCCGAAGTTAGTCATTTCATTCGTGGTGAGACGAGAGACCCTAGCTGACACGGCGGTGAAACAAAAAATAAACTAGGGTCCCCATTTTGTGTGAACTTCGGATCTCGCTAAAAACACAAAAAAAATCATGAAAATCAAAACACAAAAAAAAGACGTAAAGGCATCAACTTGTTTGATAATCTCTGCTACCTGCTTGCTAGTGTATGTTTTTACGTTCTGGGAAAACTGTGAGCATGGCTCACGAGTCTTTTGAGGAGAACCACCCTAGTCGTGGTTTGTCAGCCGACCCGCGAGTCTATGCTATGGACTCGGGTCCTTCTCATGAACACTCGCATGAGGTGCAGGTTATTGCCGGGGACACATCCCCACCGCAGGATATCTCTTCCTTACTGGGCATCCTCGCCAACACGGAGCTTACCTCTGAACAGCTCCGGGCCTTCCAGGCCATTCTAAAAGGGAAATCTATTTCCCCCACGCCCCAGGAATCAACTCCGGTCATCGCACCTCTCCAAGAGTCCGTGCAGGCCATTCCATCTCCTCCATTGGCGCAAGCCATCCAGTCTCCCTCGCTTCAAGGACAAGCGAGCCAACAACCACCCTCATTCCAATTCCCGTCACAATCTCAAACTCCCGTTGTTCCCCACACACCGCTTCAGCCAGGGCCAACTTTCGGCGGTCCGACAGCTCCCTCTCATTCCGGGTTCCCCCCTCAAGTCTCCGGGAGACAGTTTCTCCCCCAGTGGCAAGTGCCACCTTCACCTCCAGAGGAGCTCGCCCAATCGCTCCTCAATAGGTTCAATCGCATGGACGAGCAGTTTCAAAATCTGAGAAGGATGGTGGACGTGAAAGCCACCCCGGAGGTTGCTTTGCCAATCCTTCCCGTCATTCATCTTCCTCCCTCCGAAATGCCCACGTACCGCAGATACAATGGTACCGGCAACCCCTTCATTCACCTCAAGGATTTCATGTATGAATCCTCCTATTGGCAAAACGATCAGAGGTCCCTGGCATACCTCTTTAGGAGATCATTGGATGGTCCCGCGCTTGAGTGGTTCTATTCCTTGGAGCCCCGCGAGGCCGAGAATTTTGAAATAGTCCAGAGAAGGTTCTTGCAGAAATATAGGGATAGGGTCGGTCCCTCACTCTCTATTACTGACCTAGTGGCCGAAAAGATGAAGCCCGACGAGGATTTTGTCCGCTATGCTGATAGATGGAGGTCTCTGGCGGAAAGAATAAGGGATACCCTCTCTGAGCCCGAACAAGTGAAGATGATTGTGTCTAATGCAACCCCACAGTTCAGACACGTCCTGGCCATGAATAAACTTACTACAATGGAGGAACTCTATGAAAGGGCCCGATACATCCAAACCCAGTTAAAAGACTCCCCCATTATGAACATGTTTGAGTCGTCGAAGCCCAAAGTGGTCAGAAAGACAGGCGCTGGTGTCCCGGGCGGAGCCACAGAAGGGGTCGTGACAAATGAGCAAGTGGGTGCGGTCAACAATGCCAACTATGCGGTCAACCCAAGGCCTCCACAAATGCCCCGACTTCCCCTCCAACCAGGTCCTTTCCCTCTTCGTCCTCCACCCCAAAATAATCCACCCCAGGATAATATGCCTCCATTACGTCAACCCCAGCAACAACAACCACAACCTCAGCAACAACAACCACCGCTTCAGTACAACCAAGTTCCACCCCCGGGGAACTATGGTCCCCAACAGCAACAAAGGAGGCCGCTCGGTCCCAAGAGAGCCTACTATCCACCATTGCCAGAAACCTTAGCAGACATTTTTAATGCCCTCATGGCATCAAACCAACTCGCCCTACCCAGAGAAAGGCCCGTGTGGCCCCCAAATGTTGATACCTCCAAATACTGCGTCTACCACAGGCAGCCAGGACACACAGTAGATTACTGCTTCCATTTCAAAGATTACATCCACGATATGAATGATGAACATCAAATAGATTGGGATGAAATGAGACGATACGTCGCCGCTCTTAAGGCTAGGAGACCTCCTCATAGGCCACAGCAGCAGTTACAACAGCAGCAGCAGCAGCAACCACAACAACAACAACAGCCTCAGCAGGCCCCACAACAACAGCCCGACATGGGCATAATCCAAAATCCATTACCGGAGCACCAACAGCCCAATCATCAGGTTAACCCCATCTCCTCCTTCCCGGAAGTCGGGAGAGAGTAGATGTGGCACCAGGAAAGTACCTCTATTCTTTCTTCCTCCAATCCCATCGTCATGCAACCCCCTCGCCTTGCCCGGGTAGCACCTCTCTCTCATCAACCCGCGTCAGTATCGCCTTCACCATTTCCACTACCATTACGCCCTCTCATCCGTACCCCGATCTCCTATCAACCGACACTCTCCACTACGCCTTCACACCCTCTCATCTTCTCTCACTCCCCCACTTTACCATCCACCTCTACCACATTTACCCCTACGCCTTCTAAACCCCTTATCATCCGTAAACCATACATAACCCCGTCTTTCTCCACCGTATCACCACTAATGCCTTCAAAACCACTCATTACTCATCGCCCACCTCAAAATCATTGCCCACTTCAAGCCCTACCCACTTCTACTTCGTCTCCACCTCCACCTTCCAGACCCCTTATCCTTCATAATCCGCGCGATATCCCCTCTACCTTCACCATGCCTCCACCTAACAAACCCCTCATCAGAATCCCTGCTCCCGTCATCACCCCTGCTTCATCGACCATTCCTCCACCACTACCCCTCAAACCTCTGTTAAAACCCACTGCTACCCCCACAGAGGTACAAAAGCCGCAGGCAATGGTGCTCCGGAGTGGAAGGATTTTCCACAGGGTTTTCCTCCACAACAGTCAGAATCTTGAGCAATCTCAGCCAGAGAAGGATGATGGAGAACAACCAGAAAGAGCTATCCCTGGAACACAGTATGATCTATTAAAACATTTGGACAAGACGCCTGCTCGGATCTCCATCCTGGAGCTTCTTCAAAGATCCACATCCCACCAGGCAGCCTTAATGGAGTACCTTCAAAGAGTCATGGTTAATGAAGACCTCCCCGTGGAGAAGATTTCGACCGTCCTGACCCCAACAGACACACAACCGGCCATCATGTTCCACAACTACGAGCTCGCTCCCAAGGAAGCTCGGAAATATGCATTGTGCATTTCAATAAAAATCAATGGGGTATCCATAAACCCGTGTCTTGTGGACACGGGTGCGTCCATAAATATGATCTCCATGAGCACTCTTCAGTTGTGTGGGATCGACGAGGAACAAATAAGACCTTCCTCGATCACGGTCACGGCCTATGACAATAGCAAAAGGCCGCCGTAGGGGATGATTATTCTGAAGGCAGAACTAGGCCCCATGTCAATTCCCACGGAATTCCATGTCCTCGACATGGACCCCACATTCAAGGCTATACTGGGTCGCCCTTACATCGAAGCCATGGACGCTGTGCCTTCCACCAACCATCAGTGCATGAAGTTTCCTTACAATGGGAGAATTATTAAAGTGGTCAGTACACCTGTCCTTCACACAGTGGATGCTATCAACACCTCTCTGTCCTCTGTTTGGCCGTCTCATCGGCCCATATTGTCACTACTGGATGTACGTGATTCATCTCACGTTCCACTAGCACCAAAGGAGCCGGTCAGGACAACCGCAACATCATGTCTCCCTTTTCACTCCAAAGGTTGGGAGATTATGAGGAACATCGGCTATCAACAGGGTAAAGGTCTGGGCGCACAATTACAGGGTATGCTCAAACCGCCAAAGGAAATTAGGCCGAACCGTAGGTTTGGCCTAGGCTTCAAAGGACCGTTCAGGGCGGATTGGAAGCCCCTCACATGGACTCTATCAAACCACTTCAACAGAGGGCCCGTTGTTCAGATGGGAGATTACCCACGAGAAGCATATGGGGGATCAGATGCTGTATATTTGGCTGAAAAATGTCCGAGGATCACCAAAAGAGGCAAGATCAAAGATCCGGAATGCGAGTGGAACAAATGGTTCGACATACGGGACATTTCCGTTGCACTGGAAATGATGTTCTCGTCTCCGCAACTTGAAGGACCGCCATTGATCTCCGGAATACCAGAGAATATTACCACTCTTAACTATCCTCGTCCTCGCCAGAAGGACTCTGTCATCGACGGATCTTCATCCGTCCTCAACATTGCCGTCGACGGCTCATTAGCCGCCATCTTCTCCATCCACTCGTCTCAGCCTTTGCTGATATCTTCTTCCTGGGCCAGACAATTGTCTGATGATCTTCCCAGATCCCCTTCTCTGTTTACATACCTACGCGGGCTTTTCAACCCGCGCCAGGTCTTCAACCATGATCTGCTCTATGAGCCTCACAATCCTCTAGCCATAACCACTTTTCTCTCTCCTCCAATCTCTTTTCACTGCTTTGTCATTAAAAATGAAAACGAAAAAAAAACCGTCAATTTTCAAACTCCCCAACAACACATCTTCATTGAGGAAACCTCCTACATCTCCCACGGGTGCGTACCGCCTTGCGGACCACCCGTCCAAGGTCCGATGAGCGACCTTTTCTACCCCTCCTCTGAGGGGTCTTCTCCTGTACATTCTACACCATCCTCTTCGTCTTCCTCTTCTTCTGTAAATATTGTCAGTCAATCTAGGAATGATAGGCCAAGGGTAGTACCTAGGAAGAAATCCAAGGGTAGGCAGATCCCTCGTCGATTCCTTCTGGATTTAGCCGCCAGGTGTGAAGCCCTCCTTGCCATCCCCCAGTTGCTAAAAAATCCCATCCGGCTACCAGAAATAGAATGTGAGGGCGACTGTGCATTTGATGAAGGGTATGAGTCTACGAGATCACGAATGAAGAATGCCCCACTGAAGATGAGGGTGAAGAATATGAGGATGCGGCGGGTGCATACGCAAGTGGAATGAGGAGATTCGACGAGCCGTCAACCGCCGTAGAAGAATCCACCAAAGAAGTCAACTTGGGAACTGAGGAAGACCCTAAGATCATCCTCATAAGTGACAACCTACCACCCTCTGAAGAAGAGGCATTAATTGAGGTTCTCAAGGAATATAAGGACACGTTCGCATGGAGCTACGAGGATATGCCGGGTCTGGATTCAACCTTGGTCGAACACCGTTTAACCCTAAAACCAGGGTCCGTCTCGGTAAAACAAAGGTTAAGGCGTTTCCACCCTCAAATGGCTTTGAAAATGAAAGAAGAGGTCGATAAGCTCACAAAGCCAGGTTCATTAGAGTCGTTCTTTATCCTCAATGGTGGCGAACATTGTCCCGGTCATGAAGAAAGATGGGAAAGTCAGGATTTGTATCGACTTCCGGGACCTTAACCGCGCGTGTCCAAAAGATGATTTTCCCTTACCTCACATTGATGTGTTGATTGATAACACGGCAGGCTACGAAACCCTCTCATTCATGGATGGATTTTCAGGATACAATCAAATTCGTCTGGCAGAAGAGGATCAGGAAAAGACGTCATTCACTACCCCTTGGGGAACATACTGTTACGTGGTCATGCCGTTTGGGTTAAAGAATGCTGGAGCTACTTACCAAAGAGCGATGATGGCCATATTTCATGACATGATGCACATATATCTGGAAGTGTATGTGGATGACTTATTGGTGAAATCAAGGACCAGGATGGAACATCCAGAAGTTTTGGCTAAGGTCTTGCAAAGGTCAAGGGAGTTCCAACTGAAAATGAACCCGAAGAAGTGTGTGTTTGGTGTGTCGTCAGGTAAATTGCTGGGGTTCATTGTGAGCAAAAGAGGGATCGAGATAGATCCCGACAAAGCTAAGACTATCAGGGATATGCCGCCTCCCAAGAATTTGAGGGAAGTCTGAGGTTTAATCGGGAGGTTGCAGTTTATTCGTCGGTTTGTGTCTCAACATTCACAAAGGTGTAGACCTCTCTACGAGTTGACCAAGCCAGGAGTAGAATTCCACTGGAATTCTAAATGTCAGAAAGCTTTTGAAGGGTTGAAGGAATATCTGGCTAGCCCACCCGTTCTCATTCCACCCAAATCAGAAAAACCTTTGATCCTTTACGTCTCAGTCTTGGATGACTCCGTGGGAGCCGTCCTCGCACAAGCTGATGAAGAAGGCAAGGAACGGGCAACCTATTACTTGTCCAAACTTCTCAATCCCTGTGAGCAGAAGTACACCGTCATGGAGAAAACCTGTGCTGCCCTCGTTTGGGTAGTGCAGAAATTGAAGCACTACTTCTTGGCTCATGAGGTCCACTTGATTGCTCGAATGAATCCTATCAAATTCCTTCTAGAGAAAGCCATCCTTACGGATAGGCTAGCACGCTGGCAAAGTTTTCTCTCTCAGTTCGACATCACCTACATCCAGCAAAAGGCGATTAAAGGCTATGTCATAGCCGAGCATCTCGCTCACCATCCTCTTCCCAAGTTCGATCCCGTCCAATCAGAGTTTCCAGATGAGGAACTAATGTCCGTCAACCAATCAGATGAGCCAACGTGGACGCTATATTTTGATGAAGCTCTGAATTCTCAAGGGAGAGGAATCGGCATCGCCCTCCTGTCGCCTGAAGGCCTCACATTCCCATTGGCATACCAACTCAAATTTCCAGTCACCAACAATATAGCCGAATATGAAGCTCTTCTAGCTGGCCTAGAACTCGCTCATTCTTTTCGTATCACTGAGTTGCGAGTCGTAGGTGATAGTCAACTCATCCTTCGCCAGGTGCTCACTAAATATCGCACTCGCGATCCCAAACTCAAGCCATACCAAGAACTCACTGCTGCCTTTGCCAAACTATTCGCCAAACTGATCTTTGTTCATGTCCCTCGTCATCAGAATATTCTCGCCGATGCCCTCGCCTCGTTGGCATCATCCATAAGGTTCCGTCTAGGAAGATGGTTTAAGTCCATTTCCATCTACAAACTTCACGCCCCTGCAATCGATGATGCTTCCTACGTAAATATCAAAGATAGGATAGCAAGAAAGATCCTGCAGGAAGATAGCCTTAAGAAGAGGGAGATCATGTTGGCAGAGGTTGAAGAAGAACTGGCTGATGAAGAGAAACCATGGTTCTATGAAATTGTCAAATACTGCCAAGATCAGTCTTATCCTAAAGAGGCCACCACAGAGGACAAGAAAGCCATAAGAAGGGTGGCTAAGAAATATACTTTGGTTGAAGGTCTACTCTATAGGAGGAGCCTTACTGGCATTCTGTTAAGATGTCTTGGTGACGATGAGGTTTGGAAATGTGTAGAGGAGACGCACTCGGGCGTGTGCGGTGGCCACGTGAATAGTCAGATGCTCGCCAAGAAGATCATTCGCCAAGGCTTTTATTGGCCCACTATGGAAGAAGATTGTGCTGTCTATGTCCGTAGGTGTGTCAAGTGTCAACTTCACGCCGATAAAATCCATTCACCATCTTCCTCACTTCATCCAATATCTTCCCCGTGGCCTTTCTCCATGTGGGCATTCGACATCATTGGTCCTCTAGGTGATCCCAATTCCCTCACCAAGTAGAAATCTTTCATCCTTACTGTGACGGAATACTTCACCAAATGGGCCGAAGCTGAAGCTTACGCGGAAATCAAGGCGTCAACAGTCTGCAAATTCGTCATAAAGAACATCCTCGCCAGATTCGGCGTCCCAAGCACGATCGTCACCGACAATGGGCCACAGTTCATTTCTCAGGACCTACAGGACCTCTGCAAAAGGTACGCAATTGCATTGCATCATTCATCGCCTTATTACCCACAAGGTAACGGCCAAGCGGAGGCCACCAATAAAACATTGCTCAAAATCATCAAAAAAACCTGCGAGTCTAGTAAGTTTTCAGACTGGCCAGAAAAGCTTATCGAAGCTCTATGGGCCTATCGCACATCAATCCGTACCCCCACCGGGCAGACTCCATTTGCCCTTACTTATGGTATGGAAGCGGTAGTCCCGTACGAGACTCTGATCCCTTCTCTCAGGGTACAATTGGACGAGGAATTTCCCCTCGACGATCGTCGTAATTCACTCCTCGGCCAGTTGGAACTCTTGGATGAGAAACGGCTGGCCGCTGCCGAACACGCGCGTGTGTATCAAAATAGACTCGCTCGCTTTTACCAAAAGAAAGTCGTTGAGAGAAAATTCAAAGTCGGTGAGATGGTCGTAAAAAGAATTTTTGTCAAACCTGGAGGTCCGCGTTCTAAGCTCCAACCCAATTGGGAAGGACCATTTGTAATTCAAGCCGTGTACCCTGGCAACGCCTACAAGCTAGTCAACGCCGAAGGGACCGAGTTATCCACCCTTGGAATGGGCTTTATCTTAAGAAATACCACCCTTAGCACAAACAAAAAAAATGATGAAAAGATAAAAACATCAAAAACAAAGAAATACCGAAAACCACTAAAAATATGAAAATTCAAAATGCCGATACCTGGCAGTCACCATGTAGTTAAGTTCCTGCATCTAACCTTCATGTTAGGATAGGGCCCATTAAGGCTTGGTAGTCACCGGGTCTTGGTTTGCCAGAACCGTGGAGATCCCTGTCCGGCCACGTCGGCCTATGCTCGCTCGAAGGAAGCTAACATGTGCTCACTTATGTATTTTATTCAAAAAAAAAGTCGGTAGCATCACCTACGGTGGAGCGTCACCCAGAAGATCTCCGGAAGCTGTAATCTTTATTCTTTTCTCTTCGACCAAATGAGACAGTCGGCGCCCTTAAAACGCTGAGCATGAGAAACCAAAACTCAAACCCCAAAGGCAAGAGTAGGATCCATTTCCTCGAGCATCGATCAGAGCACGAGAAGAGGGCAGTGTCCCCGCAGGCATACAAAAAGGGAGCCCACAAACGTCAAACGACTATATCTCCCTCACAAAAAGAAATACAAAATCAAAATCAAGAGAAAAGCCTGGTCGTGACCGTGCCTGTTGCGATAAACGGAACCCCTCAAAGCAAAAGTCTGAATCCACAAAAGGGGCCGTGGAATGTAAATGCTCGAGATTTGGTCCGAAGTTGTCCGAAAGGAAAGAGTTAATGGGCCCTTATTCGCTCGCCGGGTTAACGGTTTTGCTGATCCTCTCAGGAGGTTTATCCCCCACGCTCTTCCTTCTTCCTCTAAAGATGAAGGTTCGATGGAGTTTCTGAAAGGTGAAAACTCCCCAGGGTCTGCGACCTTATTTTAATATACACATTTGGTTGCCTACTTTGAAAAGCAAAAGCTATCGCTGCGAAGGAGTCTCCGTGTTTCTGGCTGGTCAAGACCCCTGTTTACCACCTTGATGTCTTCTTGTTTAACCTCGGGCTTAGGCCAATGCAAGCGCGTCACCTATGGGTGCGACGGCGTCTGATTTTCGGGTCAGCGTCGCGCGGTTGGTGGTTATGGTTCCAGGGTGGTCCATCATATACCATCTAGAGTTGTGAGGAAACAGACCCGGGTCGGGTAAATCATTTACCTCAAACACCTTTTGGGTGAATCCCTGTGGTCGGAAGTGACTGGGAGCCTAAGCATGGCATGACGGTATTGTCATCAGGGTAAGTCTTAGCCGACGGGATCATCATTCGAGGGGTCTAGAGGCCCAAATCAACCTAGATGTGCACTTAGGATACCTGGGAGGTTAGTAAGAAACCCCTGTCTCACGTAGGTTAGGTGCCATTTGGGTGCTTGCCAGGCGTTAGCAACAAAAAAATTGAAATGATAAAAGCAACAAAAAAAATAGACAAGAGAAAATGTACATATTTGCAAACAAAAAAAATCTTTTTATGATAAAACAAAAAATGCCAAATATATAAAAAAGAAAATAAATCAATTTTGCATGATTGCATTTGCGTGCAGCATCTCACTTTTAATACCGCTTGCATTCGTGTGCTTGCCTGTCGCATTTATCATCACCGCATCTTTCCCTTGCCTTCGTTAAATAAAGGCTTGGCCCCTTGACCAGTCATCAAGAACAGTCATAGTGACCATTTGCTTATTGAGCAAGGGGCCAAGTCAGAACAGAAATTCTGATTTGTTTGTTTCAGTGATGTGTGCAGGGATCCAGGCAACAGAAGCAAAGGTGAAAACCAAACAAACCAAACCTTGTATTTTATTCCAAAAACCAAAAAAATTACATCAAGTTCCGCCCTCTCTCTCCGCATTACTCGTCCCACTACTCTCCGGGCAAAACGCTCTCAAAGGTGCTACCCAACTACGAAAAGCGGTACTCCTACCGCTCTGTACTCCTCTTCCTATTCCCACATCCCGGCGTTGATCTACGGAAGCAGTAGAGAAGCTACCAACACGAAAGCCACGCTCTCGTGCTCTTCGGTAGCGCTCCTCACCATCTCTCAGCCACTGTTCAGCAAGACCAAGGCTGATTCGGAGTTCGAATAGTTGGGCCTCCATGGCCCTTCGTTCCTCCCTTTCAGTCAATCTGTTGGCTCTTTCTCTCTCTGCGTCTCTTTCTTTCTCTGCACGTTCTCTCTCGCGGTCTTCCCTCTCCAACTGGAGAGTGATCCTCAGTTCCACAGCATCCCTAGAGGAGTCGTCATCAGGATGACGCCGCAGTTCCCTCTCCAGTTCTGCTATCCTAGCCTCCTTCTGCGCAGCTTGGCCAAGCGCTTCTTCCGTCTCCTTTTCCTGCCGAGTGTACCATCTCAGATACACGATAAGGCATAAACAAGAGAACTCAACACTGAGACTCTTACCTGTATAGAGAGCATCCCTTCTGCCTCCGCAGCACGCTGCGTGGCGTGAGCAAGTTGCTCATGAAGCAAGTCAAGTTCTGAGGTGGGAATCCACAAGCTGGAAGAGGCACCACCTACTCCCATCGCTGGGGAAGCCGCGCCAATCTGGGCATGCTACGACCGCGTGAATTAGCAGCCAACATCTGGAATCTGGGGTTTTAATTAGGAACGTACTGTACACCTACCAAGGCGCTCGTAGCTCCGCGGGCATTACCCAACTGTTGTTCCATCTCTGCCAAGCGAGTTCGTAAATTCGCTATCATGGCATCCCGGACATCCTGCAGCCTTACGAGTCAGCATTTTCACCAGAAAACCAAGAAAAGGAGAAAGAAGAAAAGAGAAAAAGGGGAAACCTACCTCCACAAGTCCCCGGGGTTGGAACCGCTCTGCGTACTTTGTCCTATATAGACGCAAGTAGTCCTCGCTATCCCGCGCCTGTGATTCTACAATCGTGCCACCCCGTTGCCAGTCCTCATACTGTTCGGGGAATCGCACGCGCCAGTCAATGCAGGTCGCCGGTCCCCGCGTCTTTCTCCCGACACGAGGTGGCACAGCTGAATCCACCCATTCTTGAGCCAGTCCTAAAGTCCTCATAACTAATCGTAGCCGAAGCGGCTCGATTTCATTCAGGCAGTGCATCCACAGTTCCCGTCCGAACCGGGCACGACTTGCTAGAACCCACGGCTGGTCGGCATCGACCATGTCTGAGTAGGGTCTCCAGTTTACCATCGCTGCAGGGAACTCCTGTAGCTCCCGCCTTAGCACCATCAGTTGGTAGGTTAGGGGTGCCGCACTCATGATGGGTTCCCACCGCCTGGCTAGCGGCACCATCGCGGGTCGCCAATGCCGAGCTCTCCCCATAGGGAGGTAATAATAGCTCCACAGCTGCTCGGCGCAGGTCATCAGAACCTTGCAAAAACACAAAAAAATACAAAACAAGCAAAACCAAAAAAATACCTGGATGAATGGTGTGAAACCACTCACAGTCATCTCACGATCCGTTTCTTGGAATAGGCCTGCAAACAAGTGTGCCAGCATGGCGGCTCCCCAGGCATAATACCCTACTCTTTCAAGGTCTGACAGCAGCTCCAGGAAGCGACATTGGATACCGTCCCCTTTCGAGCTCAGTACCAATCTCCCCAAAAGGAAGAGGAGAAATCTCCTCAAATCTATGTTGCATCTTTCCCAGTCGCCGAAATCTGTGCAGTACACGGCACGGCATCCTATTTCCATCCTTTCCATGAACTCTTCTGAGGATTCATCGTCCCGCCGACGAGTGTCGGTGAGCCCTAATGCATCCATGAGGGACGCCCTAGCTACCGACCTATTTTTCCGACCATCTAGGTCCAAACCCAGTAACTTCTGGGCACCTTCTCTGTAGTCCGCGTAAGTGACTCCGGTCACTGCCTCGCCCTCCACCTTCAGGCTTGTGATCCGGACCACATCCTCCAAGCTGGGCACCATGTGCCCCCAGGGCATCAGGAATGCCCGACTCACTGGGTCCCATCTCTCACACAAGGCTTGGATCAGGACCAGGTCGAGCTGGATCGGCTCGATCCGAAGGAAGGTGCCAAAACCCATCACGTCTAGCCTGGCCTTCTGAAAATCTGGGAGACCTCGGTATGCTGCCACTACCAACTCCCATGAGATCTGTGATTTCATCACACTCTACGCATGCAGGGAATGGAGAGGAGGTTTGGTCAGAAAGAAAGGAAGAAAAAAGAATGGAAAAAAAGGGCAAGAAAACTTGGCTTACGAGTTGTGATTGGGCCCTTTCGCTAAAGTGTCCTTCGAGGTCCGAAAGCCTCCTGGAACTACTACCACTAGACCTGCTTCTCTTCGAGGAGTGGGAAGATTCGCCCTCCATCCAACTCTCGGAATTTTGAACTCCTCCTCTCCCGTGAAAACTTGTGCTCCTCGAGTTAGCTCTCGATATACCTGGGAAGATAAAAGGGACAAGAATTTATAGAAATGGAAGGAGTGCGAGCCAAGATTGCCTCCATCACCTGTTAATGATAGCCCTCGCAATGAGGAACCTGCCATGCGGTCCCGTGTGTCACTTCACCGCTCGCACAGGGTGATTGATTGGACGAAGAATATGACGACTAGCCCCCTATGTTGTCTAGGGAAACCCTTTCATGTTTTAAAGGACGTCCGCAAAATTTGACACAACATCCGGGAAAAGGGGCTAGGGCCGTCATTATTGACTTCGACGGCAGATTCCCGTGGGAAATGGTCACAACAAGACGCGATTCTCTGCTTGGGGTGGAGTCTCGGCAGACCCATCACATGGGAACAGTGCAAAGAGAGGAAGTGTAGGGAAGAAGGAATGCACAAGAGAACAAACGAGCAGCAGAAAATCAAATCACTCCATTCATAATTCTACATAAGCTGTCATAAACACTACAATCATAGAGAGGAGGCGAGTCCACCAGCTCGCCGATCCTCACCATCACTCATCTCTCTGGGCGCTCCCCTCCTCTCCCCTGAGGTGCGGGTCCCTCAGAAGCCTCTGGGATCCTCGTGCAGCAGCACCTGCCTCACCTCGTGGCGCCGGCTCCACAGCAATGACTCGCTGCTCCTCCCCTGGCGTGGCAAAGAAGCCACTAGCGGCAAAGCGACCAGACTGGCGCAGTCGCTCCCCGAACTCTCGTGCTCTCTCGTAGCGCGTCTCCATCCCTCCTAGCCTCTGCACGACGGCCTGAAGGCCCAGCTGGAGCTCCCTCACTTGGGCCTCCAAGGCCCTCCTCTCGGTCTGATCCCGCTGTCGCTCGGACCTTCTCTCGGCTTTCTCTCTCTCTGCCTCTCTCCTCATCATCTGCAGAAGAACCCTTAACTCCAGGATGTCTGGAGATGGTCTCTCCTCACCATGATGCCGCAGCTCCGTTACAGTCACCACCCAGGCATCACGCTCCTCTTCCGCCCGGGTCGCCCGAGCCACCGCACCGGCAAGTTGCTCCCGGAGGGAGGCAATCTCGAGAAAAGGGGCCGAGGAGCTGGAAGATGCGCCACCAATCATCCCCGCCGTCGCTGTCTGCTGGGCACGCTGGAACAAAATAAACAACGGCCGTCAGTGAAACTCCAAATCTGAAGATAAAAGTGCGGCACGTAACTTACCAGGAGCGACAGCTCATGTTGAGCGACGGCCAGCTGCCGCCTAGCCTCTGACAGTTGGGCGCGCGAGCCGCCGACCCCACGCGTGTCCCCAGCTTGGGGAAGCCCCGCATAACTCTCTCTCTGCCGCCGCAGGAAGTCGGCGCTGTCCTGCACCAATACACTCCCTTGCTGTCCAGGGAGACGTACGTGCCAGTCCTCGAGCCTCGCCTTGCCGCGACTCTCCCTCCTGACGCGGCTCGGCTCGTCCGCACTCGCCCACTCATCGGCCAGGCCCGGGGTCCTCGCCATGTCCTGCACCAAGAAAGGGGTCCCACATCAGTCAAAAAGAACGCGTCCCCTGTCTAGGACGCATCCATCATTTAAGTGCAACACTCGCCGAACCCTTTCCCCCCTCGCACGGCTTGCTTCAAAACTCAAAATGGATCAAAGAGGGGGAAAACCAAGCACCTACCAGACCGTGTTCACCTCCCTCCGCGACATCGGGCCCCTCGGGTCCCTCGGGGGCCCGAAGCGGCCCTTCCTCCTCCATAGACGCCGTTCCGTGCTCTGGCGCGTCCCTCCTTGGGCGAGGGGTCCCGCGTCCCTCTCCACCTTCGCCGTGGTCCAGACCGCCGAACTCCATCGATCGAGGGGAAGAAGACAAAGACGGGCGAGCAAGTTTCGGCGGAAGGCGGGCTCGTTTGCGGGTAAGGCACGGAGAAGGAAGGCCACCCGTCGCTTTAAATTTGAATTTGAGGATTAAGACGCGTCCTCGCGCTTGGACGCGCCCAAAAGAAAGCGAAAAAAAAAGGGAACAAAAAAAAACCTCCATGCAAAGTAGTTCCCTCCTGTCCAGGGCAAAGTCCCGTGAAGCGTGAACAACGTGGTGTGAAAGAAAGTGCAGGAAGGAAAAGGGCACACGACAAAAGGAACCACACGAAATCCATTTCATACAAACAGTCAAAAGTACATCATACAGTGAGGACGGTGGGGTGTACAAACAACTCTCTAACTCTCACCACCACCCTCCTGGTCATCTCTCTCCTCCCTCCTCTGACGGGGATCCCTAGGGGGCCTCTGCGACCTCTGCGAACCCTGAGAAGCCGTGCTCGCCTCTCCAGGTGGCACCATGCCAGCCTCCAAGGTGCGGCGACGCTGCTCGGCCGAAGAAACTAGAAAGCTGCCCACAGAAAAGGAACCGGACTGACGAAGTCGCGCCCCGCGCTCCTTCGCCCTCTGATACCGCTCCTCACTCTCCCGAAGTTTCCCCTCCGCCGTGCCAAGACTCAGCCGGAGCTCCGACACCTGGGCCACCAGAGCTCTCCTCTCGTCCCAATCTCGATATCGCTCTGCCATCCTGTACTCCCTTTCTTTCTCTATGGTCTCCCTATCCCTCTCCCTCTCTCTCTCCACGGTCTCCCTATCCCTCTCCCTCTCCTCTCTCTCCCTCATCGCCTCTCTCCTCGACAGCTCGAGGGCGATCCGCAGATCCACTACGTCGCGAGGAAGCTCCTCAGCCTCCCGTCGCCGCTCCTCCTCTAGCTCCGCAATCGGGCGTCACGCTCTGCCACCCAGGCATCGCGCTCCTGCTCAGCACGAACAGCACGGGCCAGGGCCTCCCGAATCTCGGCCACCTGTCAAAGCACGCATGCACCGTAAGAGAACAGTGATAGAAGGAAAGCAGCTAGAAGAGGGTCAGGGCCAAGCAAGCACTCACTCGAGCCTCGCGGTCACGCTCGGCCTCCTCAGCCCGAGCCACCGCATACGCCAGCTGCTCCTGGAGGGCAGAAACCTCCGGAGGAGGGCCCCGCGAACTGGAACCCGCTCCACCAGCCGTCCCGGCTGCCGCTGTCTGGTGGGCCCGCTGAAACACGGGGCAAACGTCAGTCAAAGGCTAAGCATCAAAAATCTAGGTCACAAAAAAATGCATTGCATAGACTCACCAGGATCTCCAACTCCTGTCGGATGGCCACTAACTGCCGCCTGGCGTCTGCCAGCTGGGCCCGCAGGTCGGCAATCATGTTGTCACGAGCATCCTGCATTGCACATAAGTTACTGCCACATGCATATACATATAGAAGGGTGAAGCAGTTTCATTTCACTTACCCCTGCCATACCACCCAAGGAGAGGCGGTCCCCGTACGTAGCTCGATATCGTCTCATGTAATCTGTGCTGTCCTGTACATGGGATACCACTGGGACCCCGCCCTGCTGCCAGTCCTGGTACTGTGCTGGGAAGCGCGTACGCCAGTCCACAATCTTCGCCTTCCCCTTGGTCTTCCGCCCGATGCGGGCCGGCTCTTCTACATCAACCCACTCCTGGGCTAGCCCCAACGTCCTCATAACCAGCCTCAGCCGAAGCGGCTCGATCTCGTTCAGGCAATGGACCCACACGTCCCGCCTGAAACGAGGAAGACCCGCTACAACCCAAGGCTGGCCAGCGTCGCCCATGCCCAGGTAGGGTCTCCACACCACCTACATCATCATACATACATCATATTAGTTGCCATTCAGTCACATAAGAAAACACAAAAAACCATACGCATCATACCATGGCCTCGGGATACTCGCTCAGCTCCCGACGAAGTGACGCCAGCTGGTAGCCGTGGGGTGCTGCAACCACGACCGGCCTCCACCGCCGCGCCAGAGGCACGGCCCTCCTGTTCCCATGCCTAGCCCTCCCCATCGGGAAATAGTAATAGCTCCACACCTGCATCCATCATACATCATTAGTACAATAATTGCATATTTAACTGTGGGAATGCATAAATAAAATGTTTACCTGGAGAAAAGGTGCGAAGCCACTGACTGTCGTCTCCTTCTCCGAAGTCTGGGAGAGATCAGCAATCAAATGGGCAAGCAGAGCCGCCCCCCACGCGTAGTGCCCCACTCTGTCAAGGTCCGCCAGAATCCCGAGGAAGCGGCAGTGGATGCCATCCCCCTTCGTCCCCAGCAGAAGGCGGCCCAGGAAGAAGAAAAGAAACCTCCGGAGGTCTAGATCCACCAGCTCCCGCTCGCTCGGGTCCTGGGTGAAAGCTGCACGGGCATCTCCCTCCAGTCGTGCCAGAAACTCCGCTCCAGTCTCGCTGACCCGCTGGCGCGGGTCGACGAATCCGAGCGCCTCCATGATCTCCACTCGGCCGACTACCCTGCTGTCCCTGTCAGTCACGCTCGTCTCTAACCACAGCAGGTCCAGGGCACTCTCTCGGTAGTCGGGGTAGGTGACCCCGCTGACCGCCTCTCCGTCAACTCGTAACCCAGTGATCCGAGCCACGTCCTCTAGTGTCGGCACCATGTGCCCCCAGGGCATCAGAAACGCCCGGCTCGGCGCGTGCCACCGCTCCCTCAATGCCTGGATAAGAGGAAGGTCGAGCCGGAAGGGCTCGATCCTAAGGAAAGCTCCAAAGCCCATGGCGTCCACACGCGCCCTCTGGAAGTCCGGCAGCCCACGGTATGCTGCCACCACTAGGGACCAGCTGATCCGTCCTTTCATCACACCCTGCACACCACAAAACCAATAAAAAATACATCAGCATCATGAATAATATTAAGCAATAACACTATATATTCTACTTATTTATTTTATGTTATCTTATCTTTAAAACATTTTAGGATTTTTATGGAGGCGTCCAGTACATTGGACGCCTCCTCTCTATTTTCCTTATTTTCTTTATAGAAAAACCCAAAACAAAAAATATATTAATAATATATATATTATTATGGAGGCGTCCCAGGTCCTGGACGCCTCCTTATTTTTAATCATATTTTATTATTTACGTAAATAAACAAATAAACAAAAGAAAAAGAAAATGTGGAGGCGTCCAGGGCCCTGGACGCCTCCTTTCCCTCACTCCCCGGCCTTCTCTCACAGCCTCTCGCCCGTCCGTTTAGCCTATTGAACCACAGAGTGAGAGTTCCGAAGGGCTTACCAGGTCGTGATCGTCCTCTCCCACGTCGCCAACGCCCGCAGCGGCCTCCGCGGCCAGAAGAGGCACCTCCATCCCCTCCTCCGCAGCAATCTCCTCTGCTGCGGCCTCCTCGGCATCATCCCTCAACCTCCTCGGACGACGAGCCCGCCGTTTCCGCTTCTCTGGATCCTGGCTCGATCCTCCTCGCTCCATTGGGACTAAGAATGGGTCGTCTGGGGTGACGGGGTCGTCAGAATGAACAGTACAAGTGAGCAGGGGGTGAGGCCCCCCATATATATAGAAACCACTCTGATTGGGGCGTCCAGGCCCCTGGAGGCCCCCACCTTTTTTTATTTTTTTCAAAATTCAAAAATTAGGGGCGTCCAGGCGCCTGGACGCCCCCAAAACAAAAAAACCAAAAAAAATAATAAATAAAAATTTGGGGCATCCAGGACCATGGACGCCCCCAAAACAAAAACCAAAAAAATTATAAATAAAAAATTAGGGGCGTCCAGGCCCCTGGACGCCCCCAAAACAAAAAACTTAAAAAATCAAAAATAAAAAATTAGGGGCGTCCAGGCCCCTGGACGCCACCATAATAAAAATTTCAAAAAAATATATAATAAAAGTAAAAAAGATAATAGTATGTATATAATCCAAACAAAAGAAAAAATACAAAGAAAAAGAAAAACCACAAAAAAGATAATAATAATTAAGGGAACTGGTCCAAAACTGCCAAATGCCAGATTTTATTCCATCAGAAAAGCAGAATGAACTACATCAGGGGCTTAGGCGCCTTAGGCCTTAACTTCCCCAGTTCGGTTACATAAGCCCTCCACAGCTCACATTCTTCCCCCACGTGCGCTAAGGCCTTTCCCGCGACACTTGTCTTCCAGGGTGCTTTGACGGCCTTCGCTTCCTTCGCATCCGCTTCAGTACCCAACTCTCTCTTCTTCAAAGGAACGATGCCAGTCGATAGTGGGAACGAATGGCGTGGAATGCCGACCTGGAGGCAGCATCGATGCGCGTTATAAAGGACAAACTCGGTCGCGCCGATCAATTGAAGATCAACTTCGGGGGAAGGCCTCATAAGGAGATCAAGCGAAAGCAAACATGCCGGTGCGCAAGTAAAGAAGCCTTGTGTCACGGTGCGGAAGTGAGACCGCCAGTCTTCACGTTTCTTCAGCCACGGAACGCGGTTCACTACAGTACCACCGAACCCTAACACGTCGGCTATGTGATGAAGAGGGCTTTGTTGGAAGAGCTTCGAAGCGGTTGGCATTCCCTCACGGTGATCAAACTTGAAATGCAAATCCATCCAGCAACTCAGGACAAGTGCGCAACCAAAAGGAGGCTTACCCATGCTCGAGGCAGTAAGGCCACTATACAGGTAGGCGAGGACAGCGGGTCCCACCCTCTTTCCACGCCAGATCCCGCAGATAGCACTCAGTTGGTCTTCCTCCACCATGTTGTCGGTATAAGGAAACAAGAGAGCACCCGCCAGACAAATGGCGAACCCCTTCATGATTCCCTCCAAATAGTCATCGTCTGGTGACCCTCTCAGGGCGTCCATGACCCACTCCGCAAGCTTTTGGAGATCGATCCCCTTTTGAGTACGGACCTTTCTGGCTGCGTCGGGCGGCATGAAGCTTCCAAGGACGCTTTCGGAAGTCCCCCGTGTCAGCATCCGCATAGCCTTCACCTTCCCGTCACTCTTGAATTTCTTCAATCCGAGCAGAAGTTCCACCTCCTCGAGGAGGATGGTCACCTCGAAGGTCGGGAAGATAAAAGTGTGGGTCTGGGGATGCCAGATCTCCACTAGTGCGCCCATAGCCGCCCAGTCCATACGAATCTTCTCATAGTGTTTGGCGTGAATAAGGAGCCCCTGCAGATGCCACTTCGAGAGTATGGCCCTCATGCCGATGGAGATGTTGGAAGTTAGCTTTGAAAGCCATGGCAGTTTGGAAAACTTCCTCGGGCCTGGGAAGAGTGGATATGGCTGGAAGAGAAAAGAAAGAAGAAGAAAGGAAGGTAGTAAGAAGAAGGTTCACGTGGAGAAATTTGAAATGAATCAGCTTACCATATGCGACATGATCGTCCCACTCAAATGACCCTCGAGGTCGGAGAGTCGCCTGATCTCGCTGCTAGGCCTGCTCCTCTTCATAACGCGGGAAGACTCTCCTTCCATCCTGAAAATCTCTAGATTCTCCTCTCTTTCCTCTCCTGAGCTTCCAAAACCCACCTTGGTGCATTTGAATGAACTAGCCTAAGGGGAGTTCTTATAGGAAGGGAAGATCGCTACAGGACGGAACATGTCACATCAGTGGTCATTGTCAAGATTTTGTCTGGATCTCCTTTGTACTGTGGTGCGATTCTGCTGTGATTCTGCTACTTTCTGATGTTGCTAACCTTTGCTAGTCTGTGCAGGTTTTACTAACGGACGTCTTTGTCCTGTCTCCTGTCCCACCTTTCAATGGTTGGTCCCACCATGTCATGCATCATAGTATACGATACCTACGCTACTAGAACATGTCAAGGACCTTGCGACCCGAACAAATCTGGGATTTGAGTTCCCCTTCAACAAAAACAGTGATGATCCCGGAAGAATTTGGGTTGTACGGATAGGCCGTTAACTTGTGGTAGCATGGGGACGACGGTTCCATTCAGTGAGTTGGTGCGCGGATAAACGGGCCCCAGCCCAGTGTCGGCTCACCGGATCGGTATCCTGACCCGTTCTTAACAAGTTGACAATATTATCCTTGGCTATTTTCTATTTTAGTTTGTTTTAAATTTTTATTTTAACCCAGCATGCATTCATATAGGATTTTGATTTATTGCGGAAGATCATTCAAGTGATTCGATTGCGAAGGCCGTTGTGCTTCAATTCCTACAAATATGAGATATTCCACTCCGAATGAAATACTGAGTTTCCTTGAAACGGCCCTACGTTGCTCTTCCAAAAGGAGACCCTTGTTTGGACAGACCCTCAGATATTCCTTTTTACCTTGTTTGACCCACCTTGGCTGCAGCACTTCCACATTGGCTGGTAACCGCTCCCAAAGGTGAAACCTGCAGGTTTATGACCCAGGTACTTCCACACCGAGAAGTTGGTCTCCTTTATTTTTCGTGCCTGAGTGCACATTTCACCCTCCTTTATTTGATCTCCGTCCAAGCAACCGTCAAGACTTGAAAGACCTCCTTCAAGGTCGCCTCATTGAAACTTCAGGAAAAATTCCAAACAGTACGTCAGAAGCGTGTCTCATCACACCTTGGCATCAACTTATCACTCCGCTCCCACTTCATTTCACTCCACTTCGATACCATTCCACTACGTGTCGCTCCCTTGCAAAGCAGACGCCAAGGCGGGGCAGCTGTAGACACGCCATTCCTGACGTCTCCCGAGAAAGTCTCATATTACTATACAACGCCCCGCAACGGCTTACGCATTTTGAATCGCTCGAGTGCTTCCTTTTCTTGAGTCTTCTTCCGCCCTTTTCGGCATCCGGAATCGTCTCGTCACGGCATTCGGACGGCATCAACACCAGTCAGACGCATCAGGAGGTTCCGGAACCAAGAAGGGTGTCTGCCGGGCGGCCGCCAACGCTTGAACTGAGGACCCGGGTGGGTCTTAATGGGGGCGTCCAGGCCCCTGGACGCCCCCATTCTTTTAATTTTATTTTTCAAAACCTAAAACACAAATAAAAAATAATATATTAATGGAGGCGTCCAGGCCCCTAGACGCCTCCATAAAAACAAATATAAAATATATATATATATGCCAGTTGGCATAAAAAGACAAAACAAAATAAAAATTATACATTAATGGAGGCGTCCAGGCCCCTGGACGCCTCCATAAAAACAAGCATAAAAAATATATAATGCCAGCTTTGGCATAAAAAGACAAAATAAATAAAAATAATATATTTATGGAGGCGTCCAGGTCCCTGGACGCCTCCATCAACTCCCTCACGGGCGCCGCCCACCGAACGACGGTTTGTCGTGTGTGAAAAAAACCAAATTATGGAGACGTCCAGCCCGCTGGACGCGCCCATTTCAAAATCACGAGGCGCCGCTCACAAAACCACGCGTTGTGTCAAACCGCGTGCGGCCGTCGGTGGTGTTCGGTGGACCTGTTAGGGGCGTCCGGGGCCCTGGACGCCTCCACAAAAATATTCTGAAAAAATTAATAAAAATAGAATAAAATATTAGTTCGGCCCTGATGGAGGTGTCCAGGGTCCTGGACGCCTCCACCCTCCGGAGCCCTATAAATAGAGGCCCACCCCCTCAGTTCTAGAGGAGCTTCGAAGAGATCCGATAGGCTGCCGGAGCCCAGAGGCTACCGGAGTCATTTTCTAACCCGTGGGGTCTTTTGTAGGTGGAGGTTCTGCCGGCTTCTCGGGTGCCCACGCTCGCGAGAGGAAGGTCGTCTTCATCCACCGCGCTTCCACGCCATCCCTACGCTGCCGGAGCTCCGCCGGATTTCACCATCGGCACATCCAATAAGCCAATCCTTTCCTTTTCTTCTTAGTTCTTTTGCATTCATCATCTCGCATCATCTATCCCCCTTCATAAGGGCGCCTCTTCTTATATACTTCTTGCATCCATCATCTCATTTTCCTCCTACTCGAGTCCGAGAGGGGTTTAAAAGACAACACCAACCAGGTGTGTGTCTTGCCATCATTTCGTTATTTTTATCGCAAGGATTTGAATACTACACCTTCATCTTTCTAATCCACTCGTTACTTGTTTGTCGTTGTTTTGCAAGGGTACCCAAGGAAAGCCCTCTCCGTCGGCCGGCCGAAGGGGGAGGAAGAAGCAACCCGCCATCTCCCGCTCTTGAGGTAGGCGCGATCACTTTCTTTATTTTGGGGTCTTTCGGCCCCTGGCGATCACATCTTGTTCTCGAGGCCGCGGCGAGTCACTTCCCCAATGGCCGTTTAAATTCCCGTTCTTATACTCTCTTTATATTCTGTTGTATTCTGCTCATATTCTCGAGGCCGCGGCGAGTCACTTCCCCAATGGCCGTTTAAATTCCCGTTCTTATATGTTATATTCTTATCTATTCATATTCTCGAGGCCGCGGCGAGTCACTTCCCCAATGGCCGTTTAAATTCCCGTTCTTATATATTATATTCTTATCTATTCATGTTCTCGAGGCCGCGGCGAGTCACTTCCCCAATGGCCGTTTAAATTCCCGCTCTTTATATTCTCCTTATATTCTGTTATATTCTTATCTGCTCATATTCTCGAGGCCGCGGCGAGTCACTTCCCCAATGGCCGTTTCAATTCTTGTTATTTAATTTCTGCACCATTCCCGCCCCCCCGAGGTCGCGGCGAGTCACTTCCCGCTATGGCCGTTTAACCCCCATATCTTGCTATATTACATTTGTCCCGCTCGCCCCACCGGAGCAATCTCCCGTGGTGGCCCCTTCTCTTTTCTCTTATTTCTGTGTTACAGCAAACAAAAAGAAGGAGCCCGCGCGCTCCGCGTCCTCTTCGCACCCCGAACCGCGTGACGTCGCTCACAGCTAGGTCCTGTTTATGTCGGTTCAATGGTTTTTAAGTCGGTTCGGGCTAGAGGTCCTAGCTCCGACCGCTTAGTGTCCTTGGTGGCCCATTAGGAGACCGCTAAGCTCTTTGACTGGTTTAAGTCGGTTCGGACGTTGACTGGGTCTAGCGGTCAGGTCCATGACCCCTACAGTCTTCTGGCGGCCCTGTGATAGACACTACAAGAAAAGGTGATATTTCACACAGAAATTTTAGACGGATTAATTTTCGTCGCACATCCATCTATAAATTCAGACGGATACATTTCATCTCAAATTCCATCTATATTTGGGACAGAATCATTCCGTCTAAATATCCGTCTGAATTTACAAACAGTTATTCAGATGATAATTTTTAAGTCTGAAATTGGAGACGAATATTCAGACGAATAAAATTACGTCCGAAATTTGAGACGAAAAGTTTATCCATCCGAAGTTTCATCTCAAAATTTCGCTCCCACCACATTCGACACCACCATTTCCCCATTTCCCCCACCCTCCCTCTCACTCTTACTCTTTCTCATCCGCCTTCCCTGTTGGAGCCTCCGCCGCCCTCTCGTCGTCGCCGCCTCCGTACGCGCCGTCTCCACCGGTCTCCGTCATTGTCGCTGCCGCCGTCCTCCTCCCTCTCGTCGTCCGCGCCGTCGCCTCCTCCCTCTTATCGTCGCTGCCGCCTCTTGTCATCGCCACCGCTGCCAACCTCTCCGGTAAGTCCCATCTCTTTTTCCCTCCCTCGCCGGCGCCAGTGCCATTTTTTTTTGGGATCATCAGAGGGGTTCAGGAAGGGTACGGGGGGGGAGCTCGGAGGGGGAGGAGGAGGTCACTGGTGGGAGGGGAGGGGGGGTTTAGGGAGGGTGGGGGGGAGGCGGAGCTCGGCGGGGGAGGGGGAGGTTGTCGGTGGGAGGGGAGGAGGGGTTCAGGGAGGGGCGACCGGTGGCAGGGAGGGGGAGCTCAGAGGGGGAGGGGGGTGTCCAGGGAGGGGCGGCCGGTGGCAGGGCGACTGGTGGCAGGGAGGGGGAGCTCAGAGGGGGGAGAGGATGAAGTGCCCCAAGATTTATATAAATAATTTCTGGATTATTTTAAGAATTTTTTAGAATTTATTAGGAATTATAAAGGTTAAATTGATTATAAGGCCTAAGTATGTTGAATAATTAATCCAGCTTTGATAAATAAAACCCAAAAGGTTTAAGGACCAAGCCCATTAAGTTTGGCCCATATTCTAGAAGGTTATTTAGCCTATTCATGAATTTTAAGGATAAATATCCTTTTTAAGATAATTATGTGGATAAAATAAATAAAAGAGTTTGAATTAAGTTGAATTCTGTGCACAGTAGCTGTAGCGGTCTATCGTGCGACCGCCATAGGCATGTAACGCGCCAAGAGTCAACCGTCACGCTCTGTCAGTTCCGTGAATGGAAGAAAGAGCAAAACGATTGGATTTTTGCTAGTCTATCTCTTAGGGATCGAGATGGGAGGACTAGTAATCGTGTTAAGGACTCTCTGAAGTCGATCTAAGCTTTAACAAGGACTCTAGAATTGATCTAATCTATAAAACCCTAGCTAGAACCTATAAATAGACCCTAGTTTTGACCTGCGCGACCCCTACATTGGCTCGCGTAGAACTAAGGTAAGGAGATAGTATTTCGGGTAAATTCTTTAAAACTTTTTATTCCTTATACATAGGACTAATCTTCCTCAAAATTTTGTGCTAGGAGATCAACTACACAAGGAGTTTGAAGCTTCCAAAGTTGCGGGTTCGACCATAGCGACCCAGGAATCTGAGCGAAAGTCCACTGAAGATCAGGAGATTAGAGCACCAAATCGAGGTAATTAGCATAAGTGTTTTTAGAACTTTCTGTTCCCCTTAGTTTCACCTTCTTACCCTCCAAATTTCACGTCCTTAGGTCAAGAGATTGAGGAGTTAGAGCGACGTGAAGTTGCTAAAAACTCACAGGAAGGGAAGAACTAAGCCGTGTCTTGCAGTCACAAATTTGAAGTTGAAAGCCCAATAAAGAGGTAGATATCGCATGAACGGCAAGAATATCATGATAGAAGTAAAAGCCCTCTGGTTTTACTTGATTCCATGCACTATAGACCATGAATTTCATGATTTAGTAGGTCTATGCATACATGCATGCCCTTAGCCTAATTTAAAGATAAGAGATATTCTCTTGTTCATTCACTGCGACATGTGCATCTAGATGGCCTATTCTTCGTTCTGTCATGACTAGAGTAGTTGTTTATTTTGATTCTCCTTACATGAAAGGTTTTAAACCATAGATCTTTTACTTACTATCAGTAGTGCTCTGACGGATTATAGTTAGACCGTCACATGACTCTGACGGCCTTATGATAAGCCGTCACACCGCCTGTTGTACTTAAATTTCTCTGTAATCTCTGACGAACCAGAATCAGAGCGTCACAACCCTCTGACAGCTCCACGATAAACCGTCACAGCCATATGACGTGCCTGTCTTAGACTGCCAGAGTGCTGGGTTCTGTCCATCCGAGATAGAATTGAGAACAATCAAGGTAGCTTATAAATAAGCATAGTTATCTAAGTTTTGACCTATCTTCATGAACTTTGAGTTTATAAATTGATTCATGCATGTCTAAAGTACTTTGAGTTATTTTAAGTACATGTTAATTTCATTTGCTAAAACTATATAGTTCTATATTAAAAGTATGATATTAAATGATGTATCGATGGAGTTTCATCATGGTTTCACATCGTTACACATTCTTTCTATCTATAGAGTCAATTTCTCTAAGTACATGGCATATATTCCGGTATATGTGTTAGCTAGGTGCGATAGATAAACATAGATCCAGAGGGGGGGGGTGAATGGATCTTTCAAAGAATTTTACCCAATTTAATTTCTACCGCTTAGATGTGCGGAATTAAAAGCGGATGCAGATATAAACTGAGAAAACTTAGGAAGCTTTTGCAAAGCAGTCCAATTGAATAAACTCACACTCGATCCTAAACAGACATCTAGTGAGCGCAGCAGAGAAATGAACACATAAGGCAAACAAACCACAAAAGAACACCAGGCTTTTAGATGGTTCGGTCCAAAGACCTACGTCCACCCCTCACTCCCAACCGGAGTGAGGCTTCCACTAGTAACACTAGCACATCAGACTCAGTCTGCAACAAATGCTGCCAAACAACTTGACCAGGGGAACAACCTCCCCTCTTCCTCCCAACCGGAGGGACACCCCAAGTGACTCCCAGCCACTTAGAAACCAGAGACGCACAGTCTCTCTTCCTCCAAACCGGAGGGAAACCTAGATACCCAAGTCTCTCTTCCTCTGAAACTCAGAGGGAAGCACAAGTGACACCAAGTCACCTGCAAACTAGAGGTCTCAGACCTCTCTTCCACCCAACCGGAGGGACCCCTGGACTCGAAACCTACAAGCCCAGAACCGGAGGACCCATCCTCCCTTCCTCCAAACCGGAGGGAAACAACCGATGACTCCCAGTCAAAGGCAACCAGAGACGCAAGTCTCTCTTCCTCCACACCGAAGGGAACCCGACCTCACACAAGAGAATCAGAAGAACAATTAGTGAATAGTTGAAAATAAAAAATAAAAAACGCAGCAACAGAAAGCTGGAAAAAGTGGAATAAGACTGTGGCTCTCGCAAGAGCTGGCTGGCCTGGATTTGATCCACGGTCCAGCAGGAACTGACCTTCAGTTGAAGCTTCTATCACTCTCACTTTCTCTTCTTCTCACTTCTTCTTTTTCTTTTCTTTCGCAGGCTCTCTCTGGCTTTTCCTTTCACTTCTTCTTTCTTCTTCTTCTTCTGCTTCTGCTCACTACCTCTCTGCAACTCTCTTCTTCTATATCGATCACTTTCTTTCTTTCTGATCTCGATCTCTTTTTCTCTTTTCTTCACTCACACTATTTTCTCCAGATGGAGGCAGCCTGGTATTTATAGCTGTAGCATTTAGGGCATTATCATCGGATCACGTGCCAGGTGCCAACCTCGGACCACGTGCCACTTATTTTCTTCTCGAACAGTACCTGTCACACAGACATAAGAAGGTATCAGATAATGTATAGACTTGGTTCAGGCTGTTTAACAAAGTGTGTACAGCCATGATGCAGCTTGAGTGTATAGACTTGAAGGTTAACAGACGAGTGTATAGACTTGAGAGTTAACGAACGAGTGTATAGACTTGAGGCCTGATATCAAGTGTATAGACTTGAAGCTTTCAAACCGAGTGTATAGAGTTGGTTGAGTGAGCATGCAGTGTACATACTTGAAAACCCTTCAACAACCTGAGTGTATAGACTCAGAAGCAAACGCTAGGCAAACGATGTGTAGACTTGGCCAGAAAACGTAGGGAAAGGTATGAGTGTATGGACTTGGCCAAACGTAGGGAAAGGTGAGGAGTGTATAGACTTAGCTTCACTTCGAGCAGCCACAGTGATGTATAGACTTGGCCTTTGAGATGTGGCTGTACAGACTTTGTGTGAAAGCTTGAATAGGCATTGGCTATACAGACTTGGCAACCTTCAACTCACTGCGATGTATAGACTCTGAAGAACAGTAGCCAGTGTATGGACTTGCTCAGCCTGAGGCACTGTATAGACTTCAGCTCAAAGCCAGTGTATGGACTTGTTGAGACACTCACGAGTGTATAGACTTAGAGTGAGGCATGCAGTGTATAGACTTTATGAAATTCAAGCAATGCAACACAATGTATATACTTAGAAACAGTAAGTGAGAAGTGTGTAGAATGTATATACTTTAAAGCCTTCAAGCGTCCTCAGTGTACAGACTTGCAGACAGATGCATTAACAAGCCTATCGGATGTATAGACTTTGATGTAGAGGCTTGAGTTACACAAGCAAAGTATAGACACCGAAGATGTGTGCGTAAAGCTCATCAATGTATAGACTATGCAACGGCATCAAAGCAACACATCGATGAACAGACTTGAAATGGCATGCAGCAGACGATGAACACCCAACGTACAGACATGCTGTTCCTTCAACTGACGACCCCAGTGTATAGACTTGCTACCTTGAAGGCGATGTACAAACTTGATCTCTAGACCATGGGCTGTACAGACTTCGAGTGAGACAATCGGATGTACAGACTTTGCTTCGTGTAACAGATCAATGTATAGACCTGCCTAAGACGCAGCATGAGACGCTGGCTGAGACGGACGCTATACAGACTTTGAATGCACTAAGACGCTGAACAAGACGGACCGATGTACAGACTTCTAAATGCTGATGGACTATGTATGGACTTGGCTTGAGATGCTGCATGAGACGATGCAGGCTGTATAGACATTAAGTCCAATCAGAAGGCTGTGCAGACTGGAGAGACGGACTAGTGTATAGACTTCAATGATGCGTGTAACAGTCCAATGTATGGACTTTGAAGATTGATGCATGTACAGTCCGTTGTACATACTTCCAATGTACAGACTTTATGAAACTCTAGACACTGGATGCTATGAATGTATAGACTTTACAGTGAATGCATATGCCAATGTATATACTTGCATGAGACAGTTAGTGAGACGCTCAGCAATGTATAGACTTGAAAGAACTCCAAGTGATGTATAGACTTTGAAATGCTTGAAGAGGATGTACATACTTCATGAGACGCTGCATGCCAATGTATAGACTTCATGAAAGGCACACGATGCAATGTGTGGACTTGGTGACTCATGCAGACAGACGAGTGTACAGTCTATGCCATGCTCACAGTTAAGCAATGTACCAAGTTCTGAATGAGCAGTTCTAAATGAAGTAAACACATATGACATCAATTTGTCATCATCAAAACACACGTAAACTATGTCATCATCAAAACATAAGTTGTCACGCCCCGAGCGCGGAAGATACCCGGAGATGCGCGACGTGTCTATATCAATCATGTCAATCAGAGTGGTCGTGTATTCGACACAAAGACAGAGATGCGCAAAATAGCAAGATAACCCAATCCTTTATTTCATAATGGATAGACTATTACAAATCCAATACTCTGTTAAATAAAAAGGAAAAGAATACATAGTTGACTCAAGAAACTATGGAAAAGACTAGACGACACTTGTAGAAGCTCTATCACTTTCACTCTTGACCATTCCCATCCGATTGACTTCCATCGTCGTCGGACTTACCTGAAAAGTAAAAAGGGACAAACGGAATGAGCGAACGCTCAGTAGGAAATTATATCTCAAGTACTAGCAAGTGGTTTAAGTAATTACATTTTCATGGATGCAATAAAGCTATGCATGCTCGCATGAAACGACAAGATAGAGAGAATGTAATATCAAAGAAATAAGATGAACTTTCATGAACAAGATACAAGTTATTCAAGATATTCAAGCAAGTACCATTATCGAGTCATGTCAAGAACTTTGGCTATCATGTATCAAGCAAGTAAATTACCCTTTTTCGGGCCACGCATTTCATTTCATGTCAAGTACGAGTCAAGTACAAGATGTGTGTGGAATGTCCAATCAAGCAAGTCAAGTACTCGGTATAATGCCAGATACCTTATCATTTTAACTCCCATGGGCACAAGTACTTTCGGGTGCTCCTCCCAGGACCAGATCGGGCCCTATATGCGCAGGCATTTATCATGTGTTTTGACATCCACTCTTGTTTATATAGCCAATATAGAATTTCAATAATCAAGCTTGTAGACACGTATGACAACTTTGATAGAATAGAGTCCAAAATATGACAAAGGACATAGAATGGCGATAATAACGGTATAATCACGAGTTCGATAAAACTAGGTAGAATATGGTTCCCTTAACTTAGGTACCATGACAAATCAATATGGACATTCTTTATATAGAATTGAGGTCCACATGAACAGTATATCAAGGTAAGATACCCTCATTCTTATCATAGAATTGAGGTTTACAAGAACGACATGATATGGCATGATATCATCATCCCATTAAGAATTTCTTATGATATACTCTTTGTATAATCATAAGGGCCGATATACCATGTTTCTTTAGATTGACATGGCAAAAACTGTGTAATGGGTTTTTAGGGTACAACCAGCTCAGTCGGCCTTGAGGGAATCCAAGGCTACGAGGAGTCTTACGGAGGTCTCTATGACTAACTTGCTAGTCCAAAGGAACGGAATGTCCAATGGAGAGCTTGTATGTCAATGAGAGTTGAGTGTGATCGATAAATCAACATGAAACGTGGGACTATACTCACGGAGTGGAGAATAGTGCCGATATATATATATATGTATAATATGAAACCATCGGTAATAGAATCAGGATAAAATCAGTTTACAGTAAAATAACGACTTAGCTCAAGTCGTGTCTCAAGTAATTAACGCCTAACAGAAGGGCGTTTACATATATTGCCAATTTGCAGAATTTCCATTATTTCATTAATTTATCAAAAACACGCCTTTCCTGGGGGCGTTTCTTCAAAGTTGACGACTGCAGGGGCAGGCGTCTCATCATTTACATATTCGACAGGATATAATTATTCTCAGAAATTTATCAAAAACGCGCCCTTGGAAGGGGCGTTACTTTCTAATTCCATTTTACAGAATATGTGAATTTCAGGTTTTTAACAGATACACGCCCTAGGAAGGGGCGTTACTTTTCAGATTCACGCCTTATACTGGGGCGTTAGAATATGGAAAACGACTTTGTCCAAGTCGTGAATTTCAAGGGATTTACGATATTTTAATAAATAATATTTCGAGAGACAGGAGACATGTCATGGCAGTAAAATTTAACAGGAATTCACAGAGTCATGCAAGATATTAAAAATCAATATTTCATATGTATTGTAATTTTTAAACAGGATCAATTATTAATCACATGCGATTCTTATGAAATTAACGCCTGCGTAGAGGGCGTCAAATATTAAATTGACGACCACTAGCATGGTCGTTTCTTTTAAATTAGCGCCCTAATCAAGGGCGTTTCTTTCAAAATATTTCAGAAAACGCATGAAAACTATAATAATCATATGCATGACATGCTTATATATATATATATCTTGCATTAATTTCATTTGGGCTACAGTAACTTGAGAAAACCTACCTTATGATCTGGATGAAGGAGATGAAAGGGCTTTGAAGCTTCAACTGCAACTTAATAGAAGAAGAACAATCGTTCTTCCGTCAACCTGGAGAGGAAACGAAGAATATTAATTCTTCTCATGCTACGTTCATAAGAAAGGAACAGAAGAAGAAAATAGAAGAACATATGTTCTTCACGTACCTAGCAGCAGACGTTCGATCAAATGGGTTTTAGGGTTCGATCGAACATGTTATTTATAGGATTTTGAAGTCCTAACAAGAGTAGTGTTTGATTGAGGGTAATATATCCTTAATAGAGTCCTTACTCTAATAGACACTTACTAGATTAGGTTAATCTTTCCTTGGATAAGTTCTGGGTTCGATCGGTTCACGAACTGAATTAACGCCTTAGGTCAGGGCGTGTATTATTTAATTGACGCCTTACTTTAGGGCGTTTCTTAAAAAGCGCCTTGAAAAAGGGCGTTTCGTGTTTTAAAACACGCCCAAGATAGAGGCGTTTCTTTTACTTACCCATTTGGTCGCGTGAGAACTGACGACCGTAGGTGTGGGCGTCCTTTCTTTAGTCACGCCGTATGTAGAGGCGTTTCTTTTTAAATTAACGCCTTACTCAGAGGCGTTATTTTTAATTTGTTTTATTTTGTCTAACTAACCCTATTCCTTTTATATATATTACTTCTGTAATATATATGTTTTAATTCATTTCAATTATTCATTTATTAGGGTTGCTACACCCTCCCCCACTTAAAAAGAATTTGGTCCCAAAATTCAATATATATATATTTATACACGTGGAGAGTGTAGGCCATATACCTCTTAGAATAACTCGGGAAATCGTTTCTTCATAGATTCCTCGGTCTCCCATGTCGCTTCGCGTTCAGGATTCTTATTCCATTGCACCTTGATCATGGGAATAACCTTATTCCTTAGAGCTCGTATTTCTCGATCTAATATCTTCAAGGGCCTTTGTTCATATGTGAGATCTTTCTGGATCACCAGATCTCCATGCTCAATAATATGTGACGGATCGTGCACATACTTCTTCAACATAGATATGTGAAATACATTGTGTACCTCGGACAACTGAGGAGGCAACGCGATGCGATAAGCAACCTCGCCAACTCTTTCGAGTACCTTAAATGGTCCGATGAATCTTGGCGTAAGCTTGCCCTTAACACCAAATCTTCGTATGCCACGTCCAGGGGATATTTTAAGAAATACATGATCTCCAACCTGGAATTCAAGATCTCTTCTCCTGGTATCAGCATAAGCCTTTTGCCTTGTCTGAGCAACTTGTAATCTTTCTCTGATTACCTGTATCTTCTCAGTTGTATCCCTTACCATGTCTGGACCTAATAGTTGTTTCTCTCCAACTTCGTTCCAACATATGGGAGATCGGCAACTCCTTCCGTATAAGGCTTCGAAAGGTGCCATTTGGATACTAGCTTGGTAGCTATTATTATATGCAAATTCAACTAAAGGTAAGTGGTCATGCCAGCTTCCTCCAAAGTCAATAATGCATGCTCTCAGCATATCTTCAACAACTTGATTAGTTCGCTCGGTCTGACCATCCGTTTGTGGGTGAAAAGCAGTACTAAAGTTGAGCCTTGTCCCCAACGAATGTTGTAATCACTTCCAAAAATGAGAAGTAAAACGGGGATCTCTATCAGACACGATTGAGACAGGAATTCCATGTATCCTGACTATTTCTTTAATGTATAGTGCAGCTAGCACATCAATCGACCATCGGCTTTTGATTGGCAAGAAATGTGCCGATTTAGTCAATCGATCAATGATAACCCAGATTCCATCATGTCCTCCTTTAGATTTAGACAAACCCATGATGAAGTCCATACCAATATCCTCCCATTTCCACTTAGGAATATCTAGAGGATGTAGTTTTCCCGCAGGCTTTTGGTGTTCCGCCTTGACCTGTTGGCATGTGAGACAGCGTGATACATAGTCCGCTATTTCTCTTTTCATATTGGGCCACCAAAAGTTCCTCTTTACATCTTGGTACATTTTAGTTGATCCAGGATGAATAGTGTATCTTGATCTGTGAGCTTCATCTAAGATCTTCTTCTTTAATTCCGGACAATCGGGTATACAAGTTCTATCTTTGAACGATAATCTTCCATCAGAAGTTAGTTGAAAATCAGATTGTCCTTCTAATCTGCCTTTGATTTCTATTAACATAGGGTCGTCATCCTGAAGTGTTTGTATCTCAGATAACAAATCTGACTGTATGCTTACATGGGATAGTGTGACAAATTTGGATTCCGTGTCCAAGCTTATATTGAGCTCGGAGAATTGTTCAAGTAACCTCCATTCTTGTATCATACAATTTGCTATCTTTGCTCTCGGCTTTCGACTAAGGGCGTCAGCAACATAATTACCCTTTCCGGGATGGTATTGTATATTGAAGTCGAAGTCCTTGAGATATTCTAGCCAACGTCTTTGTCTCATGTTCAGCTCCTTTTGTGAAAATAGATATTTGAGACTTTTGTGATCGGAGTATACAGTAAACTGTACCCCATAGAGATAGTGTCTCCATATCTTTAGGGCAAATACTACCGCGGCCAATTCCAAGTCATGGACGGGGTAATTCTTCTCATGCTTCTTCAGTTGACGAGAAGAGTATGCTATGACCTTCCCATGTTGCATTAGAACACATCCGAGGCCATTGCCAGAAGCATCAGTGTAGACCTCGAATTTCTCTCCTTCAATTGGTAGGGCTAAGACCGGAGCTGTGGTGAGATGATCCTTGAGAGTTTGGAAACTGCTTTCACATTCCTCACTCCATTCATATCGGATCTCCTTACGAGTTAATCTTGTAAGTGGTACGGCGATCTTAGAGAAATCTTTGATAAATCGCCGATAATAGCCTGCAAGACCTAAGAAACTTCTGATCTCGCTTGCATTAGTGGGTCTCTCCCAGTTTCTTACAGCTTCAACTTTTGACGGATCCACAGATAAACCGTCCTTGGTTATGACATGTCCGAGAAAAGCCACTTCTTCAAGCCAGAACTCGCATTTGCTGAGTTTAGCATATAATTGATTTGTCCTCAAGACTTGCAATGCAATCCTCAAATGCTCTTCATGTTCTTCCTTAGTCTTAGAATATATCAATATATCATCGATGAAGACTACTATGAATTGATCCAAGTAAGGCCTGAATATGCTATTCATTAACTGCATAAAGGCAGCAGGGGCATTTGTTAGTCCAAAAGGCATAACAACAAATTCGTAATGGCCATACCTGCTTCTGAATGCGGTCTTGTGAATGTCATCATCCTTGATCCTTAATTGATGATATCCCGACCGGAGATCAATCTTGGAGAAATATTTGGATCCTGAAATCTGATCAAACAATTCATCGATTCTCGGCAGTGGATACTTGTTCTTGATAGTAAGATGATTCAACTGTCGATAGTCAATACACAATCTCATGGATCCATCCTTCTTCTTTACAAATAAGACTGGTGCTCCCCACGGGGAAGTACTTGGTCTAATAAACCCTTTTCGGATTAGTTCCATCAACTGCTCCTTCAACTCCTTGAGTTCAGCAGGGGACATTCTATATGGTGCCTTTGAAACCGGACCAGCACCAGGGACTAAGTCGATGGTAAAGGCCACATCTCTTTGCGGGGGTAATCCCGGCAATTCTTCCGGAAATACGTCTGGGAATTCTCGTACTACTTGAACGTCTTCTATCTTGGTTTCCTTAGCTTCTTTATTAGTGACAAAAGCAAGGAAGGATACACATCCTTTCCTGACGAGCTTGCTTGCTCGAAGAGCCGAAATAAGAGGGGATTTGCTTCGACTCTTAGGACTAGTATAAGTCAGTTCCGGAAATTCCTTGAAAACAATCTTGCTATCACGGCAATCAACCGTTGCCTGGTATTTGGATAACCAATCTGCTCCTAGTATAACATCATATTCTTTTAGATCTAAGCAGATAAGATCAATAGGAAAATTCTTTCCTCGAACCAATACCTCACAATTTTGGTAATGATGTGTGATATCCGTCTCGTTTCCGAGAGGAGTAGACAATATTATCTTCATCCA
Source organism: Amorphophallus konjac (assembly GCA_022559845.1). Lineage (NCBI taxonomy): Eukaryota > Viridiplantae > Streptophyta > Magnoliopsida > Alismatales > Araceae > Amorphophallus > Amorphophallus konjac. The sequence goes on from CM040128.1 coordinate 163,504,081, forward strand.
TTCTGGTTCTAGAGGTAATGGGTCAGCAAACTTCTTGGAAATAATGGAATGCGATGCACCTGTATCAAATAAGACATGTGCATATTTGGAACAAATTTTTAATGTACCTTCCACCAATCCGCCTTCTTCTTCTGGTTCGATCTCTTGGATTGCATGAAGACGCGCGTTCCTTGTCACTGGGCGTTTACCCTCACCGTCTTGGTCATTCATTAATGGACAATCGGGAATCCGATGTTCACGACTCCCACAACGGAGACATGCTCCTAGTTTCCTCCAGCATTCTTCTGTTTTGTGACCAGCCTTGTCACAATGCTTGCATACTACGTTTGAAGGCGTAGTGGTGATAGAGAAAGGCTTGGATTTCTTGAACTTCTGATCTTGAGAGGAAGAACCTCCATTATTGGGCCTCTTCTTAAAGTTGGGTTTAAAAGAACCCGAACTTGTGACTTGCTCCTTTTTGTCTTTCCCACGGATCCTATCAGATAGTTCCGTGGCATCTTCAAGCAACTGAGCTCGGCGCACTATTTCAGTATAAACTTGAATATCCATAGGCGCCAGTTGAGTAATGTAGTGGGGCCCAAGCCCATTAAGAAATCTACGGGCTTTCATCTTTTCCGTGCCAATTAAATGCTTAGCATATCTAGACAGTCTAGAGAACTGTGCTTCATAATCAGCCACCGATAAAGATCTTTGCTTTAATGCGGCAAATTCGGCGGCCTTCCTTTCCTGGACCCTATCAGAGAAATATTTGGCGTTGAAATATTCAACGAATTCACCCCATGTAACTTGAGTTGGGTCAATAGTAGCTTCAATCGACTCCCACCAGCATCTAGCATCCTTTTCTAACTGGAAAGTAGCTAATAAGACTTTGTCCTGATCCGTGCATTGCATAACACGGAATATACGTTCAATCTCCCGAACTCAATGCTCGGCATCGTCTGGATCGGTCGATCCCATGAACTTCGGGGGATTCATATTCTTGAATGCTTGGTGTAAGCTTCCAGCTCGTGGAGCACCACCTTGTGCTACCTGTTGTAGCACTTGGGTCATCCCTTGAAGGGTACGTTGCATGTTGCGCCATTGAGCACGTTCGGCAGCCATTATCCTACAATTATAATAGCTATGTTAGTATTATATCACTATGATCTTATAAAGGACTCATTGATCATTTAACCCTTGGTTCTACCCACTCTCACTTGGTTAAAGGTTTTGAAACCTATCCTTGGACTTGGGTTTCCTAGGAATTGAATACCTTAGGCTCTGATACCACAAAGACTGTCACGCCCCGAGCGCGGAAGATACCCGGAGATGCGCGACGTGTCTATATCAATCATGTCAATCAGAGTGGTCGTGTATTCGACACAAAGACAGAGATGCGCAAAATAGCAAGATAACCCAATCCTTTATTTCATAATGGATAGACTATTACAAATCCAATACTCTGTTAAATAAAAAGGAAAAGAATACATAGTTGACTCAAGAAACTATGGAAAAGACTAGACGACACTTGTAGAAGCTCTATCACTTTCACTCTTGACCATTCCCATCCGATTGACTTCCATCGTCGTCGGACTTACCTGAAAAGTAAAAAGGGACAAACGGAATGAGCGAACGCTCAGTAGGAAATTATATCTCAAGTACTAGCAAGTGGTTTAAGTAATTACATTTTCATGGATGCAATAAAGCTATGCATGCTCGCATGAAACGACAAGATAGAGAGAATGTAATATCAAAGAAATAAGATGAACTTTCATGAACAAGATACAAGTTATTCAAGATATTCAAGCAAGTACCATTATCGAGTCATGTCAAGAACTTTGGCTATCATGTATCAAGCAAGTAAATTACCCTTTTTCGGGCCACGCATTTCATTTCATGTCAAGTACGAGTCAAGTACAAGATGTGTGTGGAATGTCCAATCAAGCAAGTCAAGTACTCGGTATAATGCCAGATACCTTATCATTTTAACTCCCATGGGCACAAGTACTTTCGGGTGCTCCTCCCAGGACCAGATCGGGCCCTATATGCGCAGGCATTTATCATGTGTTTTGACATCCACTCTTGTTTATATAGCCAATATAGAATTTCAATAATCAAGCTTGTAGACACGTATGACAACTTTGATAGAATAGAGTCCAAAATATGACAAAGGACATAGAATGGCGATAATAACGGTATAATCACGAGTTCGATAAAACTAGGTAGAATATGGTTCCCTTAACTTAGGTACCATGACAAATCAATATGGACATTCTTTATATAGAATTGAGGTCCACATGAACAGTATATCAAGGTAAGATACCCTCATTCTTATCATAGAATTGAGGTTTACAAGAACGACATGATATGGCATGATATCATCATCCCATTAAGAATTTCTTATGATATACTCTTTGTATAATCATAAGGGCCGATATACCATGTTTCTTTAGATTGACATGGCAAAAACTGTGTAATGGGTTTTTAGGGTACAACCAGCTCAGTCGGCCTTGAGGGAATCCAAGGCTACGAGGAGTCTTACGGAGGTCTCTATGACTAACTTGCTAGTCCAAAGGAACGGAATGTCCAATGGAGAGCTTGTATGTCAATGAGAGTTGAGTGTGATCGATAAATCAACATGAAACGTGGGACTATACTCACGGAGTGGAGAATAGTGCCGATATATATATATGTATAATATGAAACCATCGGTAATAGAATCAGGATAAAATCAGTTTACAGTAAAATAACGACTTAGCTCAAGTCGTGTCTCAAGTAATTAACGCCTAACAGAAGGGCGTTTACATATATTGCCAATTTGCAGAATTTCCATTATTTCATTAATTTATCAAAAACACGCCTTTCCTGGGGGCGTTTCTTCAAAGTTGACGACTGCAGGGGCAGGCGTCTCATCATTTACATATTCGACAGGATATAATTATTCTCAGAAATTTATCAAAAACGCGCCCTTGGAAGGGGCGTTACTTTCTAATTCCATTTTACAGAATATGTGAATTTCAGGTTTTTTAACAGATACACGCCCTAGGAAGGGGCGTTACTTTTCAGATTCACGCCTTATACTGGGGCGTTAGAATATGGAAAACGACTCTGTCCAAGTCGTGAATTTCAAGGGATTTACGATATTTTAATAAATAATATTTCGAGAGACAGGAGACATGTCATGGCAGTAAAATTTAACAGGAATTCACAGAGTCATGCAAGATATTAAAAATCAATATTTCATATGTATTGTAATTTTTAAACAAGATCAATTATTAATCACATGCGATTCTTATGAAATTAACGCCTGCGTAGAGGGCGTCAAATATTAAATTGACGACCACTAGCATGGTCGTTTCTTTTAAATTAGCGCCCTAATCAAGGGCGTTTCTTTCAAAATATTTCAGAAAACGCATGAAAACTATAATAATCATATGCATGACATGCTTATATATATATATATCTTGCATTAATTTCATTTGGGCTACAGTAACTTGAGAAAACCTACCTTATGATCTAGATGAAGGAGATGAAAGGGCTTTGAAGCTTCAACTGCAACTTAATAGAAGAAGAACAATCGTTCTTCCGTCAACCTGGAGAGGAAACGAAGAATATTAATTCTTCTCATGCTACGTTCATAAGAAAGGAACAGAAGAAGAAAATAGAAGAACATATGTTCTTCACGTACCTAGCAGCAGACGTTCGATCAAATGGGTTTTAGGGTTCGATCGAACATGTTATTTATAGGATTTTGAAGTCCTAACAAGAGTAGTGTTTGATTGAGGGTAATATATCCTTAATAGAGTCCTTACTCTAATAGACACTTACTAGATTAGGTTAATCTTTCCTTGGATAAGTTCTGGGTTCGATCGGTTCACGAACTGAATTAACGCCTTAGGTCAGGGCGTGTATTATTTAATTGACGCCTTACTTTAGGGCGTTTCTTAAAAAGCGCCTTGAAAAAGGGCGTTTCGTGTTTTAAAACACGCCCAAGATAGAGGCGTTTCTTTTACTTACCCATTTGGTCGCGTGAGAACTGACGACCGTAGGTGTGGGCGTCCTTTCTTTAGTCACGCCGTATGTAGAGGCGTTTCTTTTTAAATTAACGCCTTACTCAGAGGCGTTATTTTTAATTTGTTTTATTTTGTCTAACTAACCCTATTCCTTTTATATATATTACTTCTGTAATATATATGTTTTAATTCATTTCAATTATTCATTTATTAGGGTTGCTACATAAGTAAACACATATGACATCAAACAATCCAGATAAATGCAATTATGAAATGCACCAGAGCACACACCACACAGCCATATTTAAAATGCAGCAATAATTCAGATAAGATTTTCAATGAAACATTCATCTGCACCACAAACAGAATTATATGCATTCAAATGACATAGTGTTTGCTATCATCAAAATCACAGGGACACAACAATCTCCCCCTTTTTGATGATGGCTAAAGAAAAATTCTCGAAAGGGTTTACCTCCTCAGCATCTTCAAATTCATCTTGGTCACTGCTATGGTTACTCTTGTCAGCCATCAGGCAACTGTCCTCATCTCTCCTCTGAGTTAGCTTCAGCTTTTCCAGAATGTCCTTAGCGGACCTGCAGTCATAAAAACAAGAATGTAGAGCCTTGTCAGTAGCTTCATTCATTAGATTCAAAACTTTCTGATTCTATTCATTTCTCGATCTATGACTTTTAGTCCATTTGGACTTTTCCTTTGGCAGTCTGTGAGGACCATGTGAGATTAACTTCCACAGATCTGGATTCATCAAATTCACATAGTTATGTAGACTGCTAACCCATGAGTTAAAGTTAGAGCCATTAAAAACCGGTGGAGAACCCATTGAATAAATCGGTAAGCAAATTAATGCAGCAAAGAGTAAAATCAGAAAAATAGGATCCTCTGCAGATCGTTGGATCTGATCAATCAGAGAACCTGCTCTGATACCAATTGTTAGCTAGGTGCGATAGATAAACATAAATCCAGAGGGGGGGTGAATGGATCTTTCAAAGAATTTTACCCAATTTAATTTCTACCGCTTAGATGTGCGGAATTAAAAGCGGATGCAGATATAAACTGAGAAAACTTAGGAAGCTATTGCAAAGCAGTCCAATTGAATAAACTCACACTCGATCCTAAACAGACATCTAGTGAGCGCAGTAGAGAAATGAACATATAAGGTAAACAAACCACAAAAGAACACCAGGCTTTTTAGGTGGTTCGGTCCAAAGACCTACATCCACCCCTCACTCCAAACTGGAGTGAGGCTTCCACTAGTAACACTAGCACAGCAGACTCAGTCTGCAACAAATGCTGCCAAACAGCTTGACCAGGGGAACAACCTCCCCTCTTTCTCCCAACCGGAGGGACACCCCAAGTGACTCCCAGCCACTTGGAAACCAGAGACGCACAGTCTCTCTGCCTCCAAACCGGAGGGAAACCTAGAGACCCAAGTCTCTCTTCCTCTGAAACCCAGAGGGAAGCGCAAGTGACACCAAGTCACCTGCAAACTAGAGGTCTCGGACCTTTCTTCCTCCCAACCGGAGGGACCCCTGGACTCGAAACCTACAAGCCCAGAACCGGAGGACCCATCCTCCCTTCCTCCAAACCGGAGGGAAACAACCGATGACTCCCAGTCAAAGGTAACCAGAGACGCAAGTCTCTCTTCCTCCACACCGGAGGGAACCCGACCTCACACAAGAGAATCGGAAGAACAACTAGTGAATAGTTGAAAAGAAAAAACAAAAAACGCCGCAACAGAAAGCTGGAAAAAGTGGAATCAGACTGTGGCTCTTGCAGGAGCTGGCTGGCCTGGATTTGATCCACGGTCCAGCAGGAACTGATCTTCAGTTAAAGCTTCTATCACTCTCGCTTTCTCTTCTTCTCACTTCTTCTTTTTCTTTTCTTTCGCAGGCTCTCTCTGGCTTTTCCTTTCACTTCTTCTTTCTTCTTCTTCTTCTTCTGCTTCTGCTCACTGCCTCTCTGCAACTCTCTTCTTCTATATCGATCACTTTCTTTCTTTCTGATCTCGATCTCTTTTTCTCTTTTCTTCACTCACACTATTCTCTCCAGATGGAGGCGGCCTGGTATTTATAGCTACAGCATTTAGGGCGTTATCATCGGATCACGTTCCAGGTGCCAACCTCGGACCACGTGCAACTTATTTTCTTCTCGAACAGTACCTGTCACATAGACATAAGAAGGTATCAGATAATGTATAGACTTGGTTCAGGCTGTTTAACAAAGTGTGTACATGCCATGATGCAGCTTGCGTGTATAGACTTGAAGGTTAACAGACGAGTGTATAGACTTGAGAGTTAACAAACGAGTGTATAGACTTGAGGCCTGATATCAAGTGTATAGACTTGAAGCTTTGAAACCGAGTGTATAGAGTTGGTTGAGTGAGCATGCAATGTACATACTTGAAAACCCTTCAGCAACCTGAGTGTATAGACTCAGAAGCAAACGCTAGGCAAACGATGTGTAGACTTGGCCAGAAAACGTAGGGAAAGGTATGAGTGTATGGACTTGGCCAAACGTAGGGAAATGTGAGGAGTGTATAGACTTAGCTTCACTTCGAGCAGCCACAGTGATGTATAGACTTGGCCTTTGAGATGTGGCTGTACAGACTTTGTGTGAAAGCTTGAACAGGCTTTGGCTATACAGACTTGGCAACCTTCAACTCACTGCGATGTACAGACTCTGAAGAACAGCAGCCAGTGTATGGACTTGCTCAGCCTGAGGCATTGTATAGACTTCAGCTCAAAGCCAGTGTATGGACTTGTTGAGACACTCACGAGTGTATAGACTTAGAGTGAGGCATGCAGTGTATAGATTTTACGAAATTCAAGCAATGCAACACAATGTATATACTTAGAAACAGTAAGTGAGAAGTGTGTAGAATGTATATACTTTAAAGCCTTCAAGCGTCCTCGGTGTACAGACTTGTAGACAGATGCATTAACAAGCCTATCGGATGTATAGACTTTGATGTAGAGGCTTGAGTTACACAAGCAAAGTATAGACACCGAAGATGTGTGCGTAAAGCTCATCAATGTATAGACTATGCAACGGCATCAAAGCAACACATCGATGAACAGACTTGAAATGGCATGCAGCAGACGATGAACACCCAACGTACAGACATGCTGTTCCTTCAGCTGACGACCCCAGTGTATAGACTTGCTGCCTTGAAGGTGATGTACAGACTTGATCTCTAGACCATGGGCTGTACAGACTTCGAGTGAGACAATCGAATGTACAGACTTTGCTTCGTGCAACAGAGCAATGTATAGACCTGCCTAAGACGCAGCATGAGACGCTAGCTGAGACGGACGCTGTATAGACTTTGAATGCACTAAGACGCTGAACAAGATGGACCGATGTACAGACTTCTAAATGCTGATGGACTATGTATGGACTTGGCTTGAGATGCTGCATGAGACGATGCAGGCTGTATAGACATTAAGTCTAATCAGAAGGCTGTGCAGACTGGAGAGACGGACTAGTGTATAGACTTCAATGATGCGTGTAACAGTCCAATGTATGGACTTTGAAGATTGATGCATGTACAGTCCGTTGTACATACTTCCAATGTACAGACTTTATGAAACTCTAGACACTGGATGCTATGAATGTATAGAGTTTACAGTGAATGCATATGCCAATGTATATACTTGCATGAGACAGTCAGTGAGACGCTCAGCAATGTATAGACTTGAAAGAACTCCAAGCGATGTATAGACTTTGAAATGCTTGAAGAGGATGCACATACTTCATGAGACGCTGCATGCCAATGTATAGACTTCATGAAAGGCACACGATGCAATGTATGGACTTGGTGACTCATGCAGACAGACGAGTGTACAGTCTATGCCATGCTCACAGTTAAGTAATGTACCAAGTTCTGAATGAGCAGTTCTAAATGAAGTAAACACATATGACATCATTTTTTCATCATCAAAACACACGTAAACTATGTCATCATCAAAACATAAGTAAATACATATGACATCAAACAATCCAGATAAATGCAATTATGAAATGCCCCAGAGCACATACACCACACAGCCATATTTAAAATGCAGCAATAATTCAGATAAGATTTTCAATGAAACATTCATCTGCACCACAAACAGAATTGTATGCATTCAAATGACTTATAGTGTTTGCTATCATCAAAATCACAGGGACACAACAATATGACCATTTGTTCACACTTTGCACATTGGAACATATTCTTGGACTTGAGGACCTCTCTATTGGATATTCCTTCCAATGGACTAGGAAATCTGGTTTCAAGACCTCCGTAATTCTCCGCGAGCCTGCAATTCCCACTAGGACGTCGAGTTGGTTGTACCATTAAAGCCAATTGTTTAGAAAGCACTATCGATATTTTCTAGTTTTTACTATGTAACGGCCTATTACTCGACCGTCAGGCCCATCTAACGGTCCAGTACACAACCATCACATATATTGAGTCCAATTTATTCTTTCTGGATTCAGCCCATTCTAACGGTCCAATACTAAACCGTCACGTTCATGTAACGACCCATTAATTGACCGTCACAATTCCTGAGTACTTTAACCCGAGGTTTGACCTAAGGGTTGATATTTCAAAGTTCCTAGATGGATTATTGATGGTCTAGGACTTGCCATATTGTTCAAGATACTTAATTTTAAATTTTGGAAGATAAGGAATGTACTGTTATGCTGTTGAATTATTTTCATGAGCATAACCTTGTTTTAAGTCATTCTTGATCCCTCGCATTCCTAAATTGAAGCGTTCATTTATTGGAACTTATTGAACTTCTTATATTACTGGCCATATTTATTGCTTGAAACGTGGAAGTAGCTTGATTTATACTTGAAGATGCGATCGAGGGGCTCTATGCTAGTCCCCTCGACTGATTGTCGAAAACATACTATTGTAAACAATGGGGTATGATGCTACTGGCGTCGCATTGCGCTGAGAGTACTTTCTTTATAAATAAGTGAAGATCCACGGCTCATGAAGTGAAAATCCACGACACGATATATATACACGTACATGACTTTCTAGCTTGTTACGTGATATTCCACAGAAATTCATGAAGTACTTGCTACTAAGTGAAAAGTACATTCTTGATAGTTACATGACTTTCTAATACATTCTTGTTCATGAAAGGCCATATCATATTCTTATTATATTCTTGATAGTTCATACTTGCTCATTCTATCTTACATGATCATCTTTGTTACTTTGGTGTAATCACATGATTGATCGCATTCGCATGATTTTACCTTATTCTTTAGAGCTAAATTGCTAATCACTTTAATAGTGTCTTCATGTTGATGCGAAGATACCTACTGGGCAAGTGTGCTCATTACCTATTTTCTAATCTTTTCAGGAGATGGAAGTGATTCAAATTCGGAGTCGAGTTATACAAGTAGCAGGTTCGAGAGCGAATGAAAGTCTTATCAAAATGAGAGTGAAGACTTAGGCAAGTCACTATTGTTTAGATCGAGTCTTTGTAATTTCCTTTTTTCATGAGTCTGATGGATTAATGAAGTTTGAAAAGTTATTGTATTAGAATATTTTGATTATTAATGAAATAAAGTTAGAGTTTGAGTAATTATTGTGCAATTACATTTTTATGTGTGATTGTCTTGCGCTCTGATCGTTCTTGCTCGCAAGAGGCTTACCATGTCGGCTGTTCATGATTCCCCGAGTTGGTCTTCCGCTGTAATAAAGGCTCGGGGCGTGACAGGGGAGGTCGTCGGTGGGAGTGGGTTCAGGGAGGGGGGAGGTCGCCGGTGGGAGGGGAAGGGGGGTTCAAGGAGGGTGGGGGGGAGGGGGAGCTCGAAGGGGGAGGGCTCGGCCTCCTCTGATCTCAGATAACCGAGCTCGGCCTCCTCTGATCTCATCATGCTCTTGTTTCTCAACTATACATTTTGCAGAATGGGTAGGATTTCCAGCAGAGGTAGATTGCTTGCTGATTGAAATAATATGAAGCCAAGTTTGTGTTAGCCAATCCGATTCCTGATTTTTTGAACCATATTATAGGGCTATTTTTTTTCCTTATGCATCTATATGTTTGTGAAATATATTATGAATTATTCAATGCCATCCGGCATCCTTCATATGGACTATGTTGTATTCTGGGAATCATCTCAAAACCCTGTGACGAGGGTTCTCAGGAACGATGGAAGAACATGATTAGTAGAGTAGACTAGAATGCTTTGAAAGAGTAGTGACTTGATCGTCCCATCTGTCATTTTATGAATTTTAGGCATGGTGGTTCAACTTCACAAATTGTACTTTTGCATACACGGCTACTCGAAGGAGTGCCAGAGATTGGGACTGTAGATAAAATTAGACACTTTAGGTCTTATTACACTCATGCGTTAAGACGGCATATATATGAATCTGAGATTCAGAGAAGTTTACTATGAATTTTGTCATCCACCAGTGTTTGAATGGAGTGCTTTTTACCACTGCCTTCCTAACAAATACACTTGAACCACATCTGTTACTCAACTGGCATAACAGTCCTTCTGGAAGCCTCATTGCAACTTGACTATTGATAAGAAAAGAACTTCACTGCGTTCATATCTGTCATTCTTAATAGAACCCTTCTTGCAGATTTTGTTAGGTTAGGCCAAGATATCCTCTCACCATTTGCTGGGAAGAAGTAGCTTTATACATTTCTTTTCTGATAATTTATAATCTAGATAGATATTTAATTTGTGTAATGTTTGTGTATAGTTAATGTGTGGATCCAAAAATAGATCTGTATTTAATTTTCATTTTGGAGTATACCACTTTAATTTCCTAGTTGTTACTTATGCTGATCAGAAAATGCAATTCCTGGGACCTAAATTGTGTGAAGAGGATAAAGTTTCCTGTGAACTTTCTCTGCACCCAAGGCACCTGTAACAAATGAAGCCACATCAGATAGAGGGCTTCAATTTCTTGGTGAGAAACCTAGTGGGTGATAATCCTGGAGGCTGCATTCTGGCACATACACCTAGGTCAAGAAAGACGTTCATGCTCATTAGCTTTAATCAGAGTTTTTTTGGCTAAATATCCTTCTACAAGGCCGTTAATCATTCTTCCTAAAGGAATTCTGCCAACGTGGAAGAGAGTTCCATCATTGGCAAGTAGAAGAACTTCCTCTGTATGACTTCTACTCTGTTAAGGCTGACAATAGATCTCAGCAGCTTGATGTTCTTCAAAATTGGGAGGAGAACAGGAGTATTCTTTTCTTGGGCCATAAGAAGTTTTCTAGAGTTGTGTGCAATGTAAGAGACGAGATAGGGGTTGCATGTCAGGAGAGGTTACTAAAGGTCCCTAGCCTTATCATTTTAGATGAAGGCCATACTCCTAGAAACGAAGACACAAATATTCTTTCTACGCTAGAAAAGGTGCAAACTCCCCGTAAGGTGGTTCTTTCAGGGACCGAGTTTGAGAATCATGTCAAAGGAATTTTTAACATATTGAATCTGGTGCGTCGTAAGTTCTTGAACATGGACTCATCACGAGATGCCATGGGACGTATCCTGAGTAGAGCATCTATATCAGGTGGCACCTGAAAGTTGATGCAGAGGCAGCTTTCTTTGATATAGTGGAAGAAACATTGTAAAATGATGATCATTGTAAAAGGAGAATTTCAATGATAGAGGACCTTCGGGAGATGACCAGATATGTCTTGCATTACTACAAAGGTGATTTCTTGGATGAGTTGCCAGGACATATTGATTTCACTGTGCTATTGTGTCTGAGTCCCAAACAGAAAGAACTTCTAGGAGAGTTCGGGAGATATGAGATGTTTAAGGGAATTGATGTTGGTAGTGCAGTGTACCTGCATCCATGTTCGAAAGATTGTGCTGATTATGCTTCTGGAGACCGGAGTGTCATGAAAGTGAAAGATCAAGAGATTGATAATCTTTTAGACTCCATAGACTTGAAAGATGGAGTGAAGACAAAATTCTTTCTGAACATTTTGTCAATCGCAGACTCTACTGGAAAGAAAGTGCTTGTATTCAGCCAGTACATTCTTCCACTTAGATTTTTGGAGAGGCTAAGAATCAGAATTAAATTAATTTGGGTTAAGGGCCTGCCCAAAAATCTAAGTGGAAGAGTTCACTGGCTGAATACCAGCACTTTCTCTCTAGCAGAGTCTGCCATTGACAAATTGTTCAGAAAGAATTTTGTCTTCACTCCATCTTTCAAGTCTATGGAGTCCAAAAGATTATCAATCTCTTGATCTTTCACTTTCATGACACTTCGGTCTCCAGAAGCATAATCAGCACAATCTTTCGAACAGGGATGCAGGTACACTGCACTACCAACAGCAATTCTCTTAAACATCTCATATTTCCCGAACTCTCCTAGAAGTTTTTTCTGTTTGGGACTCAGACACAATAGCACAGTGAAATCAATGTGTCCTAGCAACTCATCCAAGAAATCACCTTCATAGTAATGCAAGACATCTCCGGTCATCTCTCGAAGGTCCTCTATCATAGAAATTCTCCTTTTACAATGATCATCATTTTGCAATGTTACTTCCACTATATCAAAGAAAGCTGCCTCTGTATCAACTTTCGGGTGCCACCTGATATAGATGCTCTACTCAGGATACGTCTCACGGCATCTCGTGATGAGTTCATGTTCAGGAACTTACGACACACTCGATTCAATATATTAAAAACTCCTTTGACATGATTCTCAAACTCGGTCCCTGAAAGAACCACCTTACGTGGAGTATGCACCTTTTCTAGTGTAGAAAGAATATTTGTGTCTTCATTTCTGGGAGTATGGCCTTCATCTAAAATGAGAAGGCTAGGGACCTTTAGTAACCTCTCCTGACATGCATCCCCTATCTTGTCTCTTACATGGCACACAACTCTAGAAAATTACTTATAGCCCAAGAAAAGAACACTCTTGTTCTCCTCCCATTTTTGAAGAACATCAAGCTGCTGAGATCTATTGTCAGCCTTAACAGAGTAGAAGTCATACGGAGGAAGTTCTTCTACTTGCCAATGATGGAACTCTCTTCCACGTTGGCAGAATTCCTTTAGGAAGAATGATTAACGGCCTTGCAAAAGGATATTTAGCCAAAAAACTCTCATTAAAGCTAATGAGCATGAACATCTTTCCAGACCCAGGTGCATGTGCCAGAATGCAGCCTCCAGAATTATCACCCACTAGGTTTCTCACCAAGAAATTGAAGCCCTCTATCTGACGTGGCTTCATTTGTTACAGGTGCCTTGGGTGCAGAGAAAGTTCACAGGAAACTATATCCTCTTCAGACAATTTAGGTCATAGGAATTGCATTTTCTCATCAGCATCCTTGAATTGCATTTATCTTATTTATCTTTGATGTTGATCCGACTTAAAAATGTGGATTATTTAGCTTTGATGTTCTTCATTTGAAAATTTTTAAAAATTGGATGTTATTTAATTTATTATATGCATATTGATAATTGCGTTGTTATTTAATTTTATGTAATATAAATACATGGGGTATTCACTGTGAGCTAAGGTGCGTGGATGCGACCTAACATTATACGCACCTCAGGAGAGCGTGTTAATAACATTGGTCTAGCCTTATCTAATTGAGTATTAATATGTATTATTTGTTTTGTTAGTAATAAAGAAATGGTCCGAGGAGGTCGTACTGGGAGTGGGAGGAGACAGGGCAGTGACAGGGGCTCTACTCCCTCCTCTTTGGCATCTTCTTCGCGTACATGTATATCTATTAAAATAGTTAGCTATATAAATGTTAGAATCATTTACTAGCTTAAAAGAATGTTCTTATAGGTCCAAGTGTCGGCTTACGACCACCTATTGTATAGACGCCATCCCCACCACCTCCCGCTACAGGTATGTATGTTTTAATTTTTAGTAAAATATTTGTTTTACTTATGTTTATTAATTCTTACAGGTCCCAATACCCTCCCACCTATTGTACAGATGCCCTCCCCACCACCTCCCGCTATAGGTATGTATATTTTAATTTTCAGTAAAATATTGGTTTTACTTATGTTTATTAATTCTTACAGGTCCCAATACCCTCCCACCTGTTGTACAGACGCCATCCCCACCACCTCCCGCTACAGGTATGTATGTTTTAATTTTCAACAAAATATTCATTTTACTTATGTTTATTAATTCTTACAGGTCCCAGTGCCCTCCCACTTATACAGATGCCACCCCACCACCTCCCGCTGCAGGTATGTATGTTTTAATTTTCAGCAAAATATTTATTTTACTTATGAAATTTAATTCTTACAGGTCCCAATCCCCTGCCACATGTTGTACAGACGCCACCCCCACCACCTCCCGCTGCAGGTATGTATGTTTAAATTTTCTGCAATATATTCGTTTTATATGTGAAAAGTAATTCTTACAGTTCTCAGTATTTTCCTAATTATGGACGTTTTAATTTTCAGCAAAATATCCGTTTTACTTATGATATTTAATTCTTATAGTTCACAGTCCCCTCCCACTTGTACAGGGCATACCCCCACCACTCAGCCACTTGACGATGCTGGCAGCCGTCACGAGGGAGGCACGACCCGCGATGGACGTCGCCCGTGCTGGATCTCTGGGTAAATTTATAAGGTTATTACATTCATTATTTAGCCTTCAATTGTCTAATATGAATATTTTGACATTTGTAATTGTAGTAAAAAATTTGAACCTCACAATGCTGTCCATCATTCCAACTCACTAGTAATGACACACGTGCCCGGCCCAGTAATGTCATTCAAAGAATTTCTAGTGGAAGTCCGCGACAACTTATGGGACATGTTCTCAGTACGTAATTACATCATTTAATTCAAGTATTTTCCAAACTCAATTTCCAATAGTATACTAAGTGTGAAACTTAATTTATTTACAGCGGACTTATCAATTCACGTGTGGACATGATGCGGCGAGCTGTCGTTCTACCTGGGAGAAGACTATGAAGTACAATTTTTGAAAGAAAGTACATGAGGCCCGAGAACACGCTAAAAATAAGGCCTGTGGGAGTGAAGACCGAGAGCTGTGGAAGGAGCACCGCCCTCTATGGATGAGGAAGGAGGATTGGGACATTGCATGTGACAAATTTGTTGACCCCAACTGGATAGAAAAGTCCCGAAAAGCCAAAGCAAACAGGGCGTCAAAATCGGGTGCAAATTTGCATACGAGTGGGTGCATCTCTTTCGCGGCTCATAAACAAAAAATGGTAAGTAATGTTTCAATTTATCTTCTTACATTTTGTTAATATATATGACATTTTCTTACTATGAATTGTATAACAGGCTGTGGAGCTTAATCGAGCTCCGTCGTTCCTCGAGGTGTTCAATCGAACACACAAAAAGAAGGGGACAGATCAATTTGTTAGTGAGAGAGCTCACTCAGTAGCGGTAAGTTTATCTACATATGCAACTTCTACCGTTCATTTAAATTGGATTGATTCATATGAAATTGACTAGTCAAGCTATTGAATTTGCAAGAAACATATTGCAGAGCTGTGACAAAGAAGTACGGGGAGGGAGACACGTAGCAGCTGGAGTTCGATCCGGCGGAATGGGTGGCAGCAGCTGGCGTACCGAAGAAAGGCCAGCTATATGGTTTTGGGGAGAGCCTGGACTCTAGTGCAGTGATATCATCGTGTGTGAGTTCAAGCTCTGCCTAAACCAGTAGCAGTGCCTTCAGTATACCTCCGCACACCCCCATTACTCCTGCCAGTGACGTCAGAGACATCCTCCGAGAGGAGATTTCTGATTTGCAGCAGTAGATGCGGCAGATGCGAGAGGAGATGTCTAGCCAGCAGGCCACCATGTTGCAGGCAATCAGTGGCCTCCTCTCCCAGGCGGAATTCTCCCTCATGGATCCACCACCACCACGGCACAGGCCCATCAGGTTTGTGTTTATCATATTTTTATTTTGACAGAATTACTCAATTATATTCATAATTAATTTCAAAGCTAAGTTAGTTTTCAAAAGTAACTTAGTTTAGAAGAATTGGAAAAATTCGGGGTTCGGAGGTCCAAAATGTAAAATACTGGCCTGATCAGCGTGCCAATCGTTCCAAGATGATAATCGAGGTAGACGTGAGTTGTGAGAGCTGAGTCAGTAGACAGATTCCAAATCGGATATTCGGCTTGACCCTGACTCTCAAATAAGTCAATTCAAAACTAAGGGTGTTTTCAAAACTAACTTAGTTTAGAAGAATTCATTTAATTCAGGGTTTTGGGGGTCTAAAATCTGAAATAACGGGCTGATCAGCGTGCCGATCGTTCCAACAGGACCTGGGAGATGAAAGTGACTTGTCAGATCTGACGGAATCCAAATCGGATATCTGGTTTGGGGCCGACGCTCAAATGTGTATTTTGTAAATACATTTAGTTTAAAATTAAAGAAGTCAGGGTCCGGGGGTCTAAAATCTAAAATACCGGTCTAATCGACATGCAGATTGTTCCAACAGGACCTGGAAGATAAAAGTGACTTTTGAGAACTGACGGAATCCAAATCGGATACCCGGTTTGGGCCCAGCGCTCAAAAGTACATTTTGTAAATGCTCTTAGTTTAAATATAAAGAAGTCGGGTTCGAGGGTCTAAAACCTGAAATACCAGTCTAATCGGCATGCTGATCATTCCAACAGGACCTAGGAGATGAAAGTGACTTGTTAGAACTGACGGAATCTAAATCGGATATCTGGTTTAGGGCCGACGCTCAAAAGTACATTTTGTAAATACACTAAGTTTAAAATTAAAGAAGTCGGGGTCTAGGGGTCTAAAATCTAAAATACCGATCTGATCGACATACCGATTGATCTAATAGGACCTGAGAGATAAAAGTGACTTGTGAGAACTGGCGGAATCCAAATCGGATATCCGGTTTGGGCCCAGCGCTCAAAAGTGCATTTTGTAAAAGCACTTAGTTTAAATTTAAAGAAGTCGGGTTCGGGGGTCTAAAACCTGAAATACCAGTCTGATCGGTCTACTGATCATTCTAACAAGACCTGGGAGATGAAAGTGACTTGTCAGAACTGACGGAATCCAAATCGGATATCTGGTTTGGGGTCGACGCTCAAAAGTGCATTTTGTAAATGCACTTAGTTTAAAATTAAAGAAGTCGGGGTCCGGGGGTCTAAATTCTGAAATACCGGTCTGATCGGCATGCCGATCATTTCAACAGGACCTGAGAGATGAAAGTGACTTGTCAGAACTGACGGAATCCAAATAGGATATCTGGTTTGGGCCCGACGCTCAAAAGTGTATTTTGTAAATGCACTTAGTTTAAATTTAAAGAAGTCGGGTTCGGGGGTCTAAAACCTGAAATACCAGTCTGATCGGTGTGCCGATCATTCTAACAAGACCTGGGAGATGAAAGTGACTTGTCAGAACTGACGGAATCTAAATCGGATATCTGGTTTGGGCCCGACGCTCAAAAGTGCATTCTCTAAATGTAATTAATTTAAAAGACCGATAAGTAGGGGTTGGGGGGTCTAAAATCTGAAATACATGTCTGATCGACATGTCGATCATTCCAACAGGACTTGGGAGATGAAAGTGACTTGTCAGAATAGACGGAATCCAAATCGGATATCTGGTTTAGAGCCGACACTAAAAAGTGCATTTTGTAAATACCCTTAGTTTAAAATTAAAGAAGTCGGGGTCCGGGGGTCTAAAATCTGAAATACCGATCTGATCGGCATGCTGATTATTCCAACAAGACTTGGGAGATAAAAGTGACTTGTGAGAACTGACGGAATCTAAATCGGATACCCGGTTTGGGCCCAGCGCTCAAAAGTGCATTTTATAAATGCACTTAGTTTAAATTTAAAGAAGTCGGGTTCGGGGGTCTAAACCCTGAAATACTAGTCTGATCGGCGTGCCGATCGTTCCAACATCACTTGGGAGATGAAAGTGACTTTTCAGAACTGACGGAATCCAAATCGGATATCTGGTTTGGGGCCGACGCTCAAAAGTGCATTTTGTAAATACACTTAGTTTAAAATTAAAGAAGTCAGGGTCCGGGGGTCTAAAATCTGAAATACCGGTCCGATCGGTATGCCGATTGTTCCAACAGCACCTGGCAGATAAAAGTGACTTGTTAGAACTGGCAGAATCTAAATCGGATACCCGGTTTGGGCCCAGCGCTCAAAAGTGCATTTTATAAATGCACTTAGTTTAAATTTAAAGAAGTCAGGTTCGGGGGTCTAAAACCTGAAATACCGGTCTGATCGGCATGCCGATCATTCCAACAGGACCTGGGAGATGAAAGTGACTTGTCAGAACTAACGAAATCCAAATCGGATATCTGGTTTGGGCCCGACGCTCAAAAGTGCATTCTATAAATGTAATTAATTTAAAAGACCGATAAGTAGAGGTTGGGGGGTCTAAAATCTGAAATACATGTTTGATCGACATGTCAATCATTCCAACAGGACTTGGGCGATGAAAGTGACTTGTCAGAACTGACGGAATCCAAATCGGATATCTGGTTTGGGGCCGACGCTTAAAAGTGCATTTTGTAAATGCACTTAGTTTAAAATTAAAGAAGTCGGGGTCCGGGGGTCTAAAATCTGAAATACCGATCTGATCGGCATGCCGATCATTCCAACAGGACCTGGGAGATGAAAGTGATTTGTCAGAACTGACGGAATCTAAATCAGATATCTGGTTTGGGCCCGACGCTCAAAAGTGTATTTTGTAAATGCACTTAGTTTAAATTTAAAAAAGTCAGGTTCGGGGGTCTAAAACCTGAAATACCAGTCTGATCGGTGTGCCAATCATTCTAACAAGACCTGGGAGATGAAAGTGACTTGTCAGAACTGACGGAATCTAAATCAGATATCTGGTTTGGGCCCGACGCTCAAAAGTGCATTCTCTAAATGTAATTAATTTAAAAGACCGATAAGTGGGGGTTGGGGGGTCTAAAATCTGAAATACATGTCTGATCGACGTGTCGATCATTCCAACAGGACTTGAGAGATGAAAGTGACTTGTCAGAATAGACGGAATCCAAATCGGATATCTGGTTTAGAGCCGACGCTAAAAAGTGCATTTTGTAAATACCCTTAGTTTAAAATTAAAGAAGTCGGGGTCCGGGGGTCTAAAATCTGAAATACCGATCTGATCGGCATGCTGATTATTCCAACAAGACTTGGGAGATAAAAGTGACTTGTGAGAACTGACGGAATCTAAATCGGTTACCCGGTTTGGGCCCAGCGCTCAAAAGTGCATTTTATAAATGCACTTAGTTTAAATTTAAAGAAGTCGGGTTCGGGGGTCTAAAACCTGAAATACTGGTCTGATCGGCGTGTCGATCGTTCCAACATGACTTGGGAGATGAAAGTGACTTTTCAGAACTGACGGAATCCAAATCGGATATCTGGTTTGGGGCCGACGCTCAAAAGTGCATTTTGTAAATACACTTAGTTTAAAATTAAAGAAGTCAGGGTCCGGGGGTCTAAAATCTGAAATACCGGTCCGATCGGTATGCCGATTGTTCCAACAGCACCTGGCAGATAAAAGTGACTTGTTAGAACTGGCAGAATCTAAATCGGATACCCGGTTTGGGCCCAGCGCTCAAAAGTGCATTTTATAAATGCACTTAGTTTAAATTTAAAGAAGTCAGGTTCGGGGGTCTAAAACCTGAAATACCGGTCTGATCGGCATGCCGATCATTCCAACAGGACCTGGGAGATGAAAGTGACTTGTCAGAACAAACGGAATCCAAATCGGATATCTGGTTTGGGCCCGACGCTCAAAAGTGCATTCTATAAATGTAATTAATTTAAAAGACCGATAAGTAGAGGTTGGGGGGTCTAAAATCTGAAATACATGTTTGTCGACATGTCAATCATTCCAACAGGACTTGGGCGATGAAAGTGACTTGTCAGAACTGACGGAATCCAAATCGGATATCTGGTTTGGGGCCGACGCTCAAAAGTGCATTTTGTAAATGCACTTAGTTTAAAATTAAAGAAGTCGGGGTCCGGGGGTCTAAAATCTGAAATACCGGTCTGATCGGCATGCCGATCATTCCAACAGGACCTGGGAGATGAAAGTGATTTGTCAGAACTGACGGAATCTAAATCAGATATCTGGTTTGGGCCCGACGCTCAAAAGTGTATTTTGTAAATGCACTTAGTTTAAATTTAAAAAAGTCGGGTTCGGGGGTCTAAAACCTGAAATACCAGTCTGATCGGTGTGCCAATCATTCTAACAAGACCTGGGAGATGAAAGTGACTTGTCAGAACTGACGGAATCTAAATCGGATATCTGGTTTGGGCCCGACGCTCAAAAGTGCATTCTCTAAATGTAATTAATTTAAAAGACCGATAAGTCGTGGTTGGGGGGTCTAAAATCTGAAATACATGTATGATCGATGTGTCGATCATTCCAACAGGACTTGGGAGATGAAAGTGACTTATCAGAACACACAGAATCCAAATCGGATATCTGGTTTGGAACCGATGCTCAAAAGTGCATTTTGTAAATACCCTTAGTTTAAAATTAAAGAAGTCGGGGTCCGGGGGTCTAAAATCTGAAATACCGATCTGATCGGCATGCTGATTATTCCAACAAGAACTGGGAGATAAAAGTGACTTGTGAGAACTGACGGAATCTAAATCGGATACCCGGTTTGGGCCCAGCGCTCAAAAGTGCATTTTATAAATGCACTTAGCTTAAATTTAAAGAAGTCGGGTTCATGGGTCTAAAACCTAAAATACTGGTCTGATCGGTGTGCCGATCATTCCAACAGGACATGGGAGATGAAAGTGACTTTTCAGAACTGACGGAATCCAAATCGGATATCTGGTTTGGGGCCGACGCTCAAAAGTGCATTTTGTAAATATACTTAGTTTAAAATTAAAGATGTCAGGGTCTGGGGGTCTAAAATCTGAAATACCGGTCCGATCGGCATGCCGATTGTTCCAACAGCACCTGGGAGATAAAAGTGACTTGTTAGAACTGGCGGAATCTAAATCGGATACCCAGTTTTGGCCCAGTGCTCAAGAGTGCATTTTGTAAATGCACTTAGTTTAAATTTAAAGAAGTCAGGTTCGGGGGTCTAAAACCTGAAATACCGATCTGATCGGTGTGTCGATCATTCCAACAAGACCTGGGAGATGAAAGTGACTTTTCAGAACTGACGGAATCTAAATCGGATATCTGGTTTGGGCCCGACGCTCAAAAGTGCATTCTCTAAATGTAATTAATTTAAAAGACCGATAGGTAGCGGTTGGGGGGTCTAAAATCTGAAATACATGTCTGATCGGTGTGTTGATCATTCCAACAGGACTTGGGAGATGAAAGTGACTTGTCAGAACTGGCGGAATCTAAATTGGATATCTAGTTTGGAGCCGACGCTCAAAAGTGCATTTTGTAAATACCCTTAGTTTAAAATTAAAGAAGTCGAGGTCCGGGGGTCTAAAATCTGAAATACCGGTCTAATTGGCGTGCCGATTGTTCCAACAGGACCTGGGAGATAAAAGTAACTTGTGAGAACTAACAGAATCCAAATCGGATACCCGGTTTGGGCCCAGCGCTCAAAAGTGCATTTTATAAATGCACTTAGTTTAAATTTAAAGAAGTCGGGTTCGGGGGTCTAAAACCTGAAATACCAGTCTGATCGGCGTGCTGATCGTTCCAACAGGACCTGGGAGATGAAAGTGACTTGTCAGAATTGACGGAATCCAGATCGGATATCTGGTTTGGGGCCGACGCTCAAAAGTGCATTTTGTAAATACACTTAGTTTAAAATTAAAGAAGTCGGGGTCCGGGGGTCTAAAATCTGAAGTACCGGTCCGATCGGCGTGCCGATTGTTCCAACAGCACCTGGGAGATAAAAGTGACTTGTGAGAATTGGCGGAATCAAAATCGGATACCCAGTTTGGGCCCAGTGCTCAAAAGTGTATTTTGTAAATGCACTTAGTTTAAATTTAAAGAAGTCAGGTTAAGGGTCTAAAACCTGAAATACCGGTCTGATCTGCGTGCCGATCATTCCAACAAGACCTGGGAGATGAAAGTGACTTGTCAGAACTGACGGAATCCAAATCGGATATCTGGTTTGGGCCCGACGCTCAAAAGTGCATTATATAAATGTAATTAATTTAAAAGACCGATAAGTAGAGGTTGGGGGGGTCTAAAATCTGAAATACATGTTTGATCGACGTGTCAATCATTCCAATAGGACCTGGGAGATGAAAGTGACTTGTCAGAACTGACGGAATCCAAATCGGATATCTGGTTTGGGGCCGACGCTCAAAAGTGTATTTTGTAAATGCACTTAGTTTAAAATTAAAGAAGTCGGGGTCCGGGGGTCTAAAATCTGAAATACCGGTCTGATCGGCATGCCGATCATTCCAATAGGACCTGGGAGGTGAAAGTGACTTGTCAGAACTGACGGAATCCAAATCGGATATCTAGTTTGGGCCCGACGCTCAAAAGTACATTCTCTAAATGTAATTAATTTAAAAGACCAATAAGTAGGGGTTGGGGGGTCTAACATCTGAAATACATGTCTGATCGGCGTGTCGATCGTTCCAACAGGACCTGGGAGATGAAAGTTACTTGTCAGAACTGACGGAATCTAAATCAGATATCTGGTTTGGGGCCGACGCTCAAAAGTGTATTTTGTAAATACACTTAGTTTAAAATTAAAGAAGTCGGGGTCCGACTATCTAAACTCTGAAATACCGGTCTGATCGGTGTGCCGCTTGTTCCAACAGGACCTGGGAGATAAAAGTGACTTGTGAGAACTGACGGAATCTAAATCGGATACCCGGTTTGGGCCCTGCGCTCAAAAGTGCGGTCTCTAAATGTAATTAATTTAAAATACTGATGACAACTAGGTTTGTTGGGGTCTATAAAATCTATGCAGTTATCGATTTGATATTATGTTTGATTTCAATTTATGTAATGTTATAAAATATTTAATTTATCTTCGCATTAATTTTTATCTATGAATGAATGTTATTATTATCTATGAATGAATGTTATTATTTTTTTAATGTAGGAGGATCCTTCTGTGGGCGGCGGCAGAGGAGATGAGCAGGGCAGGGAGGAGGATATGGACGAAATGGAGGATATTTGATCAGCAGGGGATTCGTGTTGAGTTTCTTATTATGTGTTTTCTTTTCAGTACGTTTGTTATTAGTTTGATTTATATTTGATGTAATTTTAACAGGTTTCTTTAAACAATTTTATATTTTTTAAAAAAATTAATGGAAAATTTTCTGACGGATTTTCAGATGGATGTGTTTGAAATTTCAGACGGAATTACGGACGACCGTTTCACCATCTGAACGTACAATCCCAAATACCGTTGCATATCGTCTTAACATACCTTGTCCGTCTGAAATCTCAGACGGAATTCAGACGAAGCCGTCTAAATTTTGAAACGGAAATAGGGACGGTAATAAGCCGTCTGAGATCGTACATCTGACATTTCAGAAGTCTATTTCACACGGAAAATCTCCCATAAGAAATTTCAAACGGACAAAATTTCAGACGGTATTTCACACGGAAAACTTTCCGTGTGGAATTTCAGACGATATTTGTGACTGAATTAATTCTGTCCGAAAATTCTATTTTCAGACGATATTTTACACGGAAATATTTCCGTGTGAAATTTGAGACGGAATTTGTGACCGAAATTAAATCTGTCTGAAATTTGTAACCAAGAATATGAGACGGCCTATTTCCGTCCGATATTCGTCTGAAATCAGTTACAAAAGTGTCTTCCCACGGAATTTCAGACAGATTTCAGATGGAAATTGGCCGTCTGAAATACCGCCTTTTCTGGTAGTGAGACCGCATGCCCCTATGCTTTCTATTTTTCTTTATATTTGGCCTCTGATTGTCTTGGCTTGTAGTCCCATGGATGTCTTGGATATCCTATGAGGGCGATGACCATGTTGTAGGGTAGCCAGGAGATCCATCATATCGAGTAGTGTTTCGTACTGCTTTAGAGTCATGAATGGTTTCTGGTCAACCCGGTTGTAATCTAGTGGTTGACATGTGACCTCCTGAATGTCTCGGTGATCCGGTATGGATCGAGACATGGTTTTGGACGCCTTGAGATACTGTCTTATCTCGATTTATGTGTCCATGTGTTTTGAGGGTCTTGATGATCCTCAGGTCTCCGTGACTCGTGTTTTACGGATGGGTGGATTCGGCTATCCTATCCCGCTTCCTTTATATGTGTTTTACCGTGCTTTGGCTTAAGGATTAGGCTGATTGGCGGCGTATTACCGCTTTTGTGCGACGATCTTGACCCCGAGTCTTGTGACTCAAGGATCGTTGTGTCGGCAGGTCTAGTTGTCTTCCCTGAGTCTGGTGGCAGTCTGGTGTGCTACCTTGTGTTTTGTGCTTGTGCTTCGTAGTACGTACGATAGTGCATGCTTAGCCTGTCTATACTTCAACACTGACGTTTTAGAGTCTCTGTGTCTTGTGAGCCTCCACTAGTCATAGCCTGACGACACTTTCCTGTGTGTCGGCCCACCTAGGAGTGGTGGCGGGGTGAGTTCCCGATAGACGGTTTTTATGCTAGTTTTCGTGGGCCCCCTTGCCTTACGGTAGCGTCCTACTGGGGGGGAAAACTAGCTAGAGGCCTGGCTCAAGGCATTGAGCTTGTGTGTGCACATGTGGTCAGGGGCGTTTGGACGAGCGCCGACGGACGTGACCCTGACTAGTCACTCATTACTTTGGTACTGTTGTTCCTTGTACTTGGTACTGTTGTTCCTTGTACTTGGTTCTCTGTGAGTGTCTCAGTTACCACCGTCCCTGGTGTGTGGGAGATACTTGAGGCACAGTGTAAGACGTCAGTGGACGCATCTGGCTGTTCTTCTAGTGAGGAGGTACTTCTGTCACCTGACACTTAACTCATTGTGTTTTTGTGCCTGTTTCCCGTCATGTTCGACATGACTTGTCAGGCAGTCTACGTTGACTTCACCTGTGGTCTAGTCTTGTGTAGCGTACACAACAATCTAGTTGGGTATGTTCGTGCCTTTGACTATGTAGGTCTTTTGTAGGGCTTTTACCTATTTTGGTAGGCTTTAGCTTTGGAGCTAGTGCTTTGTCGACGGATCGGTAACGCCCGACTCTGTGAGATTAGGGTTCACCTTTCTGTTGCTGTTCGGAGTAGCTTAGAGGGCCGAGGTTCATTCAGCAGCCGTGTTTCTGTTCGGTACGGCTTTACTCTTTCTTTTAGCTGTCCTTACTCCTACTTTTACAGCTTTACTATTGTAGTTTAGTACATCTGTTACTTCTACTCCTGCTTTACTGTTTAGCGCTGTTATTTAGCGTGTTACTGCATTGTTTCCAGTGGGGATCCGCGTGACCCCTACTGAGCCAGTGACACAAGGCTCACCCCTATTTTTCAGGTGTGGTCGTTCTTCTTCCTCGTGGTTCATGGCGCGATGCGTCTGTCCATAGTTGCCAGCGTTGCCAGCATTGCCTGCGTCAGGCTTGCCCCGACTTCAGTGTACGTTCTCTTTTCTTTTGGACTATACTTGTCTTTAATTTGGACTGGACTCTGTTAATTTAAATTGTTAATTGAAAAAATAATTTTATTTCTGCTACTTTAGCAAACCTAATCATTGAAATATTAATTACTTACTGCTTTATCTGGGACTTCAATGTACTCCACACACTCCTTTTTATCCCTTCGGAGCTTTACCGCTCTTGGGAGGCCTCGCAGGTTCCAAGTGGTATCGGGTTTACCCGGTATCCAGAGTCTGGGTCGTCACAGGTGGTATCAGAGCTGTGTTGTGTGAAAGTACATGGGAATTCGAGATATCGCAGTATTCAAAGTCCTTAAGGTCCAGTACAGTTGGTAGCTGGCATCATTTTTCTGATTGTTTATCGCTTTATTTTTACGTGTGGTTTTATGCGTGCTGTGTTGGCACTGTGCGAGATGGTTTCGCTCTCGTCAGGATGTGACAGAGTGTTCTTCTTTTTGTTGTGGTATGTGCCTCGGTTATGCTGTACCTGGCAGAGTTCGTCGGCAGGCGTGAATCTATGGTGCGGGGTTCGAGATTCTTTTGTAATTTGTTCAGGTGACTGGTGACTTTATCGTTGGTGTGATGGCCGTGCACATTTCTATGTTGCCTTGGTCATCCCAGCTTAAGAATTGTTAATCCCATGAGGTGTTGAGGTGGTCGATTAGATGCCTTGTTTGAGAGAATGCTCAGGCAAACCTAGGTTTTTCCTTCCTGGTGAGCTACTGTTGGTCGAGCTTGATTCTTCTCATCTTGTTTGGTGGCGTCTTTTTGAGGTAAGCCTTAGAAGTGCTATCTTGGTGAGGCCTTTGTCCTGTGTCTGCTTCAGTGTGGACTGTGTTAATTCTGAACCTGATCTGCTCTTTGTTCGACGGTTGCTTGGCTTTGGACCCAAATTTTGTGTTTGGGAGCCGTTGTGCACCATGTTCATCGTGCCGCATTTGGCGGCTGATGTGTTGTGAAGGTTCAGTGATCGTTTCAGGGCATGAGGATAAGCTGAGATAGGTGTTCTTTGTGCTTTGTGCTGAAGCTGGTGCTCTTCTTGGTTTGCGCTTTGGCAGCTTGTGATCGGCTGTTAGCAGGATCGATACTCGAGGCGCGGTGTATTACAAGTTGTGAATTGCGATGGCGTCGAATGTGTGTTGAGATGCGGATGCCGAGTTGTTCTTGATGCCTGCGTGCATTGTATGAGTGTGCAGCGGAAGCGTGTGGGCTCATAACCCACTGTTCGAGGATGGTCGGCTAGAAGATTCTAGCCGACCGAGAGGTTTGTTTCCTCGATGTGACTTCATCTTGGCTATGTGTGCCCAGATGTTGTTGGTTGTTGTGCCATTGTTCGGAGATATTCTAGTGGTTGGCACTAGCGTGAGTGAGAATTGGGGAATGTGTCGGCAATTATGCTGGTCGAGTACCCTTTTCTTCCTCTGTATTTTTCTTGGATGTTGTGCTCTCTGGACGTGATCGTGGTCCTTGAGGTGCGTTCTCCGAGATTATTCTTGTTGTTGTTGTGGGTCCTTGTTGGTGAGCTGTTCGCAGTGTGGCTTGCATATGTTAGTCGTGTGTTCAGTTGTAATTGTACCTTGATGTGACCCAGCTTGCAGTTGTGTCCTGTGATCTGTGTTGAGAATGGAGCCAGGATTCTGTAGGTGTTGCTGTAGTTGTTGTTGGTTGATGGTTGTGTTCAGCTTGGGAGGAGTTCCCTGTGAGTCTGATTTGGCATCGTGTGGACCGAGGTCTTGTCGATTGATTTTGTTGTACTCTTCTGTCAAGGTAGAGTTGGCATTCGACTCGAATCATATGTAATGTCTAAGTGAGGACTGACTTGATTGTACTCGTGGTCCAGTGCTGTCGTTGGCGTTCTGCGTACATGATTTACTGTTCTTGGCACAGAAGCCGATGGCTTCGAGCTATCAGCTAAGAGGACTATGTTTTCTTGTTTAAGCTGATGCTTATTGTGTCTACCGTGTGTCTTATCGGTAGCTGTGTTCATGGCATGTGTAACGCCCGAGAATTTTTTTAAGAATTTTTTAGATTAAAAATATAATTATATTAATTATTAAAGCATTTAATGGGCTATTAAATGAATTATGGGAAATTAAATCTAATTAATTAGGCCCTACATTAATCCAAGAGGATTAGGCCCATCTAATAAACTCAATAGGCCCAAAAAGATTATTTTGAACTTTAGCCCATGTTCTAGAAGCTAGGAATGAACTAAATCACGGAATTAAGGAGATAATTACTCCTTGGGATATAAATAGAAGGATAATATTGGGGATAATATCAAAAGAGTTTGATGTGTTTCAAATTCGGCACCTGGGGTGAAAAACGGTCTATCACGATACCGCTAACGGGCTGTAAACAGTCGTCCAATGACCGCTAACAACTGCAGATTCCGTGAGAGAAGGAAAACGTGAAAAGGTTGAGTTTTAGCATCCAAATCATCTAGGATTGACCATATCAGCTAATTAGATAGGTCTATAAGGATTGTAGATCGAATTGAAAGTCTAATTAGGACTCTAAGTTCGTTCTAATC
The DNA here is from genome assembly GCA_022559845.1 of Amorphophallus konjac. Taxonomy (NCBI): domain Eukaryota; kingdom Viridiplantae; phylum Streptophyta; class Magnoliopsida; order Alismatales; family Araceae; genus Amorphophallus; species Amorphophallus konjac. The sequence continues at coordinate 163,532,098 of CM040128.1, forward strand.
CTCAAACCCTAGCAAAAAACCTATAAATAGATCCCAGATTTAGCCTATGCGACCCTTACTTTTGGCACGCGTGGAACTCAGGTAAGGAGGATGAACTAGTGGTAAGTTTCTTCTAGGAATATATTTATTTTAGTTAGAACTAACTACTCTCCAATTTTCGTGATAGGAGATCAAGCTTACAGAAAGTTAGAGTCTTCTAAAGTTGTTGATTTAGAGAAAGAAAGTGTAGAAACTAGGGCTTGATTCCAATCAGAAATTTGAAGTCTAGGAGCACTATTAAAGGTAGGTTATCTCATGAAAGGCTCAAATTTTATGTCAGGAATAAAATCCCTCTTGTTTCATTCATTTTCATGCATTATGTCTTGCGAATTTCATGTTTTACTTGGGACTATGCATCTAGTTTAGTCTTCAAGGATAATACTTAGCCTAATGAAGAGAAAAATGGAATTTCTTGTTATTTATACAAACCCATGCATATAGTTGACTTATATATGATCTATCATGATTATGGAAGTTTATACATGTTGATTTCCATGCATGATGTATCTTAGATTAGCATTTTATATTGTTTTCATTGTACTCTGATTAATACAGGAAGAAACGGGCTTCTTTCTGACCGCCAGAGAACTATCGCGGTCGTACGATAGACCGCTAGCCAAGATTAACGGTCTTGTAGTTGACCGTTTCCTATTTTTGATTTTGTAATATTGGTAATCCGAACCATATTGCAGAATTAACCATAGTTAATATATATTAAGCCTAGTTAACTAGTTTTAAGCCTGATTTAAGCACTGGTTTCATATACTTAGTTGATTTCATTGATTGGCATAATGGATTTCATGTTTCATGTACATTTGGTATTATTTTAACTTATGTTAATTTATGACCAAAATCATATATTCTTGTAATAAATATTTGTTCAAAGGAATGGATGATTCATGATTACTGTTTTAACATGGTTTTATATGATTCTCTTTCTCATTTAAGAGTCATTTTCATAAGTACATGGCACATATCCCGGTATGTTGTCATTAGTTACACTTTGCACATTAGGAACACAATCTTGGACTTGATGACCTCTCCTTTGGATATTCCTTCCAATGGACTAGGAAATCTTGTTTCAAGGCCTCCGTAATTCTCCGTGAGCCTAGGATTCCCACTAGGACGCCAAGTTGGTTGTGATAGGATAGATGCGATGGATTCAGAGGGGGGGGGTGAATGAATCCCTCTCTAAATGTTTTCGACCAATTTAAAATTTAGATTCAGGGCAGCTTGATCAGGACTCCCTAAACTGATGCAAGAGTTACTTCAACTAGGCGTAGGCATTGAAGCCGTGCCTACCATGCATCTAATGATGAATAATCACACAATCAAACCACAAGGAACACCAAGGATTTTAGGTGGTTCGGTCCTTCAGACCTACATCCACCCCACACTCAATTGAGTGTGGCTTCACTGCTTCCTAACAGCTTGGCGCTGATCCACAGCTTCGGGGACGAATCCCTACAATCCGTTGAGCTTCACAGCTTGCAGTCCAGAGGAATCCTCCTCTGCAACCGCTGAGGATTACAACTTAACATTTCCAGAGGAATCCACCTCTGCCCGCTGAGGATTACAGCTTAACCTCCGCTGACAAACAGCTTGAACAAAGATGAAAAAGAATACAAGAACGATGGATATCAGCAACTGAAAGCTAGAAGTAAAGCTCAAAAATATAGCTTGCTCTTGGAGCAATGTAGCTTGAATTTGATCGAGAAGCTACAGATCCTCTTCCTCCTTGATTCCACTTCTTCTGCTCCTTTTTTCTCTCACGCTCTACTCCTCTTTTATCTCTCCTCTTTCCGCTTCGATCTCTTTTTCTTCGTTATCTCTTCTCTCTTATCTTCACTGCTATCTCACTCTATCTGCTTGATTTTTCACCTTTTTTCTGCTCTTACTCAGATATTCAAAAAATCTCTTTTTTATTTTTGAAGTCAACTCCCTATTTATACCCAGCAAAAGAAGAGCGCGTGGAAGAACCAATTTTCCCGCTCAAACTCCAATCCAGATCTGTGTCTTCAGTAGCCACGTGTCAGCATCTGACTAAGATTGTTTTCCACGTGTCATGATCATCGTTGCCCTTTCTACTCTGATCACGTGCCTTTCTTAGTATCCATGAGCAAGCATCCTATCAATATGTCAGACTTGCAGTCAGCTTATAACAGTTAGACAGAGAGTAAAGAAACGCACAGAGTTAATATATTGTCAGATCTGAAGTGCACAGACTTAACACAACATTTGATTACATATGCACGGACTTAATGTTCATGTAGCACACATGTGCACAGACTCGATATTGTTGAGTAGTGGATAGTGGATATAGAGGGGAGGGGTGAATAGATCTGTCCCTCATTTTGTAGAACACCCCTCTTTAAAGCATGATACAGAGAATCATAGCGGAATATAACTAGCTTAGCGAAGGACACAACGATTGGCTTAGCAGGATGAATAAGGAATATAGAGATTGAACCTAAGCATGCATCTAACACAAAGCAATCGCACAATCAAACCACAACACATGAGATTTTAAGGTGGTTCGGACTGAATCCCCAGTCCTACGTCCACCCCTCACCAAACCCGGTGAGGCTCCATTAGTGCAGTGCACCAAATCGCAAATCGGAAAGACCTCCGATTGCCTTCCGACTAACCACAGGTAGGGACGTCTGTAGACACACTATTCCTGATGTCTCCTGAGAAAATCTCATATTACTATACGACGCCCCGCAGTGGCTTTCGCATTTTGAATCACTTGAGTGCTTCCTATTCTTGAGTCTTCTTCCGCCTTTTCGGCATCCGGAAATCGTCTCGTTGCGGCATTCGGACGGCATCAACACCAATCGGACGCACCGGAAGGTTCCGGAACCAGGAAGAATGTCTGGTAGGCGGCTGCCGACACCTTTTCAGGGGACCCGGGGGGGTCTTCCTGGAGGCCTCCATGATTTTAATATATATTTAAAGCCAAAAAACACATAAAAATAATAAATTAATAGAGGCGTCCAGGCCCCTGGACGCCTCCATGAAAATAAAATATAAAATATAAAAAAAATTAATCATGATAAAAGACAAAACAAAAAAATATAATATATTTATGGAGGCGTCCAGGCCCCTGGACGCCTCCATCAACTTGCCCACGGGCGGCCCCCGTGCGATGGTCGGTTTGTCGTTTGAGAAAAATCCAAAATGTGAAGGCGTCCAGGTTCTTGGACGCGCCCATACTCCATATACGGACAATCCCGACACGTCGGTCGGTTTGACTAATCGGAAAAATCTAAAATGTGGAGGTGTCCGGGAGACTGGACGCCTTCATTTCACCACATCCGGACAAGCCCGACGCGCCGCTCAATTTGACGTCTCAGAAAAGTCCAGAATATAAGGGCATCCTGTCAGCCAGACGCGCCCACTTGTGAGTCACGGGTGCCGGTCAAAAACCACGTGTTTTGCCAAACGGCGTGCGGCTTTCGGCAGATTCCGGTGGGCTGTTATGGAGGCGTCCAGTCCTGGACGCCCCATTAAAATATTAAAAATAAAAAATAATAGAAAATAATAAAAATTTTCTAAGGCCTTGATGAAGGCGTCCTGGGTCCTGGACACCCCCAAAAGGAGGCATCCAGGCCCCTGGACGCCTCCATCGTCCGGGACTCTATAAATAGTAGCCCCCCCCTAGTCCGAAGGGGGCGGGTTTTGAGAGGTCCGACAGGCTGCCGGAATCCCGAGGCTGCCGGATCCTTTTCTACCCCTTAGGTTCCTTTCAAGAGGAGGTTCTGCCAGTTTCCCGGGTGCCCGCGCTCGCAGGAGGAAGGTTGTCCTCGTCCACCGTGCTTCCACGTCGTCCCTACGCTACCGAAGCTCCGCCGGATCTCACTATCGGCCATCCAATAAGTCACTCTCTCATTTTCTTTCATAGTTATCTTGCATTCATCATATCACATCCTCCATCCCCCTTATAGGGAGTCTTTTTTCTATTCCTACGTCGGTATAATCGCCATTCATCATAAGTATTTTCCTCCTACTCATGTCCGAGAGGGGTTTAAAAGACAACACCAACCAGGTGTGTGTCTTGCCATCATTTCGTTACTTTTATCGCAAGGACTTGAATACTACACCTTCATCTTTCTAATCCACTCGTTACTTGTTTGTCTGTTATTTTGCAAGGGTAACTGAAGAAAGCCCTCTCCGTCGGCCGGCCGAAGGGGGAGGAAGAAGCAACCCGCCACTTCCTACTAGTGAGGTAGGCGCGATCATTTCCTTATTTTGGGGTCTTTGGCCCCTGGCGATCACATCATATTCTCGAGGCCGCGGCGAGTCACTTCCCCAATGGCCGTTTAAATTCCCGTTCTTATATTCTCTTTATATTCTGTTATATTCTTATCTGCTCATATTCTCGAGGCCGCGGCGAGTAACTTCCCCAATGGCCGTTTAAATTCCCGTTCTTTATATTCTCCTTATATTCTGTTATATTCTTATCTGCTCATATTCTCGAGGCCGCGGCGAGTCACTTCCCCAATGGCCGTTTAAAACTCCCGTTCTTTATATTCTCTTTATATCTATTATATTCTTATCTGCTCATATTCTCGAGGCCGCGGCGAGTCATTTCCCGCAATGGCCGTTTGAATTCTGTCCTTTCTCTTGTATATCTTGAATTGCTGCTATATCTGCTATACTCTCGAGACCGCAGCGAGTCACTTCCCGCAATGGCCGTTTCAATTCTTGCTATTTGATTTCTGCACCATTCTCGTCCCCCCGAGGCCGCGGCGAGTCACTTCCCGCTATGGCCGTTTAACCCCCATATCTTGCTATATTGCATTTGTCCCGCTCGCCCCGCCGGAGCAATCTCCCGTGGTGGCCCCTTCTCTCTTCTCTTTTCTCTTATTTCTGTGTTGCAGCAAACAAAACGAGCCCGCATGCTCCGCATTTTCGTTTCTCAAACCGCGTGACATCGCTCACAACGTCAACACCGCAGATTGGACAACTTTCGATTGCGTTCCTACTAACCACCGATAGGGACGATCTTCAGTTTCAATGGTTTGAACAAAATGGAAAGAGACCAAGATGAAAATGCTCAAACAAGATATAGAGATATGCTAAAATGAAATAGATCTTGTATGAAATTGCTAGAGCTTGAATCTGATGCTTCAATGGTATCTTCTTTCTTAAGAGCTTGCTTGCTTCTACACTTGGTTGGAGATTGATGGATTCAGATCTTGGCTTGAATCACTTGGAATGGATGAAGAACTCTGCACGAAGTACTGTTCACGGCTATAATACCTTCTTCCTTGAACAGCCTCCACAAGCCTCCCTTGATCTCCTTTGATCCAAATGATCAACTAGGGTTTCTAACCCTCTTGCATGAGTTTTATATCTCTTTGGATGGTCAATAGACACCCCCCAGACCAGATCCACAATCCATGAGAGATTGGGTGACTTTAGGATTAAACAAATACAAGGAAAGGGGCTGGGCTCGAGGTGGAAAACAAAGTCAAACATTGCTGCATCGGGGCTGGCGATCGACCGGTAGAAGCTGGTAGTCGACCGGAATTTTACAGGTTTTGGACATTTGGTTGCTGGGAAAATCGGTTGACCGCTGGCTGCCGATCGACCGGTCCTGGACTGACGGTCGACCGCTGGCTCGGGAAACCCCAAGTTTCTCCTCTTCAGTCTCTTAATCCCTTTAGCAGCCCATTCACGTCTGTGGCATCAAACTTGGCAGAATCTTGAGGATTTCTACCGAGTCTTTGACCTTGTGTTCTCTTGGCTATGCTTCATTGTGCATCGACCTTGGCTATGTGACTTGTCTATGCTTCATTGTGCATTAACTCTTTTGTACCAAGTGTTGACTCTTCTTGAAGAGATTTTCATCCTTGCTTGGGCGCGATCATTAGACTTTCACTTTTGCCATCTCCACTCCATTCCTTGGCATATCTGTCATAAAAGAACATCAAGTATTTCAGTCAAATGAGAGTGGAAAACATCAATGACTTATAGTGTTTAGCCATTATCAAAACCATGAATATCAAATGACCACATGGGCATAACATTCTCCCCCTTTTTGATGATGGCAATACTATGAGTTATTATGTGACAGTAATGCCCAAGATGGCAAATTTTATAACATATGCGGCTCAAGATCCATGATGATGAAAACATGTGCAGCTCAAGATCTATGATGATGAAAGTATGTGAATGCGGATATATATGCATGGATGATCAAAGCATGTGAATGCTATGCAAATGCGTCCATGAATGTATGCATGAGATGAACAGGATGAGCATGAATTCTCTCTCTCCCATCAGCAACGACAAAAATTATTCTCCCCCATCTCACACATTATTCTCCCACATCACTCACAAAAAAAAAATTCTCCCCCTGGGACAACTCACAAAGGCAACTCACAAAAAGGATTTTCTGGAGTTTCTTCTTCTCCCCATTTGACAACAACAAAAAGGAGGGATATGGTAGAGATGGTGATAAATGTCTGAAAGACCAGAGCTGAATAGTAGTTGAGAGCAAGCCATTATATGCAAATCGAAAACAGGCCGTGAGCAATATACATTGTTCAAAGCTAATGAAATCCGAGATCAACAATAGGGTTCGAAAAGCATCTACATCCATGTTTTAATAGAAATGAACCAGAAGTGCATATCATGGCAGTGTTGAACCTTCCCTTGTCTTATACATCCATTTTCAATAACTACAAAGGGAATAGCACAAACTAGTATTGAGTTTAAACAAGCATGACTAAAGCATGTAATTTAATGATTTCAACACTATTTTTTTTATGATCTTTTACATTTGAAGGGACAAGACTCATATTTTACGAGCAATCGAGTTTAGTACATGCCTCATATCCGTAAGAATACACGTTGTTTAGACGCCAGTATTCCTAGGTATTTATTTGGTTAGACTGACTGTTATGCTTCAGATTGAACATAGATAGCTTTGTCACCTCATGACATATCTGACCTCATTTCTTTGATGAGGAGGTATATTTCTCAGCAACTTTTCCATTGCTCTGTCTAGAGTCCAATATAATCAAGACAGAGATAACAGGGGCACATCATGACATATCATTTGTCACTGATTTTGATGACGTGACATATTTCTCCGTGCAACAATATCATTGCTCAGTCAAATTGATTTTCAGGAATTCCAGCTCATCAAGGTGTTTAAAAATAATACTTAGCTCTAGAGTATCACCAAGGTTGTCATGAATTTTGAATTTTCAAAAGTCAGGATAGTCATTCAAGGCACAACAAGCAATCTCTAGTTAAGGTCTATTAAAAACCATGTAACATAGATGATTTCATAACAAATATTTCAGAACTTCAAGGAAATCATTAAATCTGAACCACTTTCATTGGATGGACAATCATCAGTTCATATAATAGAAAGCTCTTACATCATTGGTCTGTCTGTCTCATGATCTCATTTTCAAATTGGAGGCTATTGAAGTTCAGATTGTAAAAGATTAAGAAAAGTAACAAGACTCCCCTTAAGGATATGCAATGGATACACTCATGGAGTTATGTTTGAAGCAAGTGCAATGACAATTGTCAAGGAGAGGTTGACTTGTACCATGCAGGGGTTGACCTAGTCAAACATGAAGTTGGCAGAGATGAAATGCATGTGCCAACACATGGTTGTACACTTATTAATGGCAACAGAATGAAGATGAAACATATGCATGAATGCTTCAAAGAGACAACTCCCCCTTACTATATGGCCTATATGCGACAGTGGCGCATGGTACTTGGCGGAGGTGAATCCTCACGCATGTTGAGTGCTTCTAGACAAGCATAGCCTATCTTTCCATACATCAACATTTAATATACCATAGCGATGCAAGAATGACGCTACGCAAGCCATGCAATGCATTGTGAACATGAATTCAACTTTATTATGCATCAAGACTACATGCAATGCTACACCACATGCAAAATGACATGTTTACATATAAACAATGCATGGAAACCAATATGTAAAAACACACAACTAAATTGAAGAGGATCATCATTTCAATTTTTATTAGCCTGAAGTCTGCAAAGACCAAGCTCCCTTCTGAGTGTTGTAAACATGTCATTACATAAGGGCTTGGTAAAGATATCAGCAATCTGATTTAATGTATCAACAAAATGTAGTTCAAAGTTCTTCTTAAAGACCTCATCTCTAATGAAGTGATGCTTAATTTCAATATGCTTGGTCCTAGAGTGCAGGACTGGATTTTTTACAAGGTTGATAGCACTGGTGTTATCACACAGAATCGGGACACAACCAAGATCCGCTAAGTAGTCTTGGAGTTGGTATTTAATCCACAACACTTGGGTGCCACAGCTCCCCGCAGCAACATATTCTGCCTCTGCGGTTGAGAGAGCAACCGAGTGTTGTTTCTTGGAGGCCCAAGAAACTAAACACCCACCCAGAAACTGGCAGTAGCCACTAGTACTCTTGCGATCCAGCTTGCATCCAACGTAGTCCGCATCAGAATAAGATATAAGAAATAAATCACATGATGACGGATACCACAATCCCAAATCTTGAGTTCTGGCAAGATATCTAAGGATACGTTTGACGGTAGTCAAGTGGGATTCTCTAGGACTATCTTGAAATCTAGCACAGAGGCAAACACTAAACTGGATATCTGGTTGGGATGCAGTCAAATAAAGCAAAGAGCCGATCATACCTCTATAGATCTTTGCATCCACTAATTTACCATTTTCATCTGAATCTAGTGATGTTGTGGTGCTCATAGGAGTTGCAATAATTTTGTAGCTTGTCATGTCAAATCTTTTCAACAGCTCCTTTATGTATTTAGCTTGACTTATGAAGCACCCATCTTCTCCTTGGTTGACCTTTAAACCGAGAAAAAATTGGAGTTCTCCCATTAGGCTCATCTCGAATTCGCTAGTCATGAGGTTAACAAATTCCTCACACATTTCAGATTTAGTAGAACCAAACACAATATCATCAACATAAATTTGAACAATCAAGATGTTCTTACCTTGCTTCTTGGTGAAAAGTGTTTGATCTACCTTACCTCGTGTGTACCCTTTCTCAATGAGAAACGAGCTTAGTCTCTCATACCAAGCTCTTGGTGCTTGCTTCAGTCCATAAAGCGCCATGTCTAACTTGTATACAAAATCTGCATGGTTAGTATTCTCAAAACCAGGGGGTTGCTCAACATAGACTTCTTCTTTGATCAATCCATTCAAGAAAGCACTTTTTACATCCATTTGGTACAGCTTTATTCTAAGGGAGCATGCAAAGGAAAGTAAAATTCTGATGGCTTCAAGTCTAGCAACTGGGGCATAAGATTCCTCAAAGTCTATCCCAAACTCATGATTATACCCTTGAGCCACCAATCTAGCCTTGTTTCTTATGATCTTGCCATCCTTACTGAGTTTGTTCCAAAAGACCCATTTAGTACCTATGACAGATTGTGATGATGGTCTAGGAACAAGATGCCAAACTTTGTTTCTTTCAAACTAGTTTAACTCATCTTACATTGAATTTATCTAGTTTTCATCATTTAATGCTTCATCAATATTTTAGGGTTCAATCTGGGAGACAAGAGCAAGTTGATCTAATTCTTCCGCAATTCTAAAGTGTGACCTTGTTCTAGGTGGATCATTCAAGCTACCAATGATATTTTCTAAAGGATGATCCTTAAGAATTCTAATGTCTGTAGAATCATTACCTTCTCCTAGAGCTTGATCCCTTGCATTGCTTGATTCAACTAGGTCACCATCTTCTCTTGTTTCTTCTTGTGGAGGATCATTCTTTTCCTTCATGCTTAGGAATTCTCCATCTTCATCATTTTTCCTGCAATAGTTATCATTTTTAGAATCATCATGATATTCATCAAAGAAAATATGGGGTGATTCTTCCACAGTTTGACTCTTAACATTTTAAATTCTATAAGCCCTAGATCTATCAAAATATCCAAGGAATATACCTTCATCGCTCTTGGGCTCGAATTTATCTAAATTTCTTTTGCCATTATTGTGGATGAAGCATTTTGACCCAAACACTTTCATATGTGTGAGAGAAGGCTTTTTACCTTTCAGCAACTCATAAGGAGTCTTTTTGGTGTGTGGCCTTACCATACATCGGTTGATAATGTAACAAGTTGTGTTTACCGCTTCAGCCCAAAACCTCCTTGGAAGTTGCCGTTCGGCAAGCATTGTTCTTGCCATTTCTGTGAGTGTTCGATTCCTTCTTTCAACTACACCATTTTGCTCCGGGCTTCTTGGTGATGAAAATCAATGTGAAATACCTTCAGCCTTACAAAGATTATAGAATTCAGTATTTTCAAATTCACCACCATGATCCGATTAAAGCTTGGAGATTTTAAGCTCACCGTCCTACTTTATCTTCATATAGAGTGCCTGAAACTCATCAAAAGCATCATTTTTATGTGTGAGAAAGAAAACCCATGTGAACCTAGAGAAATCATCCACCAAGACATATCCATACTTTTTACCACTTAAACTAGCAGTTCTGGTTGGACCAAACAGGTCCATATGAATCAGCTCGAGTGGTTTGGATGACATATTTTCAGATCTTCCCTTAAAGGATTTTCTTGTTTGTTTACCTAGGGCACATGCATCACACAATTTGTTTTCTTATTTAAAATATATTTTAGGCAACCCATTCACCATTGAATGCTTTAAAAGTTTATGTAAGACATTGTAACTAGCACGTCCTAGTCTACGATGTCATAACCATGCAAGCTCAGATTTTGATGCCGCAAGATAAAGGTTTAAGTGTGCAGGATCATCTAAGTCAATCATGTAAACATTGTTGACTCTCTTACCAGAAAATTTTACCTTGTCAGATTTTGGTTCAAGGATTCTACATTCATGAGAGTCAAACAACACTTTGTGACCTTTATCGCACAATTGACTTATGCTGGACAAGTTGTATTTCAAACCTTCAACTAGCAACACGTTACAAATGGAGTTGGAGAGGTTCTTACCTACATTACCTGTTCCAATGATTCTTCCTTTGTTATCCCCTCCAAATGTGACGTGTCCTCCTTCCTTTTCCATCAAGAAATGGAATTTTGTTCTGTCTCCAGTCATGTGTCTTGAACAGCCGCTATCAGGGTGCCACCTGTTATGCATGGCTGCAAGACACTCCTACACAAGCAATTAAGCAATGGTGTTTGGAACCCAACAAAATTTGGGTCCCATCAAGCTCTTCAGATTTTCAAAACATGAAACCATTTCTTTTGGAATCCAAACCTGCCTAGCATTCATGTTTTGTTTGCTTGGAGCAGGGATTTGATTTTTCTTTCCAGCTTTCACACTCACTTTCTATTTAGAGGCTCTTTGTTGGATTTTGTGGGCATTTGAGGAAGTTTGCTTCTTAACCCATTGAGGCCACTTGTTGATTTTGGGTTCAAAGTAATTGTTTTGCCACCTAGGGGTTTGAAGCTTATAAGATTGGTGAACAAAGGAATCACAATTTCCCCAAAAACAAGGTGGTGTCGACCTGTATGAATGTGCAACCCAGTTACAATGGCATCTAGGAGGCTGAATTTGTTTGGCGGCCTGAATGGGCGATGGCCAAGGAAGTGTCGACCTATGCTATGGGGATGGTTGACTCTTCTTAGACTTTTGAGGTTTCATCTTAGGGAGTTCAGTGGTTTCCACTTCAACCTTTTCTTTTCCTTTATCACTATGTTTTTGTTGACTTTGATTGGGTGTTGTGTTTGAGGTGGAAGCATCAGAAGAGGAAACAAATGTGACAATTTTTAACCCAATTGGCCTTTCGTTTGTTGGTTCAAAACCCAACCCTTCCTTATTGAAGTTGATTCTAGTACCTAGCAATGCATCTAGGTTTTCTCTTCCATCCATAAACTTTTCTAAAGATTGTTGTTTATCCTTCAACTCTTTTTGTAGGTTTTCAATATTTTGAAGAAGTTGAGTGTTGACTTGTTTGACAGCTTCATACTTCTCATTACTCAATTTGTTGTCCTTTTCATAGCTTTGCATTCTTAACTTCATACTATCAATCTCATTTCTTAAGTCTTCATTTTCAGTTTCCAAGTCAGCCATTTCTTTTCTTCCCACTTCCAAATCCTCAATCATTTTCTTAAGATCTTCAATTTCAGTTTCAAGTAAAGCAGTCTTATCATTCATATCATGATCATACACAAACAAGTTAATTTTCTTTTTCAATGATTTATTCTCCTTTTTGTACATGTCATATTTTTCCATGAGCTGTATATATGCTTCCTCCCAATCATCAATTGTGTAATTTTAAAAAGGAGAGTTTACCTCAGTTTCTTCGTCACCTCTGGCCATGAGACAAAGATCTTCTTTTTCCTTGTCCGAGGAGCTAGTTCCACCATCACTTTCTTCCTCGTCACTCCATGTGGACACCATGGTCTTGTTCTTCTTCTTGCCCTTCCATTTGTTAGCTTTTCTGAATTTTTCAGGACAGTCAGTTTTGAAATGCTCTGGTTTGTTGTAAGAATAACAAATGTTTTTATCAGTTTTCTTAAAGTTTTCAGAATTAGATTTGAAACTTTTCCTTACCTGTGACCTTCCTCTCATGAAGCTCTTACCTTCCTTTCTCAGAAATTTTCTGAACTTACGTGTGAGCATGGCTACATCATCCTCATCTCGCTCACTTACAGAAGTCTCACCTTCATCAGAAGTGCTTTGACCGCTGGGTCCTGCTTTAAGAGTTAGAGACTTTTTCTTAGGCACCTCAGTCTCTTTGTTTTTAAGGTTGATCTCATAGGTCATCAATGAGCTAATGAGTTCATCTACCTTAGTAGTGGCGAGATCTCTCGATTCTGCAACCACGGTAGCCTTCATGTGCCATGCGGGAGTCAGTGATCTGAGAATCTTCCTTACAATTTTCTGTTCTGAATATTTCTTTCTCAAATCTATTAGACTATTAGTAAGCACAGTTAAGCGAGCATACATGTCTTGAATTGACTCATCAGGCCTCATCTGAACATTTCATATTCCGAAACTAAAATATTGGCTTTTTTTTCTCGTACCTGAGAGGTTCCTTCGTAAATTACCTCTAACTTGTCCCACATTTATTTTGCAGTTGCGCCGGTAGCCACTCTTGAGAATTCTACTAGATAGAGTGAGCATTGCATGATGTGTTTAGCACTCCAGTTGACAGTAGATTTTCTTATTTGTTCTTTGGTCCACAACTCCTCATCATCCGTAAGCTCATACGGACCTTTGTTGATCACTCGCCAAAGTTCGTAGTCTTGGGCGCGAATGAACACCTGCATGCGATGTTTCCAATAAGGATAATTAGTTCCAGTGAAATAAGGAGGCCTATTCACAGAATGTCCTTCAGGTAAAAAACCCTTGGACGCTAATCCACCATTTCCCTCAAGGTCGTTGGACCCCATAATGAGAGATTAGGCTCTAATACCACTTGTTGAGTAGTGGATAGCGGATCTAGAGGGGAGAGGTGAATAGATCTTCCCCTCTTTTCACAGAACACCCCTCTTTAAAGCTAGATAAAGAGAATCGCAGCGGAATATAACTAGGTTAGCGAAGGACACAACGATTGGCTTAGCAGGATGAATAAGTAATATAGAGATTGAACCTAAGCATGCATCTAACACAAAGCAATCACACAATCAAACCACAACACACGAGATTTTAAGGTGGTTCGGACTGAATCCCTAGTCCTACGTCCACCCCTCACCAAACCCGGTGAGGCTCCACTAGTGCAGCGCACTAAACCGTAAATCGGAAAGACCTCCGATTGGCTTCTACTAACCACAGGTAGGGACGTCAACACCGCAGATCGGACAACATTCGATTACCTTCCTACTAACCACCGGTAGGGACGATCTTCAGTTTCAATGGTTTGAACAAAATAGAAAGAGAACAAGATGAAAATGCTCAAACAAGATATAGAGATATGCTAGAATGAAATAGATCTTGTCTGAAATTGCTAGAGCTTGAATCTGATGCTTCAATGGTATCTTCTTCCTTGTGAGATAATCTTCCTTGGGAGCTTACTTGCTTCTACACTTGCTTGGAGATTGATGGCTTCAGATCTTGGCTTGAATCCCTTGGAATGGATGAAGAACTCTGCACGAAGTACTGTTCACGGCTACAGTACCTTCTTCCTTGAATAGCCTCCACAAGCCTCCCTTGATCTCCTTTGATCCAAATGATCAACTAGGGTTTCTAACCCTCTTGCATGAGTTTTATATCTCTTTGGATGGTCAATAGACACCCCCCAGACCAGATCCACAATCCATGGGAGATTGGGTGACTTTAGGATTAAACAAATACAAGGAAAGGGGTTGGCCTCGAGGTGGAAAACAAAGTCAAACATTGCTGCATCGGGGCTGGCGGTCGACCGGTAGAAGCTGGCGGTCGACTGAAATTTTACAGGTTTTGGACATTTGGTTGCTGGGAAAATCGGTTAACCACCCCTTACTGGGCGGTCGACCGCTGGCTGCCGGTCGACCGGTCCTGGACCGGCAGTCGACCATTGGCTGGGGAAATCCCAGGTTTCTCCTCTTCAGTCCCTTAATCCCTTTAGCAGCCCATTCACATCTGTGGCATCAAACTTGACAGAATCTTGAGGATTCCTACTGAGCCTTTGACCTTGTGTTCTCTTGGCTATGCTTCATTGTGCATCGACCTTGGCTATGTGACTTGTCTATGCTTCATTGTGCATCAACTCTTTTGTACCAAGTGTTGACTCTTCTTGAAGGGATTTTCATCCTTGCTTGGGCGCGGTCATTAGGCTTTCACTTTTGCCATCTCCACTCCATTCCTTGGCATATCTGTCATGAAAGAACATCAAGTATTTCAGTCAAATGAGAGTGGAAAACATCAATGACTTATAGTGTTTAACCATTATCAAAACCATGAATATCAAATGACCACAGGGGCACAACAGATATGTTAGCCAGACTGGAAGTGCACAGACTGTATGCGTGCGAGATGCAGATGGTGCGCTGACATGGTGTGTGCACAAGTGAAGATTGTACTGACCGTGTATATGCAGAGTGCGAGTGTTGCAATGACTCAATATGCCGTGAGCAACCTTTACACAAACATTGTGTGCCTGGAGCAGAAGTTGCACCGACTTGATCGCGTGAACCAACAACCATTGCACCGACTTATTGTGTCTAGACCTAAGCATACACGGACTTGGTCTCATGCAATAACTACTAGTGCATCGACTTGACTACTACATGGATGACACTTGCACCGACTTAGTCGCGTGCAACAACTACGGATGCATCGACTTGGTGTATGCATGCATAGACTCTACACAGACTTAGTCGCATGGTTCAACTAAGATTGCATCAACTTGGTCGTGTATAGCAACAAGGGTTGCATCGACTTGATGAATACATGCACGGACTTAATATGAGACGGACATGGAAGTGCATCAACTTAGACTTCTATAATGAAACATGCAAAGACTTAAGCTTCTTGCACAATAGTGCGTTGCATCGACTTGAACCATGCACGAACTAATCAATTAGGAGATGCTTCGACTTCAACTTGCTTTGAACAGACATTGCACCGACTTTATGAAGTGCAAAGCGAAGATAGCAACGACTTAACCAGTTCAGCTGCTTGTGTTATTATTCAAAGTGAAAGACTTAAGTTGATTAGGGTGATTATTTAATTCAGTCTTAACATGATTCATACGTTGTCATTATCAAAACTAGATTTTTCAATAATCTCCCCCTTTTTAATGATGACAACATAATGAGTCATGTATGATAATTCACACACTTAATCAATGCAAGTCATTCAATCAAGTTTGAACACAAGACAAAATTCATTTGCTAACATGCATGTCACAAACACCATTACAACACTAAATGCAATATGAGTTCCTACATATGCACACTAGCATTTCTGTGTATAAGAGGAAAATTCAAAGATGTTTGATCAGTCACTCCATACACAGTCAAAAGATCAGTCTATCTTTACACAGTCAAAATATCCAAAGCTTTACACAGCAAAAAAATATCCACATCAATTTAACAAAAAGATCAGCATCAGTACATCAACACATCAGAATCCCTTTGTATTGTATCTCCAGACCCATCAGAATCCCTTTGTATTGTATCTCAGACCCTTACATGATCATAATAGTAGTCTCTCCCTTTGTCATTATCAAAAAGAATAGAGAATTCTTGGGAATCAATAACCTCTGTAGCTGTCCCTATCTCTCGGATATTGTGCAGAACTTGAGCCTGGGGTAGAAAGTCTGGTCATCACAGAAGCTTGAAGATCTCTGATGGAGTTTGATAACTCAGCAAGCCTACGATGCACAGTGCTCCCCAATCTGTCCACTAGGGAGGAGTTGGAATCTTGCTTTGCGATAATCTGTCTGACATTCTCTGAGAGGTTCTGCAATTGGGACTGAACTGCTTGAAACTTATTTAAAATCTCAGGCTGGCTTGCTGCAATTTTGTTCAAAGTAGTCTTGATCATTTCAAATTCTATTTTGAGATCAAAGGTGTGGTCAAGAATTTGAGCGAGCTTGCTGAATGATGAAACTTGGGTATCTTACATTTTGCTCACCATTTCACCAATTCTATTGCTGACTCCCATATGAGATTCCAAAAATTCTCGTAATGCTGCATCTATTCTTTGTTTATCAGACATAAAATGAATCCATTGAGTTTTCACAATGTTTTCCAGATGTTGCATCTTGGCATTTACTCTGTTCAGATGGAAGTTTGTAAAAAGAAATTGTGCATTCATCACTTCATTTTGACTTTGTACCAAATTTGTCAGATTGGTGAGCATTTCAGAAATATTTGGCTCAAAATTCGATTCAGGTGAACTTACTAAGGAGGCACTGGAATTAGGAAATTCAAGATTATAAGTTGGAGGTTCTTCTTCTGGTGGCAATGGTGGTTGTGTACCGGAACCAACCATTCCTCCCATATGAGGTCCATGTGTAGGAGCCGGTTCAAATGACATTCGTGGATACATTCTGAAGTGAGGAGCAGGATCCCTCACATATTCTTGTGAGTATTCCTCACCTACCCCTGAAGCTGGTACTTGAGGTTGCTCCAGTGGAATTTCTTCATCTTCCTCTACATCAGCCTCTTGGTCTGGTGCTGGAGCTGTCTGAGGTTGTTCACCATTTTCCGCTTCTTTTTCTCTTTCAGAATCACTCATTTGCTTATCTATAGCAGAGAGTTCTTTTTTCACCTGTATCTTCTTTTTTAGCTCCTTCACATTGTTCCTCTGTCCTTTCCTCTTCCTGAGCTTGTGCTTCTTCCTCCTCAACTTGTTCTTCTTGCTGTCCTCCAATTTCTTCTACACCTTGTTCTTTGTCTTGCTGACCACCAATTTCTTGTTCAGCTGGTGCTTGTTCTTGTGCTTGCTGATCAGTGGGCTGCTGTGACTGAGATTGTATACCAAATTTATCAAACAATTCATTGATATTCTGATCCAGCTGGTGCTTTATCTGATCATCAGTTAGATTAAGCTGATGAACCTCTTGTTCTAACTGCATGACTTTGAGTTGTTTTTCAGCTGGCTTCTCAACAGTTTCCTTTTCTATTTCTCTTACTCTGTCTTCTGGCTGTTCACTGGCCTGAATACTTTCAGTTTGTTCCTCCATTGGAGGCAAATCCTCCCCCTTACTTGGATCATCGAGCTTCAAATTCAAATATCTAGAAATGAAATCCATGTTATATATGTTGACCTTTGGAATATCTTTTGAAGCCTCGCCATCCATAGGAATGCCTGATTTCTTGAATACTGTAGTCAGGTGGGCTGCATAAGGAAGATTTCTCCTTGACTCTTTGCAAGTTCCCATAATCTAGATGATTATTTCTGGCAAACAAATTCTAATTTCCTTCAGCAAACAATATAAAATAAATCTTTGTGTTTCGGTCAGTCTACTTCCTCCTCCAACTTGTGGAGTGATCATGGTAGTCAGAATATGATGCAGTAATCTCTTTAGAGGAGAAAACTTAATTGTATTGAACTGACCCAATAGAGTTTGCTTTTTGTCAGAAGAATCACTCGGCACTTCATTGATCACTGAAAAAGCATCGTGAAGATTGTACAGAAATTCACCTTCAATCTCACCATCTTCAGGTATTCTGAACACCTTATGAAGAGAGTACCTAGTGATCTCAATTTCAATTCCTTTGACAACGATTGACCAGAAATGTATCTCAGATTACTGTAGAACATTGCTACAAGTCTAGGATAATAGACTTTATGCTTGCTCAGAAACTTCTTCCATTTTTGAAAATTAAACATTTCCACTAGTTCAGGAAATTTGGAGAGCATTTTACGATCATGGAAATCCACATATCTAGGGAACACTATCTTCCCCGCTTCCAAAATCATCTCGACTTGAGTAGAAGGCTGAGCAGGAATACCTCTTTCCTCAGAGTCTTTAATCACTTTCTCTTTCCCTTTTCTTTTCTTTCTTTCCGAAATATCTTCGCCTCTTTCTGATTGGATTTCTGCTGGCGGCATCATCTACAAAGCTTTTCTTTTGCCTTTGACAGCCTCCTTCTGAACAGCTTCAGATGACACCCCTTTTGCATGAACCTCTTTCGACCTCCTCTCATAGTGCTGAGTCTCTCCAGACTTTTTGGCTTGAGGAATTGTAGACTGCTGCTCCTCCATTACCTTCCTCTTCCCCTTGCTCTTTGCCGCTCAAGAAGACATAGTGGAAGACGACAATGGAGAAGAAGATGATTTCTGACAAGAAGGATAAAGACAAATGGAGAAACAAGTAGAGGGAATGTAGAGAGGTGGGTAGAGGAACTGTAGAGAAGTTAGACCAGAGAGAAACACTCACGGCTAGGAGTCGTGAGTGCGAGAAGGTCTCGGCTTGAATGCGGAGGGTATGAGAGACACTTTAGGGTTGAGTAATATAAAGGGAATACTGTTGCCTTTACCCGATACACACCTCGTACCCAAACTACCCCTCTCTTATATATAAAATACCTTTCTTCTCCTTTTTCATGGTCTTCAGCGTATCAACCTTATATCTTACTCATTCATTCTTCTAAAAATCATCTTTTAATACACAGTCAATGGAGATAAAACATTCTAATTGCAGTACAATGCTCAGTAAGAAAGAATCATTAATCTTACTCCTTACTTTCATTAGATAAAACTGGTTTCAAAATCAGTCTTATATTGAGTTTTAACTCATATTTCGGCGTCTAAAGAAGAACCAAGGTCAACCATATCAACTTTTTCTTTTCTTTTCTTTTTCCAACTAGAGCATTCCGGTATGACTGGCCTTTTTACTCAAGGAAACATGTTTATCAAACACCAGAATCCCTGGTTACTCAGCACAGTCTACCTTTTTGCCTTCTTTTGTGAACAGAGATAGCACATTTCTTCATGACATAACTTTTAAATTTCTTTGATCTAGATAGCCAGTTTCTCAAAAATTTTGCCATTGCTCTGCCATTTTATATTTATTTTATTTAATGGCGTATTCCCTAGTCTACATCCAGATTAGCCTGAAGACATGGTTTAATAAACATTATAAGACATCCTCTTCTACCAGATTATCTTTTTACTCAAAACTTTCAGATTTATGACTTTTCTTCAGTTGGACACTTCCAGTTATTAGAATATTTTCCACTCCATTGAAAATACATTAAGGAGTCATTTTGAACAATCAATAATAAGATATAAACTTTATAGGCAGAAGATCATTTATTTGGGGAGATCAACAATTTTATACACAGATTGAGGTGGTTTTAGTAACCAATAATGTGTAATAAGTAAAGGTAATAGAATTCAATACATTACTCCCCCTAACTGTCAGCTTATGAGAATGTATGATAGAAAGATGGATGAGAAGAAGTAAACTATGGGCATGTCACGATGAAAGAAGTCAGGGGAATGGAATACCTAGCCACAAGGAGCAAAAGTGCAATTCAGGACCTTGACTCATGACCTCCTCAGCCTTCTCCTGACCCAAAGTCTTCAGACAAGTTCTAACATAATTAGCTCAACCTCAGCAGTAATCAGCTCAGACTTGGCAGCTCAACCAGCAACATATACCAAAACCCTAATGTTCAGCATAAAATCCATGACTCATTGAATCTGATCAATTCAGCTCTGCTCCCCCTTACTATGTGTAGAGATTCCAATCAAACATAGATTTGTTTTTCTTGCAGATATACAGAGATGTAGATTCTAAATGCCGGTTCTATTTCTATATGCATGAATATGCAATTAACTAACTCTTTTAGGATTTTTCAAATTTTGATGATAAGCAATGAATTCAGTTTCTAAATGCAATGTGCAGGGAATTTGACAGAACATGCATCATGACAAAAATGTGCAAGACATTCAGAAACAACTACAATTTTTCATGTGCATTCATTTAAAGCAAACAAATTCAGAAGATAGTATTTGAATAGAAATTTCAAAACTGACCTGAAAAGTGCAATCATGGGGTATTCTTTCTCGAATGCCTTAGTTTATTTATCCCCTTTTATTTCACCAAGGCATATCTGAAAAACAACATTTATTTTGGGCAAGCAGGAACCCAAGCAGTCTTGGGTCCTGAGATACCAGCTGCACCTTTAGAGGGTGCTCTCCACAATGTTCTAGCATCATAATTATCAGATTTCACCAAATGATAGTTAGACATGAAATGGCCAAACTGTCCACAATAATGACAAGAAGCACTAGATTTCATGTTCTTTTTATATGAGTAAGCATGAGCATGAACTTGATGTGAATGAACATGATTGGTACTTTTGTTAGCATGAGGATTTTGTTTTCTGAAACCTGCCAACCTGCACTGATTTGCTTTGTGGCCAGGTTTTCCATATTCAAAACATGCAACAGTATTTCTTTTAAAACCATATTTGTTTTCATCAAAGACATTTCGGTACACAGGGGTTTTAGCAAAGCTAAAGTGACTATTTCTCCCCTGTACATGCCAACATTGTGCAGCAATGTGGCCAAACTTGCCACATCAATAACACTGAGTTTTCTTTTTCTGAACAGTAGGAGGTTTCCTAGGATGAAAATTTCTAGGATGCATCCTAACTGCACTTCGTTCATCATTTTTCATGATTAAACTGTCATACATAACATGTCCACACTTCCCACAATAATGACATGTTACTCCTTTGTTATTCACATGCACTGGTTTGACAGCATTGGCATTCGCATGAGAATGTGAATGTGTGTGTGAACAGTTGCCAGCATGCATATAAGAATTAGGGACAAATTTGTACTTATTTAATTCAACATTCTTCTTTGGTTTGTGAACCTTTTTCTGATTTTTATTTGAATTTTCTACTTTCTTTGCAGTGAATTGAAAAATAGAAGAACTAGATGAGTTAGCATATTCTGAACTTTTCACAAAAATAGTTGATTTCTTCTGTTCATTGGTCTGTTTATTAACAGGCACATATCCAAGCCCTTCTTTCTGAAAATTCACATTAGAACCCAGCAATTTATTCAAGTTGTCTTTTCCTTTAACAAATTTTGACAGAGAAGCTTTTAAATCATCAATCTCAGTTTGCAATAAAACAATGTCATCTTCACAGGAAGTGATTTGGTTATGCAAACCATCATTCAGCCTTTTCAGATTTTCATTTTCCTGCATTATCTTCAGATTATCGTTAGCTTCTTTGTCATTCAAAATTGATTTACCGTTTTCAAAGGCCATCAGTCTTTCAGATAATACAATGTTCAAAACCATCAACTTCTTGTTTTGATCTTTCAATTGAGCATTTTCTTCAAGCAATTTTTCTTCACATTCCTCAACTTCAATTTTCTTTTCTAACAACGATTTGTTTTCTTCTTTCAGAGATTTGATTAATTCCATTTGAAGATTGTCATCGGAATCTAGATCATTAATCAAATCTCTTAAGATAGCACACTCATTGCATGAATCATTTTCTTTAATGAGTCTATTTCTTAGATTCTCATTTTTAGATTTCAAATTATTCCTTTCAGCCTTTTCTCTGTTCATGTCTGACTTTAGATTTTCATTTTCAACCCTCAGACTTGTAACTTTGTCATACTTCTCGATCAGATGTTCATTCAAAACAATCAAGTCTTCAATACAGAAATTGGCGGTGTCAAAATTTACCTGAGATGAAGTTTCCTCCATTTGATCATGGTCTTCGTCTGTAGCCATGAAACACTTCACCTCGTCCTGACACTTGCTAGCTGCAACCATATTGACAATTTCGGAGGCAATGCAGCATTCAAACACACAAGGAAACTTGTCAGTATTTATCGCCCTTCGGGTTAGCTCCAGGGCCTTCTGATTCTTAGAGAATTTCAGCTGATCTGAAGTTTTGCATAAGGATTTATCCTTTGGAACTTCATAAGGGCTATATGCAATCATTATCCATAGATCTGGATTAACCTGCATCACGTACTCTCTAAATTTATTAAGCCAGCTATTAAAAAAACCTAGACCCTTAAATCTCAGGAGATCAGTCATGAATGCCATGCTCAGACTAGATCAGAAATCTAAATGCAAAACAGATCAAACATAACGCCACGAAAAGATTAACTCAGATCACACCGACACCTAATCTAGGAACGAATCTGCAGGTCGTTGGACCCTCCGTGCAGACACCCGCTCTGATACCAATTGATAGGATAGATGCGATGGATTCAGAGGGGGGTGAATGAATCCCTCTCTAAATATTTTTGACCAATTTAAAATTTAGATTCAGGGCAGCTTGATTAGAACTCCCTAAACTGATGCAAGAGTTACTTCAACTAGGTGTAGGCATTGAAGCCGTGCCTACCATGCATCTAACGATGAATAATCACACAATCAAACCACAAGGAACACCAAGGATTTTAGGTGGTTCGGTCCTTCAGACCTACGTCCACCCCACACTTAATTGAGTGTGGCTTCACTGCTGCCTAACAGCTTGGCGCTGATCCACAGTTTCGGGGATGAATCCCTACAATCCACTAAGCTTCATAGCTTGCTGTCTAGAGGAATCCTCCTCTGCAACCGCTGAGGATTACAGCTTAACATGTCCAGAGGAATCCACCTCTGCCCGCTGAGGATTACAGCTTAACCTCCGCTGACAAACATCTTGAACAAAGATGAAAAAGAATACAAGAACGATGGAAATCAGCAACTGAAAGTTGGAATTAAAGCTCAAAAAATATAGCTCGCTCTTGGAGCAATGTTGCTTGGATTTGATCGAGAAGCTACAGATCTTCTTCCTCCTTGATTCCACTTCTTCTGCTCCTTTTTTTTCTCACGCTCTGCTCTTCTTCTATCTCCCTCTTTCTGCTTCGATCTCTTTTTCTTCGTTATCTCTTCTCTCTTATCTTCACTGCTATCTCACTCTATCTGCTTCGATCTCTTTTTTTCTCACTTCAAAGCATGTTCAAGTTGAAGCATCTCCTAATTGATTAGTTCGTGCATGGTTCAAGTCGATGCAACGCACTGTTGTGCAAGAAGCTTAAGTCTTTGCATGCTTCATTATAGAAGTCTAAGTCGATGCACTTCCATGTCCGTCTCATATTAAGTCTGTGCATGTATTCATCAAGTCGATGCAACCCTTGTTGCTGTACACGGCCAAGTTGATGCAATCTTAGTTGAACCACGCGACTAAGTCTGTGCAGAGTCTGTGCATGCATACACCAAGTCGATGCATCCGTAGTTGTTGCATGCGACTAAGTCGGTGCAAGTGTCATCCATGCTGTAGTCAAGTCGATGCACTAGTAGTTATTGCACGAGACCAAGTCCGTGTATGCTTAGGTCTAGGCACAATAAGTCGGTGCAATGGTTGTTGTTGCATGCGATCAAGTCGGTGCAACTTCTACACCAGGCACACAATGTCTGTGCAAAGGTTGCTCACGGCATATTGAGTCATTACAACGCTCGCACTCTGCATATCTTGTGCACACACCATGTCAGTGCACCGACTGCATCTCGCACGCATACAGTATGTGCACATGTGTGTTGTGTGAACATTATGTCCGTGCATATGTAATCAAATGTTGTGTTAAGTCTGTGCACTTCAGATCTGACAATATATCAACTCTGTGAGTTTCTTTACTCTCTGTCTAACTATTATAAGCTGACTTCAAGTCTAACATATTGACAGGATGCTTGCTCGTGGATACTAAGAAAGGCACGTGATCCGAGTAGACACGTGGAAAGCAATCTTAGTCAGATGCTGACATGTGGCTATTGAAGACACAGATCTGGATTGGAGTTTGAGCGGGAAAATTGGTTCTTCCACGCGCTCTTCTTTTGATGGGTATAAATAGGGAGTTGACTTAAAAAATAAAAAAGAGATTTTTTGAATATCTGAGTAAGAGCAGAAAAAAGGAGAAAAAGAAAGAAGATAGAGTGAGATAGCAGTGAAGATAAGAGAGAAGAGATAACGAAGAAAAAGAGATCGAAGCAGAAAGAGGAGAGATAGAAGAAGAGTAGTGCGTGTGAGAAAAAAGGAGCAGAAGAAGTGGAATCAAGGAGGAAGAAGATTTGTAGCTTCTCGATCAAATCCAAGTTACAGGTTGTACCATTAAAGCCCAATTGACTAGAAGGCACTTATACCGGTGTTTTATATTTCTAGAATTAGCGGCCTTCTGGTTGACCGCCAATGAATGCTAGCGGGCCTACACTTGACTGCTAGCGGATCCTAAACGGTACTCCGCTAGACCGCTAAAGCTCCAGAGGTTTGGTTTTTTAAATATCGAATGGTCTTATCGTTAACGGTCCTGTACTAGACCGCCAAGGACAACAGACGATCCAGTAATGACCGCTAGCGTTCTGAGTTTAATTAACCCGGGGTTTCACTCAAGGGTTGATTTCCTAAGTTCCTAGATGGTCCAATTGATTATCTAGAACCTGTCACATTATTCCAAAGATATCTAAGTAATTTAAAGAGTTAAAGAATGTACCGTTATGCTGCCGATTTATTTCCATGGCATAACCTAGTTATTAAATACATTTATTGAAATCTCTTATTTGTAATCGAGGCATTCTTATTTTTGGTTACTTTATCTTGGAACTATAGTTGAAGTTGTCCATTCTTGGCCATATTATTGTTATAAATGTGGAAGTATCTTGATTTATATTTGAAGATGCAGTTCGAGCACTGATTGTGTTCAAGGGCTCTATGCTAGTCCCCTCGGCTGATTATCGGAAACATACTATATAAACCATGGGGTATGATGCTACTGGTGTCGCATTGCGCTGGGAGTACTTTCTTTATAAATAAGTGAAAAGCCACGGGAACATGGATCAATATCCACATGAATTCACAAAGTACTTGTTACTAAGTGAAGAGTACACTCTTGCTTGTTACATGACTTTCTAGTGCAAAGCCTTTAAGGTTATGAAAAGTACATTCTTGTTACATTCTTGATCATGAAAGGCCATGATTATATTCTTGCTTGATCATACTTGCTCAATCATATTCTCAATCTATCTTGTTACTTGGCTTTATTCGCCTGCTTCATCGTATTTACATGATTTATCTTATTCTTTAGAGCTAAAACATTAATTACTTTAATATTGCCAATCATGTTGATACGAAGATACCTACTGGGCAAGTGTGCTCATTATCTACTTTTTCAATGTTTCAGGAAATACGAGTGAATCAGATTCGGATTACTCAAGTAGCAGGTCCGAGAGCGATTGAAAAGTCTATGGATTAGAGAGAAGACTTAAAATGTCAAAGATGTCTAGATTGAGTCCATATATGTAATTTTATTCTTATTTGAGTCTAGAGAGAATTGAGTATTCATGTATTAGAATTTTGATTATATGAAATAAAGATGAAGGTTTGATTAAATAATTGTGCAATTACTTTGTGTGATTGTTCTTGCGCTCTGACTATATTGCTTGCTCGAGGTGTACTAGTTGGCTGTTCACATTCCTGATTATTTCTGCTGCATAATCTCGGGACGTGACAGTGAAAGTGATAAGTCCTAGGGAAAAGTCATGTCATAGGTTAAGTCCAAGGTTTAAGGACCCACACCTATGAAACTAGGAAAGAAATTCCCAACCTATGAGAGGAATTGGGTAGAACCTGGGATGAGATAGAAATTAGAATTATTTCTAAAATCTACCCCACTCATTCCATTAGAATTAACAAATTCATTACTCTCCTCAGGTACCATATTTTTATCATAATGGCTCATCGCGTGGACTGGAATGGTATGCAAAGACCGTTACAGGTCTTACTCAAGCATTATAAACCATGGCGCAAGCTGGCACAGGAGCAAGAGTGGGGGATTAACATCACAATTTTTGGAGCTTAAATCCTCCTCGATTTTCGGGTTCCTCTAATCCCTACGAAGCCAAAAATTGGATAGACGAGATGAACTGCATCTCTGAAGTAATGCAATGTGCGGATCAAGAGAAGGTTCGTTTGGTAACTTTTCAATTAAATAAAGATGCCCGTACATGGTGGAAGGCGGTGCCTGCACCACCAGCTGATGCACCTCATACATGGGAAGGTTTTCTTACGCTCTTCCGAGCCAAGTACTTTTCCGAGCATATTAAGGAGAGGAAGGCTATGGAATTTGCCTCATTATGCCAGGGCATGATGTCAGTGGCAGAATATGAACTTCAGTTCTCCAGGCTAGCACCCTATGCTCCTCACTTGATTAGCACTGATTTATTAAAGGCTAATCAATTTATGGACGGGTTGAGGCCCGGTTATATTCAACAACTTGGGACCCAGAATATACGTACTTACGCGGAGATGGTCCAACGTGCGCATCTATGCGAGAGGACCTTAGGGAAGGTCGAGAAATTAAAAGGCAAGGGCGAGGAACCGAGCCGAAGATCAGATCGGCATAAGAAGAAAGAGAAGTTGGTGGAGACACCGGGTCCATAACCAGGCCCACTACTCAGAGCCGATGCCACATCGCCCTGACTGCACCGAGCTTATGGCTCGGCAACTCGCTTGAAGACTCGGCATCCTAAATACGTATCCGTACGTATGTGTGTATGTATTTTACTATGGTGGTATTTGTATTTTAACCACCAATGTATTTTATTTTTATTGAGTCAAAGTATTATATTTTAAACCCACAAGTCAAAGTTAGGTGGGTGGGTTTTGTTTTATTAGGCTAGGGTATAACCACAATTAGTGAAAGTTGGAGGGTATTATTGTTATGGCTTTGCCTATAAATAGGGGGCTAAGGGTGTTACGTATGAATCACATGAATGAGAAAAAAAGCTTGAAACCTAAGGTGTTTACCTTGTGTTCTTCCCTTCTCTCTTTTCTCTTTTGTGAGGATTGAGCGTCGCCCGGTGTGAGACCGTCTGGCGTGAGGCCGAGCTCCGTGAGATAGCAAGTTATCCGTTCCCGTCCGTGCCGTCAGGAGTTGCCATCGATCTGTTCTCTGACGCCGTCCGCGTCAGATTTGGTATCAAAGCCCAACACGGCGCCTCCGTCGACTTCGACGACCCCGGCATCATCTCTCTTTCTATCTCGCAGTTGCTAGAGTGAAAAAAAAAAGAGAGTTATTGAGTTCTGTTGGGTGAGAGGAAGAAAGAGGAAAAAGAAAGAGAGAAAAAAAAATTTAAGCACCGAAACTCCCTCCGTTCTCTCTCTGGTCATCTCTCTCCCTCTGTGTTAATCTTTCCCTCTCCCTTAATCTCTCTCATTCTCTCTCTTTCTCCCGTGCCTCTCTCTGTAATTCTCTCTCTCTCTCTCTCTCTATTTCTGTCTCTCTCTGTCCATTTCTCTCTCTCTCTCTCTTCTCTCTCTCGTTCAGCGCACAACAGAAGAGATTAGAAAGGGAAAAAAAAAGTTTACGCCCCCCTTCTGCATCATCGCCCGTGCCCACTTGAAAAAGGGGCTTGGCCGCAACGGCCACCCCCGTGCCCTTGTTCCACCGCCCGCGTCGCACCGGAAGCCCGCCCGCCGTCGTGTGAGGCGTCTGCTGCCACGGACCTACCCCCGCGTCGCACCTGGTCGGTGCCAGCGCACATCCGGTCGGCGCCAGCGCACAACCGGCCAACTGGCGTCACCCGCCTGCTCCCGCCTCGGCGCTCCTGCTCGGCGCTCGACGCCCAGCGCGCCTGAGCGCCCGGGCCATTGAGCCCGTGCTCCCGGCCCCGCACCTCTCGTGCACCGGCTCCATCGCGCCCGCCGCCTTTCCGCCAATAGTGCCCAGGCCGGCGCCCGGACCCGCAGCCGACCACGCCCGAGCGCTTGTCGCACTCCATGGCCGCCTGACAGCTTTGTTGACCCGCCACCCGGGAAAAGCGCCGACAGGTTTAGAAAAAAAAAGAGGATAAAAGGACAAAAAAAAAGAGAGATTTGAAAAGAGAGTAGGTAATGTTTGAAAAAAAAATAAAAAGAGAAAATGAGAGTTTGAAAAAGTCAAAAAGGAGAGTTGAACAAGTTTGAAAAAAAGGGTTGAAAGTTGAGAAGATGAGTGTTAAATATATATAATATATATATTTGGGGTATATATAATATTATATATATATATATATATATATATATTTAACACTCATCATAATATTTATATATCTATATATATATATATATATACTCTTATACATATATATATATCCTTGGAATAATTTATTGATCGAGACACCGGGAACGACAGTTCGACTAGCACCCAAAGTGGTCCGGCCGACACATAGCCCGTAGCTTACGGAGTGGAAGTACTTGAAGGTATCCCTACGCGGAGAAAATTTTGAATTGAATTGTTCCCCTGTGCGGGAAATTTTATGTGGTTTTGTAATAAATTAAATCCTCCCTGCGCGGAGTGAATTCATTGTAACCACGAAGCTTCGTCGACACCGTGCGGGCACGCACGTCCCCGCTCGCCTTCATCTTCGGTCAGAGTTTGACTTTTCAGTCTAGCTAGGTACGTGCTCCAAACTTGCTCATTTAGTATCTTTTCAATTGCCGCGCGAAGTGAGAGAGAGCCCGAACCATACAGCTTGTCTTCTGAGTGCATCGCTGTGGATGGAAAGTGAGAGCTTGCTTGCACCCATCCTTAGGCCCTAGACTGCCGCATTAAGGCACCATAATTGTCAGGCGGTAGTTCCACAACTACTTCACCTACGGGTGAGCAACTCTCCCTGACCGGTCCCTTCAAGTTGACCCTTTGCCTATTAGCCAACAAAATTTGGGTCTATACTTGCTAATTATCGGTCCCAGGACTGCATCATTTAGGTCCAAGGTCGTGCATGCCACGTTGGTCTAGGAATTCATCCGGCCGTCTAGAGCGCCCTTCAACTCTACAACCCCACATGGATCAGAAGAGCGTGAGTGCTATGTTGGCTCAGCTCGAGCATAATCTTATGACCCATTTTGAAGAATCCATAGGCCAACTACGAGCAAAACTACATGAGAGGATCCGAGCCTTAGAGGATCTACTGAAGGGAGAGGAAGGACGAGTGAATGGCCACGGCGATCTTGTAGCCAATCCTAGGGAGGAAAGAGAGCAAGTCCGCCCGAATCAGGCTCCCCAAGGTAGAGAGCAAGAGGCCCGTGCTCCTCGATAAAGAGACCACGACGATAAGGATATCAACCTACGGAACGTCAAGATTGACGCTCTGAGTTTTGATGGGTCTCTCAACCCCACTACATATCTTGATTGGGAGATCGGGATGGACCAATATTTTGATTGGCATCGCTGCATGACCCCTGCTACAAGGGTGAGGTTTGCCAAAATGAAACTCCTAGGTCAAGCCAAAACCTATTGGTGTAACGTTGAAAATCTCCTAGCAAGGAGACGAGAGGAACCTATAAGCACGTGGGAAGAAATGAAGGAGAAGTTAAGGGAGAAGTATCTGCCACCCTCCTACCATCAGCGTCTTTTAGACCAATGGCAGAAACTCACCCAAGATGGAAAGTCCGTGGATGAGTACATAGCCAAATTTGATGACTTCTTCCTTCGGAGTCGAGTCATGGAGGATGCCTCTGTCACCCTCTCACGGTTTAGGGCTGGCTTACACGAGAGCATACAGCGGGAGCTGTTCCTACGGGAAGTTAACACTCTCGAGCATGCCTATCTGGTTGCTTGGGACGTCGAGCGGTTTCAAAAGGTGGTCCCACCTCGGGTCCCCACCTATCACCAACACGAGTCCCGAAACCCCATGGTCCGCTACTCTGAGAGGCCTGGCCCCTCCACTTCTTATGTCCCTACTGCTACCCCACTCCGGGCCATTGCCCCTACGGCTCCTTTCCCACGAAACCCCTTACCTGCACCCGCTGATGTGCCCAGGCTGGAGTACACTCCGCCAATTGATAGGAGAGATGACAAGGGAAAGGGAGTCATCCCTAGCACCTCCCAACCAGTCCCTGTCTCGGGAGTTCGTTGCTTTAGGTGCCATAACCTAGGGCATATTGCGTTCAACCACCCCACTCGAGCCTTAGTCATCACCGACCCCCAGCCCGTGGAGTTTTCACCTCAGGAAGGAGAAGCCATTGAGAGGTATGAGGCCGATCCTGACCTCATCACCCAATTTAAGGAGTTGGATGCGGGGTATGACAGAACGCATGTCGAGTACATGCAAGTGGGAGATATTACAGAGAGTTTAAACCAGGGAAGACTGGGTGTAGTTCGCTACATCCTAACACACCCTCAGGAGGACGACTAGCGTCGAACCTCCATCTTCCAAACATACATTATGGTGAAATCCCAACCCTGCAAGGTGATTTTTGACAGCGGGAGCTGTATCAATGCAGTCTCTTCAGACTTTGTCTCCCGTCTACGTCTACCTACCCATCCTCATCCAAGGCCATACAACGTGGCTTGGGTTGACGACACGTCTATCCCAGTCACCACTATATGTGTCATTCCCATCCAATTTCAATCCTACCAAGGATAAATCTTATGCGATGTAGTGCCAATGAAGGTCGGTAGCATCATCCTAGGACGACCGTGGATCTATGACGTGGACCTTGCTACATTCGATCGGTCCAATCAGTGTTCCTTCTCACACAATGGGAAGAAGATACAGCTATACCCGGCACCCCCAAAGGTGACCCCGGGAAAGAGTCCCATCTCCACCCCCACTGGAACCCCCAAGGTTCAAGAGAGTCCTCGGACTCCCACCAAAGGGAGACTTCTCATTCCCTCTTCTCCTGCACCTATCACACCCGTTCCTAAGGCCCCTAAGGTTGGTTATGACCCGATTAGGTGCCTTAACTTCATAGGTGTCCGTGAGCTGAATAAGGAGGTTGCCGAAGGTGCCCCTGTCTGGGCTGTTGTTGTCACCATCACCCCGAGGAGTCCCGAATCTCTGTCCCTCCTGAAGTCCAGGCAATCCTGCAGGACTTCCAGGACATCTTTTTTAAGGACTTACCCTCACAACTCCCTCCCATGCGTGATGTACAACACGCCATTGATCTTGTCCCTGGGTCCACCCTACCCAGCCTTCCCCACTACAGATTGAACCCCAAGGAGCATGCTGAGCTCCAAAGGACTATCGAGGACCTTATCCAAAAGGGTTTCCTCAGGGTGAGTAAGAGCCCATGTGCTGTCCCTACCTTGCTCACACCCAAGAAAGATGGCACCTGGAGGATGTGTGTTGACAGCCGCGCCATCAACAAAATCACTGTCAAGTATAGATTTCCAATTCCCCGTCTTGATGACATGATGAGTGGAGCCACCATCTTTTCCAAAATTGACTTGAAAAGTGGCTACCACCAGGTCTGGATTCGACCAGGGGATGAGTGGAAGATAGCCTTCAAAATAAAAGAAGGTCTGTATGAGTGGCTGGTCATGCTGTTTGGGTTATCCAACGCCCCCAGCACTTTCATGAGGCTTATGACAGAAGCCCTTCATCCTCTCATTGGTCGCTTTGTTGTCGTCTACTTTGATGACATTCTCATCTATAGCCACAACCCTCAGGATCACATCCACCATTTGAGGGAAGTTTGCCAAACTTTGAGGAGAGAAACCCTATTTGCCAACTTTACTAAATGTGAATTCATGACAGACCGGGTCACTTTTCTCGGATTTGTGGTTTCAAGTCATGGAGTGTCTGTGGACCAATCCAAGGTCCGAGCCATAGTAGACTGGTCAGAGCCCCAGAATGTCTATGACGTTCGAAGTTTTCATGGGCTAGCCACATTCTATAGACGCTTCATTCAGCGTTTTAGCACCATTATGACACCCATTACGGATTGTATCTGTAAGGGGAATTTTGAGTGGACCAAAGCCACCTCCCAGGCTTTTCGTGCCATAAAGGAGCTCATGACCAAAGCTCCTGTCCTCCGCCTGCCAAACTTTTCCAAAGTCTTCGAGATATCCTGTGATGCATCTGGCGTAGGAATAGGATGAGTGCTCAGCCAGGAAAGCCACCCCGTGGCTTATTTCAGTGAGAAGCTTTCTGATGCAAAGCTTCGTTACTCCACCTATGATAAGGAGTTCTATGTCGTGGTTCAAGCACTCAAACACTGGAGATACTATCTCTTACCTCAAGAGTTTGTCTTATATTCGGACCACGAGACTCTGAAATTCCTTATCTCTCAAAAGGGCTTAAACCCTAGGCATGGTCGGTGGGTAGAATTCCTCCAGTCTTTCACATTTATCCTAAAACATAAGGCTGGAAAGGAAAATAAGGTGGCCGGCACCTTGAGTCGAAGGGTCTCCCTTCTTTCCACTATTCGGGTAGAGGTCACCGAATTTGACTGCATGAAGGAACTCTATGAAGAGTGTCCTGATTTTGGCCCTGCCTACTCTGCTCTGTTTGCTGGACCCTCGATAGCCTTTTCTGACTATCTACTCCAGGATGGTTTTCTATTTTGAGGGCAACAACTCTGTGTCCCGAGGACTTCTGTTCGGGACTTCCTGATTTGGGAAATGCATGCTGGAGGTCTTGCTGGTCACTTTGGCCGCAACAAGACCATCCATTCTGTGGAGGAGCATTTCTATTGGCCTGGCCTGAAGAAAGATGTGGCCAAGATTATAGCCCAGTGTAGGACATGCACAATGGCCAAACATGTCAAACAGAACACTGGTCTCTACACTCCTCTCCCCGTTCCTAATCGACCATGGGTTGATGTGAGTATGGATTTTATCCTTGGTTTACCTCGCACTGCTCACAAGGATGATTCCATCTTTGTTGTCGTTGATAGGTTCTCTAAGATGTCCCACTTCATTACATGTTCTAAAACATCGATGCATCTAGAGTAGCCCACTTATTCTTTGAAGAAGTCGTGCATCTGCATGGTCTCCCCCAAACCATCGTGTCTGACCGAGATGTCTGGTTCACTAGTTACTTCTGGAGGACACTTTGGCACCTAGTTGGCACCAAACTTAAATTCTACACTACCTATCACCCACAAACCGATGGGCAAACAGAGGTCGTCAATAGGAGTTTAGGGAATCTCTTGAGGTGTCTCGTAGGGGATCATTCGGGCTGTCACGCCCCGAACCGATAGCAGCGGAACGTGTCGTTTGCTCGGAACGTGGCAGTTAAACAGTCATGTCAATCAGATCATAGTCATTTCCACAAAACACAATTTAGACAAATAATAAATTTCATTTCAAATATAAGTTCTTTACATATTCGGGCCCATAATAAACGAAAAGACTCAATAAAGAAAAACTATAAAGAGACATAAGACGCAAGATAACCAAACTAGACGGTTCATCTAGATGTCAGAGTTCTCTTCACTCTTGCCCTTGTCCATCATGTTTGGTCTCGTCGTCACTAAGGTCATTACCTGAAAAATATTGGAAACCGCAGGGTGAGCGAACGCTCGTTATGACTTAATATCTCATGCTTCCAAGCTAGCTTTAAGTCAATTACAGTTTAACAGGCTCATGCAGGTCATTCAAGTATAGAAATCGAGAACTATAATAACACGAGATAAATTTAAGAACTATAATAAACAAACGAGTAAGCAAGATGCTAGATACACTCATGAAGAGTAAGGACAATGACAATCAATAGAGTATAGCAAGATCTTAACAAGTACTTTCTCAAGTTAGGTCAAGAGTATTCATGAGGAAATATAACATTCATCTCTCTATGATGAACACTATCACGAGAGCTTCAATGTATCCATTATTGTGAAGGATCTTTGTGACAAGATAACGAGTACTATCAATGGGATAATTCAAGAACATTTATGATGATCGATATAGAAGTAGAACAATTACTTCTACAAGCACTATATAGCATTTGCCAAGACACTAAGGGAATATCACGACGATATGATAACCCCTCCAATAAGGCAAATCAAGATCTTTTCATGACGAACAATAAGTTGTAGAAAGGTGTACTATGATGGCAATTACTCCCGATCATCACTATCACGAGAGCGTTGCACATCTAGCACTATATAGGATTGGCCAATGCACTAAGGGGAAAATCACGATGATATGACCACCCCTCATGGAAATAGCACTTGGTAGTATTTGGTCGCACACTTAGGAGTTCTCACGACTATATGATTACCCCTAAATGCCAATAACCGAGTTGGTGAATGCCAGCACCCGATCATCGTATATCGGTAGCGTTTGGACTTTGCCTCGCCCAATGAGGGTCAGATCAGGACCCGTAGTGTAACGACCCAGAGTTCAGGATATCGATATACCGATAACATCGATACACCGATACCAAGAACTGGGGAGGCCACCCAAGAGGCTGATGAGGCCCCTGAAGGGTTAGGAGGGCATGTGTAGAGTACATTGAAGCCACAGAGATATAACAGTAAGCAATTAAATTTCATTAGATTAGATTGCTAAAGTAGCAGAAATAAAATTACCTTTTCATTAAAATTTCAACAATTACAATTATGCACAGAGTCCAGCCCAAAGGAAAGACAACAAGTCTAGCACAGTACAGTCAGACAGAAAGAAACGTACGCAGAAGTCGGGAGAAGCCCGACGCAGGTACGGCTGGCAGCTACAACAGCAAGAGAGCGCTCCACCAAGAACAGCAGAGACAGACAGCGAAACCCACCTGAAAAGCAGCAGGGGTGAGTCTCAACAGAAACTCAGTAGGGGTCACGCGGATCCCCACTGGACAGCGCACAAAGCAATGGAAGCAACAACAAGCAGCAGGAACAGCAGGTGTAGCAAAGCAGGAAAAGTTACATTACAAAGCTGTAAAACTACCGCTAAAGAGCAATAAAGAAACAGACGGGAAGTAGGAGTAGGGAACACGCAGGAGAGGGGTGAGAACCCGCACCAACAAGCGGCTTCCGAACTAACCTCGGCACCCCAAACTACTCCAAACAAAAAGGTAACAGATGGTTGACCCTAAACTCACACAGAAGGGCACACCAGTCTGTCAACCAGCCCCAAACAATCAAGGTCTAGACAAGACCTAAACAAACGCCAAACAAACACGTACACGACCGGAAACATCATGTACACAGCCCCACGCACGATCAGAACACCGTGCGGACAGAACACTGACCCCGAGTGCAGCCACGAACGGGCAACTCACAAAGGTCACAACGCGCAAGAAAACGCGAGAGCTACGTGTCACGTGACGAAAGCACCTCCTTACAAAGCCAGCCGCGTCCACTGACGTCTTACGCCGCACCTCAAGTGTCTCGCCTACAGCACTGCTGCAACAACAGCAGAGACATAGACACGAGCTGAACCAAACAGGAACAACATAACAAGTAACTAGTCAGGGTCCCGCCCGTCGACGTAAGTCCTCTGTCCCTGACCACGTGTGCACACACTGGTTATAGCCTAAGCCAGGTCCTCTAGCTGGTATTCTCCCTTGGTAGGACGCTACCGTTGGCTAGGAGCCCGCGGAACTAACTACAAACCGCTCACTGGGAACACCCTCCGCCATCCGCTAGCGGGTCGGCACCTCTCGGCCTTAGGTCAACAACAAGTGGAGGCTTCACACGACACAGAAACTCAAAACACAAGTGCCGAAGTACAAACAGGCAACCACGCCCATCAACACGTACTTCGAAGCACCAAATGGCAGCATCGCCACTGCCGACAACTCAGGACGAGTAACTAGACCTCCTATGTAACGATACTGAGTCGAACGACTCAAAGGCAAGATCGTCACAAACAGCGGAACAAGCCGCCAATCGGTCTAATCCTAGGCCAGAGAAACCACGCTCCGCAGAAAACAACACACGGAGGCCTGAGGGGAACATCAAGAACCCTCAGCACAGCTGGACATGCAAAACGAGGTAGAACAACACCTCGAAGCATCCAGAAGCAGTGTCTCGGACAGGACAGAACCGCCAAGACACGCACAAACAAGGTCACATGTCAACCACTGGGTCAAACTGGGTTGACCGAAACCAAACAACAAAAGTATACAAGAGTAGGATCAAGAGTCCTACCATAAGTAAGAAGACTCCTGGCTACCTTACAACGTAGTCTTAACCCTCATAGGACGTCAAGAGACATCCACGGGACAACGGGCAGACCACAAGGGCAAGCCAAGACACACAGGAATCAACGGGCAGAAAACTAAGAAACAAGGAAAGTAACGCACGAGCCCTAGACCGCTACTAGCAAGTGACGGTCTAGACCATAGCCGTTATTTCCCAAACGACGGACGGACACAGGCCGTCACTCACCACCCTGATAATCTACAAAACCACACTAAAGCCAAGTAACGCACAGCACCAGGCGCGTTACAAGCAAACGACGCACGGAGGCTCCACCGTTACTTCCAACGGCATAGCCACCAAGACCAAACGAAGTAATGCACAACGCTAGGTGTGTTACAACAAAACAACGCGGCAGGAGAGGGCCGTCAAAGACAAACGACGCACAGGGGCCTATCCGTTACTTCCAACGGCATAGCCACCCTCAACCCAGCACAACAGCAAACGACGGACGGAGGCACGCGCGTTACTCACAAACGACGCACAGGGACTCCACCGTCACTTCCAACGGGACAGCCACCCAACCTCGTCCACGCAGAATATAACGGCCAGGGGCAGGCGCGTTATACTCGAAATAACGGACGGAAACCCATCCGTCAGGGAAACCGCCTCAACAGGACAAAGTCAGTCAACGGAAAGTAACGGCCAGGGCAGGGCGCGTTAATTCCATCTAACGCACTGGGTCAAGTGCGTTAGACCAACCGACTAAACCTCAGAACAAAACGACAAAAGCGAAGTGACGGCCAGGCACTGGCGCGTGACACGGGAACGACGCTCCACTCTTGGGTCGTCGCTTACCCAGAAGCAAAAGAGCTCAAAACCCTCAAACTAAGTAACGGTCTGTCGTGGGACCGTCAGAAACAAGTAACGGTCGCTGGCTAGACCGCTACTTCGGTCACGACGGGAAAACAAAGGAATGGCCAGATCGGCCCGTTCCACGCCCCATTCACCCCGAAACGCAGGGGAGACAAACCACAACGACAAATAACAACACCAGGGGACTCAAAACCCCACATGCAACCTCAAAAACGCAAGATCCGGGCGATTTAGACAAATCAACCCAAAGTGGGTCACCGAGGTTCCCGGGCTTCTACCGGCCTCGAATGAACACCAAATCACACGAAATCAACGTGGATGGGATTCTAACATCCCAGCGGTCAGTTAGAAACTAACTACGCCGCAAACAGTCGCCGTTTACCGGCCGACCCTAAAA
This sequence comes from Amorphophallus konjac, assembly GCA_022559845.1. Classification (NCBI taxonomy): domain Eukaryota; kingdom Viridiplantae; phylum Streptophyta; class Magnoliopsida; order Alismatales; family Araceae; genus Amorphophallus; species Amorphophallus konjac. Next base: position 163,569,643 of record CM040128.1, read on the forward strand.
ACCACGTAAATCACGGTTTAGGCAAAATAAGCCCAAACACACTCGTTTCCTAGCCGAACGCCGTGCAATGGCAGGGAAAACGAAGATGGAGAAGCAAGGATCCGTCACCCTACCTCCACCAAAGAAACCGTGCCCCGAAAGGACTACACCACGCTGAAAACCACTCACGAACCGATTTCACAGGCTTTGAATCCACCGTTCGGGATCGCGCCAGAATCGATCCGATCCTCGCCCCATCGCGCATCTCGACAGCTCCACAGCCTCGCCAACCCGCCCACGATCGCTCCGTCTGCAGCCGGGGCCAAAGAGGGGGAAGAACGAGAGAGAACGGGAGAGAGAGAGAAGGATCGCGAGAGTGAGGAGGAAGAGAGAGGAAAAGGAAATGAAATAGAAAGAAATTAGGAAATTTTCCTAATTTCTGAAAATTCTGAAAATGCGCCGAAAATGCACAAATTCAGAAAAATACGCAAAAATAGTTGAAACGACTGGCTCGACGAGTACATCGTCGCAGTAGCATCCACGAGTTCGAGAATTGACAAACAAACTCACCGTAGGGTTCCGTAACTAGTACGTGAGAAAAACCCACACGGCTCGTCAACTCAACTCGGAAGCCACGAAAGCGAACCGAAACTCAACGAAACCAATCCGAAACAGATCCGAAAGATCCAACGAAGATCCAACAAGACCTGCAAAAGATCCATCAAGATCCAGGGCATTACACGTAGCATTTAAAATGTCATTTTAGTGGGACCCATAGCCCCTGACATTTAGTCTAGAGTAATTCCATATTAATGGCCAAGAATTTCAAGGATCAAGCATGTAAGATATTAAGATAGATTTCATGGAACATAGAGTTCAAGGATAGAACTTGTAATAAGGATGATATATCGATAAACCATATGAAAACTCTGACATTCTGGAAATCTGGGTGATTAGGTACAACCAGCTCAGTCGGCCTTGAGGGAATCCAAGGCTGCGAGGAGACTTACGGAGGTCCCAATGACTAACTTGCCAGTCCGAAGGAACGGAATGTCCAACGGAGGGCTCGTATATCACCAAGAGTTGAGGTGTATAACGTGAACCAATCATGAAACAGAGACTCCATCTACGGATGTGAGATGAGAGTGCCAAAAGACCCGAGGTATGGGTCAAAACCGGAAGAAAACGGAGACAACATGAATACGTTAATTATAGAATTCATGTCCATCCAATTCTATAATTAACTATAATTAAATAAATTTATATTAATTGACGTCTGTGAGTAGTGTCATTTATTAATTAGCATCCACTTGGAGGGACGTTAATTCTATGATTTTTAACTTAATTTATTTAACAAGAATCCCCGTCAATATCTATTTAATTGAATAATTTAAAAATATACATTTAAAGAGACATTAATTTATATAAAATAATTTAAAAAATAGAATATATGATAATTAGGAGAAAAATTCAAGGATTTCAAAAATATAACTTTTATAATTTTCTGTTACATATCTTAATAGATATGAATTTTCAAAGATATAGTTATCAATATATATATATATATATATATATATATATATATATATATATATATATATATACATATATATATTAAAGATATGACGCCCTTACATGCTGGCGTCAAAATAATTTGACGACAATCACGTTGTCGTCATTTAAATATATTGTGTCAACTCTTTAAACCTCCCGTTCTCGACGTACACATGTTGGAATCACGCGTTCTATATATCGAAATGACGGGCTCGAAAAACTCTACCTAACCGGATGTTCAAAATAATTTTTCGTTGAGAGACGGGGGATCTTGAGATAGGGGGCATGAAAAATGATGCAACCACTCTCACTATCTCGGTCTCTACCCCAATAACGCTCCCATAAAATTTCATGGCCAAAGGATGCTCCGGCGCATACTAACAAGTTATTAAGGCAAAAACTTCATAACTGACTGCTACAGTGTTAACCAAAACTAATATAGGTGATGCTTAATATTGAGGCAGAACTATCGAGATCATGCTAGATTTGATCGTTTAATAGTTTGGCTTGGGAGATTGCCTACCTTTTTAGCTTGGTTTGGGGTGACGGCGACGAACGAGGCAGAGAAAAACAAGAGCAATAAGCAGCTACTGCAACTGCTACTATGGCAAGGAAGAAGATGAATTGCATCGTCAACAAGAAGCAACGCTCTTCTCGTTCTTTGTTTAGTATCCTCATGAGAAAGAAGAAGTAGGTACTCCTTCACGATACGGAGAGAGAAAGACGACAGCAAGGACCTCCTCGAATGCAGCAACAATTGCAAAGAAAGAACTTCCCTCTTTACGTTCATAATTGAGGAAGAGAAGAAGGTTAAGGAACTTCTTCACTGCAGCAATATCGTAGGAAAAAAAAGGAACAGAGCTGCAACAGCACAGGGATACGAACGTGTTGAACACTAGCCTCTTCCTTTTTAACAGAAGGGCGACGATGATGCTTGTGGACGTCGAAGGAGAGAACCCAGAGCAACCTCTGAAGGGTTCCGGAGGGGTGTATTTATAGGGGTGGAATCCGACCAGAGAGTTATAGTTCTAATGGGTTTAAAACTCCTTACGTAAGAATCCTGTTAAAATAAAGCTTCCCACATTTTAATCCTTCCGAGATTAATCATTTCCCAAATAACACCCTTCCCTATTTTGTCACCAAAGGAATTTAGGCCCATTTTGTGTATGTGTATGGGTTGTGTTCAAACTGGTTTACTCACATGTGTGGGTTGGGGTTGCTGTATGCGCATGGGCTAGGTACGTGGGTTTGCTAAAGGATGGGTTGGTTGTGAGAGACTCGCGTGGCTGGGTGTGGTTTATTGGGCTACAGTGGGTTTCTTCATAGATATGGGTTAAAGCCCATATATAAATATACCTATATCTATTTGTCCTCAGCATATTAGTGGTAAGGCTTCCTACGTTCAAAAGCCCATGAAGCCTTATATATATATATATATATATATATATATATATATATATATATGTGTGTGTGTGTGTGTGTGTGTGTGTGTGTAGCCCATTAGTACATATATAGGTTTCTCAAAAAAGCGCACTAGTAACATAAAGGCTCTTAAGGCCCATTAATTAATTAGAATTATAAACTAACTGTAGAACTATATATACATATAGGTATGTGGGTGTGTCCTTTTTTTTAAAAAATTAAGTCCATTAGCTTAGGCCCACTATCTATTTGTGTTAGAGTTAAATGGGTTTACTATCTAACCCTTAATAAAGTATATTAGTATCACTTGGGGTTAGGTTTTTATCTTTCAATTATACATGATTTAAGCCTTAATCTTTTATTAAGGCCCATTTATTCATAAGCCCACGTATTGATTTGCAAGCACTTCTATATACCTAGCCCATTTAGTTTGGGATTATATATTCATTTTCTTTTAAGGCCCATTTATTCACCTTTGATCATTAAGCCTATTAGTCCTTAGGTTATATCTACATTCGTGAGGCCCACTAGGTTCAAGAGTTTAGGTTTTATTTGTAGCAGGTTCATTTGGCACATTTGTTAATATCAAGGCCCATTAGCTATATTCCTTGGGATTATAATTGATTTTATCTAAATTACTTGGTATGTATGTAGACCTTATTTTCTTCATAAATTTCCATTTGTTGTCTCAGGTAACATAGTTGGGTTTGATCCTATGAGAGTCTTTATATATATGCATGTGTATAATTATTATTATTATTATTTATTTGGAATGAGATTCTTTCTAAATACTTGAATTGTATTTTCTTTAATTTAAGCCATAAATAGATAAAAGGATATATTAAAATTTTAATTCTCAACTATTTATTTTAGCTATACTTATCAAAATAAATTTATTAACTACCATTATTCCATGACTAATATTTATAATTTTTTTTATTTCCTATTTAAATTTTCGGGGTGCTACACCCTCCCCCACTTAAAAGAATTTGGTCCCCAAATTCACATGATTTTCGTCTAAAATTAGTGAGGTAAGATCACCATATCTAAAATATGTTTTCTAACTAGATCTATTCTCGCAGTATGCTAAGTACTTAAGGTCATATACGATTAATGCAAATTTTAGAGTTTAACCCATAGCTCTACCCAAATCTCACGGGATTCCTATAGGATAACATGACAAGGATGACTCAAACTATAACTTGGACTGGATGACCTATGGATTTAGAAAGCCTAGGCTCTGATACCACCTTCTGTCACGCCCCGAACCGATAGCATCGGAACGTGTCGTTTGCTCGGAACGTGGCAGTTAAACAGTCATGTCAATCAGAACATAGTCATTTCCACGAAACATAATTTAGATAAATAATAAATTTCATTTCAAATATAAGTTCTTTGCCCATAATAAATGAAAAGACTCAATAAAGAAAAAATATAAGGAGACATAAGACGCAAGATAACCAGACTAGACGGTTCATCTAGATGTCAGAGTTCTCTTCACTCTTGCCCTTGCCCATCATGTTTGGTCTCATCGTCACTAAGGTCATTACCTGAAAAATATTGGAAAACGCAGGGTGAGCGAACGCTCAGTAGGACTTAATATCTCATGCTTCCAAGCTAGCTTTAAGTCAATTATAGTTTAACATGCTCATGCAGGTCATTCAAGATATAGAAATCGAGAACTATAATAACACGAGATAAATTCAAGAACTATAATAAACAAACGAGTAAGCAAGATGCTAGATACACTCATGAAGAGTAAGGACAATGACAATCAAGAGAGTATAGTAAGATCTTAACAAGTACTTTCTCAAGTTAGGTCAAGAGCATTCATGAGGAAATATAACATTCATCTCTCTATGACGAACACTATCACGAGAGCTTCAATGTATCCATTATTGTGAAGGATCTTTGTGACAAGATAACGAGTACTATCAATGGGATAATTCAAGAACATTTATGATGATCGATATAGAAGTAGAACAATTACTTCTACAAGCACTATATAGCATTTGCTAAGACACTAAGGGAATATCACGACAATATGATAACCCCTCCAATAAGGCAAATCAAGATCTTTTCATGACGAACAATAAGTTGTAGAAAGGTGTACTATGATGGCAATTACTCCCGATCATCACTATCACGAGAGCGTTTGCACATCTAGCACTATATAGGATTAGCCAATGCACTAAGGGAAAAATCACGACGATATGACCACCCCTCATGGAAATAGCACTAGGTAGTATTTGGTCGCACACTTAGGAGTTCTCACGACTGTATGATTGCCCCTAAATGCCAATAACCGAGTTGGTGAATGCCAGCACCCGATCATCGTATACCGGTAACGTTTGGACTTTGCCTCGCCCAATGAGGGTCAGATCAGGACCTGTAGCATTTAAAATATCATTTTAGTGGGACCCATAGCCCCTGACATTTAGTCTAGAGTAATTCCATATTAATGGCCAAGAATTTCAAGGATCAAACATGTAAGATATTAAGATAGATTTCATGGAACATAGAGTTCAAGGATAGAACTTGTAATAAGGATGATATATCGATAAACCATATAAAAACTATGACATTCTGGAAATCTGGGTGATTGGGTACAACCAGCTCAGTCGGCCTTGAGGGAATCCAAGGCTGCGAGGAGACTTACGGAGGTCCCAATGACTAACTTGCCAGTCCGAAGGAACGGAATGTCCAACGGAGGGCTCGTATGTCACCGAGAGTTGAGGTGTATAACGTGAACTAATCATGAAACATGGACTCCATCTACGGACGTGAGATGAGAGTGCCAAAAGACCCGAGGTATGGGTCAAAACCGGAAGAAAACGGTGACAACATGAATGCGTTAATTATAGAATACATGTCCATCTAATTCTATAATTAATTATAATTAAATAAATTTATATTAATTGATGTCTGTGAGTAGTGTCATTTATTAATTAGCATCCACTTGGAGGGACGTTAATTCTATGATTTTTAACTTAATTTATTTAACAAGAATCCCCGTCAATATCTATTTAATTGAATAGTTTCAAAATATACATTCAAATAGACATTCAAATAGACATTAATTTATATAAAATAATTTAAAAAAATAGAATATATGATAATTAGGAGAAAAATTCAAGGATTCCAAAAATATAATTTTTATAATTTTCTGTTACATATCTTAATAGATATGAATTTTCAAAGATATAGTTATCAATATATATATATATATATATATATATATATATTAAAGATATGACGCCCTTACATGCTGCCCGTCAAAATAATTTGACGACAATCACGTTGTCGTCATTTAAATATATTGTGTCAACTCTTTAAACCTCCCGTTCTCGACGTACACATGTCGGAATCACACGTTCTATATATCGAAATGACGGGCTCGAAAAACTCTACCTAACCGGACGTTCAAAATAATTTTTCGTTGAGAGACGGGGGATCTTGAGATAGGGGACATGAAAAATGATGCAACCACTCTCACTATCTCGGTCTCTACCCCAATAACGCTCCCATAAAATTTCATGGCCAAAGGATGCTCCGGCGCATACTAACAAGTTATTAAGGCAAAAACTTCATAACTGACTGCTACAGTGTTAACCAAAACTAATATAGGTGATGCTTAATATTGAGGCAGAACTATCGAGATCATGCTAGATTTGATCGTTTAATAGTTTGGCTTGGGAGATTGCCTACCTTTTTAGCTTGGTTTGGGGTGACGGCGACGAACGAGGCAGAGAAAAACAAGAGCAATAAGCAGCTACTGCAACTGCTACTATGGCAAGGAAGAAGATGAATTGCAACGTCAACAAGAAGCAACGCTCTTCTCGTTCCTTGTTTAGTAGCCTCAGGAGAAAGAAGAAGTAGGTGCTCCTTCACGATACGGAGAGAGAAAGACGACAGTAAGGACCTCCTCGAATGCAGCAACAATTGCAAAGAAAGAACTTCCCTCTTTACGTTCATAATTAAGGAAGAGAAGAAGGTTAAGGAACTTCTTCACTGCAGCAATATCGTAGGGAAAAAAAAGGAACAGAGCTGCAACAGCACAGGGATACGAACGTGTTGAACACTAGCCTCTTCCTTTTTAACAGAAGGGCGACGGTGATGCTTGTGGACGTCGAAGGAGAGAACCCAGAGCAACCTCTGAAGGGTTCCGGAGGGGTGTATTTATAGGGGTGGAATCCGACCAGAGAGTTATAGTTCTAATGGGTTTAAAACTCCTTACGTAAGAATCCTGTTAAAATAAAGCTTCCCACGTTTTAATACTTCCGAGATTAATCATTTCCCAAATAACACCCTTCCCTATTTTATCACCAAAGGAATTTAGGCCCATTTTGTGTATATGTATGGGTTGTGTTCAAACTGGTTTACTCATATGTGTGGGTTGGGGTTGCTGTATGCGCATGGGCTAGGTACGTGGGTTTGCTAAAGGATGGGTTGGTTGTGAGAGACTCGCGTGGCTGGGTGTGGTTTATTGGGCTACAGTGGGTTTCTTCATAGATATGGGTTAAAGCCCATATATAAATATACCTATATCTATTTGTCCTCAGCATATTAGTGGTAAGGCTTCCTACGTTCAAAAGCCCATGAAGCCTTATATATATATATGTGCGTGTGTGTGTGTGTGTGTGTGTAGCCCATTAGTATATATATAGGTTTCTCAAAAAAGCGCACTAGTAACATAAAGGCTCTTAAGGCCCATTAATTAATTAGAATTATAAACTAACTGTAGAACTATATATACATATAGGTATGTGGGTGTGTCCTTTTTTTTTAAAAATTAAGTCCATTAGCTTAGGCCCACTATCTATTTGTGTTAGAGTTAAATGGGTTTACTATCTAACCCTTAATAAAGTACATTAGTATCACTTGGGGTTAGGTTTTTATCTTTCAATTATACATGATTTAAGCCTTAATCTTTTATTAAGGCCCATTTATTCATAAGCCCACGTATTGATTTGCAAGCACTTCTATATACCTAGCCCATTTAGTTTGAGATTATATATTCATTTTCTTTTAAGGCCCATTTATTCGCCTTTGATCATTAAGCCTATTAGTCCTTAGGTTATATCTACATTCGTGAGGCCCACTAGGTTCAAGAGTTTAGGTTTTATTTGTAGCAGGTTCATTTGGCCCATTTGTTAATATCAAAGCCCATTAGTTATATTCCTTGGGATTATAATTGATTTTATCTAAATTACTTGGTATGTATGTAGACCTTATTTTCTTCATAAATTTCCATTTGTTGTCTCAGGTAACATAGTTGGGTTTGATCCTATGAGAGTCTTTATATATATGTATGTGTATAATTATTATTATTATTTATTTGGAATGAGATTCTTTCTAAATACTTGAATTGTATTTTCTTTAATTTGAGCCATAAATAGATAAAAGGATATATTAAAATTTTAATTCTCAACTATTTATTTTAGCTATACTTATCAAAATAAATTTATTAACTACCATTATTCCATGACTAATATTTATAGTTTTTTTTATTTCCTATTTAAATTTTCAGGGTGCTACACCGACACTTGGGATCTTCTCTTACCCAGAGCCGAGTTTGCATACAACAGCTCTGTTAATAGGTCCATAGGTATGAGTCCATTTGAAGTCGTGTATGGATACAAACCTAGAAAACCTGTGGATCTCATTCCCTTTCCCCTCGAGTCTAGGATATCCAAGTTAGTTAAGGAATTTGCACAGCATGTCAAAAGTCTGCATGAGTTAATTAGCAAGCAAATAAACCTCAGTAATGAAACTTACAAGAGCTTGGCTGATTCACATAGGCGTCACCATGAATTCCAAGAAGGCGACATAGTTATGGTATGGGTTCGACCCGAACGACTCCCTTCGGGAGCCATTAAAAAGTTGCAAGCCCGTAGTGATGGTCCCTTCCCAATTCTGCGGAAGATTGGCTCCAATGCGTATGTTGTGGACTTACCTCCCGAATATGGGATTAGCTTGACCTTAAATGTGGCAGACCTAGTGGCCTACAAGGAACCCACAGCGATTCCTAGTAACCCTTTCAAGTCTTCTCCTCCCATTGTGAGTGAGCCCACCCCTGTGCGTCCCACAGCCTCGAGAGCATCGCGCGAGTAAATTGAGAGGATACTGGATGAGTAGGTGACAACTACACGGAGCAGAGTGTACCAGCGCTACCTTGTCCGCTGGCGGGACCGTTCACCTTCTGATGATTCCTAGATCAGCCGGGAAGATCTCCAGCGCCTCGATCCAGATCTGTTGGAGCACTACTAGAGCAGTGTCCCCCCTTACTCGACGGAGTCGAGTTCCAGCCGCCCTGGGAGGGTTAGTGGGGACACCAGGTGCATTACCGGGCGCACTACTCAGAGCCGACGCCGCATCGCCCCGACTGCACCGAGCTTATGGCTCGGTGACTCGCTTGAAGACTCGACGTCCTGAATTCGTATCCGTATGTATGTGCATATGTATTTTGCCATGGTGGTATTTGTGTTTTAACCACCAATGTATTTTATTTTTATTGAGTCAAAGTATTGTATTTTAAACCCACAAGTCAAAGTTAGGTGCGTGGGTTTTATTTTATTAGGCTAGGGTATAACCACAATTAGTGAAAGTTGGAGGGTATTGTTGTTATGGCTTTCCCTATAAATAGGGGGCTAAGGGTGTTACGTATGAATCATATGAATGAGAAAAAAAGCTTGAAACCTAAGGTGTTTGCCTTGTGTTCTTCTCTTCTCTCTTTTCTCTTTTCTCTTTTGTGAGGATTGAGCGTCGCCCGGTGTAAGACCGTCCGGCGTGAGGCCGAGCTGCGTGAGGTAGCAAGTTATCCGTTCCCGTCCATGCCGTCAGGAGTTCCCGTCGATCCGTTCTCTGATTTCGTCCGCGTCAGAAGTTTAGTATCACGGAACCCTACAAATACCGTGATAGCAAGAAAAGATCCCGAAATAGGAGTGGTAGTGACTACCACAAAAATAAGAAAGTCAAGGAAGAAGAGAAGCATGTCATGGCGGCCTGTACGTTTTGTGAAAAGTTCGGTCATTCGGCCGAAGAATGCTGGAAGCACCTTGGCGCTTGTTTACGTTGTGGCAGCCGGGTGCACAGCATGCCGGATTGCCCGCTTATGAAGGAACTATCTTTCGGGAGTGGACATAAGCATCAGGCTCGTTTAAATGCTATTCTGGAAGAGGAAGAAGCGCCCTCGAATGATGGGATAATGGAAGGTACTATCCAAATCTATTCTCATCATGTATTCGTACTATTTGATACTGGTGCTTCTCATTCCTTTATATCTACTTCTTTCGCAAAAATCTTACCTATTACATCAATTCCTTTACCTTCGGATCTTGCTATTACTACACCTTTAGGTCCTGGAACTAAACTTACAAACTACTATCCTGATCGTGAAGTAGTGGTAGAAGGTCACAAACTTCTTGCAAATCTCGTATGCCTTGACATGGAGTGCTACGACGCTATTCTAGGTGTGGATTGGTTAGTAGACCACGACGCCTACATCAATTGTCGCAACCGAATTATCTCTTTTCAAAAACCTGGTCTTCCAAGGTTTTCCTTCCTTGGTATCAAATATAGGAAGCATCTTGCCATAATTTCATCTCTGCACGCTTGCAAATTAATTTCGCAAGGATGTGTAGCTTTTTTTGCTTCCGTAATCCTCACCGAGTCCAAGGAAATCATTTTAAAGGATATTCCTATTGTCAATAAATTTTCTGATGTATTTTCGTCGGATTTACCTAGTTTACCACCCGAAAGGGAAGTAAACTTCTTTATTGAACTCATTCCTGGAGCAGCACCTGTTTCAATAGATCCCTACAGGATGTCCCCCACAAAACCCAAGGAATTAAAGAAACAGCTTCAGCAGTTATTAGACAAGGGTTTCATTCGACCTAGCACATCCCCTTGGGGTGCGCCAGTTCTATTTGTTAAAAAGAAGGATGGATCTCTCAGACTGTGTATCGATTACCGACGACTGAATCAGCTTACTATCAAGAACAAGTATATGTTGCCGCGTATCGATGAACTCTTTGATCAGCTTTCAGGAGCAGAGTATTTTTCCAAAATAGACCTCAAGTCTAGTTACCATCAGCTCAGGATTAAAGATGAAGACATTTACAAAACTACTTTTCAGAGCAGATATGGCCACTATGAATTTGTGGTAATGCCATTCGGGTTAACCAATGCCCCGGCAGCTTTTATGCAACTTATGAATAATGTCTTCATGCCTTATCTTGACCAGTTTATTGTCGTCTTCATTGACGATATTCTTATTTATTCCAAGACTAAGGAAGAACATGAAGAGCACTTAAGAGTAGCCTTATAAACGCTGCGAGAGCACAAACTCTATGCAAAGCTTAGTAAGTGCGAGTTCCGGCTTAAGGAGGTTTCTTTTCTTGGCCATATTATCTCAAAGGAAGGAATCGTTGTGGATCCTTCTAAGATAGAAGCTGTTAAGAAATGGAGCCGGCCAACGACCGTATCAGAAGTAAGAAGTTTTCTGGGTCTGGCTTGATACCATAGGTGATTTATTAAATATTTCTCGAAGATCGCCATTCCTTTGACTCGACTTACAAGAAAGGAGAATCCTTTTGTATGGTCGAAGGACTGCAAAGAGTATTTTCAAACTCTTAAAGATCACTTTACTACAGCCCCTATTTTAACATTGCCCGTTGAGGGTGGTGGTTTTGAAGTCTATACGGATGCGTCTGGCATTGGCCTAGGATGCGTCCTTATGCAAAATGGAAAGGTGATTTGTTACTCATCAAGACAGTTGAAACGTCATGAAGAAAATTACCCTGTGCATGATCTGGAATTAGCTGCGGTTATATTCGCATTGAAGATTTGGCGACATTACCTTTATGGGGAGAAATTCACTATATTTTCAGATCATAAAAGTCTGAAATATCTCTTTACCTAGAAGGAGCTGAACATGCGACAACGTAGATGGTTGGAGTATCTCAAGGACTTTGACTTCACTATTCAATATCATCCAGGGAAAGCAAATGTTGTAGCAGACGCTCTTAGCGGAAGACCGATGGCAACATTAGCAAGTCTCAGAGAAAGTATGACTTGTCTTATCAAAGATTTTTCTCACTTAAATCTTGATATTGACAGGGAAGAAGATGGATGTATAATTGCCAATATAAGATCTCAACCTACATTAATTGAGGATATAGTCAAATTGTAAGAGAATGATCCTACATTGATGGAAATCAAGGATAACATTGATCAAAGACCGGAATTCTCTATCTCACATGATAGACAATTGTTGTTTAAGGATAGAATTTGTGTGCCGAATCATGATGACACTAAGAAACAGATCATGGAGGAAGCACATAAATCAAGGTATACTATTCATCCTGGTGCTACCAAGATGTATCAAGACTTAAAAAGGAACTTTTAGTGGCCAAATATGAAAAGAGAAGTAGCGGAATTTGTGTCCCGATGTCTCACTTGTCAGCAGGTAAAGGCAGAACATTTAAAACCCGCTGGTAAATTACACCCCTTGAATATTCCCAAGTGAAAATGGGAAAGTATATGGATGGATTTCATCATGGGTTTACCCAAGACAAGAGGCGGACATGATGGTATATGGGTAATCATAGACCGATTGACTAAATCTGCACATTTTCTACCAATCAAAAGTCGATGGTCTGTGGATGTACTGGCAGCACTATACATGAAGGAGATTGTCAAACTACATGGAGTCCCTGTCACCATCATATCTGACCGAGATCCTCGGTTCACATCACAATTCTGGAAGGGTCTACAACATTCATTAGGGACCCGACTTAACTTTAGTACTGCATTCCATCCACAAACTGATAGTCAAACTGAAAGGACAAATCAAGTGGTGGAAGATATGCTTAGGGCATGTGCTGTTGACTTTGGAGGAAGCTAGCATGATCACTTGCCTCTAGTGGAATTCTCATACAACAATAGCTACCAAGCTAGTATTCAGATGGCACCATTTGAAGCTTTATATGGCAGAAGCTATCGTTCGCCTTTTTATTGGAATGAAGTATAAGTAAGGTAATTTCTCGGTCCCGACATCATTAGGGATACTACCGAGAAGATAAAGCTTATTCGGGAAAGACTTTGTATGGCCCAAGACAGACAGAAGTCATATGTTGATAATCGAAGGCGCGACCTGGAATTCCAAGTAGGAGACCATGTATTTCTTAAGGTTTCTCCGGGTCGAGGTATTCGAAGATTTGGTATTAAGGGCAAGCTTACTCCAAGATTCATTGGCCCCTTCGAGATTCTTGAAAGGGTTGGTGAAGTTGCATATTGAATAGCTTTGCCGTCGTAATTATCCGAAGTATATGATGAATTTCCCGTCTCAATGCTCAAGAAGTATGTACCTGATCCATTTTATGTCATTACTTACGACAACTTAGAAATTAAAAAGGACTTGACATATGAGGAAAGGCCAGTCAAGATTATTGAACGAGAAGTACGTCAACTGCGGAATAAAATTATCCCTATCGTCAAGATCCAATGGACAAAAGTAGGAGAAACATGGGAAACAGAAGAAGCTATGCGTAGAAGATTTTCAGAATTATTTGAATGTAAGTACACTCTCCATTAATCCATGAATTGAATTTGGGGATAATTTTTTTTTAAGTGGGGGAGGGTGTAACGCCCGAGAATTTTCTAAGAATTTTTTAGATTAAAAATATAATTATATTAATTATTAAAGCATTTAATGGGCTATTAAATACATTATGGGGAATTAAATACAATTAATTAGGCCCTACGTTAATCCAAGAGGATTAGGCCCATCCAATAAACTCAATAGGCCCAAAAAGATTATTTTGAACTTTAGCCCATGTTCTAGAAGCTAGGAATGAACTTAATCATGGAATTAAGGAGATAATTACTCCGTGGGATATAAATAGAAGGATAATATTGGGGAAGTAGTTTGATTTATACTTGAAGATGCAGTTCGAGTACTGATTGTATTCAAGGGCTCTATGCTAGTCCTCTCGGCTGATTGTCGGAAACATACTATATAAACCATGGGATATGATGCTACTGGCATTGCATTACGCTGGGAGTACTTTCTTTATAAATAAGTGAAAAGTCATAGGAACATGGATAAATATCCACATGAATTCACGAAGTACTTGTTACTAAGTGAAGAGTACATTCTTGCTTGTTACATGACTTTCTAGTGCATAGTCTTTAAGGTTATGAAAAGTACATTCTTGATCATGAAAGGCCATGATTATATTCTTGCTTGATCATACTTGCTCAATCTTATTCTCAATCTATCTTGTTACTTGGCTTTATTCGCATGCTTCATCGTATTTACATGATTTATCTTATTCTTTAGAGCTAAAATATTAATTACTTTAATATTGTCAATCATGTTGATACGAAGATATCTACTGGGCAAGTGTGCTCATTGTCTACTTTCTCAATGTTTTAGGAAATATGAGTGAATCGGATTCGGATTACTCAAGTAGCGGGTCTGAGAGCGATTGAAAAGTCTATGGATTCGAGAGAAGACTTAGAATGTCAAAGATGTCTAGATTGAGTCCATATATGTAATTTTATTTTTATTTGAGTCTAGTGAGAATTGAGTATTCATGTATTGGAATTTTGATTATATGAAATAAAGATGAAGGTTTGATTAAATAATTATGCAATTACTTTGTGTGATTGTTCTTGCGCTCTGATTATATTTTTTGCGCGAGACGTACTAGCCGACTGTTCACATTCTCGATTATTTCCGCTGCATAATCTTGGGACGTGACAGCATGAGTCGTGTCTCCTTTCCCTATGAGACGTAAGCGATGTTGTCTTGTTTCAGAGGTGTCGGACTTGTGTTCACTTGGGTATCATGCTCGTTTTGTGGATCAATGTGTCTTGAGATCCAGAGTGTGTGCCTGTGATTATGGTCTGGCAGTGTTCCTATGAATTGTATTTTTCGATAATCGTGTTATCATATTTTGTGTTCTAAGGTTTGGCTGATGCTTAAAGAGCGTAGCCAGTGTTTGAGTTTGTTCTTCCCTTGTTCACTTGTTAGCTCCTTGAATTTCGAGGATGAAATTCCTGTAAGGGGGGAGGACTGTAATATCTTAGGTCTTTCGGATATTTATCGGAGAGCTTCCGGATCACTTTTGTGGGTCCTGAGTTGTGTTTTACGATCCACGCGAATTTTTCTCTCGTACTAGTTACGGAACCTAGTGGAGAGTTTATTATTGTATTCATCGACTCGAGAATGCTACAGTTGCGTTGTGCTCCTTCTGAGGATCGTTTAGACTATTTTTTTGTATTTTTCTGAATTAGTGAATTTTCGGGCTAAAAATCAGATTTTACAAAAATTAGGAAATTCCTAATTTTCCTTTTTCTATTTCTTCTTTTCTCTCCTTCCTCTCTCCTCACCGTCGATCACTTCTTCTCTCACGTTCTCTCTCCTCTCTTCTCCTCTCTCCGTGGGGCACGTGACTGTGGCGAGGTGGGCGAGGCAGGAACGTCGTGGAGTTAATCTGGGGCGTGATGGGGTGACGAATGGTGTGTGGCGTTGGCGCGATCCCTCGGTGGATTCAAAGCCGACGTGACGGGCTCATTTGATGGTTTTCGACGTGGTTGTTGACACCTAAAATATACCAGAAGAAGCCAAAAGCAAATTCAGGGCTTTTGAAGACCAATCAAGGGTGCGGCTCCTGTGCCATCCCCGGAGGTTCTAAGAATCATAATAGATGAGGTTCACTACCCCCAAACACTCTGTTCGGTTGAAGCCACCTCTAGCTAGGCCGCTGCCCAGCATGACTATCATTCAAATAGTCAAGCTGATAAAACTATGACAAATTCCAGGCAATCATCTGCCTGCTGAAGAGAAGCCTCAGATAATTCTGATTCTCATGAAAGGGGGTTCACACTGCCTCATATATGGGCGTGAACGCAAGGTGTTAGACAAGCCTCAAGAAGAATATACCAAGAAGCCCATCAAAACAATGAAAAAAAGCCCATTAGATGCGCCTCCTGGGATGTCGAGTTCTGAACAAATGGGCCAAGCCCAATACGAAGCCATGTGCGCCAAGATGATGAGTGCTGAGGTGCACGGGGGAGCTCACGCCGAGAACAGAAGGCCATCCTTCTATAAAGGCTGCTGCCTTCGAACAAGAAGAGGAGAGGAACACTGGAACTGAGGGAGAAGAAGCAAAAAAAAAGAGAGAAGAAGAAAAAAAGAGGAGGGAAAAGGAAAAAAAAAGGAGACGAGACAATGGAGGAACAGGAGAAGGGTGGAAGGCAATAGAGAGAATAGAGGGCAGTAGCCACTGAAGGAAAAGGGAGCTCGAGAGCCCTCTAAGGAAGCCGAGGAGAGGAAAGAGTTGCAGAGATTCGGAGGAAGAATCAAGGTGGGATCGGTTTCAAGATGCCTTGAGGGGCTACGTTTTCCCTTTCCCCTAACTTCTACTTGAATATGCTTTTCTTCTTTTGGGTCTGCTTTCGAGCATCTTTACTTCAGTAGCATCGAATGCTAATGTAACCCTGTTATTAGGGATATAGTCTGTGTATGATTTCCTCAGTTGGATTTTCTCCTAAGCTAGATGCATGTATGCCGTTCGAATGAAATAGTTAATAAAAAGGGGGCTGAGGTTCGCCCTTTCCTTCTCTTTCTTTCTCTGCATCCGAGGTTCACCGCATTTGATAGTTACTGCAAATGAGGTAGATTTTACATTATAGTCTTCTAGATCTGCCGAGGGCGCTTCCACTGTATTTCTTTCCAACCTCACATCCACATCGAGAGCCTGAGATAGCCTATCTCATGGCTTCTCATTTGCGGAACGAAGAGGGATAGACTCAAACTGGAATTCATGAGGTTCCGTCCGTGTTCAGGCTCCCAGCAAGGCCCCATAGGGAAGGCCATTTTCTCCCTGGATCACTTTCTCTAGAGCCATCTCCAGTGTTCACCCTAAATCCTTGAATAAACCCCCCTTAAAACCCCCAAAAGCCCTATGAAGTCCTCACCTCAGAAACCCCTTCAAACCTTACTAAAACCCTCGTTCCAGAAATCCTCCTAGCCTCCGGGCGCGACCCTCCCTCGGCGCGAGTCTCGCGCCGAGTGCTATCCGCACCGGTTGCTCTCGTCCCATCGCGCTAAGACCTTTTGGTCTGCTTGTCGCGCCGAGGCCACCACCCCCCCTTGGGCCAAAGCCGGCCATGCCGATAGCTTCGTGTCGATACCCTTCTGAGTCATGCCATCCTTGGTCATAATACCCTGTCCTTCTGAGGAGAAACATTATCCTTCTTTCGACACTCATGGGAGGTATATCAACGGGTTTAATCCCCCCACACTCTGCCACCCCACAAAGTCATGGAGTTCTGCCACTGTATGTTCTCCATTGGCTATACAGGGGATATCAATAAATCCCACAATAAGTGGATAATGTCCCATAAGATTGAGATCCTTTTTGGATCCAGGGCTACGCCCGCCTCTCTTTTGGCTTCCACCCTGGCATTCCGTGGGTGGATGGCCTATACTCCCCTCTTGGCACAGTCCAAAATAAGGGGAGATGCTGCCAAAATTCGTCCATGATCTTTACTTTATCGTGTAGTATGACGCTTTCGCTGAAATCATGAACCTAACCCCAGCTGTGTGGCAGAGATCTGAGTTATACCATCTTATGATCCTTTGCCCACCACCGTAAGAGGGGAATATAACCATCACAGTTACATGGTCTCCGTAGACCTTCTATGGATGGGTCTATCCTCACCCTCTACCCTACTCAAATACCACCATGGACAAACCCATGAAACCCCATTGAGCGCAAAAGACACCTTTGAACGCATAAAGCCCTCACAATACTTGAAAACTCAAGAGACACCCTTTTATCGGCGCCGCATATCCTCCCGGCGCAGCCCCCTCTCGACGCCAATTTCGCGCCGGGTGATGCGCGCGCCGAGGGGTCTGTCGCGCCGATCCCATTGCATTCACTGCCGCGCCGGTTTGCCTTCGTGTCGAAACCCCAACCGCGCCGGTTCACTCTAACATTAGCTATCACTCAAACGTCTAACTTCCCAGCAACTTTACTGAGCCCAAAACCAGTCTAGACTTGATACCTTAACCTCCATGGACCATCATGCCAGTTCCCACCATATCATGGGGGTTTCATAGTTCTCCATCCATGTCTAACAGAGCTAGATTGACGGGGTCCTATCCCCACATATATGCCATTTGACCGCCAGGTTGTCTTCTGACCTTGCCAACCCTTGGAGTTCTTCCACTGCATGTCCTCCAATGATTTCTAAAGGGAATATCAACAAACACCATGGCAATAGACATTGTCCCGTTACATTGAGATCCTTTTGGATCTCGGGCTACGCCCGACTCCCCTTTTGGCTTCCATCCCAGCATTCCGTGGGTGGATGACCTATACTCCTCTTTAGGCATAATCTAAAATAAGGAGATATGATGCCGAATTTAAGCCATAACGTTATTATCATGTCCCGCGTCGCACGGTTTTCTATGCATATTTCACGTCCTGCTAGCAAAGTTAGCGTCATAGTCTTATCTTGTTTTGCCCTCGAGGCATCTTCTCTTGGCAACTAATCAAGGGTGGTCCTCTTTCTTAGAGGACGTAATTAACGTCATAACCTTTATGGTATGACGGACTCCGGGTCCTGACACGAATATCACAATCGACTGACCGAGTTAGATCGAGCACACAATAAATTATCATGCTAGTGACTGGCACGCCTAATTAATAAACCAAATAAATAACATAATAAAACATAAAATAAGGATAGATAAATGTCCATCCCCACAGTGGTTTAGTCACTTCGGCGCGTGAGAACTTCGGTGGAGGTACGGAGATGGACGCCCTACTCTTCTTCTATGTTCCCTCGCGATTTGGAGCCGAACGGTGTAAGAACGAGCGGGTTTAGCTTCATTTTGGGTGAAGCATGCTTTGGGGGGTGTGAGACGTGTTCACCTTTTTCGATGACGGTTTCTAGCCTAATTAGTGTTATTTGAATCCCTGGCATGTCTGCGTTCCATTCGCGCCGGATTCATAGTGATTGGTTGTCATTTGGGACCGGTATGAGCCCGGGAACCCATGTGACTCATTTTGAGTCGATTTGTTGGAATCGCCCACTTCTTGTCGTTTTGATGTCAAATTGATCTCTTCCAGTATGTGGAAGGTTTATTTCATCCTTAGGGTTGTTTCCCCTTCGTTTTAGGGCGAAAAGGGCGTGGAAACGCCGGGTTCAGCCATTCCCCTATTTTTCCCGCCATGACGCCTTAGCGGTCGTTCCAGCGACCGTTTGGGTCTTGAAGGGGCGTGATCTCGCGCGGCTCCTGAGCGGGGTAGATGATCACCGAACAGTGAACGGTAGAGAAAGGGAAACGGATCAGGGGGCCCAGGGGACATTCCCTGGGGAAAACCCTCCGATGCTTAAGTCAGTAGAGCAATGGTGGAAGATAGGGAGGGAGGTAGAAAGAGGTGCACGAGATCCCCCTACACCAAGGTGGTGAAGTGGTTCCTGCTCAGAGGATTTTAGGCATGTATTGCCCTTACCTTTCACTGGAGGGAGTCCCAGGTTTATATAGTGTGCTCGCCTCATGAGTTTCGTAAGCTGAGGAGTTTCAGGCGGGAGTTACGTCCTCATCGTGGGGTCTTTACGTCCTCATCGTGGGATCTTTATAGCCTTGAGGTATCATGGGTCCCTTATCCTCATAAACTCCTACTCATAAAGGGCTCTCAACGGCAGCGTGGATAAGTAATCGTCGGTCGAGCCGAGCATAAAAGGTGCCAACCCTGTCCGGGCGATAGGCATAGCTCTGATGAAGATAGGTCGGAGTGGGCGCTGAGCGCTTGCCTCTATCCCGCTGAGTGGATAACTCGGGCATGAGACTTCCTCCGTTCTGACCGATGCTCGGGCCTTCCGAGCCTAAGGGCCGCCGAGGAAGGATTAGATCCCGAGTAATCTTATTGGGCTTTTTAGCCTAAGTGGGCCCTGTGGGGCTGTCACTTGGATGAGTTGGGCCTCGTTTGGTCCTGATGGACCTAGTTTGGCTGCTCTTAGATGGGCTACAGAAATCCCCCTCTCCACTTGTCCCCCTCCTACTCCCGAGCTTTAGTAAGCTCGGAAGAGTAGATGTTGGGGTTTTAGACCTGCGTGGCTCAGGTGGGTGGAGATCTGGCGGTGTTAGGAAGCCACGTGTCGTGGTCACCTGGGCCCGTAATAATGACGATCCTGACGGATTTGAACTGAAGGGGCCCCCTTTTCTCAGAGGTTGGAACGATGCGCCGCCTTCCGCGTGGGATATAGGTGTTGGGCGCTTGTTGTCATTCCAGACTCCCTCCATCTTTAGGGTTTTGGCTCTCCTCCGTTCTTGCTTTTGGGCTCTTCGATGCGTCGTGAAGACACGACGGAAGAGCAGAGGCTTGCAGCGGCATTCGTGGAGTTGGTGGAGATAACCGCGGAGGCAGTACGGCGGCTTCCTCTTCCCCCAGAATCTTCGGGGTCCCGAGATCGCCTTTCTTCAAACTCTTCTCCAGATTCCATGGCGGACCGGCGTTCGGATGCTGAGGAGTGGGAGGACGAGCAAGTGGTGAAGGCGCCGGTTCCAAACCGCAGTGAACTAGGGGAGGCGGACGTGAGAAGGCTGGAGCACCAATATCGCCTGCCCCACAAGTTTTGCTTTGTCGCGGCCTCTCCACACGAGACGAGCTTGGACTCTCGTACATGCCACATCTGTACTTTCCTTCTGTCGTGGAAGGGTAGGTTCCGCCTTCCCTTCGAACCTTTCATTCTTCAGCTTCTCAATTTTTTCCTGTTGGCGCCCATTCAGTTGGTAGCCAATTCTTATCTTCCTCTTTTCGCCTTCCGCATTCTCTACCGCCAGTGTGGAGTTCCTCCTTCCTTGGACCTCTTTCACTATTTCTTTGAGTTGAAAGCACATCCTTCGGCCGGGAAGGGTTTCTATTTCATCCAGGCGAGGCGGAATAGGAGCTGTATCTCCTTGGCTGTAAAGGACTCTTCGCATAAGGGGTGGAAAACTCAATTCTTCTGGGTGGGGATTTATTCGGTGGAGGAAGCCTGGAGGTGTCCAGTAATCCCCAATTTCCACCCGAATATCCCTCCCAGGCAGGATGAGTTCCCTCCACATGTGGAGAAATATGAGGCCATCTTGCTGAAGCACTGCCAATCCACAGAAGAGCTGGTTACTCCAGAGAATATCGAGCGGTGTCTTCTTACGCGGCTGCATCCGTCGGGTTCAGGTGCCATAAGCTAGGTTCTCCTTTGGATGTTGAGATCATTTTTCTTTTTCTGAATACGCCTTCCTTCTCGTGCAGACACAAGGCGGCAGGCTTTGAAGGAGGCCGCAGAGGTGATCGAGCTTGGCGATACCTCGGCTGCTGATGAATCGGCTGCTCCTACGGGTCGCTCCCGAGCCAGAGATAAGGGCAAGGGGGCGGCCCAGGGCGAATCCTCCAGGCCGCGGGGGTCCAAGCGCAAGGATCCCATAGAAGGCATGATCCGGGCCGCTGTGAGGGCCAGGAAGCGGGACAAGAAGGCCGAGATCGTACCCGTAGTCGAAGGTGACCTTGCCACGGCTCGCCCCTCCGCCAAGCATGATGGGGCCGACCCTACCGGGTGAGCTCTCCCACCCGCCGAGCAAGAGGGGGCCGAGGAGGTTGGGGCTACTCCTGCGGTCGGTGACGATGCTGGCTTGGCTCCTCCTTCGGCCGGAGCCGAGGGGGCCGGGGCTGCTCCTGCGACTGGCAACGGTGCTGGCCCAGCTCTCCCCTCGGTAGGAGCCGAGGGGGCCGTAGATGAGGTGAGGGATGCTGGGGCCGTGGCCGAGGTTGGTGCTTCAGGTGGTGGTGCAGGTGCCGAGCCGATCAAAGTTGGGGGGCCGCAAGAAAATCCGACCGAGGCACGAGAGGCGACCGAGGCCGGGGCTTGGTCCGAGCCACTCGGTAGGGCACCGAGCGATGGGGAGTTCTCTGTTCCGGCGGCCTTGGAGAGGCTTGGTATCTCGGGCCCTCTGCACCAGGAATGCCGCAGTATAGTCGCGAAGGTGAGGGGGGGAGGTAGGCAGTACTCTCCGTCCGTGGCCCTCACTGGGGTTATGGAGGGCGGCCTGGTCCGAGCCCAGATGGGGGCCACTCTGGCAGAAGCGTACGCTCGATCGGAGTCGGAGCGAGCGAACCTAGCCTGGACCCTTGGTGGGTCTGAAAGGAGGTTGGCTCGGCTTGCCGAAGAGCATGATGGGCTTCGGAGGGAGCTTTCCTCAGTCAGGGAGCTGGTGAGGTCGAGCCAGGTGAAGACCCGGGCGCTAACCGAGCAGCTAGCTAAGGCCCGCGAATCGCTCGAGAGGAAGAACAGGCTTCTTGAAAAGGAGCGCCTTGCACGTGTTGAGCTGGATGGCCGGTGGGAGATCGAATGTGTAGAGCTGGTGGACCGAGCGGAGGAAGCAGAGCGCCTTCGGCGGGAGGCCGAGGCTGATCGAGCCGAGGCGGAGAGGCAGGCGACGGAGGATGAAAAGTGGATGGCTGAGGCCGAGCGGAACTTAGCCGAGGTGGAGCGGGAGAAGGCCAAGCTCGTTGGTAGGGTGGGATCGGCCGGGGCGGAGGCTCTCGAGCAGTACAAAAGATCAGAGGCCTACCGGGTCGACCTTAAGGAGGCTGCCCTTCCCTACTACGAGTCAGCACTTCACCGGGACATCCGCAAGGGGTTCAACCAAGGCTACGATCGGGCCTTCTTTTATGCCGAGGAGCAGGCGTCCGGGGTAGTTGACTTCCCATCCGGGCAATGCTATGACTCGGACTTGTCATCCTCTAGTTCCTCTGCTTCGGCGCCAGATGAAGAGAATCACGAGGGCTCTTCATCCGAGTGGTCGCCAACTCCGGATGTCTCGGGAGGGCACGCAACCGAGGGAGTTCCCACGCCGGTGGGGTCAGTGTCAGGGTCGGCCGTAGTCGAGGGTGTCGGGGGCAGACCGTCTGAGCCCTCCACTTCCGAGATTCAAGGTGGGCCGGAGGCCTGATGTATCTGCTTTGCTTCCTCTTTTGTATGTCTTTTTCCTTTTTGAAGAAAAAACGTCCTCCTTTGCGTATAAAAAATAGGTAAGGCAATAGCGTTATGATGAAAACTTAACTGTTCCGTATCGCCATTGCCGTATTTTGTTCAGCGTATCTGCAGTGGTTGGAAAGAGCCGATACTGTCTGTGCGGATCTCGCCTGATGGTTGGGTGAGCGTCTGATAGGGTGTCTTTCCGTTTTCTCATGCTTTGAATGCTTGGCCGCTTCGTGTGTCCCGCTGGGGCGGAAATGAGAAGTTTGAGGTGACCGTTCGTAGGGAGAGATCCCTTTGGCGTGTTTTCGAGGAGAGAATCATTTAAGGCAAATAGCCTCCCTTCACCTATAAAAGGTCTGAAGGGCGTCCCTTCCTCTCCACCGCTTAGGGGTTTCCCTGACAGTCTTTCCTCATTCTTTCTTCACGTAGCGTTGTGCCGTTATATTTAGAGAATGGAAGACGCCCCGGAAGATGAAGCTGCCGATGACGGAGGGCTGAGAGTCCTTGCTGCTTCAGGTTTGATGGAGGTCCGACGGTCGGCGGACGGGTTTAAAGAAGGTCTGACGTGTGGAGACACGTCGTCTTCTCTTTATCTGTTTCGACGGTGCTTGCAGGGGGGCGAGATGGTGGGCGGATGGGGGCATCAGGCATCCCCGCCGCCCGTCCCTTCCTACTCGCTCCATGGAGGGGAGGAGGATGCCAATTAAGCTCCCTCCTTCCTGGGCTTTCCCCTACCTCCTCATCCAGCTCTGCTGGTTTCTTCCCCCCCCTCCCCCCCCCCCACCCGCAGCCTCTTTTTCCCTCTTCTACTCTTCTCATCATTTCTTTCACTCTTCGGAGGGTGCCTGCACTATCTTCCTTCCAAAGAGTTGGCGGGTTGGTGGGGAGGATGCTTTCATATGCGTTCCCTCTCCCCTTTCTCTTCCAAGTTCAACTTGGAAGGTAGCCTTCTCCTTCCTAATCCCTCTGTCACCTTTGTCCCGAACTGCCCGAGTCAACGGGGTCGACTACCCTTTATCCAAGCCAGTTTCTACACGAGGCAGAGTCACTGGCTGGACGCAGGAAGGTCAACCGAGTCAGCCGAGCGATGGGATCATACGGCGGCGCCAGATTGATTTTTTGCTTTTTTGACATGTATTTTCTTAGCTTCGGCCTTCCTGATGTACAAGCGAGTTGTTTGAATAAAAGAAAGGAGCGTTTTATCTTATCTCATGTCGTTTACACAATGCTCAGTATTCAGAAGTAGAACTTGCGTAGTGTAGTCACGTTCCAGGTCCGAGGGATGAGCTCTCCTTCCATCGTGGATAGACGGTATGCTCCTTTTCCGACGTCTCGACCACTCGGTAGGGGCCTTCCCAATTAGGGGATAACATGCCCACCGCCTCAAGTGGTCGAGAGGCTTTGGCTTTCCTGAGGACGAAGTCTCTCGGCTGAAAGTGTCTATCTCGGACTTTGGCGCTGTAGTATCGAGTGAGGCGGCGTTGGTATTCCGTTGCTCGGATGCTGGCAATCTCTCGGACTTCATCTGCTAGGTCGAGGTTTTCGAGCAGTTTCTGGTCGTTTGCCTCAGACGAGAAGCAGATGACTCGGAGAGAGGGGTTGCCAATCTCCAATGGGATCACGGCCTCGGTACCGTATGCCAGCTGAAAGGGGCTTTCACCGGTTGCCGTTCTGGGAGTCGTTCTGTGGGACCAAAGTACGTTTGGCAATTCCTCAAGCCAGCTGCCCTTGGCTTTGCCGAGACTAGTCTTGATGTCTTTTAAGATTGTCTTATTGGCATTTTCGACCAGCCCGTTAGCCTGAGGGTGGGCGACCGAGGTGAAGTGATTGCGAATGCCCAGGTCGGCACATCTGTCTCAAAAATAACGAGAATCAAATTGCTGACCATGATCGCTTACTATCACCCGGGGGATGCCGTAACGACAAATGATCGACTTCCAGACGACTGTCTCAGTGATCCTTTCTGTGGCTTCGGCCTCGATCCACTTAGTGAAGTAATCAATGGCGACGATAATGAACTTCTTCTGGGCCTGGGCCGTGGGGAATGGCCCGAGGATGTCGATTCCCCAGCGAGCGAAAGGGTAAGGCTCGGCTAGGGTGATGAGCTCCGTTGCTGGCTGATGGACCAAGTGGTCAAATCTCTGGCACCGGTCGCAGTGTTGTGTGTAGGTCGAGCAGTCGCGCTGCAGAGTGGGCCACCAATAACCTAGCCATACCAAGATCCTGGCGAGTGACCTACCTCCTAAATGCGCTCCACACAGACCTTCGTGAACTTCTTCGATCACTCGGTTGGCTTTGTCAGTGCTGAGGCACTTCAAGAGAGGACCGGAGAAGGATCTCCGGTAGAGAGCGCCATCCAGAGTGACGAATCGCCGAGCTTGGCACTTCAATCTTCATGCTTCCCGAGGGTTGGGGGGCTCTTGAGAATCTTGGAGCCACGACAGGTAGGGGGTACGCCAGTCGCTTGGGGAGGCCGAGTCAACAGCTAGGAGCTCCGAATCGATGCTCGGCCGCTCTAGCTCTTCGAGAAGGACCGATCGAGTACCCTCGGGGTCAATAGAGGAGGCCAGTCAAGAGAGGGCGTCCGCTCGGGAGTTTTCCTCCCGAGCTATTCGGACTACCTCAAAACTCTCAAACTGTTGTGCCACGGTCTTGACCAGCTGGAGGTATTTGATCATCAGTGCTTCTCGAGCTTCATAACCACCGTTGACCTAGCTAGCGACCACTTGGGAGTCAATGTGAATCCTGACTCGCTTAGCCCCTAACCATCGGGCCATGCGGGCTCCCGATATGAGGGCCTCATACTCGGAAGCGTTGTTGGATGCTTGGAAGTTGAACTTCAGGGCATATTGTAGCTCTGCTCTTTCGGGGGACTTCAGGAGGATCTCGGCGCCGCTCCCGGCTGAGTTGTAGGATCCGTCGATGAACAGTTCCCAGGTTAGCCCGGGCGCAGACGGAGATCTTTCTTCAGTCGGGATGGTGCTCTCGGCGATGAAGTCAGCGAGCGTCTGGCCTTTGATAGCCGAGCGAGGCCGATACGATATATTGTAGGCCCCGAGCATGATGGCCCACTTGACGAGGCGTCCCGAGGCTTCAGGGTGAGAGAGGATCCTCTTCAATGGTTCACCGGTCAGCACGGTGATGGAGTGCCCTTGAAAATCAGGTCGGAGGCACTTGGCCGAGGTAACCAACGCTAGCATGAGTCTCTAGGTTGTGGGGTACCTTCTTTCAGCCTCATTGAGCACCTTGCTGGTGTAGTAGACCGGTCTCTCGACTCCCGAGTCATTTCTGCCTAGGACCGAGCTAACTGTAGATGGAGCCGCCGAGAGATAGAGATGCAAGGTTTCACCAGGGACGGGCTTGGAAAGCATAGAAGGCGAAGTGATGTGACACCACCTTGGGGTGATGGTCACAATACCAATGCTTCCTCGGACCTAAGTATGCAAGCACAACCACAAGGCTAAGAAGCCTACGTAAGCGGACCTTCGTATGGCGCACACACTTAACCCGGGGGTAACTCGGGGATGCCAAGTCGAGGAAATGGGACAAGCCCCTCGCTGGTAGAGGGCCAGAAAAGTCTAAGGCAAACCTCCTCTTGAGGGGCGGATACTCAACTCAAGGTGTTGGCCTTGGCCGAGGGACGCGGATCACTCACTCACACCCACGGTGGTCACACAAAGTGCAGTGGAGCCTTAAGATCGGGCGCTCTCTTCCTTACCGACGGCGCAATTGGAGAATATTAAATGAACAAGGATAATTGAGAGCAAGGGTCGAGATTTTACCTAGCCGGTTTGAAGAAACCGGCTCTGGTCGGAGACGTGGGCGAGCGGGGAAGCGTGTGTTCTCCACACGCCGCACCGATGAAGCTTCGAACCTGAAATTTAAGATTTACATGCACTACGCCCCTTGCAAGGGGGTTGGACTAGGGGTGGGGGTTCAAATTACAACCAAAATATTCCTCCACGCAGGGAGGGGCCTTCAGCCGGCCAAGCGGGGAGGGGTGAAACGGGGAAAGTATGCCGAATGAAGACCGAGATCGGTTCAGTCTTTTCTCTGCGAGTGCTGATAGTCGGTTGAAGATGTTGCTGCTGTGACTTGCCCCGAATTGGACGAAACCACTTGGTGAATCTTCGTATCTGGAACAGGGTGACTCCAGAATTTTGTGAATTTCTTTAGGCACCGCTGCTGGTCAGGGTGGGGGCTTGAACAGGGTGGCAGACCCTCGGATCTCATAGTTTCAGGTTCCCAACAGCATGAAGATGATGGTGCCACGACCGCTCCCGAGCTCAGAATCAGGTACCACTGGAGTCGTTGGAACCGTTGACGAGTCCTCTTCGAAGAAAGACTAACGGAGATGCCAGCTGAGGTCGGGGTCAACCGGTGGGATCTGAACACTAAGGAGGGGTCGGTGCAGATTGAGTGGAGGTAGATCCGAGCGCTTGGAGGAAGAAATTAATAACTCTTGCGAACGGATGCCGATTGGAGTTCTGCCTCTTGATTCTGAAAGTAGACAGGTCGAAGAAGATCTTTACAGAAGAACATTTGTCCTGATTCACGCTGGATTTGTCGTGGCAGAGCTTCCAATCACGTTCAGGTGCTCTGTCAGGAGAGCTTCACGTAGTCGAGGGAGAACGGCTCTCCCGGGCAGCTCGGAGCTCGGACGACAATGAAACCACCGTCGTTGCGAAGAAGACAGGCAGACGCTTCCGTGGGTACCTTTTGAGCCTTCAGTTTCATGGGGAGGTGGTCGGGGTGGCAGCTGCTAGCAGGTGATCCTCTGCAGGTCGCCAGTCTAGATGGTGGAAGGTGGGGGTGATGGAGAAGAACATTGGGAGAGTGGAGGAGATGAGAGAGAGGGGGGGCGACCTAGGGCTGTGGAGGGAAGGGGGATTTCGAAATTGAAAGGCCTAGGGAGGTGGAGGGGTGCTTGGGGTAGTGGGAAGGGTGCTTGGGAAAGTGGGAGGGGTAGTTGGGGGTTGGGTGGTGAGGAGAGGATTGGTGGAGGGGGTCTTGGGAAGGGGGGAGTATTGATGAGGGTTGTGGGGAATGGGAAGAGGCTTTAATGGGGTAGGTGGGGAGTGGAGGTGGTTGGGAAGGGAGGAGAGAGAAGAATTTCAAAATTGGGGTGGGGAGGAGAGAGAATGGGGTTCGCCCCCTTTAGAGAGAGAGAGAGAGAGAGAGGGGAATCCACCCCTTAGAGAGAGAGAGAGAGATTCTCACAATTGTAGTGGAATTTTAAATTTTCTTTCAATCATTCATTACCTCAAAATGGAGAGAGTGGGGTCCTATTTACTGGGATCCCACAATTTACAATAAGACCCTGACTTTTGACACATTGACTAATAACCAACAAGATAGGGGCGCCCATGGGCCAAGCCCAATGAATTGGGCCCAATAGCTAACTAATAAACCTAATGACACTCAAACCTAGGGAAATAAGCATAAGACCTAGGGACATGACTCAAATAAAAGGGAAATTACAATGATATGACTCAAATAAAATAAAGAAACATACATAGGACTCAAAATAAATGACTAGACCATGCCAGATGCAACCGGTGTGAGGAGACGAGCCGTGAATGTGGGCATGGGAGGTGATGTCCCCATCATACTCCCGGGGTACGGAGAACTCGACTCCGTCGAGTAAGAGGTGGTACCGCTCACATGTCTTCCGAAAGAAGCCGATTCTTCCACCTAGCGAGGTAGAGCCCGTACACCTTGCTCCGAGTGATGATTACCTGTTCATCCAATATTCTCTCAAGTTGCTTACGTCGGGCTCTCTAGGCTGACGATGCTCTCATGGGGAGGGGTGGGTGCTCTCTCAAGGAAGGAAGGGGCTTGAAATCCTCACTAGGTGCCCCCGTGGGTCCCTTGTATGGCACAAGGCTTTCCACATTGAAACTGAAGTTAACTCCGTATCCCTTGAGGAGGCCTAACTTAGTAGTAGGGCTAATGCACCTCAAAACCTGGAAGGGGCTGATCCCACAAAACCTCAATCTTGAGTTATCTCTATGTGAGAGCCTCTCATTCCTCACCATCCCAGAATCACCCATTTGGATTTCTTGGTGGCGCCAGTGAGTCGGCCGCCCTTTTGTAAATTTCATGACTCTTGTTGATGTGCTTGCAAGGTTATCATGCAATTTTATGAATGCTAACATTCTAGGGGTGATGGGTGGACCTGGGTAACCAAAAGTAGACCAATCATGTTTTGATGCCAAGAAGACTTTGATGGAATTAGGAGGGCCGGGGTAACCATATGTGAACCTATCATGTAAAGTGGTGATGAATGTCGGGGGACCTGGACATCCGTAGATGCTTTTGACATGCTTAAGACCCATGATGAATGAAGGTGGACCAATACATCCGAATATGGACCACTCATACTTTCTACTTGACATGTGGGTGATATGAATGAATGGACCCAACATAGTGTTCATGCCAAGTGGTGTGGTAAGCCTAGACACATGCATATTTTTCCTTTGGGTGACTTTCATGTGTATAGGTGTGGGACAACCTTTGAACTCCCATTGGAAAGGATCGAATGGATCTAAGAAGATGGTCATCATGGGGTGGGGTAATTCATCAATCCCTAGGTGTATGTTACCTAAGGTCAAGGTTCTTATCGTATAGCCTGGGTCATGGTTGAGGTGGACTTGGCTCAACATGGTGGGTATGGGTAGGAATGGGTGGGTGGTGGGTGATGTCGGTGGGTCACATGGGGATCTAGGCTCCCATAGGAAAGGGTCAAAGGGGTCATGGAAAGGGATACTTAGAGGGAGGGACACTATGTCTTCAAGGTTCCCAAATGGTGAGTCATCCTCCTCCAAGAAAATTGGGCCAAGGTCTCTAGTGAGTTGACCGTTTAAGGCATTTAGGATCTCAATGGGTGGGGGGGTAGGTCGGAGTAGGTCGGTCGGTCTTTACTTCCAAGGGATCGGGTGTTTGGATCATAGACTCCTCCTCCAAGGGGAGGAATGGGTCTTTTGGTGGTGGAGTTGAGATAGCTGGCTCATGGTACTCCCGGGGTGGTGAACATGGATGGGCTTGGGTTGGGCTTGATAGGGGAAGTACTTGGGTTGGAGTTGGAGTTGGGGGTGGAAGAGTGGTTGGTTGAGAAGGTCCGGATTGGGGTGCATAGATCTTTCTAAGATCATCCCTCATTTCAACCCAAGATTCAATGGGTGCTTCCCCTTTGGCTTCTCTCAAACCTACAATGTACTCCCATTCTTTCCTAGCTTGGCGCCAGAGCAAACTCTTGGCATAGTTGACTTGGATAGGCCCCGATAAGGTGAACCTCCCAAAGTGTCGGTCTATGGAATTTTCCCATTCTTGATATATGCTAGGGTGGGATCCATCAAACACAAAAGCTTCTAATGGGCCTAAGAGTGGTGAGTATGCCAAGTATGAGGTAGTCATGATGGTGGACAAGGGTGATGCACAAGTGAATAATGCAATGGCCCTAGGACTAGACTTAGTAGAGACAAGTCTAAAACCTGGCTCTGATACCAATTTGATGTGACACCACCTTGGGGTGATGGTCATAATACCAATGCTTCCTCGGACCTAAGTATGCAAGCACAACCACAAGGCTAAGAAGCCTACGTAAGCGGACCTTCGTATGGCGCACACACTTAACCTGGGGGTAACTCGGGGATGCCGAGTCGAGGAAATGGGACAAGCCCCTTGCTGGTAGAGGGCCAGAAAAGTCTAAGGCAAACCTCCTCTTAAGGGGCGGATACTCAACTCAAGGTGTTGTCCTTGGCCGAGGGACGCAGATCACTCACTCACACCCACGGTGGTCACACAAAGTGCGGTGGAGCCTTAAGATCGGGCGCTCTCTTCCTTACCGACGGCGCAATTGGAGAATATGAAATGAACAAGGATAATTGAGAGCAAGGGTCAAGATTTTACCTAGCTGGTTTGAAGAAACTGGCTCCGGTCGAAGACGTGGGCGAGCGGGGAAGCGTGTGTTCTCCACACGCCGCGCCGATGAAGCTTCGAACCAGAAATTTAAGATTTACATGCACTACGCCCCTTGCAAGGGGGTTGGACTAGGGGTGGGGGTTTAAATTACAACCAAAATATTCCTCCACGCAAGGAGGGGCCTTCAGCCGGCCAAGCGGAGAGGGGAGAAACGGGGAAAGTATGCCGAATGAAGACCGAGATCGGTTCAGTCTTCTCTCTGTGAGTGCTGATAGTCGGTTGAAGATGTTGCTGCTGTGACTTCCCCCGAATTGTTTTGGGGACGAAACCACTTGGCAAATCTTCGTATCTAGAACAGGGTGACTCCAGAATTTTGTGAATTTCTTCAGGCACCGCTGCTGGTCGGGGTGGGGGCTTGAACAGGGTGGCAGACCCTCGGATCTGACAGTTTCAGGTTCCCAACAGCATGAAGAAGATGGTGCCACGATCGCTCCCGAGCTCAGAATCGGGTACCGCTGGAGTCGTTGGAACCGTTGACGAGTCCTCTTCGAAGCAAGACTGACGGGGATGCCAGCTTATGTCTGGGTCGACCGGTGGGCTCTGAACACTGAGGAGGGGTCGGTGTAGACTGAGTGGAGGTAGATCCAAGCGCCTGGAGGAAGAAATTAATAACTCTTGCGAACGGATGCCGATTGGAGTTTCGCCTCTTGATTCTGAAAGTAGACAGGTCGAAGAAGATCTTTGCAGAAGAACATTTGTCCTGATTCATGCGGGATTTGTCGTGGCAGAGCTTCCAATCACGTTCAGGTGCTCTGTCAGGAGAGCTTCACGCAGTCGAGGGAGAACAGCTCTCTCGGGCAGCTCGGTGCTCGGACAACAACGAAACCACCGCCGTTGTGAAGAAGACAGGCAGACGCTTCCGTGGGTACATCTTGGGCCTTCAGATTTGACGGGATCGGCATGCGGCTTCAACAAAATTATCAAATAGATATTCATGTTTTAGTTGTCTCATGTTTATGTTTTAGTTGTCTCATGTTAATTGGGCCATATGTATGGGCCTAGTGGGTCATGTTTAATGTTTTGTAGTAATTATGTCTCCAACTATTATGTAAGAGTCTTTTTTTATTTTGTGTCTTTTAGTCTTCCCAAGAGAGTTATGATGAGTAGGTGTTAGGTGAGTTGTCTTTTGGTCTTCTTAGTGGAGTCTACATAAGTGTCATGTAACCTCTCTTTTAAAAGAATGAAGTGAATCAAAAATATTTGGAAAACTACCTCCAACATGAGATCCCTTACCTTCTATCTCTCTCTCTTTGGAGTGGATTCTCCAATATTATCTCTCTCTCTAGGAGTGGATTCTCCTGGGTTCTTTCTTTCTCTCTAACTTCTCTCTCTCTCTCTCTAAGGGGTGGATTCCCCTCTCTCTTTCTCTCTCTCATTATCTCTCTCTCTTTCTCTAAGGGGTGCGCCCCTTTCTCCCTCCTCCCCCTTTCCCAACCACTTTCTCTCTCTTCCCCTCCCCTAATAACTCTTTCCCTAATTCCCACACCCTTCCATTAACTCACCCCAACCCCAAGAGCTCTCCTCCAATCCTCTCCTCACCTCCCAACCCTCAACTACCCCACTCTCCTTCCCCATGCATCCCACCACCTTCCCAAGGCTAAAATAACTCCTCCCAAGGCCCAAATTCGAAATTCCCTCTCCTCTCCCATTCCCCCCACACCCTAGGTCGCCCAACTCCAGCCCCAACCCAGCCAAGGTCGCCCTCCCCTTCCCTCCATCTCATTCCACCACCATTTGCCACCACAAGGTTTCAACTTCATTGCAGGTCGCATACAGAAAATTTGGTACTAGAAGCTGCATCATATCCGGCATTTTCCTGAATCTTCTTGTGACAAGGCATACATCTCTGGAAAGTTCGTCCAGAGGTAGTTTCGTCTCCATCCGAGCACCGGGCTGATCAGAAGGTCCATTCTCCCTCGACTGCGCAAAACTGCTCGGATAGAAGACCAGAGCTGGAGTGGAAGATCTGCAGCGGCCAACCTCCTGAGAATATGAGCATAAGTTCTTCATAAAAAATCTTCTACTCTGAGTCTTCTTTCATCCAAAAGAAGAAGAGCTCCGTTTGGCGTCCGGATCCAGAAGTTATCAATTTTCTCCCACCGGACATGCAGTTCTGCTTCCACTCTGTCGGCATCGACCACCTTCAGTGTTCAAGCTCTACCGGTCATCTCCGACCATATATGGCAGCCCCGTCAGTTTCGTTGTAAAGACGACTTCTCAACGGAATCAACGACTTCAGCGGTTCCTGATTCCGAGCTCGGGAGCGGTCGGAGCATCCTCATCTTCCCACTGCTGAGAACCTGTTACAGTCTGCGCAACAGACCTGCCACTCTATTCAACCATTTTGCCCCGACCAGAATCGGCGTCCACAGAAATCAAGAAAATTCTGGTGTCTTCCCGGTCCAGCTACGAAGAGTTTCCCACTGGTTTCGTTTTCAAAAAAAATCCGGAGTGATCGCAGTGTCAAGAGAACCGACTGTCTGTCCTGAAGCGCAGAGAGTGGACAACATCGGCATCGGCGGCCTTTTCATCACTTCTAGCTCGAATTCCCCTCTTCCGCTTGGTGTCACATCAAAATGGTATCAGAGCAAGTCATCCGATTTGTCCCAACAAGTCGGGGTCCTACAGTTTGAGATTCGAGAATCAAGGTTTGAGGTCGAACCTTCTCCAAGTGGAGGGGTTTGACGGGATCGGCAAGCGGCTTCAACAAAATTATCAAATAGATATTCATGTTTTAGTTGTCTCATGTTTATGTTTTAGTTGTCTCATGTTAATTGGGCCATATGTATGGGCCTAATGGGTCATGTTTAATGTTTTGTAGTAATTATGTCTCCAACTATTATGTAAGAGTCTTTTTTTATTTTGTCTTTTAGTCTTCCTAAGAGAGTTATGATGAGTAGGTGTTAGGTGTTAGGTGAGTTGTCTTTTGGTCTTCTTAGTGGAGTCTATATAAGTGTCATGTAACCTCTCTTTTAAAAGAATGAAGTGAATCAAAAATATTTGGAAAACTACCTCCAACATGAGGTCCCTTACCCTCCTTCTATCTCTCTCTCTTTGGAGTGGATTCTCCAATATTCTCTCTCTCTCTAGGAGTGGATTCTCCTGGGTTCTTTCTTTCTCTCTAACTTCTCTCTCTCTCTCTCTAAGGGGTGGATTCCCCCCCTCTCTCTCTCTCTCTCATTATCTCTCTCTTTCTCTAAGGGGTGCGCCCCTTTCTCTCTCCTCCCCCTCCCAACCACTTTCTCTCTCTTCCCCTCCCCTAATAACTCTTTCCCTAGTTCCCACACCCTTCCATTAACTCACCCCAACCCCAAGAGCTCTCCTCCAATCCTCTCCTCACCTCCCAACCCCCAACTACCCCACTCTCCTTCCCCATGCATCCCACCACCTTCCCAAGGCTAAAATAACTCCTCCCAAGGCCCAAATTCGAAATTCCCTCCCCTCTCCCATTCCCCCCACACCCTAGGTCGCCCAACTCCAGCCCCAACCCAGCCAAGGTCGCCCTCCCCTTCCCTCCATCTCATTCCACCACCATTTGCCACCACAAGGTTTCAACTTCATTGCAGGTCGCAGGCAGCAAATTTGGTCCTAGAAGCTGCATCATCTCCGGCATTTCCCTGAATCTTCTGGTGGCAAGGCATACATCTCTGGAAAGTTCGTCCAGAGAGCTTTCCAAGCAAGGTGGTTTCGTCTCCATCCGAGCACCGGGCTGATCAGAAGGTCCATTCTCCCTCGACTGCGCAAAACTGCTCGGACAGAAGACCAGAGCCAGAGTGGAAGATCTGCAGCGGCCAACCTCCTGGAATCTGAGCAGGAGTTCTTCATCAAAAATCTTCTACTCTGAGTCTTCTTTCATCCCCAAGAAGCAGAGCTCCGTTTGGCATCCGGATCCAGAAGTTATCAATTTTCTCCCACCGGGCATGCAGTTCTGCTTCCACTCTGTCGGCATCGACCACCTTCAGTGTTCAAGCTCTACCGGCCATCTCCGACCATATCTGGCAGCCCCGTCAGTTTCGTTGCAAAGATGACTCGTCAACGGAACCAACGACTTCAGCGGTGCCTGATTTCGAGCTCGGGAGCGGTCGCAGCATCCTCATCTTCCCACTGCTGAGAACCTGTTACAGTCTGCGCAACAGACCTGCCACTCTGTTCAACCGTCTGCCCCGACCAGAATCGGCGTCCACAGAAATCAAGAAAATTCTGGTGTCTTCCCGGTCCAGCTACGAAGAGTTTCCCACTGGTTTCGTCTTCAGAAAAAATCCGGAGTGGCCGCAGTGTCAAGAGAACCGACTGTCTATCTTGAAGCGCAGAGAGTGGACAGCATCGGCATCGGCGGCCTTTTCATCACTTCTAGCTCGAATTCCCCTCCCCGCTTGGTGTCACATCAAAATGGTATCAGAGCAAGTCGTCCGATTTGTCCCAACAAGTCGGGGTCCTGCAGTTCGAGATTCGAGAATCAAGGTTCGAGGTCGAACCTTCTCCAAGTGGAGGGGTTTGACGGGATCGGCAAGCGGCTTCAACAAAATTATCAAATAGATATTCATGTTTTAGTTGTCTCATGTTTATGTTTTAGTTGTCTCATGTTAATTGGGCCATATGTATGGGCCTAATGGGTCATGTTTTATGTTTTGTAGTAATTATGTCTCCAACTATTATGTAAGAGTCTTTTTTTTATTTTGTGTCTTTTAGTCTTCCCAAGAGAGTTATGATGAGTAGGTGTTAGGTGAGTTGTCTTTTGGTCTTCTTAGTGGAGTCTATATAAGTGTCATGTAACCTCTCTTTTAAAAAATGAAGTGAATCAAAAATATTTGGAAAACTACCTCCAACATGAGGTCCCTTACCCTCCTTCTATCTCTCTCTCTTTGGAGTGGATTCTCCAATATTCTCTCTCTCTCTAGGAGTGGATTCTCCTGGGTTCTTTCTTTCTCTCTAACTTCTCTCTCTCTCTCTCTAAGGGGTGGATTCCCCTCTCTCTCTCTCTTTCTCTCTCTCATTATCTCTCTCTTTCTCTAAGGGGTGCGCCCCTTTCTCTCTCCTCCCCCTCCCAACCACTTTCTCTCTCTTCCCCTCCCCTAATAACTCTTTCCCTAGTTCCCACACCCTTCCATTAACTCACCCCAACCCCAAGAGCTCTCCTCCAATCCTCTCCTCACCTCCCAACCCTCAACTACTCCACTCTCCTTCCCCATGCATCCCACCACCTTCCCAAGGCTAAAATAACTCCTCCCAAGGCCCAAATTCGAAATTCCCTCCCCTCTCCCATTCCCCCCACACCCTAGGTCGCCCAACTCCAGCCCCAACCCAGCCAAGGTCGCCCTCCCCTTCCCTCCATCTCATTCCACCACCATTTGCCACCACAAGGTTTTAACTTCATTGCAGGTCGCAGACAGAAAATTTGGTCCTAGAAGCTGCATCATATCTGGCATTTCCCTGAATCTTCTGGTGGCAAGGCATACATCTCTGGAAAGGTCGTCTAGAGAGCTTTCCAAGCGAGGTGGTTTCGTCTCTATCCGAGCACCAGGCTGATCAGAAGGTCCATTCTCCCTCGACTGCGCAAAACTGCTCAGACAGAAGACCAGAGCCGGAGTGGAAGATCTGCAGCGGCCAACCTCCTAGGAATCTGAGCAGGAGTTCTTCATCAAACATCTTCTACTCTGAGTCTTCTTTCATCCCCAAGAATAAGAGCTCCGTTTGGCATCCGGATCCAGAGGTTATCAATTTTCTCCCACCGGGCATGCAGTTCTGCTTCCACTCTGTCGGCATCGACCACCTTCAGTGTTCAAGCTCTACTGGCCATATCCGACCATATCTGGCAGCCCCGTTAGTTTCGTTGCAAAGACGACTCGTCAACGGAACCAACGACTTCAGCGGTGCCTGATTCCGAGCTCGGGAGCGGTCGTAGCATCCTCATCTTCCCACTGCTGAGAACCTATTACAGTCTGCGCAACAAACCTGCCACTCTGTTCAACCGTCTGCCCCGACCAGAATCGGCGTCCACAGAAATCAAGAAAATTCTGGTGTCTTCCCGGTCCAGCTACGAAGAGTTTCCCACTAGTTTCGTCTTCAGAAAAAATCCGGAGTGGCCGCAGTGTCAAGAGAACCGACTGTCTATCCTGAAGCGCAGAGAGTGGACAGCATCGGCATCGGCGGCCTTTTCATCACTTCTAGCTCGAATTCCCCTCCCCGCTTGGTGTCACATCAGGATTCGCGGGGAGGTAGTTGGGGTGGCCGCTGCTAGCAGGTGATCCTCTGCAGGTCGCCAATCTAGATGGTGGAAGGTGGGGGTGATGGAGAAGAACATTGGGAGAGTGGAGGAGATG
Source organism: Amorphophallus konjac (assembly GCA_022559845.1). Lineage (NCBI taxonomy): Eukaryota > Viridiplantae > Streptophyta > Magnoliopsida > Alismatales > Araceae > Amorphophallus > Amorphophallus konjac. Next base: position 163,606,947 of record CM040128.1, read on the forward strand.
AGAGAGAGGTGGGGGCGACCTAGGGCTGTGGAGGGAAGGGGGATTTCAAAATTGAAAGGCCTAGGGAGGTGGAGGGGTGCTTGGGGTAGTGGGAAGGGTGCTTGGGAAAGTGGGAGGGGTAGTTGGGGGTTGGGTGGTGAGGAGAGGATTGGTGGAGGGGGTCTTGGGAAGGGGGGAGTATTGATCATGGTTGTGGGGAATGGGAAGAGGCTTTAATGGGGTAGGTGGGGAGTGGAGGTGGTTGGGAAGGGAGGAGAGAGAAGAATTTTGAAATTGGGGTGGGGAGGAGAGAGAATGGGGTTCGCCCCCTTTAGAGAGAGAGAGAGAGAGAGAGAGGGGAATCCACCCCTTAGAGAGAGAGAGAGAGATTCTCACAATTGTAGTGGAATTTCAAATTTTCTTTCAATCATTCATTACCTCAAAATGGAGAGAGTGGGGTCCTATTTATAGGGATCCCACAATTTACAGTAAGACCCTGACTTTTGACACATTGACTAATAACCAACAAGATAGGGGCGCCCATGGGCCAAGCCCAATGAATTGGGCCCAATAGCTAACTAATAAACCTAATGACACTCAAACCTAGGGAAATAAGCATAAGACCTAGGGACATGACTCAAATAAAAGGGAAATTACAATGATATGACTCAAATAAAATAAAGAAACATACATAGGACTCAAAATAAATGACTAGACCATGACGGATGCAACCGGTGTGAGGAGACGAGCCGTGAATGTGGGCATGGGAGGTGATGTCCCCATCACGAAGCCAGGAACTCCTTAAGCTCGGCAAACGCTTGTTCGCATTCCTCATCCCACGCGAATGTAGCAGATGCCATTTTAAGCCCCATCAACAGTTTGAAGAAGGGTGGGCATCGTTCAGCCGCGCGGGACAGGAATCTACTGAGCGCGGCAAAGCGCCCGGTAAGGCGTTGAACATCTTTGATGCAGGTGGGTGGGCGCATGTCCAGGATGGCCTGGACCTTGTCGGAGTTGGCCTCGATCCCACGCTGGGTGACTAAGAAGCCCAAGAATTTCCCGGACCTTACTCCGAAGGCGCACTTGGCAGGGTTGAGCTTCATGTTGTACTTCAGGAGGGTGTCGAAGGTTTCAGCTAGGTCGGCGAAGTGGTCCTCGGCCTTGGGGGTCTTCACGAGCATGTCATCAATATAGGCCTCGACGTTCCGACCGAGCTGTCCCTGGAACATATGATTGACCAGCCTCTGGTACGTGGCTCCGGCGTTTTTCAACCCGAAAGGCATCCGGGTGTAGCAGTATACGCCGAAGTCGGTGGTAAAGGCGGTCTTCTCGATGTCTTCTGGATTCATTCTGATCTGATGGTAACCTGAATAGGCGTCTAGGAAGCTGAGTATCTCATTGCCCGAGGTTGAGTCAACCAGTTGGTCGATGCTCGGTAACGGATAGCAGTCCTTTGGAGTAGCCTTGTTCAAGTCAGTGAAGTCCACGCAGATTCACCACATTCCCGAAGCTTTTGGTACCAGGACGACGTTAGCCAGCCATGTCGGGTACAGGACCGGTCTGAAAAGACCAATCTTCTTCCCCTTGGTGACTTGCTCCTTGATGATCGCCTGCTTCTCTGGCGCATGCTTCCTTCTGCGTTGTTGTACGGCTTTGATGGTTGGATCGAGGTTGAGCTTATGCATCACTGTCTCCTCTGGTATCCCAGGGAGTTGATCATCAGACCATGCAAAGACTCGGACGTACGTGGAAAGAAACTCTTTGTATTGCTGCTGGGCTTCAGATGTTAGGTCGGCTCCAATCTTTACTCCCAGGGTCGGGTCGTCGTTTAGGAAAATCGCTAGTAATTCGCCTCCAGGCTCGGCGGTTGCGGATTTTTCCTCGACTTCCCGGGGGCCCCTGTTCTTCCCGTCCGGCCTTGTGGCTTCAACCGAGATATTGTAGCACCTTCTAGCCATGGCCTGGTTACCTCGGACTTCCCCCAACCCATTTTGGTGGGGAACTTCATCTTTTGGTGATAGGTAGAAGGCAGTGCTTTTGTTCGGCTGAGGATCCCTCGGCCGAAGATTGCATTGTATGCTATCATACCCTTGATCACTATGAAGTCCGCCATAACCGTAACGGTCTTGGGTGGGGTGCCAAGAGTAACCGGCAGGCTGAGGGCTCCCTCGGGATAAGTGGCCTGGCCATTGAACCCGCACAGGGGGGTTCGGATCGGGCGGAGTTTAGACGGATCATCCCCCATCTTAAGGAAACATTCATAGGATAATACATCGAGGGCACTTCCATTGTAAACTAGAATCCTGTCTACGTTACAATGGTTTATTGTGGCCAATATGACTAGGGCGTCGTCATGCGGGGTGGTCAGCCCTTCCAGGTCTCGGTCGGAGAAGACTATGACCTGAGGCTCACTCGGCGGGGCCTTGGGAGGCTCGACGGCTCAGCTCGCCCCCTCAGCATGACGCTTCCTTCCTCGGCCACTGTCCCCTCCTGATGCGGCTCCTCCGGCGATGACGTTTATATGGACCCCACGAGGGGCATTGTCGATTTCCTCTGGGGTGCCTCGGTCCTCCTTAAGCCCGGCCACAAACCGGGATAGGTGTCCCGGGAGGACGAGGTGCTCGATCTCATCTTGGAGCTGATGGCAATCGCCGGTGTGATGCCCGTGGTCACTGTGGAACAGGCAATGTTTGCTGCGATTGCGGCTTTTCAACCTCATTGGCTCGGGTTGGCGGAGGAGGCCCGAGCCTTTGATGTCTTCATATATTTCGTACACTGGAGCGGTGAGGGGAGTGTACCGCTCGTACTTCCTGGACAGTTCTTTGTGCTCCCCGTCTCGGTTCCACCTCTTTCCTTGGCCCGAGCTTGACTCGGGTGCTCGCTTCTTGTCCCCCTCCCGACCCGAGCCGGTTGCGCCTCGGCATGCGCTGAGAACTTCCTCACACTCAACATGGCGCAATGCCAGAGTCACTAGCTCGGTAAGGGTCGAGGGAGGGTGGAGGACAAGTTCACGACGGAGGTTCTCGTCTCGGGTGCCTCCGGTCAGCGCGGTTATGGCCGAGGCTACATCCAGGCGGGGGATTCTCAGGACTTCCGATTTGAATCGGTTGATGTAGGCCCGGAGTTTCTCCCCTTGCGCCTGCTTGAGAGCCAAAAGCCCTGCTACCAACCTCGGGGGGCCGCTGCTGGCGAAACTCTCCTTGAATACTCGCCCAAACTGCTTGAAGTCTCGGATGGATCCGGGGGCGAGTGCCCGGAACCATGCTTGGGTGCCTTGGACCAAAGTGGTCACAAAGGCTCGGCATTTGATGGCATCGGACGCTCCATGAAGGGTCATCGGGGCGTCAAAGCTGTCGAAGTGGTCGGTCGGGTCACCTTGGCCGTCGTAAGGCTTGAAGGTCGGGATGGAGGTTCTGGGAGATACCTCTGCCTTCAAGATATGTTCAGAGAACTGTGGACGCCAAAAAATGATGATGATGATCATGGCGACATTCGCGTCTACACATTAGAGCGCGAGTCGAAGACAGAACTGCCGAATAAACCTCATGCCTCGCCCGATCAGGATGAGAACTCGCTTGGTGGTCCGCTACCCGCTAAGGAAGCCCCCTAAGCAGAAGATACAGCTACAAGGCTCCGACCGGCCATGCCGAGAGATGAATTAGAGAAAAGTCGAGAACTCTGGCATAGTCTCAGCATGCACCGAAAGTCACGCAACGTCTGGGACCGAGTCCCGGAGGCTACGAACAAAATATTACGGAGGCCATACATCGCAACTGGAACATGCCGGGAATGCCAACATTCATATAAACGGCCTCAACTTTGAAAAGAATCCGTTCGATACTTAAACCGGCGCGATATGCGCTTAAAACGGCGCCACTAAGACCGGCGCGCCCCTTTCCTCTTCATTCCTTGCATTTTGGGTTAAACCGGCATGGCCTTCACTAAAACTGGCGTGGCCTTCATCTTGGGTTAAACCGGCGCGCCCCCTTCATCTTGGGTTAAACCGGCGCGCCCCTTTTCCCCTTCATATGGGTTAAACTGGCGCGCACCCTTTCCCTTGCATCTCACGTTAATCCGGCGCGCAAACAAGCCGTCCCATCTACATTCCGATGCTCTGTTTTGCATCATTATGGCGTGCAGAGGACATTCAATGCCCATGACTCTGCTTCTACTTTCGTTCGACAGCACACAAGCAGTAGCAGCAAGGCAAGCTCCGGCAGATCTCTGAGCGTCGCATCCTCGGACGAGCAGCAGGGTACGGGACAAATGAACAGCGTCCAGCACAGCCAGTCAACTCCTGACTTCGTTACGGATGAGGTGGAAATGGCAGGAATGCTCCCAGGCTGGCTGATATATATAAGGGGTAGCATTGTGAAGCCGGAGGGGAGGAGGATCAAGAAAAAGGAGACAGAGAGGAAGAGGGACCAATAGAAGGGAACAGAAGAAGAGAGAAGAGGAAGAGGGGAGAGGCTAGAGGGAAGGCTGCTGGTTTGGATAAGGTTCCCAGTGTCCGAAGAGAAGAGGAAGCTACATCCATCCCCATCTGCAAGGTGAAGAAGAAAAAGAGAGAGGGTGAGAAAGAGAGAGGGGAGAGAGGGGGAAGAGCTTGTGCTCTGTTCCTCCTTCTCCCCCACCGATGTATCTTCTTTCCCCCACCTCAACACTTAGCTTTTCTTTTATCTTCTCTGTTGTATTCTCCCCCGTGCTTTAGGGGTAGATCTCCTTTCCCCTTGAGGATGAATAAAAGAGTGACTCTTGTGGGCGTAAATGCCATTCTATTGCTCTCACCTCTTCCCCTTTTCTTCCGTTTTCTCCCTCCCGTTTTTCAACATCACCTGGGGTCCTCAGAAGCTTGCCCTTCTATGGCATGAACTCTGAGGGAACCAGTTCGAAGGGTGAACATTCATGGCCACCTGTGGCCTACATCTGTCCCGTTCCACAAAGTCATCACCCGTGAGTGGTGAGAGCTCTCGAAGGCTAGTCCTCGAGCTTTCCAACACTCACATTTGGGTTATTGGACCGACATGAGGTCCAGATTTGAGGTGCACCCCGGAGTTATCCGTTTGGTGTTCCTTATTGCTCTCTGGCAACTCCCAGTCTAGGGGAGGTGCTGCCCAAATTTCGCCAGGATAAGAACACTCAAGAACAGACGAGCAGGATGAGTTCTCTGAGCATAAGAACAGCCGAACAAGCGAAGCCCTCTGGGAGTAAGAGCAGCATGTCTGAAGCCGTCTTTGAAGCAAACTGAATAAGTTCTTGCATAATTCCCCCTTAATAAGATATTCAATCTTCATGCTCGTTCATCTGAATAAACGATCAGAGAGCTTTAACCACCTTCTCTATCAACTTAACCCATGAATCAAGTGAATAAACCAATCAAAATGTCGGTCTAAAGGTTGAAGAAACAAGAACGAAAACAGAAAGAATAAACAGAGCACAAACAGAGTGAAATAAGGCTTAACCCGGCGCCCCCTTAATCCGGCGTGGGCTAATCCGGCGCGCTACCCCCCCGCGCCGGATTAGCTCCACACTCAAATCCACTTCAGATTTCCGGAGCTCAAATCGGCGCGCCCCACTCTTCTTAGGCTATTCCGGCGCGCCCCCTCTCCCTCCTTGGCATTAACTTAATCCAGCGCGCCCCCTTTACACCTCCATAGCCGGCGTGCCTCCCTTGCATCATGTTAAACCGGCGCGCCTCTTTTATATAAAAGGGGGGAGGTAGATAATGATAATAAAAGAAAGAAGGGTTCAAACAAAAAATGCAAAGATCAAATAAAAAAATGAAAGGAACTCTATTACCCGTGCTTCAATTAAAATTTTGTTCCGGGGGCGCTACCCCCGGAAACCCCTGCAAGGGGCGCTGCCCCCTTGACCCCCGCGAGCTGTGCGAGGGCACACGTTAGTGAGCTCGGGCTACACACTTAATAATTCACTCCCTCTGACTGGGTGCAAAGAGAAAATCGACGACGCCTTATGGTATCGGACGTGGTTTACGAAATTTCTGACATGGCCATAGTCTGAAATCATCTCCGGCCAACAGTCTATCAACTCGACCCGTCTCTACCGGGATCCAATCCCGTATTCTCATTAAACTTGCCTCATTCGTGGCAGACATTTGTGTGGTTTTTGTTATCGTCTTTTATACTACAAACACGGACCTATGTCCGAACATGCAGTGGCCCATTAGTGGCCGACATAGTCTGAACATTCACGTCCCGAGACAGGTTTCTAGCATAGTTCATCTTTCACTATCCTCCTGCATTATTAGTATTCCATTTAGGCCGTAGGGCCCTTATTCCCGGCAATCAATCAAGGGTGTTCCCCCTTATGGGGGATGTAAATAACGCCGTGGCCTTTACGGCACAGCGGGTTTCGGTCCCGACACGAACCACACAATTGTCTGATTAGTCAGATCGCGCGCACCATGGGCTTCCACGAAGCCCGAATAAATCGTCACTTTGTGACTGGCACGCCCTTGCACTAAATAAACGAATTAACCCCGATCAACAAACGAACAGATCCCCCTTCGAATTTTAGTGCATCCACAAGAACGGGGATCTCTCCTCATCCTCTGGTGGAGAGGTCTTCTGCAAGGCTTGTAAGGCGCACTCCTGTGCGGCGAAGCGCCTCTCAAACTCTAGTAGACGGAGGGACAACTCCGGCTATTGTTGCGCCGTAGGGCTGAGGGGGCGCGATGGCAGGCTGTCCTGGCACTCCCTGGGGACTTCGGTCTCCGGGAGTGGACGGCGTGCCCCATGCTTATCCCGTTTCGGTGTGGAGGAGGCCTCTTGCTCAGGAGGGGGGGCTTGTGAGGGTCCTCCTGCCTTGTTGCGAATAAGTTGCTTCCCTCGGCGGGTGAAGCGACCTCCGGCGGTGTGCTAGGACACGTTCTCGCGGGGGGGGGGGGGGGGTGCGTGGCCTTCCATCCCTAGACGCCTGAGTCCTCATGAGTTCCACGAGGACATCCAATTTTGTGTTGAGGGCTTGGAAGGCGTCAGCGCCGCCGTTAAGCGGTACCCCTACCGCGGCGGTGGGAGGGGGCGGTCTGTCGGCGGGGGTGCTGGCATTGGAGGGGGGATTTTGTGAGGCTTGAGAAGGGCCTTCTTCTGCCGCCACCATGGTCTTTCCCCTGTCGCCGGCGGACCTCCTCCCTGAACTTCTTCGCTCCATCCTGGCTCTTCGGTCGTTTCCCACAGACGGCGCCAGATGAAGGGGCGTGATCTCGCGCGGCTCCTGAGCGGGGTAGATGATCACCGAACAGTGAACTGTAGAGAAAGGTAAACGGATCAGGGGGCCCAGGGGAGATTCCTTAGGGAAAACCCTCCGATGCTTAAGTCAGTAGAGCAATGGTGGAAGATAGGGAGGGAGGTATAAAGAGGTGCACGAGATCCCCCTCCACCAAGGTGGTGAAGTGGTTCCTGCTCAGGGGATTTTCGGCGTGTATTGCCCTTACCTTTCACTGGAGGGAGTCCCAGGTTTATATAGTGTGCTCGCCTCATGAGTCCCGTAAGCTGAGGAGTTTCAGGCGGGAGTTATGTCCTCATCGTGGGATCTTTATAGCCTTGAAGGATCATGGGTCCCTTATCCTCATAAACTCCTGCTCATAAAGGGCTCTCAACGGCAGTGTGGATAAGCAATCATCGGTCGAGCCGAGCATAAATGGTGCTAACCCTGTCCGGGCGATAGGCGTAGCTCGGATGAAGATAGGTCGAAGTGGGCGCTGAGCGCTTACCTCTATCTTGATGAGGGGATAACTCGGGCGTGAGTCTTCCTTTGTTCTGACCGATGCTCGGGCCTTCCGAGCCTAAGAGCCGCCGAGGAAGGATTAGATCCCGAGTAATCTTATTGGGCTTTTTAGCCTAAGTGGGCCCGGTGGGGCTGTCACTTGGATGAGTTGGGCCTCATTTGGTCCTGATGGACCTAGTTTGGCTGCTCTTAGATGGGCTACAGAAATCCCCCTCTCCACTTGTCCCCCTCCTACTCCCGAGCTTTAGTAAGCTCGGAAGAGTAGCTGTTGGGGTTTTACACCAGCGTGGCTCAGGTGGGTGGAGATCTGGCCGTGTTAGGAAGCCACATGTCATGGTCACCTGGGCCCGTAATAATGATGATCCTGACAGATTTGAACTGAAGAGGCCCCCTTTTCTCGGAGGTCGGAACGACGCGCCACCTTCCACGTGGGGATATAGGCGTTGGGTGCTTGTTGTCATTCTAGACTCTCTCTGTCTTTAGGGTTTTGGCTCTCCTCCATTCTTGCTTTTGGGCTCTTCGATGCGTCGTGAAGACACGATGGAAAAGCAGAGGCTTGCAGTGGTGTTCGTGGAGTTGGCGGAGATAAACGCGGAGGCAGTACGGCGGCTTCCTCTTCCCCCGGAATCTTCGTGTTATGCGGATGGGTGGATTCGGCTATCCTATGTCGTTTCCTTTATATGTGTTTTACCGTGCTTTGGCTTAAGGATTAGGCTGATTGGCGGTGTGTTACTGCTTTTGTGCGATGATCTTGACCCCGAGTCTTGTGACTCAAGGATCATTGTATCGGCAGGTGTAGTTGTCTACCCTAAGTCTGTGGCAGTCTGGTGTGCTACCTTGTGTTTTGTGCTTGTACTTCGTAGTACATATGACAGTGCATGCTTAGACTGTCTGTACTTCAACACTGACGTTTTGGAGTCTCTGTGTCTAGTGAGCCTCCACTAGTCATAGCCTGACGACACTTTCCTGTGTGTCGGCCCACCTAGGAGTGGTGGCGGGGTGAGTTCCCGATATACGGTTTTTATGCTAGTTTTCGTGGGCCCCCTTGCCTTGCGGTAGTGTCTTACTGGGGGGAAAACTAGCTAGAGGCCTGGCTCAAGACATTGAGCTTGTGTGTGCACACGTGGTCAGGGGCATTTGGATGAACGACGACGGGCGTGACCCTGACTAGTCACTCGTTACTTTGGTACTGTTGTGCCTTGTACTTGGTACTATTGTTCCTTGTACTTGGTACTGTTGTTCCTTGTACTTGGTTCTCTGTCAGTGTCTCAATTACCACCGTTCCTGGTTTGTGGGAGATACTTGAGGCGCAGTGTAAGACGTCAGTGGACGCATCTGGCTGTTCTTCTAGTGAGGAGGTACTTTTGTCACCTGACACTTAACTCATTGTGTTTTTATGCCTGTTTCCCATCATGTTCGACATGACTTGTCGGGTAGCCTGCGATGACTTCGCCCGCGGTCTAGTCTTGTGTAGCGTACACGACGATCTAGTTTGGTATGTTCGTGCCTTTGACTGTGTAGGTCTTTTATAGGGCTTTTACCTATTTTGGTAGGCTTTAGCATTGGAGCTAGTGCTTTGTCGATGGATCGGTAACGCCCGACTCTGTGAGATCGGGGTTCGCCTTTCTGTTGCTGTTCGGAGTAGCTTAGAGGGCCGAGGTTCGTTCGGCAGTCATGTTTCTATTCGGTACGGCTTTACTCTTTCTCTTACATGTCCTTACTCCTGCTTTTACAACTTTATTGTTGTAGTTTAGTACTACTGTTACTTCTGCTCCTGCTTTACTGTTTAGCGCTGTTGTTTAGCGTGTTACTGCGTTGTTTCCAGTGGGGATCCGCGTGACCCCTACTGAGCCAGTGACATGAGGCTCACCCCTACATTTCAGGTGTGGTCGTTCTTCTTCCTCGTAGTTCATGGCGCGGTGCGTCTGTCCGTAGTTGCCAGCGTTGCCTGCGTCGGGCTTCCCCCGACTTCAATGTACGTTCTCTTTTCTGTTGGACTGTACTTGTCTTTAATTTGGACTGGACTCTGTTAATTTAAATTGTTAATTAAAAAAGTAATTTTATTTCTGCTACTTAGGAAACCTGATCATTGAAATATTAATTGCTTACTGCTTTATCTGGGACTTCAATGTACTCCACACACTCCTTTTTATCCCTTCGGAGCTTTACCACTCTTGGGAGGCCTCGCAGGTTCCAAGTGGTATCGGGTTTACCCGGTATCCGGAGTCTGGGTCGTCACAGGTGGTATCAGAGCTGTGTTGTGTGAAAGTACATGGGAATTCAAGATATCGCAGTATTCAAAGTCCTTAAGGTCCAGTATAGTCGGTAGCTGGCATCAGTTTTTCGATTATTTATCGCTTTATTTTTGAGTGTGGTCTTGTGCGTGCTGTGTTGGCACTGTGCGAGATGGTTTCGCTCTCGTCAGGATGTGACGGAGTGTTCTTCTTTTTGTCTTGGTATGTGTCTCGGTTATGCTGTACCTGGCAGAGTTCGCCGGTAGGCGTGAATCTGTGGTGCGGTGTATGAGATTCTTCTATGATTTGTTCAGATGGCTGGTGACTCTATGGTTGGTGTGATGGCTGTGCACATTTCTATGTTGCCTTGGTCATCCCAGCTTAAGAATTGTTCATCCCCTGAGGTGTTGAGGTGGTCGATTAGATGCCTTGTTTGAGAGAATGCTCGGGTGAACCTAGGATTTTTCTTCCTGGTGAGCTACTGTTGGTCGAGTTTGATCCTTCTTATCTTGTTTGGTGGCATCTTTTCGAGGTAAACCTTGGAAGTGCTATCTTGGTGAAGCCTTTGTCCTGTGTCCACTTCAGTGTGGACTGTGTTAATTCTGAACCTGATCTGCTCTTTGTTCGACGGTTTCTTGGCTTTGGACCCAGATTTTATGTTTGGGGGCCGTTGTACACTGTGTTCGTCGTGCCGCATTTGGCAGCTGATGTGTTGTGAAGGTTCAGTGATCGTGTCAGGGCGTGAGGATAAGCTGAGACAGGTGTTCTTTGTACTTTATGCTGAAGCTGGTGTTCTTCCTAGTTTGCGCTTTGGCGGCTTGTGATCGGTTGTTAGCAGGATCGGTACTCGAGGCGTGGTGTATTAAAA